>OY856412.1:784138271-784778271 GCA_963693085.1 Alisma plantago-aquatica | reverse complement strand
AGCTATTTTAGCAAGTTAATGGACTAGAACATTAGTGATAAAAATATGACATAATTATTGGATAACTCATGTATATAATTTCCTATCTGTGTCTTTGAGGTTTTAGAAAGGAGGAGGAAAGATTATGATTTCTAGTAAAGATCGAGTTTTTGAAGACAACTTATGGTTCTTTCTTCCTTCTATTAAAGAAGGTAAGTTCTTCTCCTTTATTTAGTATTTCTTACCCTTTCTTCTCTTTTAGGGTCTCACGGTTGACCCCTCATTGTTTGAACCAAAATAACCCAAACAACTGATCAAGAAAGAAGTAAGTTATCTATGAGATGAAAATATTTCTTTAAATTTAGACATTGTGATATATTTTTGAGGTTCTTATCACCTGAGCTCTGTGTTTTAAATTCTTTTAAGGAAATGAAGTTGGACTTTAAACCATAACAACTTTGATATGTCGTAAGTTTTTATAGATTAAGTTATTTGACAAAACTTAGGGAATGTTTGTCTATATGTTCCAAAATTTCCATCTTGTCAGGATATTTATCAAAGCAAATGGATTCATTATTAAATTTCCCAAATTAAGTGAATGTGACTATTTTATGTTCAATTTAGTCATTATGTTACTTATGTGTTGAAAATGGAAAGATTTGTTTAATTTATGGAAGTGATACACATAAGGTGTTTTCTCAAGTATATGATGATGTTAAGGATTAAATTCTTATAGGATAAATTATACGTTTGAAACCCTAAATAATTAATTCTTGACATAGATATGGAAATTTCATAATTGGTAGGGGTTTTGCATTCATTATCCTTAAGAAAGAACATGGATATCATAATTACTTAAACCCATATTCTTCTACATTGGATCCTAAACATTGTGGCTTCTCTTGATGTCTATATTGAGGAAATGAAATAATATTTCTTGGAATGATTTATGGATTGTGAGAAGAAACATTGAAATGTGAATATAGACCTAAAGTATATATTATTAAGATTTAGAAATGTTTCAACATGATATCTTTATATAAATTCTATACTTAAATGTACATGTTTAAATAAGATAAACATGATATATTTATATGATTTTTTTGAAATATGTTAGTGGTAGGGATCAATTGAGATATATTTTTTAGTATCTCATACAATAAGCCTTGGTTTTTATTATATTTGTTATCCTAACTCATGTAAGTAAGACTAGGTTTAAAATGTATAGATACATAATGCTCTTCCAATACCTTATATTATGATACTCTAAGTTTTACTTGAAGTATTCTATAGTTATCTTAGAGCATGTGAATAAACTGTAAAATATGGATTGTGAGTCCTTAACATGAGAATCATGTGTGTTGACTTTTACTTGATAAGGTATATATCAAGTAAATTTAGAAATACTTTATTTACATAAAGTCAATTGTTACATATGAAATTATCTATTATTTTCTCATTACATGTTAATACTTATTTACTCCTTGCCCATCTTAACTTTTGATACATGTAATTAATAAAACAATTGTAATATTTAATCTAGATTGTGCATAATTATCTCTAAAATTATGTAAATATCAAATATAGATGGTATTTTTCGGTTGAACCACGTAAATTCCCTCAACTTTGTTAATAAATGATGCTCTAAACTATTTTACTAGTTCTGAATTAGTTCTAGTCTATATAGAGATTTTCATTCTTTAACATATAATATGAAGTTTTCTATTTTTTTGTAAGTAATATGTATGGTTTGTTCCTCTACTAAGGTGTCTAATAGGTGTTGTGCATTAATTTTTTGATTGTACTAAATAGTATTACTTTTTTCTAGTTAATGTTTAATCTTGAACAATGTTTATTGTTTTCTTTGTAATTGATCTTGATGATTTAAAAATGATTCTTATTGCATATGCTAATTATGAACATGGAAAATATTTCATTTTTATATCATTAGTAATTATGGACACATTATTATTAAATTATGTCATAATGGGAATGGTGTAGTTTATTAAATCTATGGGTCCTAGATTTGGGGTCCCAAAGAAGTGGCTATGAGTGGGGGGGTAGAGGAACATTGGGAGAAAGTTGCATAAAGGAATACAAATACTTCAACGGAGAAGCCCCATGGCAAATATTGTTTAGGTAATGTTGTTTGTGTATATTCCCTACAAGTCAATCATTAGATGATGACTATAGGGACATTTCAAACTTTTTATTTTATTAATACAAGCAATTCTAATTGATTGATGAAAATTTAATTGTTGCAATATTAATATGCATAACAAATGTCCTTAGAAGAATTAGTTCAAAACCATGAGACTTCAAGTATATGACTTGAACATGAGATCCTAATCTACGCTAAGAACAATATTTGTTAAACATACATATTCAAATAATATTGTAGAATGGACATCAATAATACATCTGAAACTAGTATGTGTGGTGACTGATGACCAAGTTTCGTGGGTCATATGTATTGGATAACAAGTCAAAATCACATGTACTTGTTTGAAAACAAATGTATGGGGTAGACCTTCAATGAGAGTGATTTTGGGACTATTGTATGATGGTCCTAATCAACTCTCAAATGTGACACTAGTGTCGTGGTCCTTTGACTTGAAGTCACTACAATGGTCATTGACAATCATCATGATTTGACACTACCCAATGTGATCTTAAAGAAGGTTGACATAAAGGTAATTATTGGATCTGATGATAATCATGTGGAACATTGTGAGTCATGTAAAAGGAATGCCTCCCACCCATGTAGGAGGAGTAATATTCAATGTCTCTGGATATGTGAAACTAGAGAAATGTATTTCCATGCTTATATTAGTTGTATATGCTATTGAGATCATAAGCTTCTTGATATTCTACTTGGAGATCAAGGGACTTATATTGAATATGATGAGTATGTTGTATCCATGCCTCTAGTTCAATCTATATATATGTGATAAAAGGATTATACAACCTGGTGGTTGTTGTTGGTTTAGTCTTGTGTGACTAATACTTCTACATGGGTATAAGTGAATCGAATGCCAATGTAGTATGGTTTCAACCGCTTATTTCTTATGGTTCATAATATGTATAAGTGAATCCAATGCCAATGTAGTATGGTTTCTACAAGTTCACACATAGAGATATCTTGAACAAAGGTTAAGATGGACCTTATTGTGCTTGTAATAATAAATATAGAGACCTTAAAGCATTTTTTTAGGACATGGAAATAAACATGGATCAAGACATTAGAAATTTGTTTCCATAATTCATGGACCCATCTTGTAAGAAAGAGGCGAGTATAAATGACACTAGGAGTTGTAGAATGTTGCATTCCACTAGAACCAATGTGTGACATAATCCCTCATTCCATGAAGGTGTTCATGAACTAGCTGAAAAAGGTTTTGGAAACCCTAACTCATTACTCCTATACATACATATATGTATACACACAAATATATATATATATATATATATATGTATATATATATATATATATATATATATATATATATATATATATACACACACACACATATATATGAGAGGATCCTGTCATGGAAATTTACTCAGATCTTCTCATTATTGCCTCTAAGATTTGAGGATCCCTAAGAATAACTTAGAGAGAGAGAGAGAAAGAGGAACCAGAGGAGACTAGGAAATTGGTACTATCTTTGAGCATTTGCATGGTTATCGTGGAGACAAGTTTGCACTGCAAAGTAATTTTGAACGAACAACTTCACCAGCAACATGCGAATACAAGCGACAAACTCCACAACAAAATGACACAATCTATCATAGACATCTTGCAAATCAATTAGAGATCTCCCAGGTCGAATGAAACGATCCTCCTCACATGTTTTCTATAAAATGGTGTGATTTTACAATGTAAACATAGGGATTATATCTAGGGTCAAGAATGCAAACGTTGTGACCTTGGAATGTATACCACTCATCCCTAATGGTCAACTGTAGATTGCTACAATGTGCCACTATAAACTCACTCTTATATACACTTCAAGAGGAGACTCCCAAAGTGCCAGAGATAGTAGAAAAGAGACAAGAATAGAGGGTCCAGGTCTTCAACAAGAATTCCAAGTTGAATTGTTGGATGTTCTTCCATGATAAGTTATAAACTTCTAACCCTAATTTGGTGTTATTGCATTAGATGGATCTTGCTCAAAGGATTCTGAAATTTTTTTATTCATTTATTTCATTTATCCCTAGGTACCTAAAAAGGTATCGTATCTATTTATATTGCTCTATACCATATTTTTATAATTATAAAAATGAGTTTTGTCATTGGATGACACAAGCACATATATTTAATATGATGAAATTAATTAATTTGCAGATCTAGTTAACAAGAATGTCTACTTAATAAAACTGCAATCATATTTTAAGGGATAATATGTATATGGAAATCAAAAGTAAAGACTCAAAAAAGGTTTTCCTTGGTGTGTTGAAATGTTATGGCCAAATCCTAATTGAATTTGTTTATTACCTATGGTTAATTGTTTTAAATATTTAATACAACTTGAATGTCGTACTTCTCTATTGAATCCATGTGTAAGGAAACCCACCTTATTCTCCTCAAATGTTACTTGAAGTTTCTCTTACATATGATGCAATACTTTTAGGATGGCCCAAGATATATGATATCCAACACAACGAACATGAAGAAGACTGAATGGGGAACAATTATCAACAATGATGGACCATCCAAGGTGGCCGATCATGATTGAAAAATACATGAATCAAGATTGATCATTTTTTGTATATGCATGTAATGCAGAAAAGTTAAGATGACCTTAATCTCACATTAAGTTGAAAGATTGTGTTAGGAAGACATAATAATTAGAATTTAATCAGCATCACTTCTGATGCTTCTTTATATATATGACATAAAATATCTACATATCTAGTGATTGGATATATATATATATTATATTATATTATATATATATATTTCTTATGCTAAATCCATCATTTAATAAGAAGCATATGATGTCTTCCAACATGGAATAGACATCAAGGTCTCAACCTATTAATTTGGGCTCTCCACAGGGAGGTGCATTAGCCACTTGGGAGGTGTGTAGTAAACTTATTGTCTGCCAAAGCATGGTACATGGTTTTGTGAATATCGACAATTGTGTTTAGACTAAGTAGATAACCTGAATAGGATTAAGTGACTAGACACATGTAGATGGTTGCTCCATATGATCAAATTTGACAATGGTTGTTCCCCATCCATACAAGGGTTGCATACGATGCAATTGTGATGCATTGTATATTTGTCATTTTCATAGGCTATTTTATATTTATTTTTGTGCCTATTTTTGCATTTTTATATTAATTTGCACATGATTTATTCTCATTAGCATGTGATACTTAATTACATCAAATTAATGTAATTTAATGTTTCTAAATGATTCATTATATTTCAAGAGCTTCTGTTAAGATTTTTGTGAATTTGAAGAAGTTTTATAAGAAACAACATAGCTCGGTACCACCGAATTTGGAGTCGATGGTACCGACACATTGTCAGTTTGGAAGAAAAAGAAACTAACAAAGCTATGTAGTACCGACCATGAAAGTAAATACTATCAACAACATCACAATGTTGGATTCAATATTAATCTTAGAAACTTGATACTATCAACTTCATGATTGATAGTACTGAAAACTTGCCAAGTAGCCACAACTATCAAAGGATTTGGTAGTAGAAACACCTAGTTGGTAGAATTGACATGTCGAGATTAGGCAGATCTGAAGATAGTGCTTAATCCGACAGTTGTGGATTTATTTCGCCCAAAGTCATTTCTATGACTTAGGGGGGATTGGTCCAGATCTAATATCACATTCTAATTCTATTGGACAATAGTCGAGAGAAAGGAGAGGAGAGAGTGTAGAAGAAGACCACATTCTAGACGATTTGGGTACTTCTAGCGGATGGATTTGCAGGCAGAAGGTAACAAATCAGCACGTGTGTGAGAGGGGATCATATGGACCGTCTTCTTCAGGGGATTTCTTCAGTTCTCTAATGCTCCCCATGTTTTTCTTCTTCTCTCATTTCTAATTGACCATGGAAATCATGCAGGGCTAAACCCCATACTCCTTAGGATCCGAGAATAGCCCAGTTATGCATTGTAATTGACTTTCAATTTTTAATATATCAATTTCTCTTAATTTCTAGACTTATTTCTAAGAGATTGCCACAAATTATCTATGATTGGTCATAATAGGTAGTTTAATAGACTGATAATCACTTCGAGAGATGGATTAAGGGTTGGAAAAATCATAGAAATACACATTTTATATTGTCCTTTGAGAAATGTGTCTTACAAATGTGAAGAGATTACCAAGAGTATTTATAAAGTACCTAACTAATAACACAACCATTACAAAAGTGCGATTTGTATTAGATTAGGTAGTGAATTTGTAACGACCCCGCCTCCCAGTAGCCCCCACTTAAGGGAGACCAAGAGGTCAGAGTCGTTATCCCAATAAACTAGATCAAAGGTTTGACAAATAATCATTAATAATTATGAAATTCTACTAACTAAACAGAAACTTGGTATAAAATAAAACTTTACATACCTTTTAAAAACTTTGGAAATCTATTTCTATCCATAGCTTGAATCTCGTCTATTTAATCCTCCTTACATTTTATTTCTTACTTTCACAATATGTCACTTTACTGTTTGTGCTTTTCAGGGTTGTACCTAAAACGCCAACAAATAAAATGTCGGTCATCATATAAGAAAATGTCGGTATGTGGGGACAACCAAAATTTCACAAATATGGCTAACAAACTAATTATCACAACCAAGGTAATTAACAAGACAATTTACATTTTCAATGAGTCAGTCTCCACCACTTTTGCCGTAACCCTAGAATACCCCATCTAGGTTTTCTCTTTTGCCATTGACTTAAGGCCACCTTCTCAATCCCGAGCTTGGTGCCTGGGGTCACCTCTCATGGTGCCCATTAGTCATGCAACATAGACCACCTTCTTAATCCCGAGCTTTGTGTCTGGGGTCACCTCTCATGGTGCCCATTGGTCTTCCCTCCTGGGCTTGACCTTTTTGCATCATCCATCATGGTGGCATGTAGGTGTGAGAATACACACTTATTTTACAATTGTGATAATCATAGTGACTTTATAATTTCAAGTATGAACATACAAACGGATAGGTTGCATTCAATGTGATTAACCATCCAGAAAACCCTAGGGAAACTAATGCGATTAACTGTAATTAACCACATACCTGTCAAGCTGACTTGAATGTAGAAATAATTCAAGCAATCAAGAAACTAAGCAAGCACACCCAAGTTTATCCCAAAATAAGCATCCAATTTTCCTATCATTAATCATACCATCATGGTTTATTAATCCTAGTTGTTTCCTAGGGTTATTTAGGGTTTTCATTACAATTATGGTTTCACTTCATTTTTTTATTATTTTAAACCCTAATGTTATAAAATTACTCACAACCCTAATTATCTTATCTTTCTTTCACAAAAGATCCTAAGATCATCTTTTAGCAACATGAAACCCTAAATTTCGGATTACAAGCACTTTTCTTTCCTTTTTCTCCTATTTAGGGTTTCTAAGTATATTAAAAATCATATTAGGTTAAAAACCTTAAATCTTGCAATTTCATATACAAAATAGGTTAAGATTCATCCTTATCATTAAACAATTTAACCATACTCGAATTAACTTATTTGCACTATTAAATCTACCCTTTATCATCAATTAGGGTTTCTAACCACAAATTAATACTTTTCTCATCAAAATTATACACTTTTGCAAAAAGATATTGATTTATATTTCCAAACTATTTTTAACTTATTCTTGTTTTTTTTTATAAGTTTGCATGTATAAACTTTCCTCATATGTGTTTTCTAGCAAAAGATATGATTTTTGTAATGAAAATCATTTATACTGAGTTATTTGAAAACCCTAGAAAAATGAGGATCGTTTGATCAATGCTCCACTGGACCACGCGACATCCTACGACTCAGGAATCGCACACCTATCTTTGATTTAAGTTGTGAAGGACCAAAATGTCCTTACCTGGATAGAAGGAGACGAGAGGGCACTCGGGTAATTTCACGAGGTCTTCTTCTTCTTCAACCTCACGACTCTGCTTGTTGTTGCGATGGTCAACCTTTCAATTGACTCTAGGATGTTGAACACTAGCAAGCAAGGCAGGGATCCATAAGTCTCTGCCATCCCACACTGAACCTGATGAGGCCTTCAATTGCTCGCCCTAGCCATGCTAGCACCGCCGCCAACTCGCCGGACTCTAGCAAGGCAAACTAGGTGGACGAGGGGGAAGGTCAGGGTTGATCTTTGAATTGATCGCATGAAATCACTCCTTGCAACTCTCTGAAGGTCATTGGTTGTTGAGTTTGTGTGATGGTGCCCCCATGAACCCTCCCTTGTATATAGGGTTAGAGGAAGATCCTTGTTGAATTGGAGACTCTCCCAAACGACGACCAATCCCCTACAAAGTAGGGATGGTTCTCTTCGGTTTACTATCCTAAACCCGAAGGAAACAACAGTTGGATAGAAAATGCTCTGGATCATGAGGAATCTAAGAGGGAAAACCCCTCTGAAACTCGGCAGAGTCCCAATCCATGTGGGACTAGATGATGAGCGACAAGCATTGGATCAAGATCCAACGACTCACATCTCACACGATCAACCAAAGAGGAAAATCTTATTCCTCTTTATAAAATAATTCCATATTTTGGAGATAACTTGAGAAAATCATATCTCCTAAATGATAGTTCCTTTTGGAGATAACTTGAGAAAATTCGTCTTGACATTATCTTCCTATATATTAAATTTGGGAAACAAATTCCAACAGATGAGAAGGTTTCCTTCAAGAAATCCAAAAGGCACGAATTCCCATATTGGGGAATATCTATTTGCCTTTATCCTCTTATTTATGTCAATTTCACCTATTTTCCTTTTATTAATTTAATCCTTTTCCTTTGTATTTCTCTTTTCTTTTCAATTGGGCTCAATGGCCAACAAAGCCCATTATCAATCAATCAAGGCCATTTCACACGAAATCCATCACATATCAAAATAGATTTCATTTATTCTTTACAAGTGAATTACACTTTTCATTACATACTTAGGAAATTGAGGTTATAACATCCTCCCCTCCTTATAGGAATTTTGTTCTCAAAATTCAAGCAATCAAACAAACAAATCAAGATATGCTTTCTCCATGTCCACCTTCAGCTCCCATGTGGCCTCTTCCTCTCCATGGTGCCTCTAAAGAACCTTTACCATATCTATATTCTTGAATCTAAGTTGTTTCACCTTGGTATCTAGAATCTGCAAAGGTGTGTCAGGATAGGTCAGCTTCCCTTGAAGCTCAATAGGTTCAATGCTCAACACATGGCTCGGATGTTGCACATATTGCTTCAGGTTGGGCACGTGAAACACATCATGCATCATGCTATACTGAGGGGGTAATGCCAAATGATATGTAGCTTCACCAATATGTTCTAGCACCTCAAACGGACCCACGTATCTGGGACTGAACTTTCCTCTATTCTTGTCTATAGCTTGAAGCGGTCAGATTTTCAAAAACACAAACTCTCCTACAGTGAAATGCATATCAATTCGCTTTGCATCAACATATGACTTCTATCAATCTTGGGCTCTCTTCATCCTTTGCTTGATCAAAGCAACTTTATCAACGTACACTTGGAGCTCATCTGACCTCAACAAGGTCCTCTCACCCACATCATCCCAATGAAGTGGGGACCAACACGGTCTCCCATACAAAGCTTCATACAAAGGCATCCCGATACTGGCTGGCTTGGTAGTTGTTGTTGTAGGAAAACTCAGCTAAAGGTAAGTATTGCTCCCATGAGCCATGCCAGTCGAGCACACAAGCTCTCAATAGATCTTCTAACATCTAGATCATCCTTTCTGACTGACCATCTATCTAGGGGTGATAAGCAATACTAAACTTCAACATAGTACCAAGTTCCTCTTGAACTTTCTTCGACAGCTTGGAAGTAAACTTTGGGTCTCTATCTGCGATGATGGAACTGGGTACACCATGCAAACACACTATCTCTCGAATATACAACTCAGCTAGGTCTGACACTTTAGCAGTGGTCTTTTAGGCAAGGAAGTGTGCTGACTTGGTAAGACGATCTACCACGACCCATATCGCATCATGACCTTTCCTGGTCTGAGGTAGACCTACCAAAAAATCCATGGTAATCTGCTCCCATTTCCATTTTGGAATCTCTATTGACTGTAAAAGCCCTCCAGGTCATTGGTGTTCAGCCTTCACCATATGGCACGTAAGACAACTGGCCACACATGCCGCAATGTCTTTCTTCATTCCTGGCCATCAAAAAAACTGCTGTAGGTCCTTGAACATCTTAGTAGTTCCTAAGTGCACTGTGTATTTGGATCCATGAGCCTCTTGCAATATACGTTCCTTTATTAATGAATCCACCGGAACCCATATGTGATTCTCAAACCTGATTCTGCCATCTACTCCCACGGATAGATGAGTATGTGGCTTCATCATTAAACCTTTCATCTTGTCTAGCTCTTCACTGGTCAACTGTGCTGCTATGATCTCAATTAACAACACAAATTGAATCTGGATATTAGCCAATCTAACTTGATCTTCTAGCGGTTGTGGATTCCACTCCACCAGCTCCTCCAAACTCTTCCACTGACTGGACAAAATAGTTGCACACTTAAGTTGTTTCTGACTCAAAGAATCTTCTATGACATTCTCCTTACCAGGATGATAGGCAATGGTGAAGCCGTAATACTTCATATACTCCATCCATCATTGATGTCATAGGTTTAGGTCTCTCTGTGTCAACAGATACTTTAAGCTCTTATGGTCGGTGAAGATCTCGAAGGTAGAACCAAATGGGTAATGCTACCATATCTTCAAGTCATGGATAATAGTAGCTAGCTCTAGGTCATGAGTCAGGTAATTCACCTCATTGGGCTTGAGCTGTCGGGAAGCATATGCAACCACGTGTCGATTATGTTCCAACACACAGCCAAGTCCTAACTTGGAAGCATCAGTGAATATCATGAAACCCTCATTGTCGGAAGGTAGAGTTAACATAGGGGCGGTGGTTAGCTTCTCCTTCAATTTCTGGAAGAGAGCTTCACATATGTCAGACCACACAAACTTCACATCCTTTAGAGTTAACATGGTCAACGACAATGCAGTCTTTGAGAAATCCTTGATGAAGCGACAGTAGTATCCGTCCAACCCCAAGAAGCTGTGAATATCGGAGGGGTTCTTTGGTGTCGGCCAGTCTCGAACTACCAATACTTTGGCTGGATCTATGGACATTGTTCCTCCTGAGATGATGTGTCCAAGAAACATTACTCAGTCTAACTAAAACTCACATTTTGAGAACTTTCTGAAAAACTTATGCTTTCTTAGGATATCAAGGACTCTACCTAGGTGGTCACGGCGTTGGGCTAGGTCATTCGAGTACAACAAAATGTCATCTATGAACACTATCACAAAAGAGTCAAGGAAAGGTTGGAACACACTGTTCATGAGGTTCTTAAAGACACTAGGTGCATTGGATAATCCAAACGGCATGACCACAAACTCATAGTGACCATATCAAGTTCGAAAAGACATTTTGGGTATATCCTCACTCCTTACTCTCACCTGGTGGTATCCTAACCTCAAATCAATCTTGGAAAAGACTCGAGCTGATTTGAGTTGGTCGAATAGGTCATCTATTCTAGGCAAAGGATACTTGTTCCCAATGGTTGCCTGATTGATCATCTGATAGTCAATACACATCTGAAGCGACCCATCCTTCTTTTCCTCAAAGAGCACTGATGCTCCCTAAGGTGATGTACTGGGATGGATAAATCCTTTATCCAACATCTCCTACAATTGGGTTTTTAACTCAAGCAACTCTGCAGGGGCCATTCTATAGGGTGCCTTAGATATAGGGTTAGTCCCAGGAGCTAACTCGATGGAGAAATCTACCTCCCTCTCAGGGGGAAGCCCTAGTAGATCATCCATAAACACATGTTCATACTCTCAAACCACCTCTATCTCCTTTAAGGATCACCCCTTATCCTCAGGTACGGTAACTATGGCTAGGTAGGCTCGCCAACCCTTGGATAACATCCGTTCAACTTTTAAGGCAAACACATAAAGGCTAGTTATCGCATCCCTCCTTCCTTGATTGGTGAAGTGTGGATGGCCGATCTTCCTAATAAGAATGTTCTTCTCTCTACAGTCAATCTGGGTTGTGTAGGTGGAAAGCCAATCCTTACCGATGATTACATCAAAATCATTCATATCGAGAAGGATGAAGTTAGTGGGAAGCTCATGGTTCAGATACTTAACTGGAAAGATAGGGGTTTTTAAAAGAGATGTATAGATACGACCACTCGAGGTTGTGACATCCATAACATACCCTAAATCCTTGATTTCCAAAGCAAGCATAGTTGCCAGATTTCTCAAAATAAAAGTATTAGTAGAACCAGAATCAAAAGGTGCTTTTACATTGTATCCCATGGCTTCCGGCAAGTCTACTGTAACATACCGAATTTCGGAATTTTGTCTTTTGATCCTATTTCCCATCTTTTCCTTTCATTTCTATCAATATTGGCCTTTCTATTTAATTCGTGGAATTTATAGTGGTTTAGTGAACATTTATTCACTAATTGTACCAATATAAGAGTTTATGCATAAATACCTCAGTGAAAGCTTAATTACCATAATTAAGTGCTCTAAACCTTAATCTAACTTTGATATATGATTTGAAAACATAACATGAGGCTAAGTTTCAAATTTGGTTTGATTTGGATGTTGTTTGTGCAAGTTATGCAATTTTAGGTACATTCTGGACTTTTATGCAATTTACCCAATTGGGAGGTTTTCTTTGCAAATTATCAACTGAATTTTAATCCTTAGATATGGCCTTACCATTAACTAGATTTTAAACCATTTTAGAACCTAGTTTCACCTTGGTTTGATGCTATTTCTTTCCAAGGGCATTATAGGGATTACCCTCTTTATAAAGATGCTTATCCTTAATAGCTATCAACCAATGAGGTTATTTCTTTCTTGAATAATGGTGGGGATGGCTTAGAATAATCTATGGGATCTTAGAACCGACTTTTGATACGCATGAAGCCTCTATGAGCTATCCTCTTGCATGGCCATCAATCCCTAGGCTAAAGACACATGGAAAGTCCCTTAAGATTCCTCATGCTTCACCTCTTTCTATATATAGACATGTATACCCCTTCCCAACTCACAATTCGAAAACTCTTCCTCTCCTTTTCTTTCCTATAGCTTAGATAATAGTTCCTTCTGTATTTGGCCATGAAGTTTTTGCCCCAAGGCAATAGAGGGAGCCTACCTTCGTGAAGAAGGCTCCTAGAGCTTCCAAATTGCTCTATTAGGGTTTCTAAAGCTCCTCCTTGGTAATTTCGACCAAATCTAGTAAGTTCCTCCCTTCCTTCCCTATTTTCATACATTTAGTCTTCCTTACACCTTCTTCTATGTCAGAACCATGAACATACATGGTAAAACTCCACCTAAAACCCTAAAACATGTCATCTCCATGATCTTTTGCTAGGGTTTGCACCTCTAAAGTGGAGAAGGTGATCTTTTCTCAAGAAAGGAGCTTGGCTTGGAGCAACCAGACCTTCTAATCTTGGAATCCTTTCTGTTTGAACCTTATTAACTTCCTCAAGGCAATTTCTGTTAACCCCCTTCTCATATATTGCTTAGTACATGCTTAAAACCCATGCTTCTATTTTGAAAATCGATGATTTCCATCTCTATTTACCATTTTCATCTAGGGTTTTGGTTTCTTACCGGTTTACCTTATCTAGAAGATCTAGTTTGGATAACTATTAATCTAAAACCATGATATTAGGTCGAATGGTGTTTTATCCCTATCCCTCTCTCTTTAATTATCTCGATCGATTTGATGATGTGGCAATTTCCTATTGGTCAATATTGAAAAATTCATATCTTCTAAACCGCTTATCCAAATTTGACAAATAAATATGTTTTGGAATTGTAAAATTAATATCTATATAATAAAAATATTTTCAAGGTCTGATTTCTTGGTTTTATGAAGGGTGATTTTTGTAAAATGAATTTAATGCATAAAATCCATAAAAATTACATCTTAATCATCATAACTCCAAAATTAACATAAAAATATGTTTTCTTGATCAGGAGAACTTAATAAGTTTATTGATGATGTTCTAAGAGTCTAAATATGTGTTTTTTTAAAAAGGTCAAAAAATAGGATTTCTATACATTAATGTACACTATGTACTCTAATACATGATAATACATTGAAAATAGGGAAAGTGGAACTTGGACTCAATTAAAGTGGTGAAAGTTAGTAATTGATATTAGTAAGAGAGGTATGTGAAATTCCCTATTTATGTATGTGTTATGTATGTGAAATTCCATATTTATGTATGTGCATTTACACCTTAAGTTGGGAATAATTGTGCCTTAACCTATTTTTCTATAATGAGGCTTTATTAAACCCTATATCATATACTCTTGAATCTTTTGCTATACTTGCCTCATAAATCAGTTTTAGAACATTATTCTTGGTTCTTGGAACCCCACCACCAATTTTTAATTATATGATGGTTTATCTGGCCACTTTACTATTTCTTGATCATGATGGTTTATTTGGCTATTTAACTATAGTAGTGGTACTTATGTACAACCACCCACAGAGGGTATGTAAATAATCACCCTGGGGAATGTCTTATTCTCCCCTTGGGGAATGTGTTATTCCTCCCGAATAAAATTTGATAGGTGACTGGGAATGTATGAATTCTCCCCTCACCTATAGGTTGAGGTTCGGTAGGTGCCTCAACCCTACTTAGTTAATGTAGTCCAATTAATATCATGCATGCTACTTCTTATATTTTTTGTAATGGTAAGAATCTATTTTGTTATGTGCCTCATTCTCTTGGCCCTCTCATCTTATGATGATTCAATATATTTATGTTTCAAATGATTTCCTTTTCTCTTATACTTATTCATTATTTGATGCATACCTTGCTTTCCTCTCCCTTTTTCTGGGTGCTTAATGTATCTGTTGCATGCTTATTTACTTGGAATATTATACATGCATCCCTCAATATCTTTTTTCTTTCTAAAAAGATGGGTGTTTTGTACTTCCTTTAAATATTAGTAAGGAGGTGATCTCGCCTCTTTACACCTACATAGTTCATACCACATCATAAAGCTACTATATGATCTACTGGACTAAAAGGAAAACTCTAGGGGTTATTGCCCTCGATCAGCGTATTAGCATTCGCCTGGGCTTCTTCATTGTCGATGGCAAAAACTCTAGCCTATCTCCTCTCTCCAAGTGGGGGTGCTCTGACTGGTGCTCCTGTTGGGGGTGTTACAGCCACTGGTTGTGCTTCAACTGGTTGTGACTCCAAAGGTCCTCTTGGGTCGGGCTGAGGGCAATTGGCGATGAAGTTTCCCTCTTGCTGACATCTCAAACACACCTTCTTCCCAAAGTGGCACTTCCCAGGATGTGTCCGTTCGCAGGTGTGACACTACTGGAGGCGACCATGAGGCTTGCCCTTGTGTCCATGCTTGCTTTTGTTGTGGTAACGGCCTTGTCCCTTCTTATGTTCATTCTTCTACCCCTAAGTTCCTTCAGTGAAGCCCAGGTACCCCTTGGAGGGATTATGTGCAGGCATCACTATCCTTTCCATGTGTCAGGTGGTGTTGTAGGCTTTTGAGAAGGTCTTCGGCTTACTAGCCATCACATGGGGCTTGATGGTAGGGTGAAGATGCTCTATGAAGTGGTCCACCCTCCTCTCTTCATCCATCATGTATCCAAAATGTTCCAAGATGCAGAACTTGCGACCAAAGTCTGCAACTGACAAGCTTCCTTGAGTCATGTTAGTGAACTCTCTTTCCTTCTCCTTCTTGGCTGAGACAAGAATGAACTTGGCAGTGAAGATGGTCTTGAAATCGGTCCACGCCATTGGTTCTTCACTTAAGTATCACCTTGTGATATGGTTCTCCCACCATATCTTGGTTGCACCTTCCAAAAGGTGAGCAGCAAAGAGAACCTTCTTGTTGGGCTGCACCTCGAGCATACATAATTCATTCTCGACTGCAAGCAGCCAAGCCTCCGCCTTGTCGACCACTTCAAACTTATCTTCTCCCCATAACTTCTCGATGTTCATCTTGACGAAGTCCAAGATAGTGGCTCCTAGTCGAGGACGAACATGTAGTGGCTCACCATTCTCGTCTCTAGCTATGTCCCTGAGGGCCAAGGCATGGATAGCCTCAGTCAGTCATTTATGTTGGTCCATCCACACCGCATGCATAGTGTGGACTACCATAGCCGGTTCCGGACCACCAGCCTAGTCCTCCTCCATCTGAGCTACCTCCACGTATACATGTTGTTCCTCATATCCCGATCCCTCCTCTTGTTCGAGGTTGTTGAAGGGTATTGGTTTAGGGTTGGGGGCCTCATGTACAATTTCTTCAGGTCTCTTTCTCTTCTTTGAAGTTTCACCACCATAGTTCCGCTTCCTCTTCTAAGAAGACCCATTCTCTTTGTGGGGACGCCCACCACCATTGGCGACAACCAGGATAGCCACGATCTTTGTACGAGCCATCTACATAAGCACACAAACAAACCTTTAGTCTATACTTTAGTATTTATACTTTTGTTAATGACATCTTAATAACGTATCTTTTATAAATTTGGTGGAGGACTCCTTAAACCTTATCAACTTTACCCATACCTCAAGAGGGTGAGGAAGAGAGAGAAAATCCTAATCCTTAAAACCCTTAACATGATTTGAGTTGAGAAGAGATGAACAAGATGACAGAGTCCTAAAGGTATCCTATTTCGAGTCAAATCCTAAGACATCGTCCAGGTAGTCACACAATCTGGGAGTCCTCGTATTCCAACTAGCAGTGTGGAGGAAAATATTGCCCGCCCCCAGATGTGATCCTTTTCTAGACACCTCTGTCTTTCAGAAAATCCTCTAATAATTCCCTCGGCTCTATGGAATTTGTAAAATTTAATAATTATTAAAGATTAAATGAGGAACCTATGCTCTGATACCAATTGTAACGACCCCACCTCCCGACAGCCCCCACTTATGGGAGACCAAGAGGTCAGAGCCATTATCCCAATAAACCTGATCAAAGGTTCAACAAATAATCATTAATAATTATGAAATTCTACTAAATAAACTAAAATCTGGTATAAAATAAAACTTTGCATACCTTTTAAAAACTTTGGAAATCTATTTATATCTACAACTTGAATCTCTTCTATCTAATCCTCCTTACACTTTATTTCTTATTTTCACAATATGTCACTTTACTATTTGTTCATTTAAGGGTTGTACCTAAAATGCCGACATATAAAACATCGGTCAACATATAAAATATGTCGGTATGTGGGGACAACGAAAATTTCACAAATATGGCTAACAAAATATTTATCACAACCAAGGTAATTAACAAGCCAATTTACGTTTTCAATGAGTCATTCTCCACCGCTTTTGCCCTAACCCTGGAATACCCCCTATAGGGTTTCTCTTTTGCCATTGACTTAAGGCCACGTTCTCAATCCTGAGCTTGGTGTCCGGGGTCACCTCTCATGGTGCCCATTGGTCTTCCCTCATGGGCTTGACCTTTTTGCACCATCCATTAGGGTGGCATGTAGTTGTAAGAATACACACTTATTTTACAATTGGGATAATAATAGTGACTTTATAATTTGCAAGTATGAACATCCAAACTGATAGGTTGCATGCAATGCAATTAACCATCTAGAAAACCCTCGCGAAACTAATGTGATTAACCATAATTAACCACATACCTATCAAGCTGACTTGAATGTAGAAATAATTCAACCAATCAAGAAACCAAGCAAACACACCCAAGTTGATCCTGAAATAGGCATCCAATTTTTCTATCATTAATCATGCCATCATGGTCTATTAATCCTAGTTATTTCTTAGGGTTACTAGTCCTTTCTAGGGTTTTGGTTACAATTAGGGTTTCACTTCATTTTTTAATTATTTTAAACCCTAATGTTATAAAATTACTCACAACCCTAATTATCTCATCTTTCTTTCACAAAAGATCCTAAGATCATCTTTTAGCAACATGAAACCCTAATTTTGGATTACAAGCACTTTTCTTTCCTTTTTCTCCTATTTAGGGTTTCTAGTATATTAACCATCATATTCAGTTAAAAACCTTAAATCTTGCAATTTTATCTTCAAAACAGGTTAAGATTCATCATTATCATTAAACAAGTTAACCATACTCGAATTAACTTATTTGCACTATTAAATCTACCCTTTATCATCAATCAGGGTTTCTAACCACAAATTAATACTTTTTCCATCAAAATTATACACATTTGCAAAATGATACTGATTTAGGTTTCCAAACTATTTTTAACTTATTACTCGTATTTTTATGATAAATTTTCATGTATAAACTTTCCTCATCTAAGTTTTCTAGCAAAAGATATGATTTTTGTAATGAAAATCCTTTTTATTGATTTATTCGAAAACCCTAGAAAAATGAGGATCGTTTGATCAATGGTCCGCTGGACCACACGACATCCTACGGCTCAGGAATTGCGTGCCTATCTTTTATTCAAGTTGCGAAGGACCAAAATGTCCTTACCTAGATAGAAGGAGATGGGAGGGCACTCAGGTAATTTCACGTGGTCTTCTTCTTCTTCAACCTCGTGACTTTGCTTGCTGCTGCGATGGTCAACCTTGCGGTTGACTCTGGGATGCTGACCACCAGTGAGAAAGGAAAGGATCTAGAAGGCTCCGCCATTCCTCACCGAACCTGATGAGGCCTTCAATTGCTCGTCCTAGCTGTGCTAGCACCGCCGCCAACTCGCTGGACTCCAATGAGGCAAACTG
The DNA here is from genome assembly GCA_963693085.1 of Alisma plantago-aquatica. Taxonomy (NCBI): domain Eukaryota; kingdom Viridiplantae; phylum Streptophyta; class Magnoliopsida; order Alismatales; family Alismataceae; genus Alisma; species Alisma plantago-aquatica. The sequence goes on along the minus strand of OY856412.1, from coordinate 784,759,316 downwards.
GGTGGATGAGGGGGAAGGTCAAGGTTGATCTTCAAATTGATTACATGAAATCACTCCTTGCAGCTCTCCAAAGGTCGTGGGTTGTTGAGTTTGTGTGTTGGTGCCCGCACGAACCCTCCCCTGTATATAGGGTTGGAGGCAGATCTCTTTTGAATTGGGGACTCTCCCAAATAGTGACCAATCCCCTACAAAGTAGGGATGGTTCTCTTCGGTTTACTCTCTTAAACTCGAAGGAAACAATAGCTGGCTTGCAAATGCTCTAGATCATAAGGAATCTGAGAGGGAAAAACCCTCTACAGCTTGGTAGAGTCCCAGTCCGTGTGGGACTAGATGATGAGCGACAAGCATTGGATCAAGATCCAACTGCTCACATCTCACGCAATCAACCAAAGAGGAAAATCTTATTCCTATTTGCAAAATAATTCCATATTTTGTCTCATATCTCCTAAACCATAGCTCCTTTTTATCTCAAATGTTTAGGGAAAATTCGTCTTGACATTATCTAGCTATAAATTAAATTTGGGAAACAAATTCCAACAGATGAGAAGGTTTCCTTCCCTCCCAAGTTATCCTTCAATTAATCCAAAATTAATTAGTATTTCTTCTCCCTTTGCCATTATATTGTTATCTTGGGTCCCTTAGACCTCAAGAAATCATAAAGGCATGAATTCCCATATTGGGGAATATGTATTTGCCTTTATCCTCTTATTTATGTCCATTTCACCTATTTTCCTTTTAATAATTTAATCCTTTTCCTTTGTATTTCTCTTTTCTTTTCAATTGGGCTCAATGGCCAACAAAGCCCATTATAAATCAATGAAGGCCATTTCACACGAAATCCATCACAAATCAAAATAGATTTCATTTATTCTTTAAAAGTGAATTACACTTTTCATTACATACTTAGGAAATTGAGGTTATAACAGAATTACTTCGTGAGAGCCGATAATTCTTTCTACAGGTCTCTTAGTCCAAGATTAGGACATATATTTATTAATGTTATGAAGTTAATTGCAATGTTAACTGAGGTGAAACCATAATCCTAAGGAATTCTGTCCAATTCAGATAAACAACCAGTAATTTAGATTGACTTTCTCCTTTAGATAATTCAACCTTCAATCAAGTTTTTGTTGGTCTACCTGATCACATTATAGTTAGTAAGAGTCTCTGGATTTACATTTCCATGTGTTCGATATGTGGGCCTCATTGGCATGTATTACTTTGATAGTGTGCACTAGCATTTTAGGGCTTATAGTAAAATCCCTATCATGTTTTTGGCGCTGTTGCTGAGGAAATGGAAAAGGCAACATTACGAGTGTTGTAACTGACCACTCTAGACCACATTTTTTATTTTTCATTTTATCCTTTAATCTGAATTTTAAATATCATTTCTTCAATCATGAGTACCCGTTCTCACATTATCCTTACAAAAATTTAGGTACTAGTGTATGGTGCACACTAGACCCGATGACGCACATCATCAATTTGTTGATAGTTACGACATGTTGAAGTTAGCTAGATAGAGTGGCAACGACTACGATCTACTTAAAGTTATTTCCTTTGTCACTGGCAGATGGTGCCAACTCTTGGTTCTACAACCTAGAAGATTAATCTATTGAAACTTGGGATCAAATGATTGACACTTTCTTGGAGTGTTATTTCCCTCCTTAGAAGACGAATGAGTTGACCAAAAAGATAATCAAATTCAAGAAAAAAGTAGAGGACTCATATTCTCGAAGCCTGTGAGAGGTTCTAAAATATTCTAAGGATGGTTCCTCATTATGGTATTGATCTCCATGGGTAAGTCAAGATTTTTTTATTATGGGCTACATCAAGTGGAAAGGACTACTCTGGACAGTGCAGTGACAAGCTCCTTCCTCGAAAATAAGTTGTCCAAGTGTCACAAGATCCTCAAGAACATGGCTAAGAACTACTCATGGGGTAAAGAAAGAGAACGCCCAACAACCATTAAAAATGTTGGGGAATCTAAAGTCATCATGACATTGAATGAGAAGCTTGACCTGATAGCCATGAAATTGTGTCAGTAGGATACAAGATCTACTAGAGGAGAAGAGGAAGAGTGTAATTTCATGCATCAATAGTACCAACATGATAGGGGTCCCAACAAGACAGATAAAATTGAGAACATGATGGGCAAGCATGTCAGTCAAAATGAGGTGATTATTGGCTAGACACAGAGGGAGTTGCAGAACCAAGGTGCCTAAATCTACAGTATTGAATATCAAATTTCTCAGTTGGCAACCGAATTGACTTCTTTAAAAAACCCATTCAGCAAGGAGTTCTTAGGAATGTAGTTGTAGCTCATCAACATCACTAATAAAAATTTATCTCTATCATCAAGGAGTGGAAACAATATACTGAGGAGTCACCCTAGAATCACGCTCCGGAGCCTGATTGGGTGTATGTACCAAAAGCTCAATTTCCCTATAGTCTATACATATTACCAAGAGGATGCAACACACCGAAAGACAATGAACTTCAAAGTTCCACTACTATTATATACCGCAGCTAGCCCTAGAAAAGGTTCTTATGCAATAGGAGCAAGTGAAGGTTCGACTCCATAGAGGAGTAGTCACAATTAATAAGGGGGCCCCCAAAATTCAGAAGGAGCAACCATCGCTCATTCCATCTATTAGAGACATGTAAATTCCTACCTCAAAAGGTGACGTTGAAGAAAGCTTAGGGGAGGAGATCCCTACTATGCAATATGTTCCACTACACAAGTGTACAAAGAAGACACATGTGCCATTTTCATATTGTTTGAAGTTGAAAAAGGTGGAGAAGCAGTTTAAGAAGTTCCTTGACATTTTTTTGAAGCTCCACATCAACATTCCACTTGTGGAAGTGATAGCACAAATTACTCCATATGGAAGATTTTTGAAGGATATCCTCAACAAGAAGAGGCGGGTAAAATATACAAATGACTTGCATGTTGATGAAGTGGTGAGTTTAATAATCCAGGGAAGGCTTCCAAGGAAGACAATGATCTAGGATGTTTCTACATCCCTTGTTCAAATCTAGGATGTTTCTACATCCCTTGTTCTATAGGCAACCAACTTTCCCACAAGCACCATGTGATTCTGGAGCAAGCATAAATCTCATGCCTCTCTCTTCTTTGCAAAAGTTGGGTTTGAAGGAATCAATGAGAACATCCATGAATATTGAGTTGGTGGATGGATAAACAATGAGGCCATACAGGATGTGTGAGGATGTTCTAGTCAAAGTCAACAAATTCACCTTTCTTGTTGACTTTGTGGTTATGGATATGCTTGAGATTCAAGGATCAAAGATGCTAATAGAAACAAAGTTCCAAGCTATGTCTAACGTGATCATTGCAAGTGGTAGAGGTTACTTGACAATTGGGATAGACAATGATAGAGTGGAGTTTAGACTTCCAAGTGAATCTTCACAACCATTACGTGACAACCCAGGTTAAAGAAAACACATCTTGTCGAGCCTATGACATAAAATAAGGGAACTTATTGGGAGGGAACCCAACTGTTATTTATATTATTTCCATTAAGTTTTGTAGTTTCATAGATTTAGTTTGTGTTTTATTAGTTTTTATGTAAAAATGTACCTTGATCAATTTTGTTTGGTATGTAGGCCGACCACAGGTCGATAGTACTAAAGGCAAAGTAAGTAGTACTAATTTTTTCCAAAAGGGGATGAGTTAACTAATAAGGACTTAGTACTATCGACACCCAAATTAGTAGTACTGACGGGCCACCACACCCCAGGTTTGAAATACTAAAATCAATCTTAGAGGTATCGAGAAACTTTCAAAACTCAGAACCACTGACACATTGTCTGTGGTACCGATACATTGTTGGTAGAACCGACATCAAGACAGAAGAGGTTCTGCAAGAGAAACCTCAATCAGCCATGCCACATTCCCCACCACCACCCTGTTGATCAGTACTTCTATTCCACCTCTTAAGTTAGAATTTTTACTATGCATTCATAGTCAAATTCAAGCTCGGGGGGTGTTGAAACAACTCTATCCTTAGTCTTTATTTTTTTTAGTCTTTATTTATTTTTATTGTTTTTCCAAGTTATAGGATGCACAATCTATCTAGTGTAAAAGTGGAGCTTAAATCATGGTTCAGGTTAGTGTCATGTTCTCTCATTTGTGTGCAATAGAAAATGAAAAATGAAAAATTTGGCTTAGTTGCAAATTTCTTGAGTTGCACCACTTAGAGGAAGTGTATGCGCTAGTCAGCTTAAGGGCATTTGTTATGAATGGGCATCTTAATTATTCACATAATATGGGATTTGAGCCTAAATTGATCAAACATTTAATTGGATCTAAAATTGAAATTTAAGAAAGAAACTTTAAGGTTACCCTATTCAAAGCTCATTAGACAGGGACACATCATAATTTTGTGAAAGGCTTGGTCTCTTAGTTATGTGATTCCATCCATTTTCAATTCATTTTGACTCGCCACCATAAGATGATCAAGTAACCCAAATTATTTCCTCTTGTTCACATTGAATGGAATGATAAGATACATAATAGTTAGTTTTCTTTGATTGCATTAGTTACAAAATGAAAAAAAAAGGTTATTAAGCATAAACAATTTTTGTGAATATCATTTTAGTTGAATAAGAAATTACATGTAGATTACATACATTCCATATCATTCATTTCTATATCATGTGAGTATCATTTTCCTTCAAAATTTGAGTGCATGGATACACATCCATACCCTCAGGAAAAATGAGTGATATGTTAGGAAAGCCCAAGCATAACATTCAATCATGCTAAAATAATGGAACAATGAAATAAAGAGAAAAAAAGGATTTTGTTAATATTTTAAAGTTAAGAGGGTTAAAGGATGCCCTCATCTCTTCACAAAATGATGGATACATTCACATGATGCATTCTTTTTCTTACTTCATTTTTGTCAATTTGACGAGATCTTTGTTACATGCATCATTTCACCCAATAATATTAGGCATTAGGATTCATGCATGTTTAATCATCTTCATCATATAGGTTCATCATGTTTTCTTTTTGCATAAATAATTCTATGTTACATGTGAATCTTCCAACCACCTATTTCATGCCATCCATTGCTTTTGTTGGTTGGCCACTTAAATGATTATTCTCTCATTCATTCTTATAAGGAGAATTGCTTCAAAGTAGTAGGTAGTTAGGAAAGAGCACTGTAGAATATGGAACCACATGATGCACCAAGAAAATGTCTGATTGATTATGATGTTAACTTCTCTCTTGATAGTGTTTGTTGATCGAAGGGTGAACAACTTTTATGGATAATTTTGGTCTCTATAGAGAATTTGATTACTTAGTTATCAGTAAAGGTCAATTTGGGACTACTAGGTGGGGATGAATGAGTAATGAATTTCATATAGTTTATTTCCATTTGCTGACTTGTCTCAAATAGATCTAAGGGTGTGTTTATCGAGGATGAGCAACATTTAATCTTAGGGGAGTTTGATGCACTAGTTATTTGTCATTTTTAGAAGATCTTTTATATTGATTTGTGTGCACTATTTGTTCATTTTCATATAAATTTTTACATTATTTACTCTGATTATCTAGTGATACTTAATTGCATCAAATAAATGTAATTTTAATGTTTTCAAATGCTTTAATATATTTCAAGAGCTTATGTTTGGATTTGTATTAATTTTAGGAAGTTTTATTAGAAACTACGCAGCTCGGTACTACTTACTTTGGAGTCTGTGGTACTGACACATTCTCGGTTTGGAAGACAAAGAAATTGAGAAAGTTCGGTAGTAGTGACCACGAGAATCGATACTGCTGACAACATCACATTGTTGGATGATCGAAGCAACGAGGTACTATCGACTTGAGGTTCTGTAGTATCTACAACTTGCCAGGTTGTCGCAACTATCAAAGGAGTCGATAGTAGCAACACTTAGTCAGTAGTACTGACATGTTGGGATCGGGCAGACCTGAAGATAGCGTTTAATCTGACGTTGATGATTTATTTCATGCTAAGTCACTTCTATGACTAATTGGGGATTCAACCAGATCTAAATATCACGTTCTAATTCTGTTGGATGGCATCCGGGAACAAGAAGAGGAGAAATAAGAGAAGAGGACTGCGTTCTAGATGATTGGGGTACTTCTAGCAGACAAATTTGCAGTTAGAAGGTAGCAAATCAGCACGTGCATGAGAGGGGATCATTTGGATTGTCTTCTTTAGGGGGTTTCTTTAGTTGTTTAATGTTCCTCACATTTTTCTTCTTCTCTCCTTTGTACTTGACCATGGAAATCATGCAGGGCTAAACCCTTACTCCTTAAGACTAGGGAGTATCCTGATTATGCGTTGTAATTGACTTTCATGTTTTAATATACCAATTTCTCTTAATTTTTTAACATAATTCTATTATTCTGTCATGGATTATCCATATTTGGACATCATAGGTTCTTTAATAGACCGTTAATTGCTTTGAGAGAGGGATTAAGGGTTGAAAAAAATCATAGAAATACATGTTTTATAATTCCCTTTTTGAAAGGTGGCTTACAAATGTGAAGAGATTACCCAAAGTATTTATAAAGCACCTAATTAATAACATAATCATTATGAGAGTAAGATTGGTATTAGATCACGTAGTGAATTACACTATGAGAGTGGGTAATTCTTGCTACATGTCTTTTAGTCCAGGGTTAGAAGAGATATTTATTAATGCTATGAAGTTAACTACAATGTTAACTAAGGTGGAACCATAATCCTATGGAATTTCGTGCAATTGAGATAAACCAGTAATTAGATCTACTTTCTAATTTATATAATTCAACCTTCAATAAAGTTTTCCTCAATAGTCTCTGGATTTATGATTCCCTGTGTTTGATATCCAGGCCTCATTGGCCTATATTACTTCGATAGTGTGCACTTGTGTTTTAGGGTGTATAGTAAAATTCTTATCAAATTTCCTAAAAGATGCCTACATAAATAATTTATTTGTGAGTGGTCAACCAAAGTTGGCTTATGATTCAACAAAAAATGGACCTTGACCCATTAGAAATTTATTCGTGTGACTTTTAGTATTGTTAGTGAGGGATATTAATTTTAAGAAGATAGTGGAAGTAAATGTCTCATTAATGGCCTAACTAATGTTTTTTTAACTGAAGTATGAATTCATTCAATATTTTAAAAACAAAACATGAACACCACTTATCAATGTGATCATTCCTTGAGAATAAATGCTTGGTGAGACTGATATTGTCTACTAATACATGAACTTGAGAAGTGTTCTCAACCTTGAGTGCAAGCTCAATGTTTTGGAACATGTTTCCCTCATGCTCCTACCCCCATTAGATACTTATAAACTCAAAAAAGTTGAATATTTGATGACCTTGAAAGTATGAGACTTCCCTTGGACAAAAGTTTATCATGTACTTAAATATGCAAATGATTAAAATATATTATTGCCTATAATTGTGAATGATGTGCTTAAATAGTCATCATCTCATTTTTGATGTGTTAAGAACTGAGACCAAAACTAAAAGGTTACACCCATGTTCTATTTTAGAGTTCAAAAATAGAAGTTGGGTAAAACCAGAAAGGATAATACTAGGATGGGTTCTAAGTAAAATCTGAGTCAAATAATTTTATGAAGAAGTTGAAGGGAACTATTGGAAAAAAAGGAATGCTCATAAATGTTGGACATCGAATGATTCATGTTTTACCTAGAGGGAATGAGAGGTTCAAGGAGATAGATATCCCACCTAGGAAACTACATTATTGAGATATTCTCAACTACTTATTAAGCATGCATATTGGATACGACATGAGAGTCCTACATGAAAGTAGGACTACAAAGGTATATCCTTAGAGAAGGAATATGTGTGACCAAAAGTGGCGAGTTTAGTAGGAGTTGATGCTGGTACTATAGGAACACATTTTATCTCTATAAATTGGGGATTGTAATAGTATTAGAAAATTGCTATTACTCTTAATACATTCAGTTCTTTGTTTGGACCAAAAAGAGTTTATCATTTGTTGTAAAGAACAAATTTTGTTCAATTTACTTGGATGACTTCTTAAATGACTTGCTATGTATTTTGATATTGCATCCAATGACACGTGTATATAACATAAATACCAAATGGCTTAAACTTCATGACTTGAACTCGACTTAACTTTAGCATTACTGCTTGGATTGTACAAACATGACACGTGTTTTAACTCTATATGCATGTATACTTAGACATGTTTGATTTTAAATCACGTGGGACATGTGAATTATGCTTTTTGTTTAAGATGACAAATGTGCCATTTACTACAAACAATTAGAGAATATTTTGACTTCTATAACTCACATATATCAATGTATGTGGTCCTTTTTGTTCAACAACTAAAGGATGGTTCAAATATTCCATATTATTGACATATTAATAGACTATAAGTGGATTTGTATAAGATTCAAATTAGAATCCCTTGAAATTTCAAGGAATTAAAAAATGAAGTATAGAAAATAAACTTGGAAACAAAATTAAGATGCTTCAACCTATATGAGGTGGTAAATATTTATGTCAAGTGTTTAAGGATCTTCTCAGAGGGTGTGATATTGTATGACAATTGAATCCATCAAGAATTACATAAGTATAATGGCATTTTAGGGTGAAGGAATCTCACAATGTTCGATAGGGTGTGGTCCATAATGAGCCAATCCTAACTTTCCAATTCCTTATAGGTACATGCTCTAGAAACTATCACTTTTTCACTTAACCACATTCCTACTAAATTGGTTCTAATTACACCATATCACATATGGACTAGGAAGTGTCACCAAAATGTCTTTCATAAGGGTTTCAGGTTCTGAATCTTGTGTTGAGCATTTTATCATAAAAAATTGGGGCCGAAATCGGACGTATTATTTTTTGGGGTAAGCTAAGGAAACCAAAGGATATTATTTCTATATTCCTTCTCAGAACAAAGAATTTGTTGCTAAAATTGGTACCTTCTTAGAGAATGAGTTCATATCTAGAAATATCAATGGACATTTGATAGAATTCAATGAATATTGATATTAAAAAGTTACAATCAAGCTAAAGGGGATCATAAGGAGGCTCCAAAAGTTGTTGTGGCTCATCTTCCCGCAAAACAAACACATGAACCTTGTAGATCAGTAGGACTTGCCATGATCTAGAGAGATTTGCTTATCTCATAACTTATGAAGGTGAGGTGTTCATCATTGATCAAGATGAGAAAACCACCTACAAGGAAGATATTGAGAGACTAAAATCTAGTAAATGGATTAAGGACATGAAATCTACAATGGACTCCATGTATACCAACAAGGTAGGGACCTTGATGGAACCAGCTAAAGGGGTGAAACCCTTTGGGTGCAAATTGGTCTTCAACAACAAGATGGACATGATGGAGATGTCTAGACCTATAAAGGGAGACTGGAGGATAAAGGATTCAAATAAGTTCAAGGTGTTTAATGTGATGAAACTTTCTCACCATTTGCCATGGTCAAGTCCATTAGAATCATGCTAGACATTACAAGTTAGAATGATTTAGTGATTAAAAGATGGATTTTAAATATGCATTCCTTAATGAGTAGATACTTGAAGACGTGTATAGGACACAATTGAGGGTTTTTAATTGCCAAAGAATCCTGGATCAATATGTAAGTTGTAACGATCAATCTATAAATTGAAATAGACATTCAAAATCTTGAATCATTATTTTGATGAATTAGTCAAAGAGTTTGGCTTCACCAAGAATGAATATGAACCTATAATTACAAAAAGGTAAATGAGATAATTATATTATTCCTCATATTGTATGTGGAAGATATTATTCTTATGGAATATTGTATTCCAAATCTATAAATGTTAAGACGTCTTTGGGAAATAGCTTCTCAATGATAGACTTGGGAGAATCCACCTACATTCTAGGTATAAAGAACTATAGAGATACATATAGAAGGGTTTTTGGATTAAGTTAAAGTGCATACATTGAGAAAGTGCTTAAGTGGTTAAAAATGCAAGAGTCTAAGAAAGGGAACTAACACATGTACGATGGGTAATTATTTCTAAGGCCAATTGTCCCAATTCTTTACAAGATGGAGACCTCATGAGTAAAATTCCATATGCCTACACTATTGGATCTATCATGTATGTAATGTAATTTACATGTCTAGATGGCTCATGTTCCTTTGTAAGACAAGCATGTTAAGTGGATTTGAGTCAGGGTCAATGAATTACACTATAGAACACAAGATGAAGAGGTGAGGAAGAATTGGTTGTAAAGAGTTACAAAATTAGTTTTTCTAAATCTGAAATGACTAATATTTAAAGAAATATGGTTCTATGCTTTTCCTCAATGGTGGTATTGCAATTGCATGTGTTCCAAGTTAGAGATGATGATTTATTCTACAATAGACACTGAATTTGATGTTGTAACAAATGCTATAGAGGAATTGGTATGAATCATTAAGTTCATTTGATGAACTTAGAGTTGTTTCTAGCATTGTTGATGTAGTAGAACTTGCTATAATGAAAATGGGGCTATAGTGGAATTCATGGAACCTAGTTTGAATACATATTCCAAATATATTTTTTGATGCATACACATCATATGAGAAATTGTTCAGTGAGAGCATTGTCAGAGCAAAAGTGTCATGGTCATTATATATCACTATGTATATGACATACGAGTGATTTTCTATAGTGCAAGTTAGAGACTATTGATGTATATACCCTAGAATCCAATAATTCAATCATAGATATATTGATTTTTTTACTTTTTATTTGATTAATAAAGGAAATTCCAATTTATTGATGCACATCTAATTGTTTTGATATCAATTTAAAAAAAAGGTCCTAAGAATAAATGGTTCAAAGTCATGGGACTTCAATTACATGACATGAAGATGAGATCCAAATGGATTTTAATAAAAGTATTGCTAAAATGCCCCTAGTATAGTATAATTATGGATTTGACAATCATAATACATGTGAGATTAGTATGTGTGGTAATTGATGATGAAGTCTTGTGGGTCATTGGTATTGGATACGAAATTAGACACATTGGTACATGTTAGAGAACAAATGTAATGGACAAACCCTCCCTATAAGGAGTGGGATCCCATAGGGGATCCACTCCCTACTAACTGAAATAAAAAGGAAACATACCATATATTAAACACCACTATTTTTTTCACAAAGGAATGTAAATCCATTTTTTAATATGTATGACTCAAGTAACAAAATGTAGCAGAGAAAACAAAATATATAACTATTACAAAACTTGATATTGTGTCATAACTTCACCACGCAAGGTGATACATATGCAAACTAATTAAACTAAAGGATCAGCTGAGTGTTATCTAACCGCCTCAAGAAAGTCTCCCAAAAGGTTGTACTAAACTTGATGTTGTCCTAGTCCAACTTGGTTATCTTCTCCTTGACCTACAACTGGGGTTGGAGGCATGCCATATCAAGAGGAGAAAAGTAGATACATCAGCAAAATGTTGGTATGTGCATACTAAATCGAGAATTGAGCAACAATATGAAAAAAAGGATGTCAAATAAGCAAGGCTTCCCAAAATAAAAGGAAATAACTACCCAATTGGGCATAAAATAAATTTAATTTAAAAGGGTGTTTTACAAGGTGAATATTTGCCATAATTATAATATAAAAATTGTGCCTCAAAGGCACACATAAAACTTGGGCACAAAACCCATGATAAAAAATTAAACCTACTTGCATGTGAGATAAACATAGCACTAGAACAATATAAATAATAATGGTGGCCAAGGATCACAACCATGAAGCCTGATAGAGTATGGCACATAATGATCTCCCCAATATATATAAAAGTGGGCACAAAACCTAAGTATGGGGAACACAACCTCCATCTCCAAAAATATAAGAAGGGCACACAACCCAAAAACCAATGCAATTACAATACTATAGGGCTATTGAGTCACATAGCATGAAATATATGTGGTGGCAAGTATAAAGTGTAGTCTTTTATAGAATAAATAAAGTTTCCATCACCAAAAATGGAAAAAAAATCACAAAAACCTCATAAGTGGGAAAATTAGGGTTTCAATAATAATTAAAGTACATGTTAGAGTTTAAAAGAAAGTTCAACAAAATGGTATGATCATTAGGTCATAATAAAGTAGAATGTTTCACATGGAATCAATTCTCAGAAGAGAGAAATTGTGTAAGATATCAAGAGTGAGATGAAATAGGTTTATTTCTCAATAATAATAATAGGTGATCAATAATATGCCCATACTTGAGTGCTAAGTAAGATATTAAGTCCAAATCCACCAAGTTTAAAGTCAACTCAACCTACGTATAATATTTGATCCATCAATCAGGATTTAATGACATATTTTTGTGAAACCCTAGAAATCCATTCCATTGTAAGAACCTAGGTCGACTCATATTAAATACCTAACATTGATTTTATGGTTTCTTAATGATATTTGACTCAAAGTCACACCCTTATTAATCATGATATTATATTTAGTTACTAATAATATCATAAGCAAAAGCAAACCCTAAACTCAAATCTTTGATAAAAACCTAAATTGACATATGATTGTGTCTAAGAGAGTAAGTTCAAGGTCAGTGATCATGTTTTTAAAACTTTGAAATTAAGTGATGAAAATGGGACCATAAGATGGAGGACAGTTTTTTGAATTCAACAATATTTTTGCATAATTTTTAGACAAACTGAGAGAGAGTTATGAGTTTGGAAATTTCAGCCAATTAGAAAATTAGATTAAATCCACGTAGACACAATAATACCCGATTAGCGAGATTGGGATCATCGAGGTGGCCCAATCACTGGAGGCCATCTCACACTATCAGCATCTAGTGGGGGGCGCAACCAAGGAATCAAAATGAGGGTGAAAATACCTAATTGCCCCTGGCGAAAAAAAGAAAAGAGATGGGAAGCAAGGGCTAGAGTTGAGAAAACACCAGGGCCTATCTTCCACTCTCTGCTCATGAACCATGGACACGACTCAAAGCAGTGAAGCTTGGTCAGAACTGGGGAAATTCAAAGGAAGGCCTTTGAGACTAGAACAACTCACCAAAAACCAAGATAGGGGCTTTTAGAAGCTTACCCTCAGTTTAATTAAACTACAAGTCATGGTAGTTGTTGTGGTGAGGGTTGTTGCTGTGAAAAGAAAAGTGTATTGATGGTAGCAAGAGGCAAAAATTTGCATGCAAGTTATACAATTTTTTTTTGCTAGTGTCGATGGAGGTCAAAGGATGGTCAGATAAATATAGGTTTTGGTGTAAGGGTTTCTGGGAGTAGATGGTTCGAGAGGCTCTGAGTGAGAATTTAGAAAAACTTAAATAAGGGAAAGTAGAGTACAAATTATGGCTGATCTTGAGTGGGATTCACTCACAAACTCAAAGAACCAAAAATCTTCAAGAAAGATCGAAATTTGAGCAAAATATCTGTGAAAAATACACTACTAGACCGGAAATATTGTTCACACACACATCAGACTTTCCTACCCAAGGTAGGAGAACGGTTATTCATCATTCGATTCAGATCAGATAGCCCTAAACCATTGTGCATTAGCACAAATAAGGAAGATCAGCGTGACATTTATTAATTTAGGAAAATCAGGAAAATAATAGGCATTTAATTAAAGTTTATTTGGGTTTCTTTGCAAAATCAGTTGAGGTCCCAAACCAAATCCAATTAAGGTGAAATGCACCCAGGCTAAGTAATTCATTCATATCACAATTTTGGAAACTTAGCCTACAAGCAAACCTAAACATGAGGAACATGATTCTACAAATAATTTTCCCTTTTGGAGTTGATTAACATGTTATTTTCTATTTTGGGCTTAAAAGTACATTCTCTCTCCTAAACTACACTAGTGTATTTAAGATTGTCCAAATTAGATCAAATTTTACACTTAGGCAAAACTTGGTATGTCAATTTCGAATTTGAGGTTCAATTCCACATTTGAAAACTTTTCATATTTTATATAACATTTTGACTCTTATCATATTTTCTTTTCCAAAAAAATTAAAATAATTATTATTGTGCAAATAATGTGAAACTTTCCTCCCAAGGAAATTGGGACCCAAAGAACACATTTTCACTATTATATTTTTATTTTGAGATTTTATTTTATGAGTTATGGAACCATTAGAATTATTGAAATATTACCAATTTGTTTATCAAAATATTAAATCAATATGTACTTAATTAAGTCCTATTAATGTCACATTGATACAAAAAGAGTTATATCTTTATTATGAATGAAGAATTTCCTTTAATCAATTGACATGTTTATATTATTTATTCCACTTTAATTTATATGATTGCACATGAAAATTCCAGTTGTCATTTTTACAAATGTATTAATCATATCCTCCTTCATTAAATGAGTATTAGATAGCAAAGGAAATTTATGTAATATATTTCATGATTTTATTTACATGTTGGCACATAATTAAATTATTATGCAAATGTTTGTATTAATTTTTATCCTTGTTTGCTAAATTCTAAGAAACTATACATACTAGCTTTATAATCATGGAATAGGGTAAGATTCTAGGTTCTGGTTTGTTACAACACTCAACCCCTTCAAATGATTTTGTCCTCAAAATCCATTCACCCCAACATAATCAAAGACCTATACTCCACCCCTTTAAAAGGTTTTACTAAACAAGTCAAACAACATTGTATGTTCGAAGAATAGTCTTTCTAAAACTCATGTACTTCATCACTTTAATCTTCAGGGTACTATGCATCATAGAAAACACATCTTTAATGTCTAACTAAGAGATTATGGATTAACATGATCTTCTTCATTAACTTCTTGGCCGTCCCAATCAAAAAGAATTCCATTACATATTTCAACAAGCTTCCTTCATTATCATTGCCATTATTCTGAGGAGGTGCTTGAGGTTGTTGTTGTTGAGATGGTGGGCAAACTTCACCAATTTGGGGATATCTTGATCGAATATGACCTGGCTCATTGCAATGATGACATATAACTGGAGAGTTAGGTCAAGGTCTTTCTTGATTTTCAACATGTGAAAACTTCCCTGGAGAATAATAGACATTACACTTAACACACTTGTCCCTCTTCTGATCATAACCTGTGAACTTCCTTTTCTTTTTATGCTCCTTGGAATATCTTAGATACGAATCGATATCTAAACCTTGGTCAACTATCTATTGAAAAGTCAGGGGAAGCTGTTGGACAAGAGCAGTACCCAGATTATAGTTGAATCCTTGCAAGAATAGATTATCCCTATGATCCTCACTCAATCAAGAAGCATAATGTTCTAGTAGTAGAAACCTTTGCACATATTAATAAATAGACAAGAAATCCTACTTTCGACCATAGAATTATACTTCCTTCTTCTTTAGGAAGCAGTGTAGATGTACTTCCCACAAATAAACACCAAGAACTGTTACCACATCATAGTAGAGATGTCAAGAGTCCTTGCTATACCATTCCACCATACATGTGCAGGTCAATCAACATATAAGAAGAAAACCTACCCTTATGATGCAAAGGGAATGCCATACCATCAAAAGTCCACTCCATGGATAAAACCCAGTCACCAATCTTATCGACCATCTCCAGTTCTCCTTCACCCTTGAAGTAGGGTGGTTGCATCTTCATGAAGTCATTTAACAAGTACTCATTAGGCTTTTCAGACACAGGAAGTGTGTTCATTTTTCCAACCATAGCTATGGTAAGTAACTGTCACAGGAAATCTAACTCTTATTTAGGAGATATGACTATAGAAACACTAACAACAGAGGCTGGGGTATCCTGACCCATCGATGTCTGACTTCCAGTTGGAGGGGTAACTTTAGATATCGTAGGGGTAAAGGGGGGATCCATCCTTTCCATCCCACATTTAGGGTTCTGGGGTGTCTCATAACAAACTACGTTGTCAACATAAGAGCTATCTCCCACCATAAGGGTTTACCTACACAAGGCAAGTGTACTAGGAATAAGCAACCTATGGAAAAGGTAATAATCCTTAGGGAGACAAGATTGAAATAGTAAGATAACTAACAAATTCTTGCTCTGATATCATACTTGGAAGGAGTGGGACCCAATAGGGGATTCATTCCCTGCTAAATCAAATAAAAAGGAAACATCCCATATATCAAATACCACTATAAACGTTTTCACAAAAGGATGGTAATCCATTTCATTCAAAAGTGTGATTCAAGTAACCAAATTAGCAGTGAAAACAAAATATCTAACTATTACAAAGCTTGATATTTTCTCAGACATTCACCATGTAGGATGATACATATGAAAACAAATTAAATTAAAGTATGAATTGGGGGTCATCTAACCACCTATAGAATGTCTCCCAAAAGGTTGTGCTAAACTTGATGTGGTCTTGGTCCAACTTGGTTATCTTCTCCTTGACATACACATGGGGTTGGAAGTGTACCCCAACAAAAGAAGAAAAGTAGATACATCAACAAAATGTTGGTATGTGCATACTAAATCAAGTATTGAGAAATATTATGAAATAAAGAACGTCAAATAAGCAAGACTTCAAAAAACAAAAGTAAATAACTACCCAAATGGGAATATAAGAGATTGAATTTCAAAATATGTTATGCAAGGTGAATACTTGCCATATTAGAATATAAAAGTTGCACCTCAAAAACAAAATTGGGCACAAAACCCATCATAAGAACATTAACTTGCATGCATTTGAGATAAACATAACACTAGAAAAATATAAATAACAATGGCAGCCTAGGCTCACAACCTTTAAACCTCATAGGGTATGGCACACAACCATATCCAACATATATATAAACATGGGCACATAACCTCCATTCCAAAAATATAATAAGGGCACACAAACCAAAAACCAATGTAATTACACTACTCTAGGGCTACTAAGCCACATAACATGCAATAAATGTGGAGGCAAGTATAAAGTGTAGTCTTTTATAGAATAAATAAAGTTTCCATCACCAAAAATGGAAAAAAAGAATAATAATCACTTAAGTGGGAAAAATTATGGTTTCAACAATAATTAAAGTACAAGTCAGAGTTTAAAAGAAAGTCTAGAAAAATAGGATGATCATTAGGTCATAATCAAGTAGAATGTTTCACATGTAATAAATTTGCAAAAGAGAGAAATTGTGTAGGCTATCAAGAGAGAAATGATACAGGTTTATTCCTCAATAATAAATATAGGTGATGCAAACATACCTTGAGTTGAGTGATAAGTCAGAGATCAAGTCCTAACCCACCAAGTTTAAAGACAACTCGCCAACATATCATATTTGATCCATTAATTATGATTTAATGACATATTTTGGTGAAACATTATAAATCCAAACACATCAGTAAAAGTATGGTTTGGCTCATGTTTAAGACCTAACATTTATTTTAGGGTTTCTTAATGATATTTGACTCAAATTTACATACTTATTAATCATAATATGATTTTTAGTTAATAATATGATCATTAGAAAAAGAAAAACCCTAAACTCAAATCTATGATAAAAACCTAAACTGATACATGATCATATCTCAAAGAGTAAGTTTAGGGTTACTGATCATGATTTTGTATCAAGATCTTGCTTTTATCCATTGTAATTTTCCTTCAATTATTATTAAGTGAATATGGATTACTAAACCCTAAATATCATGTTTTTAAAACGCAATAAAAATTAGACCAAAAGATTATTTTTTAAATTCATCGAGTATTTTTACATAATTTTTGGACAAATGGAGAGAGAGTTATAAGTTTTAAAAATTTCAGCCAGATAGAAAATTAGATTAAATCCATGTAGAGAAAACAATATTCAATCAACAAGATTGGGCCCGTTGAGGTGGCCCGATCATTGCTTTCTAACTCCTCCTATCAGTGCTCAATAGGGTGCACTGATGTATGACAAACTGTCATTATTTTGATATCTAATTTGGTTATTTTCTTTGTCATTTGTGCTTAATTGAATATCTTTTTAATATATATTTTACCATATTAGTAAAAAATCACTTGTGCATCATTTCTTATATTTTTGCATGTATTTACATGTATTTTTACATGTTTAATTATTATAATAATTATTTCATTTTATTCATTGATTATTTTATTATAGATAAATATTATTTATTAGAGAAAAGTCGATATCACTGACTTGCAACTAGGTGGTATCGATATGGAATCAGAGTACAAATAATTTTTGCTCCAGATCGAAGAGGAAAAGGATTTTTTTACTGTGAAGAAGTCAGTGGTACCGACTTCCAACTCGGTACCACCGACTCAGACGTTGCAGACCAAATTTTAATGTATTAAATCTAACACATATTGTATTAAAAATTACATCTGACGTTTTCTCTTGACCTAAACATGTACGAAGGCTATAAAAGGCACCATTAGAACCACAATTAAAATATCTATCATGGAGGGACAATACGACAGCCGAACGGAGGGAGAAAAGTAGAGTAAGCCTACCCGGCGGACCTCAGAGGCATTTTGGCAGCCGAAACGATGGCAAATCCTCTCCATCTTCTCCAGATGCACTCTTTAACCCTTTCTCCAACTTACTGTATCTCAAAATTCATGTTTTACATCTTTTCGACTTACTGTGATACCAAGTCGTCTATTTTTGGCTAAAACTTTAATTCCTTAGGACCCAGGAGTATCCCAGGTATGCATTGTGTCTGATTCTTATGAGTTAATATTTATTTTCCTCTTAATTTTTGAATATGAATCTATGGAAATTGCATGTACTTATTGTGCTTGATCACCAAATTAGCTTATCAGATCCTTAATTACTATTGAAAAGGAGATTAAGGGTTAGAAACACATAGGTTCACCCATTTATCGACGTCCCTTGGGAAAGGTGGGGCATAAATGGGAGGAGATTACCCAGAGTTAAACCAAAATCACCTAACTAATGAATCAATTACTATGAGAATTGAATTAGCTTTAGATTAGGTAGGGGAATTACACTATGGAAGTAGGTAGTTTCTAGCTATAGGCTCCTTATTCAAGATTAGGAGGGAGTTATATTAATATTTAGGGATTAGATTTATTGTTTCCCGTGGTGAAACTAAAAGTCCTAAGGAAATCATCCCTTCTTGATTACAACAACCTTAGTTAGATTTATTTTTGTTCTTAGTTAATTAAACAACCAATAAACTCTTGTTTTCGACTTAGCTGATCAATCATAATTAGTAATACTCTTTAACCTCAAAACTCCCCGTGTTCGATAACTCGAGACACATAATCCAATATTACTTCAACGCGTACACTTGCGTATTAAACACACGTTATATGTGTGTCATGTTTTTGGCCCTGTTGTCGGGGAGTTGGCATGGTTAACACTATAAAAAGTTAGGATCGGTCACTCTAGGCCATGGTATTTATTTTCCTTTTTTATATTTTTTTATTTTTCCCATTTCTCCTTACATAAAACTTTACTGTTAGTTTAGGCATTGTACATAATCATCTAAATATTTCTTTGTAGTTAGTCTTCTTTCATTTAAAAAAGAACATGGCCCTATTTGTTCTGAGTGTGGAAATGCACATGTAGGTTATAGATGTTTGAGTCCACCTTCATTACATCATGAGAAATTCTAAAAGGAAATTTCTCATGATCATATTAGGATTATGGTTCAATATGTTTTAAATCGCAAAGGTCCTATTTCTAATGGAGGTTGGGGTAGAGTAGAGAAAATGGAAGAAGTTGAGGTTGAGGATAAGAAATTAGAGTGTGAGGAGAACATACTAGAAGAAGTTTTAGAATCACCTCTACCATGTCCTTCCGTTGAGCCCACACCCACACCCTCAACTCCTAGGATTGATTTTGAATATGATTGGGGATCTGATGAGGAAGACGAGGAGAATGATGCAAATAAGATGGATGACAATTTTGATACATGTGTTTGGGATATGAGTGAAGGAGAGGATGATCAAGAAGGTGCTTTATTTGATAGTGATATTAGAGAGGAGGAAGAGAGTAAGGAAGAGGATATTGAGAGTGAAAAGGTGGAGGAATTTCTCATTACCCATCACATAATTCCTTCACCACAAGACCCATCTCTTCATTTCCTTATTGAGGATCCTATATGGGATATATATCCAGATGATAATTTTGAATGTTTTTGTGAGGATATCATTGAATGTGGGGGAATTGAATTATTAGAAGAGGAGGAGGCACATAAATTCACCTTTGATATAACCATTCCATTATGTGTAGATAGGAGTGATCCATTGGGGATGGTCATAGAAATTAAGGAGCAATCATCATTATACCTTTCATATCATGGCTACCTATTTCTACATGTTCTACCATGTAAAGACTTGGTTGTGATTCATGTTCATGTACACTATAATAACAATTTACTTTTGAAATGGAACGTCAACCATACATGTTGGTCTTCTGACTATTATTTATTTTTTCTCATTGTTGCAAGGAACGAGATGTTAAGAAGGAAGAAGCGGAGAGAGCTTCACCCTCATGCATGACCACCTGATTATTATTGATTGGCATGTGTCCATCCTAGGACATTAAACAAGGGAGCTTGTGGGAGGCAACCCACCAATTAGGTTTATTTTGTTAAACTTTCAATTCTACTATTACATTCCTATTTTGTAGTTTTGTGATATCTAGTTTTGATGCAAGAAAAAAGGTGCCTTGATATGTGTATTCAGTGTGTCGGGATGCATTGAGTCGGTGCCACCAACTTCACTATCGGTAGTACTGAGTTTTCATCAGTGACATCTCACAAGCTGAGCAAGCATCGACACTTCACTGAGCTTGAGTGCTTATTGAAGGGTATGTCTTAATGTGGATCCCTCCCACCTGTCTTTTTCCCCGAATATCATCTCACATATCAGTACATCTATTCCATTTATCTTCCTTTTCTTTTGACATTGGGGACAATGTCATATTCAAGCTTAGGGGGAGGAATGGAACGATACTTCTATCTGTACCCCTTGCATCTTTTTTTATCATACATCTACATGTTTTTGTTTCAGAAAAAATAGATTTTTCATTTTGTTCTTAGAGTCCACTTCTATCTAGTTTAATTGTGGACAAAATATAAAATTTTGGTTAGGATTATCCATTTCTTGATGATGTGGTATCAATTCTGATCATTGTTGAAAATTGAATGTGCTCTTATGCTTTGCGCTTTAAGCTAAATTTGCTATGTTTAAGAGTACGTAATTGGAGGAATTGTTTGGATTAGTCAGCTTGAGGACATACTGAATGAATGAAAAACCTATCTCAACCCTATGTCTTGACGATGATGTTTGAGTCCAAACCAACCAAATAGTAACATGATCCTTTATGTGAATTCTAGAAATAAACTCTAAGGTTACCCTGTTACACAAGTTGATAGAAGAGGGACATATCATGGTTGGGAAAGACATTGTCTCTTAGTTATTTGATCTCATCCACCTTCCATTCATCTTCATTCACCTCCATAGGATGATCAAGTTTAATCCAATTTATTTTCCTCTTGTTTGCATTACAAGGCATGATATGAAACATATAGTTAGTGTTGCGTACTGATCAAACAAAACGTCATTAACTAAAGTGGAAGCGTTCATTAACAGTGGATTACTGAAAATCACTAAAAATTAAAACCATTTACAAAGAGATCCATACATTGGAAAACTTCTTTCAAAAAGAACCAAAGTAAATCCATTACATTCTGATTCACAAGTACATATCTTGTATCATCTCATATCAAGGATTACAACATCAACTACTCTATACATAGGCAGCATAAGAACCTTGAGGCATCAAGCCAAAATCTCAGATCGATTCTTTTCCAAACAACTACTGATTTTGAGGATCTGAGAGTACATAGGCGACACAAATGACTCTATATACACATGTACAAGACATGACAGCCAGACTCTCCACTTGAGATGTCACTACTGCTTCTGGTGTTGTTGTCCTTCCCTTGTTGTGTGAACTCTACTTCTTTGTCTGTGTCCACCTAAAAATGTGGATCCCACGGGGGTGAGACATTTGCAAATTTCCCCAGAGAGAGATATGACTCTCTGCCAAAAAAACTATTATTGCAGTTTAATAGAATTAAAACTAAGTAGAGGATTTATATATTAGACAGGAGATAGATCAATGTCTACACAGATTAAAACAATATTCTTATTCAAATAATTTCAGTTACAACATGATAAAACAAAATATCATTTATCCAATAAGGAATTTAAGCACATGTATAACATTTATCCTTCTAGGATATGCTAAGCAGGGTAATATCAACCAATGATTCTTGTATTTCAACCTTAAGCAAACACGCTACACGGATGATTACATTTTACAATCATACTTAAGCCCTAAGGAGATGAGGTATACCTCTCATACTCCAACCGACCACGATTACGTAAGTATCGGTACCACACAAGGGCAATGGAAGAGCCGGAATCCAAGACCTCAACCTTCTCAGTCAGTACGAGATTATATGGCAGAGACATCATGTGTCAAAGTGCAATTAGCTTTCCAGGGTATAGTGGCATCTTTGCTATAGAGTTATAGCCCGTAGCATATACTCTCTTCAGGGTTATGGCCCGTAGCCAATGCCTGGTATTTATATTGTAGAGTCATGGCCCGTAGCCATACTCTGATTAGGGTATGGTCCATAACCCATCCCGTACATAGAATATAGCTCGTAGCCATTCCTATGGGGCATAAGGATATAATTTCCCAACTACCCCCACATATTCAAAAATATGCGCTCCGGGTTATGCCGCGGAGCAACCCGTTTCACCGTTCCGCAAATTCTGACGCTGATGGATCTGTGGTCAGGGAAACTACATTATATGATATCATTTGACTAAGTATGTGTATTACCATATTCTTTTAGTATCAAACAAGTTTCCCGAACATCAAATATTATAAAAAATACTACAAAGAATGGGTAATACTTTCATCAAGTATTGTTCAATATTTAATAAGCATTGGGAACTCAATCCCTCATGTCATCAGGTGCATTCTCATTTCTCAACAACTCATCATCATGATTATGGAATATGGGTATACAAACCCTCATTTCATCATAGAACCCATGTTACCTCTTATTAGGTAACTAATACCTTTAGGTCATCTGACCAAGGTAAACATAATATTTGCTTCACAAGCATCTCACATGGCTCACAAGGCTTATTTCATCTCTTGTTACCTCTCACTAGGCAATAAGGCATGTTATGGCTCACAAGGCTTGTTTCATCTCTTGTTACCTCTCACTAGGCAATAAGGCATGTTATGGCTCACAAGGCCCATAAAAAAATTTCAATAATAGAATATCATAGCTCATACCTGGCTATGCTCATCATCTCATGATATCTGCATGGTTAGTAATGACAATAGCAGTTATAAAAATATCACATATCAACACCATGCGGTATAAGGGTAACATCACTATTCCCTTATCAGGGTTAGGGTTTCCCATTTCATATTAATGAGGGATAGTCATCCCATTACCCAAAATTAGTGCTTCACATGCCTTCACCCTATATTAGGGTTAGGGTTTCAAATTAGAGTTTCATTTTTCATAGCATCACCCTGGATTAGGGTTTCATAACACATCATCATGCGGCAGGGTTTCACACATCATTACCTTGAATTAAGGTTTCTTTTAACTTTTCCCCTAAATTAGTGTTTCATATAACATTACATAATCATCACTCTGAATTAGAGTTTCTCATCACATTACTACATTAGGGTTTCATATGTTCATATTATTTATCCAAACTCCACTTCAGTGTTTCACACCTCTAGGATCATACATTGTTATCATAAGTATTCAATCATGCTTATTTATTCTCATCATTTACCACTAAATGATTATCAATACAAGGTATGAGTTTCTTTCTCATCCATACATGAGTATGATTACATTGTACTTTATCATCTTGGCTTAACCCTTTCTCAAGTATGTTAGCCTTCACTTATCAAAGTGTATTAAACTCATTGTATATTAATATAACAATTAACATAACACACTTCAGGCGTTGTTCATCCAAGTATATTGATTTTGAAGTGTATAAAGGTATATAAACCTTGAAATGTTGAATATGATACATGTCATATCTTGAATGTATCACTTCCCTCATCACTTCTAACTTGCTCAAGTTCATCAACTTATATCATATTAGGGTATTTTCCATCCTAACACTTTATGCTCTAATCTTGCATTTATCATGTAATGTATTAGTCATAAAATAATACATTTGAATTGTCCAATCATCATCAATTGATATGGACTCATCTTAGGTTGAGGCATTATTAATATAAGTTTGTCCTTCATCAACTACTTTAGGTGTTTCATATAACATCCTTTTTAAAATAGGGATTGTTATTAAAATACCCTGAATTAGGGTTTTCTCATATCATCACCCAAGATTAGGGTTTTACCATTACCTTAGATTAGGGTTTCACTTAACATTACCCTAAATTACAGTTAGGGCTCATCACCCTTTTTAATTAAGGTTTCATGATCTATTTATCAAGGATCATACCCTAATTATATATATATATATTCTATTCATAGTGAAAGTATTGAGGCTCCACCACTACATGATTATCACTCATGTATGAATTCCTCTCTCTCTATAATCCTCTTTAGGATGCTGATTACTTTAAGATTGAATAGATTAGGTTAACTCTTCATTCAAGTACACACATTTAAGGTTAACATAGTGTATCAAGATATTGCTTTTATAAGAATCAAAGGTTAACCATTTTAAAATGTACTAATAACCTAAGTACCTTAGGGATTCAACCATGGTATTTACCTTTGATAATCATCTTTATCAATCATAGGGTCAATTGATCTTCCATCATCTTAACTCTCCAAACGATCTTGTTCAATTGAGCCCCAAACGGTCTTGATCAATTGTAAATCGAATCAACTCATTCGGTCTTGAAACTAAATCAATCCATTCAGTCTTGAAACCAAATCCTTCATTCGGTCTTGAAACCAAATCATCATCCTTTACATTGAAACTGAATGGACATCCCAACATTGAAACTGATTGAGTGTTAAAACCGATTGGACAATTCAAAATGTTTGAGACCAATTGATCTGAAATGCTTTTGAGACCATTTGATCCCAAACGGTTTCAAGACCATTTGGACTCAAACGGTCTCCAGCCCGTTTGGCCCAAACTAGCTTGAAAACCAAATGGACCAATTAGGGTTTGTTTCAACCAAATCGATTAGGGTTTACCTTGTTGAAATGTGCATCAATTGCACCCTTGAATACTCATCAATTTACAACCCTTGGATCTCCAAACCTTCATCACATCCCTTGGCCTCCAAACGGTCTTGAGACCATTTGGTTTTCAAATGGTTTGAAGACCGTTTGGCCACCAAATGGTCTTGAGACCATTTGGTCCAAAACAACCTAAAAATCAAATTATCAACTAGTGTTTCAACCAGTCTACCCTATTAGGGTTTGCAATTGGTGGATTCTTCATTATTGGGACTAATATAAATCATTTAATTAGAACCGTTGGATCAACATCCAAGTACCTCATCATTTAAGCTTCAAACAGTTTGGGACCACTTGATCCCAAACGGTCTTGAGACCGTTTGATCCCAAACGGTCTTAAGACTGTTTGGTCTCAATTGGTCTTGAGACCGATTGGACTCAATAATGAAACTGTTTGCACAAGATATTATTAAGGTGTGTGCTTAATATGACATCATCATCTTCAAGCTTCATCCCTTAGAAAATTTTAGGGATTCTTGTGGTGATTTCAACAATCAATCAAAAGGAATTTCGAGAGTGAAGAAAGATTCAACATATGTAAGAGAAAGGAAATCAATAATAACATTTAAGGGTTCAAGTTATATAACCTACCTTCAAAGTTGAAACCAAGCTTCAAGATTCATGTCTCTAATGGTGAATGAAGCTTTCTCAACCTCCCAAGGTCCGTCCTCAAGCCTTTGAGTGAAAAGAATTGGATAGGGTTGAAGATTGAATGGACAAAAGAAGAAAGCAAGCATTGATTTGCGATTTCCAGCATGAAATCATGGTTGAAGATGATTAAGGAGCTTACCTACAGGTTAGGGAACGTCCTCCTGTTTCACCTAAGCTCCCTTGTGCTCGGCCCAAAGAAGGAAAGAAAGAAAATCCGAAAAAGAGTCTTTGTGTGAGTGGGAAATGAAGTGTATGTAAAGGAATTTCAAGGTGAGAGAAAGTTTTATAATAATCCTTCAACTCCCCAATTTGGTACCATTTATCCCCCTCACTTCCTTGCATACGAAGCCATCAACTCCACCTTCAAATTCCTCAACATTATCAATGAATTAAAGTCAAACTAATTAAGCACCTTAATTCATATAATATTAATATCCCATATTTAGTGGATATTACTTTTTATTTAACAAATGTGAGTGGGCTCTCCACTCACTTGATATATTTTCGGTGCCATTGCAAGGCACAACGACGTACAAACTTACCTAAATTCAACCATCACAGTTTTGGTTGAAGGGTACTTCCATTAATATAATTTTTTTTGCATTAAATTGAATTATGTTTCCAATTATGCTTAAATCTTGATTATTTTAATATCAAGATTCTCTCTCCTCCAAAGTAGATCAAATGATATGCCCCTCTGATTTTATTGTCTTTAATTGATACCAAGAAATATTAAGGACTCTCTAGAAGTGGTATTTTTAATATTGAACCCTAGGTTTTGGGTAAATTGCACATTACACCAAAACTAGGTTTTAATGCACAACATTGCTTAACAAGCACTTTCTTGGTGCTCAGGCTTGTGGCAGCCATACCTATGCATCATTTTCATTCTTATGATTCTTCAACACTAGAGGAACATTTTACCATATAACATTTGCAAGTTAACCCCTCAACTTGGGTAATTTGCACTTTAGTCCAAAACAAGCAAAACAGTGTTTCAACATTATTCAAAAAGGACTAGAATTGAAACATAAGTTCCTCTTGAGCCATAATTACTTTTAAATAGATAAGAGCAAGCATATTATTAACTTTATTAAGAAAAACATCTATGGTTAAGGCATAACCCAGGTCAGGGATGTTACAAATTATAAACCCCTAACAAGGATTTCGTCCCCGAAATCCCAAGTAAAGGGAGACAAATATTATTTATTCATCATATCATCAGGTCTCCACATAACATCTTAATGTCATGGAGATGCCATATAAATTTCATCAACACAAAGTCCTTTCATACAGGGTTATCATAGAACTTGTCACATAGGACACATACTCTACTATTTCTTTTCATTATTGACTGTAGAGTCAACTTTATGTCAGATAACATTTTTCTTGTCAGAGTTACATTATACATACCTCATTCTATTCAGGTGTCAAACCACACTGATTTATCACCTTTCTCAACTTATAACTTTATGTAACATGATTCTTGGTTCTGGGGAGTCTCCCATACTCCGTATTTAGTTTAGCATTTCACTTCCAAGAAAAGACCAGAGTTACATTTTGTCACCCACTTGTGAATACAAGTATTATCATACATCCTTATTGATGTTATATTTATGCGGAGCATAAACCCCTAACATGTGATGTTCATACTATTTTATGTAACTAGACTGATTTCATAGTTGGCTATTCCAAGAAACAAACATATATCGTCTAATTAGAAGTTATACTTTTACTTTCCATACCACTTGATATTTCTTGGATACCAGAATTACTTACTTTGATATCCATCACATGTGTCAAAAACACATCACATCCTCATCATTTCCATCTCTCTATTGTTATTACCAGAGCCACACATATAAGAAGAATCTTGCTTTCATTTTTGGAACATTATTTATTACACATATCTTTATCTTGGAACCAAAGTCCAAGATGAACTGATACTTTTCTAAGTATCCATCATTGGATTATTTCTAATCCATGCACATCAAGTGTCATAGTACTCACTTGATTGCCATGTTCCAAAAAGAAGAGAACACAAAGAAACATATTTCTCTTATCACCCCATTATCATCCAGGGTTGTTTATCAAAGAGAAAAGATTATTATCTCCTCTCATCATAGCATGAACCTTCAACTGTTCAGGAGTCATTAACTCTTGTTTCATCCTAGGTTCCTTTCCATCAGCATAGGAATTGTAAGGATGATTACATGTCATTACTCATTCCTTTATTATTATCTATCATGATTCTGAACATTTCATGATTTTATCACATTTCGCATTTCCACATCATGGGAAAAGACCTTTACCATTCACACATGCTTTATTAGACATGGATCATCTCCCTTGTCTCATTTTCTTTATCATGAGGATTATGCTTTTACTTCCTCATACACATAAATTGATCTGAGATCATTTCAGATTCCATTTTACTGTACTAAGGATATGATAAAAATATCCATGCCATATTTCTAGTTTCTTTATGCTCACTAGATTGTCTCAAAATGACTACTTGATCAGGGTAATCAGAAAGATGACAATCTAGGAGTTCCATACTCACCTTATCTTCAATAGTTGAATACCTAGCCAGGGTATACAAATACTGATATTAGGTTGTATGCACTTTGTGTAGTATCATATTCCTTACTTTTCGTATCATTATATACATAGGATTTAATATACCTGGATTTTCACCAAGCATCACTTCTATATTTTATCCTCTTTCACAGATAAGAGCGATAATAGAGCATTTTAAAAGAATACTAAACAAAAATATAAATCCTCATCTTCCTTGTGTTCTCATAGGACTAATTGAAGGAAGCTCAAAAATAATTACTTTTTCACTTTTAACTCATAAAAAATTATAAAATGATGTGTCCAAATGATGTTATTTCATCTGACCTATTTTTGACTCGTGAATGGGTCACTACCTCAGGCTAATTCTTTTCATAGAATCTTGTTGTTGCTGGTTGTCGACTAGACTTTCAGTTATTATATGCAGGTGAGCCAGCTTGGGATGCCTGTCTACGTCCTCAGGTGCCAGTACTAGACCACTACCTATAAAAGTCCTACTGACTCTGTCTTGGCGGCTGGGTTACACTCAAACCTATAGCCCAACAATCTTTCATCAGATGACCCATATTCCCACATTTATAATAGTATATGGTCTCCCAATGTGGCATAGATGGTCCTTTACCCCTTCTGGGTAGCCATTTCCTTGGTGTATTAGACATTGGTTGTACTAGTGGTACCAAAAACTTTCCCTTTTTGGAACTACTAGGCCCCTGTTCCTGGGTTTGGTTAGGCCTCTTCTTGATTCTCTCTTCCTTATTCTTTGTTGGACAGTTGTTTCTGAAATGTCCAGGCTTCCCACACCTATGGCAGATTCTACTTTTGTGTGGTAACCTATTTCTTCTAACATTTTCTATTGCTTCAACATGCTGATGTTGATTAAGAATCCTGTTGGAGTCCAAAACTTCATCATTGGGGGTTGGTAATCAGGGTTGTATAACAAAGCATGGTCCACTATATGTATCATAGCTGTCCTAAATTGCTCAAACAAAACATGGAAAGATAGGTTCTATATCATGGCTGGGTCAAACTGGGGATGTTCAGGTTCTGGTTCCCCCCTATTCTAGTCCCTTGCACCTCTTCCTGGTGCAACAACACTTCTTTTAGCAGTATGTTCTTCGTGTGATCCAAACATCTTTAAGTTCTTCTTCTCCTATATGAGACACTATAACATACTCAACAACCTTAATCCTATGTCTCTATAGACTCAGCGAACCTAGAGCTCTGATACCACTAAATTATCATGCACCGATCAAACAAAACGTCATTAACAAAAGAGGAAGCATTCGTTAACAGTGGATTACTGAAAATCACTAAAAATCAAAACCATTTACAAAGAGATTCATACATGTGAAAACTTATTTCAAAAAGAACCAAAATAATTCCATTACATTGTGGTTCACAAGTACATCTCTTGTATAATCTCATCTGAAGGATTACAACATCAACTGCTCTATACACAGGCAGCATAAGAACCTTGAGGCATCAAGCCAAAATCTCAGATCGATTCTTTTCAAAACAACTACTGACTTTGAGGACCTGAGAGTATAGAGACGACACATAGGACTCTATATACACATGTACAAGACATGATAGCCAGACTCTCCACCTGAGATGTCACTACTGCCTCTGGTGTTGTTGTCCTTCCCTTGTTGTGTGATCTCTACTTCCTTGTCTTCATCCACCTAAAAATGTGGATCCCATGGGGGTGAGACAATTGCAAATTTCCCCAGCGTGAGATATAACTCTCTGCCAAAAACACTATTATTGCAATTTAATAGAATTAAAACTGAGCAGAGGATTTATATATTCAACAGTAGATAGATCAATGTCTACATAGATTAGAACAATATTCTTATTCAAAGCATTTCAGTTATAACTTGATAAAACATCATATCATTTATCCAATAAGGAATTTAAGTACATGTATAACATTTATCCTTCTAGGATATGCTACGCAGGGTAACATCAACCAATGATTCTCATATTTCAACCTTAAGCAAATATGCTACACAACTGATTACATTTTACAATCATACTTAAGCCCTGAGGAGATGAGGTATACCACTCACACTCCAACCGACCACGATTACGTAAGTATCGGTACCACACACGGTCAATGGAAGATTCGGAATCCAAGACCTCAACCTTCTCAGTCAGTATGAGATTATATGGCATAGATATCATGTGTCAAATTGCAATTAGCTTGCTAGGGTATAGTGGCATCTTTGCTATAGAGTTATAGCCCGTAGCATATACTCTCTTCAGGGTTATGGCCCGTAGCCAATGCCTGGTATTTATATTGTAGAGTCATGGCATGTAGCCATACTCTTATTGGGGTATGGTTCGTAACCAATCCCATAGATAGGATATAGCCTGTATCCATTCATATGGGGCATAAGGATATAATTTCCCAACTACCCCCACATATTCAAAAATACGTGCTCCGGGTTATGCCGCGGAGCAACCCGTTTCACCGTTCAACAAATTTTGACACTGATGAATATGTGGTTAGGGAAACTACATTATATGATATCACTTGATTAATTAAGTTTATTACCATATTCTTTTAGTATCAGACAAGTTTCTAGATCATCAAATATTATAACAAATACTACAAAGAATGGGTAATACTTTCATCAAGTATTGTTCAATCTTTAATAAGCATTGGGAACTCAATCCCTCATCTCATCAGGTGCATTCTCATTTCTCAACAACTCATCATCATGATTATGGGTATACAAACCCTCAGTTCATCATAGAATACTTGTTACCTCTTATTAGATAACTAATACCTTCAGGTCATCTGACCAAGTTAAACATAACATTTTCTTCACAAGCATCTCACATGGCTCATAAGGATTATTTCATCTCTTGTTACCTCTCACTAGGCAATAAGGCATGTTATGGCTCACAAGGGTTATTTCCTCTCTTGTTACCTCTAACTAGGCAATAAGGCATGTTATGGCTCACAAGGCCCATAACATAATTTCAATAATAGAATATCATAGCTCATACCTGGCTATGTTCATCATCTCATGATATCTGCATGGTTAGTAATCACAATAGCAGTTATAACAATATCACATATCAACACCATGCAGTACAAGGGTAACACCACTATTCCCTTATCAGGGTTAGGGTTTCCCATTTCATATTAATCAGGGATAGACATCCCATTACCCAAAATTAGGGCTTCACATACCTTCACCCTATATTAGGGTTAGGGTTTCAAATTAGATTTTCATATTTCATAGCATCACCCTGGATTAGAGTTTCATAACAGATCATCCTGTGTCAGGGTTTCACACATCATTACCATGAATTAAGGTTTCTTTTAATTTTTCCCCCAAATTAGGGTTTCATATAACATTACATAATCATCACTCTGAATTAGAGTTTCTCATCACATTACTACATTAGGGTTTCATACGTTCATATTATTGATCCAAACCCCAATTCAGTGTTTCCCACCTCTAGGAGCATACATTATTATCATAAGTATTCAATCTTTCTTATTTATTCTCATCATTTACCACTAACTGATTATCAATACAATGTATGAGTTTCTTCCTCATCCATATAGAAGTATGATTACATCGTACTTTATCATCTTGGATTAACCCTTTCTCAAGTATGTTAGCCTTCACTTATCAAAGTGCATTAAACTCATTGTATCTTAATATAACAATTAACATAACACACTTCAGGCGTTGATCATTCAAGTATATTGATTTTGAAGTGTATAAAGGTATGTCAACCTTGAAATTTTGAATATGATACCTATCATATATCGAATGTATCACTTCCCTCATCACTTCTAACTTGCTCAAGTTCATCAACTTATATTGTATTAGGGTATTTTCCATCCTAACACTTTATGCACTAATCCTGCATTTATCATGTAATGTATTAGTCATAAAATAATACATTTGAATTGTCCAATCATCATCAATTGATATGGACTCATCAACCACTCCAAACGGTTTGGAACCAAAACCTTCAAACAGTTTGCAAATTGTTTGGTCACCAAACGGTTTGGTGAAACCGTTTGGACCAAATGTTGAAACCATTTGCAATACATATTTGTGGAGGTGTGTGCTTATGATGATGTCATCATCATCAAGCTATAAACCCACGAATCTTGCTATGATTTTCATGGTGATTGCATCAATCAACCAAATAAAATTTCGAAAACAAAGAAAGAATCAACAATCGATGAAGATATGGAATCAATAACAAAGTTCAAGGGTTCAAGTTATATAACCCACCTTCAATTGATCTTCAAAGCATGGAGCTTCACGTCAAAAATGGTGGAAGAAGATTTTGCAACCCTCCCAAGGCTCGTCCTCAAGCTTTGGAGTGAAAAGATTGGCTAGGATTGAAGATGAAGTGAAATAGAGAAGAAATCATGCATTGTTTTGTGATTTCAACCATGAATTCAAGGTGAAAGAGGGTCAAGAAGCTTACCAACAGTTTGGGGGTCGTCCTCCTATTGATCCAAGCTCACTTGGTCGTTTTTGCAAGCAATAAGTGAAAGTGGATTCGAAATTATCCCTTTACCTCAAAGATAAAGGAGCTTATATATGAATTTTATTGAAAATTCATTTAAGAGAGAGAAAGTAGGAATTATCTCTTCAACTTTCTTTCCATATGCCCCCTTCTCTTACTTAGGGACATGGATATCCTCTTTTCCTCTTATTCCTCTCAATTATCCATGATTTAAAGGAAAACAAACTAAGCACCTTAAATTATATTATAATAATATCCATAAGTGAGTGAATATTTCTTTTTCTTTTCTTAATGTGAGTGGATTCTCCACTCATGTAGATATTTCCTTTGCCTTTGCAAGGCACAAGGGCGTACACACAAACAAACTCAACCATTATAGTTTTGGTTGAAGGGAAATCCAATTAATGTAATTATTTTTGCATTAAATTGAATTAGGGTTTCAATTATGCTTAAATCTTGATTATTTTAATATCAAGATTCTCTCTCCCTCAAAATGATTCAAATGAGGCTCCCCTCTCAAATTCTTTTCTCTACCTGATTCCAAGAATCATGAGGGACCCTCTTGGAGTGGTATTTTGCATATTGAACCCAAGATTTTGGGTAAATTGCACATTATACCAAAACTAGGTTTTAATGCACAAACATTGCTCAACATGCTCTTTCTTGTTATTCATGCTTGTACAAGCCATACTACTACATCATACTCATTCCCACGATGCTTCAACACATGAAGAACATTGTATCATGTACAATTTGCAATTTAACCCCTCAACTTGGGTAATTTGCACTTTAGTCCAAAACTAACAAAACATTGTTTCAACATTATTCAAAAGGGATTGAAATTGAAATATGAGTTCCTCTTGAGCCTTAATTACTTTTAGAGAGATAAGAGAGATCATATAATCAACTTTATTAAGCAAAACATCTAGGTTTAAGCATAACCCAGGTCAGGGATGTTACATAACCACATACCTATCAAGATATCTTGAGTGTAGAATTAATCCAAACAATCAAGTAATCCAGAGTAAATCAAGCAAGCACAATTCAATCCTGAAATATTCATCCAATATTTTCTATCATGGATCATGGTATAAAAATATAATAGGCATAATCGTCCTAGGGTTACTAGCCCCTTTTTAGGGTTTTGACCATAATTAGGGTTTCACTTCCTTTTTACCACTTTTACTTTATTTTTATCAAAATATCCATCAAACCCTAATTATCTCAGTTTGTTTCCCATTAAGATCTTAAGATCAGATTTGGATCACAAAAACCCAAATTTTCGGATTATTATATCCTTTCTTCCCTTTTTCCCTCACTTAGGGTTTCTAAGGGTTTTAATAAACATATTAGGTTTAACACCCTAATCCTTGCAATTCCATCATCAAAATAGGTTACAATCTATCTTAATCATTAAACTAGTTAATAATGCTCGAATTTACACACTTGCAAGATTGAATCTATTTTCGATCATCAAGTAGGGTTAATACCCACAAGTTAATACCTTTTTTTACCCACATTAGATGCTTTTGAAAAAAGATACTGAATTAGGTTCCCAAACTATTTTTAATGTGTCCCTCACATTTTTTTGATCATTTTTCATGTATTGACTTCCCTCATCTGAGTTTTCTAGCTTAAGATATGATTTTATTATGAAAACACCTTTTTATTCCTTTATTGACTAATTCAGAAAAATGAGGAGCGTTGGATCCGTGATCCGCTGGTCCACTGAGGATCCAGAGACCAGGATTCCATGCACCTCATGTGATCAAGATGAGTAAAGGACGAGAATGTCCTTACCAGTAAAAGAGACGCGGAGGGGTATTATTGTAAATAACCCACACCTTCGTCTTCAACCTCACGCGAGAACAGGGTTGCCGCGACGGTCAACTAAGGAGTTGACTTCGAGCTCTCGTACTCCTTTGCTCACGCTGATAGGCCGGGGAGCTCTGCCTCCCTTCGTTGAAGTCGTCAAGGGCTTCAATTTCTTGCCCGAGCCTTACCAAGGTCATCCCCTACTCGTCAGACTCCGGCGTGTTTTGCGGTGACGACGAGGGTGAAGGTCAGTTCAAAAAGAGAAATTGATCACACAAAAATGATCCTTGGTTTCTTCCACAGTGATTGGACTAGTAAAAATGGATGTTGGTTCCCTCCATAACCCTCCCCTATTTATAGGGTCGAGGTCAGGTTCGTGGGAATTGGGGGTTTCCCAAAACGAAGGCCAAACATGTGCAAACTAGGGATGATTCCCTGCGATTTCGTCTCCTGAGTCCAATGGGACTATGATTAGACGACCACTCTCAATGGATCTCAAGAAATTTGAAGAGGAAAATTGTCTGTATTCTCTCATAATTCTTGTCCTAGTGGGACTTAGAAGATGACTTATTGCCATTGGATTAAGATCGAACGGTCCGTGTTATCTGCGTTTGATCAAAAAGGAAAATCATTTTCCTAATTCTGAATAAATCTAATTTTTAGCAATTTCTTAGGAAATTCGTATCTCCCAAACCCTTGCTCCTTTTTAACTCAAATATTAAGGGAAGGTTCCTCTTAATATTGCCTAGATTTGTATGAAATTTGGGAAACAAATTGTAATGGATGAGAAGGTTTCCTTCTCTCCCAAGTTATCTTATCCAATTAATCAAAGTTAATTAGTATTCCTATTCTTTTTGCCATTATCTTGTTATTTTGGGTCCCTTGGACCTCAGGAAATCCCAAAGGCACGAATTCCCATCTTGGGAAAAATCTATTTTTCTTTAACCTCTTTTAAATATTTATTTCCCATATTTCTCTTTTATCAATCAAATCCTTTTCCTTTTTATTCCTCTTTTCTTTTCAATTGGGCCCAATGGCCAACAAAGCCCATTATTAATCAATCAAGGACATTTCACACGAAATTCATCACAAATCAAAGAAATCAATTTCTTTTATTCTTGAAAAGATAATTACATCATTTTACTACATTTTGAAGAAATTGGGATTGTAACATCCTCCCCTCCTTATACGAATTTTTCCCTCAAAATTCAAGCAATCAAACAAACAATTCTGGGTATGCTTTCTCCATGTCTACCTTTAGCTCCCATGTGGCCTTATCCTCTCCATGGTGCTTCCAAATAACCTTTGCCATATCTATATTCTTGCATCTGATTTCATTCACCTTGGTATCTAGAATCTTCAAAGGTGACTCCGGATAAGTCAACTTCCCTTGAAGCTCAATAGGTTCAATGCTCAGCACATGGCTCGGATCTTTCACATATCGCTTTAGGTTAGACATGTGAAACACATCATGCTATACTGAGGGGGTAACGCCAAATGGTATGAAACTTCACCAATCCGTTCTAACACCTCAAACAGACCCACGTATCGAGGACTCAACTTTCCTCTATTCTTAGCTATAGCTCGGAGTGGTCGGATTTTCAAAACACATGATCTCCCATAGTGAAATGTACGTCAGTCTGCTTTGCATCATCATACGACTTTTGTCAATCTTGGGCTCTCTTCAGCCTTTACTTGATCAAAGCTACTTTATCAGCATACACTTGGAGCTCATCTGACCTCAACAAGGTCCTCTCACCCACATCATCCCAGTGAAGTGGTGACCGAAATGGTCTCCCATACAAAGCTTCATTTGGAGGCATCCTGATACTGGCTTGGTAGTTGTTGTTATAGGAAAACTCTACTAACGGTAAGTATTTCTCCCATGAGCCACCCTAATTGAGCACACAAGCTCTCAACAAATCTTCTAACGTCTGGATTGTTCTTTCTGACTGACCATCTGTTTGGGGATGATAAGTTGTACTAAACTTCAGCCTGGTACCAAGTTCCTCTTGAACTTGCTTCCACAACTTGGAAGTGAAATTTGGGTCTCTATTTGAAATGATCGATCCTAGTACACCATGCAAATACACTATCTCTCTAATATACAACTCAGCCAAGTCTGACACCTTAGCAATGGTAAGGCAAGGAAGTGTGCTGACTTGGTAAGACGATCTACCATGACCCATATCGCATCATGATCCTTCTTGGTCCGGGGTAGACCCACCAAAAAATCCATGGTGATCTATTCCCATTTCCACTCTGGAATCTCTATTGATTGTAAAAGTCCACCGGGTCGTTGGTGTTCAGCCTTCACCATTTGGCACATAAGACAATTGGCCACCCATGTTGCAATGTCTTTCTTCATTCCTGGCCAACAGAAAAACTATTGTAGGTCCTTGAACATCTTAGTAGTTCCTGGGTGCATGGTGTATTTGGACCCATGAGCCTCTTGCAGGATATGTTTCTTTACTGATGAATCCACTGGAACCCATATACGATTCTCAAATCTGATTCCTCCATCTACTCCCAAGGATAAACGAGTATGTGGCTTCATCATCAAACCTTTCATCTTTTCTAGCTCTTCACTGGTCAACTATGTTTCTATGAACTCACTTAACAACTCAGATTGAATCCGGATATTAGCCAACCGAACTCTGTCCTCTAACGGTTGTGGAGTCCATTCTACAACCTCCTCTAAACTCCTCCACTGACTAGATAGAACAGTTGCACACTTAAGCTATTTCTGACTCAAAGCATCAACCATGACATTCGCCTTACTAGGATGGTAGGCGATGGTGAAGTCGTAATCCTTCATGTACTCCATCCATCGTCGTTGTCATAGGTTCAGATCTCTCTATGTCAGCAGGCATTTTAAACTCTTATGGTCGGTGAAGATTTTGAAGGTAGCACCGTATAGGTAATGTCATCATATCTTCAAAGCATCGATGATAGTAGCTAACTCCAAGTCATGCATCGGGTAATTCACCTCATTTGGTTTAAGTTGTCTGGAAGCATATGTCACCACATGCCGATTTTGTTCCAACACACAACCAAGTCCCATCTGGGAAGCATCAGTGAATATCATGAAACCCTCATTGCCAGAAGGTAGATTCAATACAGGGGTGGTGGTCAACTTCTCCTTCAATTCTTGGAAGCAAGATTCACATATGTCAGACCACACGAACTTCACATCCTTTCGGATCAACATGGTTAGCGGTAAAGCAGTATTTGAGAAATCCTTGATGAAGCGACAGTAGTATCCAGCCAACCCCATGAATCTAAGAATATTGGAGGGGTTCTTTGGTGTTGGCTAGTCTCAAACTACTGATACTTTGGCTGGATCTATTGTGATTGTTCTTCCTAAGATGATGTGTCCAAGAAACATGACTCAGTCTAACCAAAACTCACATTTTGAGAACTTTCCGAAAAACTTATGCTTTCTTAGGATATCAAGGACTCTACCCAGGTGATCATGGTGTTGGGGTAGGTTATCTCAATACACTAAGATGTCATCTATGAACACTATCACAAAAGAGTCAAGGAAAGGCTAGAACACACTGTTCATGAGGTTCATGAAGACACTCGGTGCATTGAATAAACCAAACGGCATGACCACAAACTCATAATGACCATATCAGGTTCTGAAATTCGTTTTAGGTATGTCCTCACTTCTTACTCTCACCCGGTGGTATCCTGACCTCAAATCAATCTTAGAAAAGACTCGAGCTGATTTGAGTTGGTTAAACATGTCATCTATTCTCGACAAAGGATACTTATTCTTAATGGTTGCCTGATTGATCATCTGGTAGTCAATACACATCCGAAGTGACCCATCCTTCTTTTTCACAAAGAGGACTGGTGCTCCCCAATGTGATGTACTGGGCCGGATAAAGCCCTTATCCAACAACTCTTGCAACTGGGTTTTTAACTCAAGCAACTCTTTCGGGGCCATTCTATAGGGTGCCTTAGATATAGGGTTAGTCCCAGGAGCTAGCTCAATAGAGAAATCTATTCCGCTTTCAGGGGGAATCCCTGGTAGGTCATCTGGAAAGATGTCTGCATACTCCCAGACCACCTCTATTTCTTCTAAGGATTGCATTTTAACCTCCGACATGGTTACAAGAGCTAGGTAGGCTCGACAACCCTTGCATAGCATTCATTCAGCTTTCAAAGCGGATACCTAAAGGTTGGTTGTCGCATCCTTCCTTCCTCAAATGGTGAAATGTGGATGGTTGGTTTTCATAATGAGAATCTTCTTCTCCCTACAGTGAATTTGGGCCTTATAGGTGGACAACCAATCCATACCGATGATTACATCAAAATCATTCATATTGAGAAGGATGAAGTCAGTGGGAAGCTCGTGGTTCAGATACTTTACTAGCAAGATAGGGGTTTTCAAAAGTGAGGTATAAATACGACCACTCAGGGTTGTGACATCCAAAACATAACCCAAATCTTTGATATCCAGACCAAGCATAGTTGCTAGATTTCTTGAAATGAAAGTATTAGTAGAACTAGAATCAAAAAGTGCTTTTACATTTGTCCCATGACTTCCAGTAAGACTACATAGTTTGTATCATATTATAAAGCTATTACATGATCTACAGAACTAAAAGGAAAAACATCTAAGGATTATTACCCTCAATTAGCCTATTAGAATTTGCATGTGCTTCTTCATTGTCAATGGTGAACACTTTGGCTTGCCTTTTCTCTCCAATTGGAGGTACTCCGGCTGGGGGTGTTGCAGCTACTGGCTGTGCTGCCATAGGCTGTGACCTCAAAGGTCCTCTTGGGTCAGGTTGTGGACAGTTGGTGATGAAGTGTCCTTCTTGTTGACATCTGAAGCACACCTTCTTCTCAAAGAGGCACTTCCCAGGATGTGTACATCCACAGGTGCGACATTGCTGAAGACGGCCATGGGGCTTGCCTTTGTGCCCATGTCTGTTTTTGTTGTGGTTACACCCTTGTCTCTTCTTGTGTTCATTCTTCTACCCTTGAGCTCCTTCAGTGAAACCCAAGTGCCCTTTGGATTGATTCTATGTAGGTATCACCATCCTTTCCATGTCTAAGGTGGTGTTGTAGGCTTCAGATAATGTCTTTGGTTTACTAGCCATCACATGCGGATTGATGGCAGGGTTCAGGTGCTCTACGAAGTGGTCCACCCTCCTCTCTTCATCCATTAGGTATCTGAAGCATTCCAAGATGCGGAACCTATGACCAAAGTCTGCAACTGATGAACTTCCTTGAGTCATGTTGGTGAACTCTCGCTCCTTCGCCTTCTTTGCTGAGATGGGGATGAATCTGATGGTGAAGATGGTCTTGAAGTTGGTCCACGCCATCAGTTCCTCGCTTAGGTCTCTTCCTATGATATGAGTTTCCTACCATATCTTTGTTGCACCTTCCAAAAGATGAGTAGCAAACAGAACCTTCATATTTGGCTGCACCTCGAGCATACAAAAACCATTCTCGACTGCAAGCAACCAAGCTTCAGCCTTGTCAACCACTTCAGACTTGTCTTCTCCCCAGAACTTCTTGACGTTCAGCTTGACAAAGTCCAGGATGGTGGCTCCCAGTCGAGGTCGAATAGGAAGTGGCTCACCACACTCATTCCTAGCCATGTCCCTAAGAGCCAGGGCATGGATAGACTCAGTCAGTTGTTTTGGTTGTTCCATCCAAACTGCATCTGTTGTGTGAACCACCATGGCTAGTTCTTGACCACTGGGTTGGTCTTCTTCCATCCGGGATTCCTCTTTATACCCATGGTGTTCCTCATATCCCAGTCCTTCCTTCTGCTCTAGGTTACTTCTGGGCATTGGTTCAGGGTTGGGGGCCTCAAGCACAACCTCCTCAGGTCTCTTTCTCTTCTTGGAGGTCTCACCACCATGATTCCACTTCCTCTTCTTGGAAGACCCATTCTCTTTATAGGGTGGTCCACCTCCACTGGTGGAGCAAGGGATTGCCACAACCTTTGTACGAGCCATCTACATAAGTACACAAATAGATCTTTAGTCTATAATTAACCTCTTATACTTATGTCGATGACATCTTAATTACGTATCTTTTAATTAATTTGATGGAGGATCCCTTATGCCTTATCATCCTTAATCCATACCTCAATAGGGTGAGGAAGAGAGAGAAAACCCTAATCTTGAGAAATCCTTAATGGAAATTTAAGTTGAGAAGGGATGAATAAGAGGAGAGAGTCTTATAGGTATCTTATTTCGAGTCATATCCTAAGACATCATCCAGGCAGTCACACAATCCAGGAGTCCTTGTATTTGACTAGCGGTGCGGAGGAAAATATTGCCAGCCCCCAGAAGTGATCCTTTTCTAGAGACCAAAGTCTTTAAGACACTCCTCTAATAACTCCCTTGGTTCTATGGAATTTGTAAAATTTAATAATTATTAATGATTAGATGAGGAACCTATGCTCTTATATAAATTGTAACGACCCCATCTCTCGGTAACCCCCACTTAAGGGAGACCAAGAGATCATAGTCGTTATGCCAATAAACCAGATCAAAGGTTCGACAAATAATCAATAATAATTATGAAATTCTACTAACTAAACTAGAATTGGGTATAAAATTAAAACTTTACTTACCTTTGAAAAACTTTGGAAATCTATCTATCCAGAGCTTGAATTAATCTATCTAATCCTCCTTGCACTTTATTTCTTAATTTCACAATGTGTCACTTTACTGTTTGTTCATTTCAGAGTTGTACCTAAAATGCCGACAAACAAAACATCGATCAGTATACGGGAATATACTGGTATGTGGGGACATCCAAAATTTCACAGATATGGCTAAAAATTTAATAATCATAATCAAATTATTTAATAAGACCATTTACATTTTCAATGTGTCATTCTCCACCGCTTTTACCCTAGCCCTGGCATACCCCTCTAGGGTTTCTCTTTTGCCATTCACTTAAGGCCACCTTCTCAATCCCAAGCTTGGTGTCTGGGAGTCACCTCTCATGGTGCTCCATAGTCATGTGTCATAGACCACCTTCTCATTCCCGAGCATGGTGTCTGAGGTCACCTCTCATAGTGCCCATGGGTCTACCCTCCTGGGCCTGACCTTTATGGCATCTTCCATCAGGGTGGCATGTAGGTGCGAGAATTCACATGTATATATAACTATGATAGCCATAGTGATTTTATAATTGCAGTATGAACATCCAAACTATTTAAATTGCATTCAATGTGCGGAAACATCTGGAAAACCCTCGGGAAACTAATGTGATTAACAATAATTAACCACATACCTATCAAGCTGTCTTGCGTGCAGAATTAATCCAAACAATCAAGTAATCCAGAGTAAATCAAGCAAGCACAATTCAATCCTGAAATATTCATCCAATATTTTCTATCATTGATCATGGTATACAAATCTAATAGACCTAATTGTCCTAGGGTTACTAGCCCCTTTTTAGGGTTTTGACCATAATTAGGGTTTCACTTCCTTTTTACCACTTTTACTTTATTTTTATCAAAATATCCATCAAACCCTAATTATCTCATCTTGTTTCCCATTAAGATCTTAAGATCAGATTTGGATCACAAAAACCCTAATTTTTGGATTATTATATCCTTTCTTCCCTTTTTCCCTCACTTAGGGTTTCTAAGGGTTTTAATCAACATATTAGGTTTAAAACCCTAATCCTTGCAATTCCATCATCAAAATAGGTTATAATCTATCTTAAACATTAAACCAGTTAATAATGCTCGAATTTACACACTTGCAAGATTAAATATGTTTTTGATCATCAATTAGGGTTAATACCCACAAATTAATACCTTTTTTTACCCACATTAGATATTTTTGCAAAAAGATACTGATTTAGGTTCCCAAACTATTTTTTATGTGTCCCTCACATTTTTTGATCATTTTTCATATATTGAGTTCCCTCATCTGAGTTTTCTAGCTCAAGATATGATTTTATTATGAAAACCCCTTTTTATTGCTTTATTGACTAATTCAGAAAAAATGAGGAGCGTTGGATCCGTGGTCTGCTGGTCCACTGAGGATCCAACGACCATGATTCCACACACCTCATGCGATCAAGATGAGTAAAGGACGAGAATTTCCTTACCAGTAAAAGAGACACAGAGGGGTATTATTGTAAATAACCTACGCCTTCGTCTTCAACCTCGCGCGAGAACAGGGTTGTCACGACGGTCAACTAAGGAGTTGACTTTGAGCTCTCATCCTCCTTTGCTCACGGTGATAGTCCAGGGAGCTCCGCCTCCCTTTGTCGAAGTCGTCGAGGGCTTCAATTTCTTGCTCGAGCCTTGCCAAGGTCGTCCCCTACTCGTCGGACTCTGTCGTGTTTTGCAGTGACGACGAGGGTGAGGGTCAGGTGGAGAAGAGCAATTGATCGCACGAAAATGATCCTTGGTCTCTTCCACGACGATTGGACTCGTAAAAAGGGATTCTGGTTCCCTCCATAACCCTCCCCTATTTATAGGGTCGAGGTCAGGTTCATGGGAATTGGGGGTTTCCCAAAACAAAGGCCAAACATGTGCAAACCAGGGATGATTCCCTACGATTTCGTCTCCTGAGTCCAATGGGACTATGATTAGATGACCACTCTCTATGGATCTCAAGAAATTCAGAGAGGAAAATCCTCTATATTCTCCTAGAGTCCTAGTCCCAGTGGTACTTAGACAATGACCGATTTTCATTGGATTAAGATCCAACAGTTCATGTTATCCACGTTTGATCAAAAAGGAAAATCCTTTTCCTAATTCTGAATAAATCCAATTTTTAGCAATTTCTTAGAAATTTGTATCTCCTAAACCCTTGATCCTTTTTAACTCCCATTTTAAGGGAAGGTTCCTCTTAATATTTCCTAGCTTTGTACGAAATTTGGGAAACAAATTGTTATGGATGAGAAGGTTTCCTTCTCTCCCAAGTTATCTTATTCAATTACAAAATTAATTAGTATTCCTATTCCTTTTGCCATTATCTTGTTATTTTGGGTCCCTTGGACCCAAGAAATCCCAAAGGCACAAATTCCCATCTTGGGAAAAATTTATTTTCCTTTAACCTCTTTTAAATATTTATTTCCCGTATTTCTCTTTTATCAATCAAATCCTTTTCCTTTTTATTCCTCTTTTCTTTTCAATTGGGCCCAATGGACAAAAAAGCCCATTATCAATCAATCAAGGCCATTTCACACGAAATTCATCACAAATCAAAGAAATAAATTTATTTTATTCTTGAAAAGAGAATTACATCATTTTACTACATTTTGAAGAAATTGGGATTATAACATAATGTCTATATATCTAAAGGTGAGAGGACGCAAATGTCCATTCCTAGAATGGTATA
Source organism: Alisma plantago-aquatica (assembly GCA_963693085.1). Lineage (NCBI taxonomy): Eukaryota > Viridiplantae > Streptophyta > Magnoliopsida > Alismatales > Alismataceae > Alisma > Alisma plantago-aquatica. The sequence goes on along the minus strand of OY856412.1, from coordinate 784,715,141 downwards.
TGGTTTTAGACAGGAGATAAATATGAAAATATAATAACAAAGTTACTGATATAACAAGTTACATTGTGTAGCAGAGAATTAAGCACCCATTCTCACTAAAAGGATATCCCACCAGTGTTTCATATTAATGCTTAGATGTCATGAGTGCGTAGATCTCCATTTTCCATCTAAAAGTTTGATAAATAAATATTATAATCACGAGTACATTGAGTACACTATGAAAGGGCATCTTAGCAAAGTTTTAGAGTAATGTAAACATTTTATTTTCTACAAAAATTATTATAAAAAGGAAATAAAAACAAGAAGAGAACACTTCAAGAGTCATTCTTTTATACATGTCATGTTTTAAGATTAATTATCAACTATATAAACATTACGCATTGGCCAACTTCCAAAGGAAGGGTCCATGAGGGGCTTTGAGGATAAATGCTTTAATGTCACCCTATTTATGTGTGAGGGACATCAAGACAAAAGTCAATGATATAAACTTGTTTCAACATCCCTTATTTCCTTACCTCAAGAATTTGAGTAGTTTCATAACATTTTATAATGGATTTCTCTACACTATGATCAACATTTGTCAACATGGCTAATAAAACATTAAAGTAGTATTCATAGGAACAATATCTCAAACAAGTGACTAATTAGCCAAGAATTCATAAGTTCGTATGTAGAAATAAGCCAATATCTTAGTTAAGGAGATTATGTGTTACCTTGTGAATAGTGAACAGAATATGATCCTTGAGTGAGATTCCTAGAAAGGATCCAACCCAAAGGGGGCCTATGATAACATGAGGTCTTATATTCGTAGGGTCTTTATACGATACAAATAATATGCTTGATATGCATATTCCCATAAGCCTACGTTACAAATAGTTCATTCTTGGATCCAAGGGTCAAAATATACTTGTGGTCATTCAACATAATCCAAGTATCAACATTGAGACCTAGGTCTAGGTCGATCATCCACTTTATGAGTGATACACAATACAAATAATCTCTAATTTAGAAATAAGGGGAGAATGATATTGAGGTTATTATCAAAGTTTAATCATGTAAAATCATAACTAATCATATTAGATCACTTTCATGTAATATTGTCACATTCCCAAATAATAAGATCATAAAGGACCATGAAGTGGATTGATATTGAGATTGGAGTTACAAGTATGATAATTCTACTAATTTCAAGTCATAATATAACACATGCAACATAGAGTGTGATTCTTGGAAGGTTAGAATTCAATAAGAAACATATGCATTTAGATCATGTTAAATGTCTGATAAACATCATATGTAATCAAAAGGTAACATGAGTGTGTTACATGTCATTTTGAGTCACAAGTCATTATAGGGACTGATTTTAAGAGGAATATTGAGGTCTCAACGTTAAAGATTCATATTAGCACAAGGATTAAAGATCCAATCCTATTAGTACTTAAACATAATATTTTCAAGCATAATAGTGTGCAAAGGTGGGTTTTAGGTCATAAGTACTATTCATGGAAAAAGTGCATAACATCTTAATAAAAAATGTAACAACATAAAGTTTACTAAATTTAATGTTATATGATCATATGATGAGAACTTAAGTTAAAGTTCCACTGATGATCAAGTGACATCAACCATAGACATAAAGGGGTCAATGTTAGGTCATAGTAATTAAAGCCATATCAAGATGATCCAAAGAATTAAACAAGTCCAAAATGGAGTGAATTTACTGATTCGAGGTTTAAGGCATCATGAGACATCATTGGTTCAAATGAGACATAATAGTGCATAAAGATCACTAAATAAGCATAAAAGTATCAAATTTAGCAAAACTAGGGGAGCCACGACTAATTATAGGTTGTGCAATTATTTTCAATTGATAGGTCATGTTTTGCTAATTAAAATGACATATTGGATGACTATAATTAGATAAAGGATAACCTTTTATGATTTTTTCAAAGAATCCCCTAGTTTTGGAAGATGTAAGCCACTTTTTCTTGAATTGAGGGCAAGAGGGAGAGGTGCCTAGGTGACCTCTACTGAGTTGGGCCATATCTTGGCTTGCATGCGTGGCCCGCTTGGCCATGCCAACTCACCAAGCCCAACCCTAGGAAGAGTGGAAACTAGTGGGCATCTACTAGATGGTCCGTTCGATAATCATTCGACGTCATTTGCACTCGATTGACATTACATGATCCTCTCTCCCTATCACATCATGCACTATGACAATGGCAAGGTGGGGAATCTATCTGGTGTGTTGGAGGATGATGTCCCTAGAGGGCCCTGTGAAGTATACTCCTTGATTGCCTTATATGATGGCTCTAGTTGAGTCACAAATGGGGAAAACTAGGAGATTCAACCTAAGATATATGGCAGAAACATGGAAGATCTGCTAGGGTTTAGAGGTAGGAGAAGAAGTGTAAGTGGTTCTATGGTGCATGATAAATGAAAAAGAAGAGATGGAAATGAAATATGGGTTAGGAATAGAATGCATTGGGTGTTGAAAAAAGTCAAGTAGAGATGCAAAAAAATCTCCATACACCCCTTCCATGTCAAAACACAAGGGTAGTATGAAGGTTTGAGAAGATGCATTAGCCCTTAGAGTAGAACCCTTATCCATGGACATTGGATTGGAGAGTTGAGATTGGGCAAAAAATAAGAATAATAATTGCTGAGTGATGTATCCCCATTTAAGGGCTCCATCTTGTGTCATTTTGTACTCAAATCACATCTAGACATGTTAGACTACGAGCGTTTACCCCTAATTTGGTTATCATTGCAAATATGCTTATGGATGTTCTTTGCACTGTTTTTCAGGTACTCGGGCCATGACTAGATGGAAGAGAGAGAAAGAAGGAATTCTAGGATTCCCCCACTCATGGAGGGACCCAAAGAAGACCCCAAAGTCCCCCTCAACCTACCTCCAATGGCCAAGAGTCATCTCCAAGCAAAGGCATCCAATAATTATGAAGTTTGAAGCCATGATAGCATTAAAAGACCCCAGCACAGCCGTGGTGCCATGGAACGGCCGTGCTGGAAATTGAGCAAATTTACAGGTTGATCGACAAATCATTGAAGTCCAAGCAAGTCAGCCACCACGGCCGTGTTGCCCAGCACGGCCGTGCTGTATGAAGATGGAACGGGCGTGCTGCTCAGAACGACCTACTCCCAACTCCGCCACCACGTCCGTGCTACCCAACACGGCCGTTCTACCTAGTGCCCAGCACGACCGTGCTACCAGCCTTCGTTTTCACCCATCAACCTGTTGATTTAACACTTAGCCAACACGAACGTTCTCCTCCACCACGGCCGTGCCCACTCCTACCCAGCACGGTCCTGCTGCCCAGAACGGCCGTGCTACCACCCCAAAACCTATACAACTTTCACTGATTTTCCTATTCTACCCCTACTTAGCCCTAGCCCCTATATAAGCACTAGTTGCTTCTAGGGCTCTAGAGAGAGCACTCCCTAGCCGTCACCTAGCTGCTCCCTTGCATCCACTACTCCCATCCACCCATCTCCTTGCATTCAACCCCATTTCCATCCATTTTCCACTCATTTCCACCATAGAAACCTAGTTTCTCTAGGTTTCTATCCATCCATTCCACCATTTTCATGCACCCCTGCACCATTGGAGGAGGGAGGACGTCTGCAGCTGCTTGGAGGTGAAGGAGAAGGCCACTTCATCAAGCTTCATGGAGTTTCTTCCTCTTCTACCCCTTTCTTTTCCTGTTTTCATGACTATGTCTAGCTAAGCCCCTTTGTGGTGGGCTGTTTGGGATTAAAATGTTACTTTGATACCATGTTGGGGGATAAATTCTTGTAATGAACTCAATTCATATTTATGATGATTACTTCTTGCTTCCATCTCTTTTCCTATCTTATTGCATGTGGTTTGTGCTTCTTGTATGAATTGCTTGCTTTGAGGTTTTTGATGACACTTCATTTCTAGGAGGATTTGGGGTGTATGTGGAAATCTTAGGAATGGCTCCTAGGTCCAATTAGTGGATCCCTAGCTAGCCCCCTTTGTTCCTACATACACATCCCTCCCCCTAAAAATGAGTATGAGATTTAAGTGGCTAGTGTAAGTGAGAGTGATGCAATTGCATAGGGCCTTCTAAAGGCTAGAGTGGCTAGTGGCATGAGGTTAAACCCCTTCATCTCCACTCCCATATCTACCCTCAACCCTCAATTGTCCACTATCACTTACCTTAGAAACCTAGATTTGGCCAATCTCACTAGAACTACACCTAACCCTAGTCTTCTACTAGTAGTATAGGGTATGTTCTAATGCCATTGCCCTTGTTGTTTGGTTTGGTAATCTAGATATGAATTGAGCACCATGCATGTTTAATGAACTCCCCCAACTAAAATCAAAGTGACATTCCCCAAACGGCCTACCCACCTTAATCACCTTGCTTAAAACCCTAATTGCTTAGTTTTCTTGCTAATGCTAGCTTAGTTCAATTGCTTTGTTCTAACTTAGTCAACTGCTTAGTTTTACTCTTCAGTGTTAACTTAGACTCTTGCTCTTGCTCTTGCTCTTGCTAGTGGTTAGTTTAGTTCTTAATTGCTTCTTGCCTTGCTAGAGTAGTGTAACCCTCCTTGCTCTTGCTTAGTTAGTTCGATAGCTTAGTTCACTAATTTGCTTGCTCTTCCATAACTTAGTTTACCTCTCGCATCTCTTACTTGTTCATTAGTGTAATCAACCAATCAACCTTAAAACCCTAAAAACCTTACTCTCCGCACTAGGAATGTAACTCACACCATCTAACTCTAGCGCCCCCTCTATCTCCGCGGATCGACCCCGTACTTGCCGCCTCACCTATACTATGACACGACCCCATGCGCTTGTGGGTGTAGTGTCTTAGTAGACGTAGGTAGTTAGTGTGGGACCATACAAATATCAAAAGCAAAGATCCCATCTCATCCTGTGCCTCCTGGCCTCGTGGATTGCACTTGTTGCAAGCCACTAGCGGGAGCGCACCAAGCTTTCTGGTGCCGTTGCCGGGGATAGAGGCGCTCGGCCTAGTTAGATAGTGTAGCTTAGCCTTTCCTTTTGCCCTCACCATTGCTATTATTTATTCTTTGTGTTACTCTTGCATATTGGTTCGCTAACTTGGCTCCTTGTTGTTTGTTTGTGACTTGCGCAGGTGACAGGTGTGCATGCGTAGCATGCGTTTGACTTGCACCGACTTGGTGGTTTACGCCCCCGAGATTGGTAGAAGAAGGCGTCAAGCTCGCCGCAACCTACACCGAGAGGCCGAGATGGCACAGAACAACCCGCCACCGGAGGTTCCACCGCCGCATCGCCCGCTTCATGAGTACTTCATGCCGGGGAACTACAACTCCTCCATCGCCACTCTAGTTGACCAGATGCCAGGTCAACAGTTCTCCATCCCGCCGGCACTCTTGGGGCTTCTCCCTACATACTTCGGTAGGGAGAATGAGAACCCCTACCACCACATAGACGCATTCCTTGAAACGTGCTCTACCTTCCGCACGCCTTCCGCCACCAACGACTCAATCAGGAGGACGCTCTTTCCTTTCTCCCTCAAGGAGAAAGCCAAGGAGTGGTACGTCTCGAGGCTAGAGTTGGTCACTTAGAATGAGGTGAAGAATGAGTTTCTCAAGAAGTTCTTCCCCATCTCCAAGTTATCCTACATGAGAAGATGCATCACATCGTTTGCCCAGAAAGACAACGAGCCCTTCCACGAGGCGTGGGAGAGGTTCCAGAAGCTGCTTCGTGACTGCCCTCATCATGAGGTTCCTCTTTGGCAGCTAGTTCAGGCCTTTTATACCGGGCTTGAGGAGCAGAGTCAAAACAATGTAGATTCTTCTTGCGGGGACACGTTCATGGCAAAACTGCCCGAGGACTCATGGCCGCTATTTGAGCATCTAGCCGAGAACTCTCTCCACCGAGCTTCCACAAAAGGGGGGCATTGCAGCCGGGACTACACTTCCCCACCCTCCTTCGTGGCTCCCGCATGCAATGCCGCCAAACCCGATATGATGAAAATAATGGCAGACATGATGCAAATGATGAAGAATCAAGTGGGTGGCTCTTCTAGCCAACCCGCGATGGCTGTGGAGACTGTAGACGAGGAAGTTAACGCGTTACATTCCTTTGGTGGCCGCAACAACCAGGGCCCCATGTCCCAATCCTACACTCCCGAGTGGAGGAACCACCCCAACTTCTCTTGGAAACAACAGAATGAGGAAGGGCAAGGGAAGGGGCAGCAAAAGCCACGCTACAGCTCCAAGTTTGAGGACGAGGTACTAGGAAGGCTAAGGAATCTAGATGAGGTAAAGAGAGAAGTGTCTTCTCAAGGACAAAACATCAGCCGTCTTGAGCAAAGGCTTGACCAGATTTCTATCTCACTTGCTCGTCGTGAAGAGGGGAGACTGCCATCTCAGCCTATGACGAATCCTAACAGCGATGGTAGTTATGTGACTGCCACCCAAGCCACATACATCCCACCACGTGGCCAAGCAGCCTCACTTCCACAATATCAAGGGCCACCGCACCCATATGCTCTGTCATCCCACCAACCCCCGCTAAACTACCAATACCCACCACCACCTCCACATACTTACCAACCTCCAACTCCACCACAACCAACCTGCATACTCCAAAATCCTAATCCTCCCCAGAAAAGACCACCACCACCTCCATCCTCACAAGCTCCCCCTTCTTCACATGAGCAAGTGAGTATGATCACTATCATATGGGGTGAAGAAACTGCTCAAGGTTGCGAAAAAGGGGAAAAGAAAGTGACTGAGATTGGAAACAAAGTCCCGATGCTTGAGGGATCTAGAAAAGATAAAGAATACTCCGAAGAAAGTGCCACCCAAGCACCACCAGGGAATGCTAAGTGCACCCGGATGGCTACTACACCCGACACGAATGTAGAGGCACCCTCCTTGGTTCCACTTGTATTTGGGGATATGGAAATTACAATAGATATAGCTCAGCCGGCTGTTGGTGACAATGTCATGTCTACTGTTTCACATACCATGGACATAGCAGCGCTTGAGGCCATATCATTATGGGAACCAAGACCTTTACATGAGACAAGTGTCAGCATCACCCCTCCGCAAGTTCCAGCCAGTACAACAGAGATAGTTGATGAAGACGGGACGCAGCCCCATGATGGTTCGACTCTCCAAAAAGGGGGAAGAAATGTTGTGAATCTCCTAGGAAACTTGAAGCGGGGAACAATAGGCATTACATCACTCTTGTCGTTGATGAAGGACATATGCATGGGAAGGAGAAAGTTAGTGCTACTGCCGACCGAGGAGATTGTTGCCTCAAAATTTGTGAACTTCATCTATGACAATGGCTTCCCAGAAAAGAGAGGTGATCTGGGAGTGCCTTTGATTTCTTACTACATTGGTACACAGCCCGTCAAGCACACTCTCATTGACTTAGGTGCAGGGACAAGCCTCATGCCATGGAGCATGTACCTACGGCTTGGCCTAAACAAAATGAAACCAGTGGAATGTGCCATTATCTTGGGTGACGAAACCAAGCGGAAGCCATTGGGAATCATGCAGAAACAATAGTGTCGATGGATGAAAGAGTGAACATTGCCTATGTGAATGATTTCTTGATAGTGGATACCGCACCTATTGATGGAGAAGAGTACCTCATATTGGGAGGGCCTTTCCTATCCTCCGCATGCGCATAAATCAACGTCCACAAGGGCACGCTGACAGTTACTTATAAGAGGAAAAAGTTCGACTTCTTCATGTTCACAAAAGAAGAGAGAGACGAGCTGGCCAATGAAGACTTCAGAGAGAGTTTGTTCTACAATGATCCCCTGGAGCTGTGGAAATCGAGTCCATACTTCCGCTCGATGTACACCCTGTGCGATGAAGAACATGTCGTAAAGACGATTGATAGGATCACCATTGAAGAGAAGGAGGACACCATAGGTTTCGACACTTAGTGACAAAAGCAACAAGCCCGGCTGAAGGCTATAAATTTAGCGCTAGTGGGAGGCAACCCACGTGGTTTGAGATTCCCGAACCTTGTTTTACCATACTTTCTTTTGGTTTCCAAGAAACACACACACACACTATGCTTGATATTTTTTCTATTTGTGAATCATTCTAGCACAGGCACAAGAAAGTAAAGATGATGCTGAGGGGTTTAGCCAAGGTGGAGGGCAAAGGGGAAGAAGAGATTACAAATCAATGGAGGAGTTACAGGAAGAAGGCCAGAACGGCCGTGTTGTTCAGCACGATCGTGGTGACCCTGGCCTGCTCACCTAAAGTTACATTGACCACTCCAGCTCTCGTCGATTTCTTTTCGCAACCCCACACCTTTTTACCCTACTAGTCTAAACTTCTATTTCATGATGAGGGCATCATGATTTAAAAGTTTGGGGTGGTAGGGCGGTAAGCCTTCTCTCACCGCACTTTTCTCCATGTGCCTTATGCTAAATCTTTGCAAGATGATCAAACAGTTCGACTAACCTTCATTTTTGTATATCCTGACCTTGTGTTCCTGCTTGCATCTTTGCATAACATGTAGTTGATTTCTGCATTTTTGAGTAATTTTTCAAAATTTTTGCTTCTTCATACCATGCATTGTATTCTCATGTAGTTTTGATAATTTCTTGTGCATGTTAAGTAGGTTTAGATGTGATTTAGTGCAAATTGGCACCATTTTGGCCAATTTTTCCCATATTTGAATATTCTTGCTCCGATAGGATGTTTTGACTTAATCTCCAATGTTTGAAATGAAAAAGTTTACTATTGTGACAAATGCATGCTACATTCTTAGATCTTATTGATATATGGTCTTGGTTGTGACTTTTTACATGTGAACCACATCTCTTAAGTTTGTGAATGCTTTGGTTGAATCATGAATTGAGCAAGCGACAAACGCTTAAAACCAATGGAATCACTTGGTAGAAATATGAATATTGTGTTCATTCTATCATGTGGTGTGATATTACTTGGTGAAGTATTGAATTAGCTTTCATGCAGGGAATCTTATGTTGAAAACTACATTGATGACCCCTCTTTGATCCGACTATTCTTCCACCATCTTCATACCCCTCCGCCTCATAAAAAGATGCCAAAGTGCACATATTAGCCGTGGCCAACTCCAAAAGTTTGGGGTGGCCACATCTTTATCTCCCCGTTTCACTCTATCCACCATGTGCCCTACCTACACCAAGGGCAAAGAAAAAGAAAAGAAAAGCAAAAATAAAATAAAAGGATGCTCCTGTTTAAGAGCATTCAAATAAAGAAGAGAGGAGTGTGTAAAAGCACCCCAAATCTTACCGCAACCCTTTCTTCTTCTTTTATACCCATTGAGCTAGAAAACATCAAATCTAGCTCACTGTACCCTTTCTACATCCAAGTGGATCATCTAGTGTGGTTTGAAGCATAAGACCAAATGCATGAAAGTGAAACAACACTCCTAGTCACCTGTGATTAACACCAACATGAAACGGTTTACCCGGAATAACATAAAGGACATATGGACAACTTGTGTTTCTATGCTTTATATTTGAAGTTTGTATGCTCAGTGCTCAGCTCATGAATGGTTTGTGAAAGAAGGAAGGGAGAGATGTGAAACACATGCACTTAGTCACCTCCAAGACCATGTATTCAATAATTTTTTGTTGCTTTGCATTTGTCATTTGTTTCTGATTGAAAAGAACTGAAAGAGAGATTAAGTTGGAGCATACTTGAGGACAAGTATGTTTTAAGTTTGGGGTGGTGATGTAGCCCCATTTGAGGGCTCCATCTTGTGTCATTTTGTACTCAAATCACATCTACACATGTTAGACTACGAGCGTTTACCCCTAATTTGGTAATCATTGCAAATATGCTTATGGATGTTCTTTGCATTGTTTTTTAGGTACTCGGGCCATGCCTAGATGGAAGAGAGAGAAAGAAGGAATTATAGGATTTCCCCACTCATGGAGGGACCCAAAGAAGACCCCAAAGTCCCCCTCAACCTACCTCCAATGGACAAGAGTCGTCTCCAAGCAAAGGCATCCAAGAATTATGAAGTTTGAAGCCATGCTAGCATTAAAAGACCCCAACACGGCCGTGGTGCCATGGAACGGTCGTGCTGGAAATTGAGAAAATTTATAGGTTGATCGACAAATCATTGAAGTCCAAGCAAGTCAGCCACCACGGCTGTGTTACCCAGCACGGCCGTGCTGTATGAAGATGGAACGGGCGTACTGCTCAGAATGACCTACTCCCAACTCCGCCACCACGGCCGTGCTACCCAACACAGCTGTTCTACCTAGTCCCCAACACGACCGTGCTACCCAGCACGGCCGTGCTACCAGCCTTCGTTTTTGCCCATCAACCTGTTGATTTAACACTTAGCCAACACGGCCGTTCTCCTCCACCACGGCTGTGCCCACTCCTATCCAGCACGGCCGTGCTGCCCAGAACGGTCGTGCTACCACCCCAAAACCTATACAACTTTCATTGATTTTCCTATTCTACCCCTACTTAGACCTAGCCCTTATATAAGCACTAGTTGCTTCTAGGGCTCTAGAGAGAGCATTCCCTAGCCGTCACCTAGCTTCTCCCTTGCATCCACTACTCCCATCCACCCATCTCCTTGCATTCAACCCCATTTCCATCCATTTTCCACTCATTTCCACCATAGAAACCTAGTTTCTCTAGGTTTCTATCCATCCATTCCACCATTTTCATGCACCCCTGCACCATTGGAGGAGGGAGGACGTCTGCAGCTTCTTGGAGGTGAAGGAGAAGGCCACTTCATCAAGCTTCATGGAGTTTCTTCCTCTTCTACCCCTTTCTTTTCCTGTTTTCATGACTATGTCTAGCTAAGCCCCTTTGTGGTGGGCTGTTTGGGATTAAAATGTTACTTTGATACCATGTTGGGGGATAAATTCTTGTAATGAACTCAATTCATATTTATGATGATTACTTCTTGCTTCCATCTCTTTTCCTATCTTATTGCATGTGGTTTGTGCTTCTTGTATGAATTGCTTGCTTTGAGGTTTTTGATGACACTTCATTTCTAGGAGGAATTGGGGTGTATGTGGCAATCTTAGGAATGGCTCCTAGGTCCAATTAGTGGATCCCTAGCTAGCCCCCTTTATTCCTACATACACATCCCTCCCCCTAAAAATGAGTATGAGATTTAAGTGGCTAGTGTAAGTGAGAGTGATGCAATTGCATAGGGCCTTCTAAAGGCTAGAGTGGCTAGTGGCATGAGGTTAAACCCCTTCATCTCCACTCCCATCTCTACCCTCAACCCTCAATTGTCCACTATCACTTACCCTAGAAACCTAGATTTGGCCAATCTCACTAGAACTACACCTAACCCTAGTATTCTACTAGTAGTATAGGGTATGTTCTAATGGCATTGCCCTTGTTATTTGGTTTGGTAATCTAGATATGAATTGAGCACCATGCATGTTTAATGAACTCCCCCAACTAAAATCAAAGTGACATTCCCCAAACGGCCCACCCACCTTAATCACCTTGCTTAAAACCCTAATTGCTTAGTTTTCTTGCTAATGCTAGCTTAGTTCAATTGCTTTGGTCTAACTTAGTCAACTGCTTAGTTTTACTCTTCAGTGTTAACTTAGACTCTTTCTCTTGCTCTTGCTAGTGGTTAGTTTAGTTCTTAATTGCTTCTTGCCTTGCTAGAGTAGTGTAACCCTCCTTGCTCTTGCTTAGTTAGTTCGATAGCTTAGTTCACTAATTTTCTTGCTCTTCGATAACTTAGTTTACCTCTCGCATCTCTTACTTGCTCATTAGTGTAATCAACCAATCAACCTTAAAACCCTAAAAACCTTACTCTCCGCACTAGGAACGTAGCTCACACCATCTAACTCTAGCACCCCCTCTATCTCCGCGGATCGACCCCGTACTTACCGCCTCACCTATACTACGACACGACCCCGTGCGCTTGCGGGTGTAGTGTCTTAGTAGACGTAGTTAGTTAGTGTGGGACCATACAAATATCGAAAGCAAAGATCCCATCTCATCCCATGCCTCCCGACCTCGTGGATTGCACTTGTTGCAAGCCACTAGCGGGAGCACACCACTGAGTTGGAAAGTTTGATGGGAAAACATGGCAAGGTCACACCAATGTATTGGAACCAAGTGGGTCCGCCAAAAATAGATAAAAAGGATAAAATTTAATCAAGAAAAATTCAAATGCGCATATATCTCACATCCTAGCTCATAATTGAGAAATATTTGGTACATTCGAATTGTGAATGTTCTCATACAACTAACTAGTTTTAAGTTCATAATGGAATGAGAGAGGATGATGAATGATATAGGTGCAACCTTGGTTTCATATCAAATTGAGTGTAGACACACACCATGAGGACACGATATTAATTCAAAATGTATCATAACAACTCAAATAATAAAACTAATGGCATGAGTGAGAAATTAGAGAAAATATGAAGTAGATAGTACATGTATAAGGAGAGATAAACGTGCACATTAACACAGTCATCATGGGATTGCACTTAGATCTTCTCATTGTTGTCTCTAAGGTTTGAGAAACATTTATAGAAACTCATAGAGAGAAAGAGGGAGAGGATACTAGAAAATCTTTTCCATCATTGAGTAATCACCTGCATACCATGGAGATGAGTTCGCACAACCAATTCATTATGGAGGAAGATCTTTATCAATGACATGCAAATCAAGGAGAAAGACTCCCTAGTGGCATGACACAATTTTCCACAGAGGAGAGATCCTCATGGAATAATGGATCGGTCTGGCACATACATTTGTCATGAAAATAATGCAATCCTAAAGGAAAATTCAGAATCATATCTAGGGTTAATAGAGACAACTCTATGACCTTGGGATCTATTGTAGTCACTGATAATATCTGGCATTCTATCATAAAATATCAACCGTGGATTGTCGTGATGCACCACTAAAAATCAGTGTTTTATACAAGTCATGTGGATATTCCTAGTGTGCAATATACATCAAAATCAAGTTCTTATGTCTGATCCAGTTATATTAGAAAGAGGCAAAGATTGGAGGGTCCAGATCTACACCAAACACTACAAGTTTAACCATTGGAACATCTTCCAGGACAAGGTATAAGCATGTAAACCCTAATCTGGTTTTGTTGCACTAGATGGATCCTTCTCACATGATTCTTGAGAAAATTTGTATTCCATTTCATGTTTCAATTTTGAGTTCCTACAAATGTATCTTCTATTGAAGGAAAGTGTGTATTATCTTTAACTATTTGAAATTTTGCACTATTATTACACTTGAAGTTCTAAATGTAATTTGGTCTTTTCTTTTCATTTTTCATTATCATGTAGTTTAGACTTATCTTATACTTTATCATTGTCTTATTTTTTGGCGTTATCTTCTTGATACACTTATATATTTTTGTCACATCTTGTTTGGCCTCATCTTTAAGTTCATGTTTTATTTTAATTTAGTAAAACATAGTCCTATCAGCTCCTCATAAACAAGACCAAATTGTACATTGTACGACAATGCCAAAAAGGTATAAATATAGAAGAGTAATGACACAGTCAAATATGAGCGAGAATAATAACCTTAGTTTAGGGAATTCTTTTTTAAGTTCGTGATTATTTCTTAGAATAGATCCTAATTTCTTATACAATTTATAATATTCATTTCCTAAATATTGTTTCTCATTTTGTATTTTTTTCGTCATTTATTTCAGCTCCTGACATGGTCATCATATTATTCATCTTTGAAAGCTTCTCTATACTCACACATTACTATCTTTTTGGGATTGAAGCTTCCATTAGTAACTTAATAGATACTACAAAACTTGTCATTATAGATGTAGTGATTAGCTTGTGCAGGATACCATTAGGTTGCATAATGTGTTGACATCCTAGATGTAATTCATATACGAGTGCCATTTCTCTAAAATATATTTTTCATAATCAGTTAACAACTCTGTAATGTTTTAATAAATACAAAAAAACTTAGATAATTAACAATCATATAAAATTTTCTATAGAAAAATATGTTAGGTAAAGGTACTACCAGTATGTGTTGCATTTTTTTCTGTGCTAGGAGTCTAGACATTTCTCCTTGGACTAAGACTTGGCAAGATTAGGTTAGCTTCCTTCAATTACAATTGGAATAAAATTTAAGGATTTGAAGATGATTTTGTGTAGGACAAGTATTGGATTTTTGGGAGAGGGTGCAACAAAATAAAAAAAGCTTTCGTTTCTACTCAAGTCGTTGGATCCTTTTTTTCTATAAAATGTTTGTGAACAAAACTCATTATAGGAGATAAAGGTGATATCGTTGCATACACTACTTATCCAACAAGTATACATGGCTTATGTTGTTGAGGAACTCAAATATTTGGTTCTAGATCTGATTCATCAACCATGAAATCTTGACTGATTACCAATAGATGCATATTGTCAACCAAGCAACAACTTGTTGTCATCTTGAAAAATCCATTATATAAGACTCCACACATATGCCTCAAACTCTACTACATCAACACTGATGATGGAGAACATAGTGCACCATCTTGGACACCAAGTCAAAGAGGAACAAGAGTTTTCTACATGCTAGGCGTCTTAGAAATCCCTTTCTTATCATGTCTTGGGTAGAAATCCTTAGGGTGACTTCCTTTCTAAGAGAGAGAAGTTTGATAGTGAACTTATCTCTAAATATGTCTCAAAATATTTGTTTAACCCGTTGGTACATGCCCCCTTTGTATAGGAGAGTCATGTAATTGGAAAAACCTAATTCCAATCCCTTTTATAATTGCAATTCAAAAATTAATTTGATGTTGAAAATTTAGACAAGATTTATCATCGCCCAATCATGTTTCATGATCACTCGATGATATTCCTTGATCACTGGATTTCGGAATATGATCAACCAATCATGATGGTACAGATCTAGATCTTACATTTGTGACTTTTCTTGTTGAATTGTGACTGCCCAATCACAGAACTTAATCGTTCGATCACAAAATTCCAATGGGAATCTCAATCGATCAACTAATAATAAATTAATATATTGACACAATCATCTAGAAAGTTGATACGACATTCTAGTAACATGATATGAGCGTTACTCATCTTATTTATTATTCAATACCATTATATCATATGATTAATTTAAAACTTCAATTCCCTTTTACATCCTTATGTGTGACCCAGTAGGTTCATATTATGTCGGTAGTGATGTCAAAAAAAACACCAACAATGATTGGTGTCTAAACACTCATCATTTCCACCCAAGTAAAAGGAATGAGTTGAAGAACAAATTCAACCTATAAAGTAATCAATGTTACCATGACCATATAAACCTTTTGCCACATATATCCAGATTGAACTTGAGTCATGGAATGCCATCTTAACATTTAATCTATGTTCCTTAAACTAGAGAAGATTTGAGACAATGTGAGCTCAATATTGTGTATTGGCCTACATGAGTATGGCCATGAATTTCATAGTCTCACTTATCAAGTGGTTGGGGATATGACTCCAAAGGAGGGAAAAATTTCATCTGCATCATAAATGGCATTCCCCATGTGTCATAATCACAACCTTTTGGAAACTTCTATTTCAAAACATGGTGTGCTAGTGTCAAAGTACACAAAATAACAAGTGTTTTTATGGTCACTACAGGTCTAATATCTTCCATGTGTCAATTTGACATTGTATGACTCTGACATGTCATTGCCTATCTTCCATGTGTCAATCTCAAGGTGGATCTATCTAGTAAAACTTGTTTTCCAAAAAGTTCCCATTAATTTTAGTTAGTAACTAATATCATAACTAAGATACATACCCATCAATCACCACACATGCTAGTCTTATGTATGATAAGTGTGTATTTATTTATTTTATTTACATCTTTTAGATATCTCTTTAGGATTGTTTTGTTGATTTTTTTCTTAGTTACAAAATTGATTATCTTAGTTTAGATTGTCTCTTTTTAATTGAAGTTTTAATTATACGTGCCTGGATTTTGTAGGAAAATGTCCCAATCACTTTAATGATTAAATATTATTGAAATATATATATACACAATTTCCAGTAGTCCTGGCATATATATCCCAACTAAAAAGATCATATTTTTTGCACCCATGACGGAATTTAATGCACAAGCATGCGTTGGAAAGGAAGTCTAATGTTTTACATGAAAATTGTATTTTGGATGGGTTTCCAATTGGTCAACAATCCTAACAAGTCAATCAACTTGTTGCTTAAAAAATCAACATCAATGAGAGGCACCTGATAAAAAAAATTAAAAGAAGACAACTCCAAAAATCCCTCCATCTGTGGGAAAGAAATTAATATTGTAAAAGTTACTATTTTGACTAGGAAAGTTGTCCAGTTCCATATGCTTTTATGTGGTGGAAAGAATTCAAATAAAGACTCAATCAAATGTCAATGTTATAAAATCATTCCTACGGCCAAGGTTTGAGCAATGTGACTTTGGGCTGAAATAAGTGATTAAATATAGTTGACTCACCAACACCAAAGAGGAGTCAATCTATCTGCCACCATCAACCATTCCTATAGGTTTTGTTCCCACTCCTTTCCCCATATAAAAGGTGGTGGAACTCCAAAGCAAAGGGGATCTCTTCTATCATATTTTGTATCACTACTTGTAGGATCTCCTGTTATCTAGTTTTTTTTTGCTTCTATTTTTAACATTAAGTATGAGTAGTTTCCCTTCTAGGACATTAGGACTATCCCCATAGCATGTTATTATTCAATGTAATTGACTCCTTCTTTCAGTAAAAGAATGCTTCCCTTCTATTTCTGCTTTGATCAATGGATGAATTGATATATTTTTTGAGGGGTGATATGGTCATGGATCCCTGCAAAAATGAATCCATAATCCCTTAATTGTGATTGTTATCTTTTGATCTTTTGATCTCATACTTGTTTTTCTCATAGAATGATTATATCTTTTGGGTGGTTTTGAGATCTTGAGATCTTACAAGAAGGAACTCATGATTTTTTGATGTGATCACCTGATATAGAACATGATCTATTGTACCAGTTTGACTTGTATGTTATAGCCCATGGTGACACAATGACCCGATCCATGGGTTTGAATGTTGGATAAGAATCATATTTATCTTGATGTTATCTTAGACAATTAAGTGTTGTATGGTTGGATGAGGGTCCGCTAGCGTCGAGAACAACGAGTTTGTGGGAAGTATGGCCCTTCTATGATTGTTCTCTGTAAGGACACAATTCACATGGTCCTTATTTGATTATTGAGATATAGGAGTTGATTTGTTGAGTATAAGTATGGCTATTGCTGGTGATGTCCCATACCCCCAGTTCCTTTATCATTTGATTCAAATAGTTGTCTACTTTACTATACTAAGGTTGACTTCGTGTTTCCACCAAGTTGACAACCTTGTTAGAAGGTTAAACTCTAGGACTTTTCCTAGTCATTGATGTGAAATGACACACATCAATGTACTATTGTTGTCCTCTACTATCCAAAATATTGATTGAGTAAGGACATAACAAAAATGAAATCTCTTATTAAACATATGATCTCAAGTTTATGTCCTTAAACTAAACAATATATCACCGAGTAAAACATTCTTAGGACATTATTAGGTCTATTCATTGTATTAGTATTGTAACAAACATAATAAGTGGAATTGCCATTTTTTTAATAATCAACAAAAATACAAAATATCCATATTGCAATTGTCACATGATGGATATTAGGTCATATAAGAATTAGTCTCCCACTTTCACTAGAGCCAATCACTCATGAACCTAAGTCCAATAGATATAACATGACCATCACATTTCTGCTATGAAATTGCTTTATTTAAAGGATCAACAATATTGCTTTCAGTTGGTACTCTATAAAGTTTTATTATCTCCTTGTTGTATGATCTCACATATGAGATAATTACACCTTAGTACATGTTTGGGACTCTTATGAAATTTGGGTTCCTCATCTTATGAAATATCTCCATCATTATTACAGTAAAGCTTTACTACAATTTCAATGGTTGGTACCACCCCATGTTCACTAATGAACTTTTTGATCCATACTGCTTCCTTTTTTGTACTAGAGGCACAAATATACTCAACATGTGTTGTAAAATCAACCACATTCTCCTATTTGGAACATTTCAAGATAACAACTCCACCTATTAGGCACAATATGAATCCAGATTGTTGTCAGTAATCGTCTATGTGAGTTTGCATTAGTGTAGCTTCATCAACTAAATCTTCCTCACCTTCATAAATTAAGAATTGATCCTTAGTTCTTCTCAAGTAATTATGAATGTTGTTTACAATTATCCAATCACCATAACTTGTTTTTGATTGGTACTTTCTCATCATGCTCAAAGCATATGAGACATCTGGGCACATACATATTAGTGCACACATGATATATCCAATTGTGGAGGCATATGGAATCTTACTCATGTGTTCCCATGCTTCAAAAGAGTTGGGAGCATTTGATGTCTAGAGAGACTTAACATCAGACATGGGTAAGTTTTCTCTCTTTCAATTGTCCATGCTAAACCTCTTTAGCACCTTATCAATGTATGTACATTGTCTTAGTCCATGAATAGTTATAGATCTATCTCTATATATCTTGATTCCCAGAATACCGAATGCTTTGCCTAACTCCTTCATGAAGAAGGTATTGCCCATCCATGTTTTAACCAATTGTAGAGTAGGTATGTCATTTCCCATAAATAGTATGTCAATTACATAGAATATGTGAAATCCCATCGTGCTCTTACTAACCTTCTTGAAAACACAAGGTTCATCTTGATTTTGGATATAGTGAATTTTTTTTATTGTCTCATCAAAAGTAAGATTCCAACTCCACGATGCTTTCTTCAATCCATAGATTGACCTTTGCAAATTATAGACTTTTTTGCATCACTTGAAGCGATAAAATGTTTGGGTTGTGTCGTGTACACATCCTCTAGATGATTTTCATTAAGGGAAGTAGTTTTAATGTCAATTTGACAAATTTCATAGTCATGATAAGATGAAATAAAAAACATGATCCTGGTGGATTTAACCATGGAAACTGGTGAAAAAGATTCATCATACTTAACACCTTGAGGTTGTTTGAAAGATTTTGCAACCAATCTACCTTTGTAGGTTTGTACATTACCATTAATGTACATCTTCTTCTTTAAGTCCATACTTTGTTGGTATATATGGATTCTATCTCAAATCTAATGGCCATAAGTCATTTCTCAGAATCTGGTCCCTCACTAGCCTCATTATAGGTAGTTGGTTCATCACCTTCAATAAACAACACATCCTCTTCTTGACTCACAAAAAATCCATTTTACTTTAGATCAAGACGTGCCCTACTAGACCTTTGAGGTTCATTTGCTATGATAGGGATATAAGGGTTCACAACAATTTTTTATTCCTCTTGTTCTATATCTACCTCCATAGGTTTAATGGTATCTTATTGGTATTAAACTTTTTGAAGTTCTATTTTCATCCCACTGATTCTTTTGGAAATAAACTTTCTGAGGAATACAACATCTCTAGAAATGAATGCTTTGTTTTTGGATGGAATAATAGTAACCCTTAGTATCCTTAGGATATCCAACAAAGATATAATTTTCATATTGGGTCCAAGCTTTTCACAAACTATATCTTGACATAAGATTCAACTCTCCAAACTTCCTTGATAAACATATTGGGTTGTTTCATATTCCATATCTTATGTGATGTCTTTTCAATAGAACTGTAAGGTACTATTTATGTGTAAATGTCGAGGTTTCAATATCACTTCTACAAAAGGAAAGTAGAAGACTAGCTAAACTCATCATTTATTGTATCATATCCCACAAGGTGTGATTCTTTCTTTCTAATTCACCATTATGTTGTGGTGTTCAAGGTGAAGTCCCTTCTGATAAAGTAGCACAATCCCTCAAAAGTAATTCAAATTCTTGGCTAAGATATTCACCACATCAATCTAGTTGAAAATTTTGAATTTTTTTTCAAGTTGGTTTTGTACTTCATTCATGCCTTGATTTTTTCAAAGGATTCTAATTTTTGTTTCATAATATACACTTACCAAATGTATTGAAGTCAATAGGTATAGATGATGTTGTACTTATAATCATTTCTAGCACTAGTACTAAAACGTCCACACACATTAGTATGTGTGAATCTAATAAATCATTGGCTCTCTCAATGTTACCTGTATAAGGTGGCTTTGTCATCTTGCCGTATAAAAAAGATTTTCATGTCTCTATTGATTCAAAACCTAAAGACTCTAGATAAACATTTTATTATGTCTACAGATGCACTTCTCATCTATGTGCCCTAGATGAGAATGCCTGAGATATGTTTTGTTTGATTCATTGAGTTATTACTTTTTGGTATATATATTATATACATGTGTCTCAAGATCTAATAAATTATAACCATCAAACATAGGAGAACTTCCATGAAATGTATCATCCTTAGAAATAGAAATAAAACCATTCTTTATAAAATATCAAAACCATTATAGTGTTTCTATTTACTGTAGGTACATACTAGAAGTTTTCAAACCCTATTCGAGGCCCATCAGGCAATGATAAACAATAGGTTCCTATTGAAGTGGCAGCAACTCTTGCTCCATTTTTGACACATAATCCCACCTCCCCTTTTTTTAGAGGTATATTTATTTTTCAGATCCTTCATATTTGAGTATATGTGAGATCCACATCTGATATCAAATACCCAATATTAATAAGTAGATAAGTTCTTCAATTCCTCAAGTTAGAGAGGGAAATTTCTCTTCCAATGTCCATCTTGGTGAAAATGATGATAGTTGCCTCCCTTAGTACTTCTTTTTCATTAAGTGCAAAAGACTTTTGATGAGTTTTAGAACTTCTCTTAACTTTGCCTTTGTCACTTATTTTCCCTTTGTTGACCATCAACATGAATTAGGCTTATCTTTCATTTTCTCCTTAGCGGTTCTAGACATCACAAGTAGCTCAATCAATGTCTTATTATAATTGTTCATTTCTTAATTCATTAACAATTTCTTATATAAATTCTAGTAATGATCATAGGATTACAATTGTTGACCTAAGGAAAATCCTTGTCTCGTGAGACTTTCCACATAACCAATTAGCTAGAGTACTTGGGACCAACTAGATCACCTTCTGCCATTTTACACATAAAAATGGCCTTTAATACATCATACATGTCTTACCTTTATTGTTCTTGATATATGTTCCTAAGATGTGTTATCACAGACAAAGAGCATGAGGCAGGGGGAAGAATGCTGAGATGGATGACAACAACACATTCTCTTTGGTGCAAGGTTTAGATCGGGAGATGGAGTTTGTAACAGAGAGTGTTGGTAGATGACACATATTTTACGTGCGTCTAAACGCAAGTGTATGCGTCGCGTAATATAGGCCTAGTGAGGCCCGAGTCGAACATAGGGAGATGTAGTCTTAGTGACTACTACTAACTACAATATGATCAGCTAAGCTGATAGAAAGTTTGATAGAATCGGTTTTTAAAACAAAATAAGAGAAAATTAAAATGACAAATGGTTTGTTTAAGTCAAGAGAGGTGGAATTCCTCAGGAGTGACAATTTCACCACAGATCCCCATTGTATCTTCTTTTATTGACTTTTATATAATTTAACCTCTTCTTATATAGAAATCCCATAGCAAGAATTGCCCGCTTCCACGGTACAATTCACTACCTAGATCTAAGCCAACTCCACATATGTAGTAGTTTATATCTTAGATCATTTACTTTATGTTCGATCTATAGGTATCTTCCCGCTACCCGTGCATTACCTTTACCAAAGAACGCGTAAGATAGTGTTTATGTGTGGGTTTCAGGTGTCTAATTTGCCTCCCAGATTAATTACTCACCCAAGATTTCCAATGAATGTGATCAATCAACAAGAGAACATTTATTCACACGCATAAATATCCACAAATTAAGAGGAAAATTGCATTAAATCATGTAAAAGTCGATACAATGGTTCCCCGGGCTATTCCTGGGTCCTAAGGAATCGAGGGGTTTAGCCCCACATGGTTTTCAACAATGCAAACATAGAGGAAAAGTAGAAAAATGAGGGAAACATGGAGAAACTCGAGTAACCCCTTGATAAGAAATACAAACGGATGATCCTCCTCTTCAGTTGCGCGAATTGTAGCCTTCTACCTACAAACTGGTCCGTCAGAGGTGTTTGAATCACCCGGATGTAGTCCTTCGGCACCGTTCTTCACTTCTCCTCTCTTTCTCTCTCAGCTTTTGTGTCGTGCAACGTGATGATCTTTTTCTGTACATCCAACCTCCCCCTTTTTTCCTAGGTCACTTATGGTACCATCTAACATGAACCGTTGGATCAGGTCGACCAGTTCAAATTACTAAAATTCGACAGAGTCGGTGGCACCAACTTGGTGGTCAGTGGCACCGACTGCATCAGGCTTTTGCCGATCTCTGGCTGAGTCGCTGCCATCAAATGGAACGTCGGTGGCACCAAGCTAAAGAAAATTTTCTCCCTTTCTCGCTAAAGCTAACTCGGTGGCACTGACCTGTGTGGTCAGTGCTATCGACTAGTCTGGGCGATCACCTCTGTCGCTAAAGCTTTTTCTCAGTGGCACCAACTTAGTGGTCAATTTCTGCCTAGCCATTGATGCCACGTCAGTGGCACTGACTTCAAGGGTCGGTGGCACCGACTCTGCACTATGCATAATATGCCTAAAAAAATGCATAAAATCGAATATAAGTCCAGGGAATGTATAAAATCATATAAATATGATAAAATAAGTATGATTTGATGCAAATAGAGTGTACATGCCAACAATAGTGATTTATGCAAATATAAACAAAGAAATGACAAATAAGTGTACAAAACACATATAAAATTGGCTTGTAAAAGTGACTCAAAACCCGTGCATCAAACTCCCCTAAGTTGAATCGTGCTCATTTTCAAGCAACAATACCTTTGGATCTTCTTGAGATAACTCAGCAAAAGGACCCTACATATTCTATATCCAGGTGCCTCTCACCTTTCTGTCCTCATAACGGCCCTTACTGACCACTGAACACTAACTGCCCTATAGGCGACCAAAAATCTCTATCCAAGATGTCTGCCCCCAATCAATGAAACACTATCAATTAGTGTAGATAACATGATAAATTCTTCTGGTTCATACTTGGTGCATCGTGTGATCTCCTATCTATGTTGCCCTTTTTTCTCTACCTACAATCTAGATCAAAGCAGTTCTCCTGATAGATAATGAATGAGGAGAAAATCAATTGAGTGGCCTACCAATAAGAGCAACGGATAGTTGGAATGGGTGGCCGTGGAAGAATCATGAGTGCATAAAATCATTCATGCAATCAAAATTATGATAAACCTATGATGATGAGAATTTTATAAAATGCTCCTAATGCCTTATCATTGTGGTGGAATGATGCATGCAACTATTATTTCATCTCAACTTAAGACAAAATACCTACAAAACTAAATCATGTACTAATTCTTCCTTATGATATACGTAGGACTATGCCCTTTCTCCCTCACTTTCTGAAACTCTACTCAATCTCTTTTTTTTTCTTTTAGATTTTTTTTAAAGAGTCATGAAACTATTTTTCTTCTTAATTTCAAGGGTATGGGCAAAGTCACTACCTTCTTATGTTTTAGAAGAATGCCTAGCACATGATGATACTATATGCTTTATGTAATGCAATTGTAACTATAAGAACAAAGATGTTTTTTTTTCTTCACTAATGCAATAAAAAATAAACAACTTTTATGCAAGGTCTATTATGCAATATAAATGCAATCAAAAAGAAAGAATGATAATTTGTACTCAATCCTCTTATGGTGGGGTGTAAAGTAGATGTATGTGGTGGATGAGGTCACATGACTAAGAGATAGAACCTTCAGAGAGAATCATATGTCCCTCTCTAATGACCTATGTATAGGGTAATCAAGGGGTTTCATTCTTGAATTTGAATTTAAGGTAACGTTAGTGTTTGATCAATTTGGTTTCAACAATCCTTGTCAATAATTTTCTTAGATAAATTAGATGGTCATTTATGCTTTAATGTCCTAAACATGACTTACTCAAGCACTTCCTCAATTATGTGACCCTATTACTCACAAGATAAGCTCACAAATTTTAAATTTACTCACAAAATTGCACCCAGCCCACAGATTGATATTTTCATAGAAACCATGCATTTACTTCTCCAAATATTACACTAGATAGAATGTGGATCCTACATAATAGAAAAACAAACGAAAACTAACTTTTTTTTCTCGAAATGAAGAAAAATAACTAAAAAGCTAACATAACAGAAAATAAAAGCTAAGATAGAAGTTGTTCCAGCACCCCCTAATCTTGAATATGACTATGGACTCATAGTCATTATCCTAACTCAAGAGGTGCAATAGTGGTACCTGACTCAGAATGGTGGTGGCGGTGGCTGTGTGGGATCTTGGGGAGGAAACATCCCCTGGAAGTTCGGATCAGATGGTGGCATGTCCGACGACATCGTGTAACTTCCAAAATGCCCCTGGCTCCAATAGTTATCAAAGAAAGGTTGCTAATTAGATTCCATTCGCTGCATACGCTGATGTATATTCTCTTGGTTGGCCAAGAGAAGGCATTCATTTTCATAGATTGCCAACTGGTTTGTATACAACCTCCCTTGCATGTCATGAATTCCAGCTAGGGATTGGGTTTGCTACTGTTGATGCGTTTGAATGTCCTACAGCATGCTATACATACCTGCCATAGAATAGGCATCCTCTCCTTCTTGAGAGGGCGGCGTTGTAGAACATGATGAGGCAACATAATGGCGAAAATGCTTCCTCAGAGCCACTCTATGTCATACAGGAATGGTGTCCTCCACTTCCTCCACGTTGTTGCTTCCGGCATCTTCCACCTCAACCTGGGCTTGTTGTTGTCCAGCATTGTCATCATTGCCCAGATATGGCCATCTCTAGTGTCCAACTCCCCTGATGTTGAAAATGGGATCAAGGAGTCGACGCTGGTAGAAGGTATCATCGACCGAGCAAGTGGCGTAGATGACACCGACTTCCACAGTGATGAGGCTAGCTTGCCTGAAATGGAGGCGGTCAATGTGCAGCCTAGAGTTCAGCAGCTCCAGAGTAGAGAAGTCAAGGCCCAAATGAATGGAAATGGGGGTGATAACTCCCCCAAACAGAATAGGCGTAGCCCACCTGACATTATGTCTCACTTGCATGATGTGTTGGAGAAAGAACGCTCCCCAGTTGACCAGATTTCCCTCCATGAGTTGATATAAGAAGTACAAGTCTAATATTTGTTCCTTTTCTTATGCATGAGTTGACTTCGCAAATATCGTGTTTTTCAACATCTGATGGACCACCCGAACAAAGGGATGCTCGAAATCCTCCAATGAACTATGGTGAAAGATAAGCCTTTTGCCTTCTGACATTGTCACAAAGTCCTTCCATATGGCGTCTAGATCGACATTCTCTGGATGAAGGCATGGCTCGTGTGGCCACCCATAAATGTCATTGAAGGCCTGGAGAGTGAGGGAATAGTTGGTGTTGTAGAGGAAACAAATATACCCTCCCCTCTCTCCATTCTCCACTTGACGGGTGTGCTTGATCACAGGTGACCACCATATCCAGAGACGCCATGAACTAGATGATGATTTCTTTGTACGTCGGCCACCCACCAAAGATTGGGTTGACAAATCCTCTATCCCATTCTTGTTTCTCAAGGATGTGTGCCATATTTTTGGTGAATCCCATATCCTCCAGCAATTGATGGTCGCCATTTCACGTGGGTGCAAACGGCCACTTTGCAAGTTCTTCATAGACCTTCCGCACCTCCGTTGTGGGGTGGCTGATGTGTGGTCGTGGGATCAGAGCGCCAGGGGGTCCTCCTCATCTGGCCATAATAACTGAGCGAGCGGGGAAGAAGATTGAGAAATAAGGAGCTCGATGTAGCCTTTGGATGCTCGGGGTAGCTGCTCGTGCTCGGGGTAGTCATGGTTCTTCAAGTTGTGAAGAATAATCAAACCTCACCCCTCTTTTTGTAAGGCTAGAACCGACCTATTGTGACAGGGTGGGTGGCACCAACATGGAGTTTGTAGCACTGACTTTTGGGAGGGATCACAACTTTAGATAATCCTCATGGACGCATATGGGCCATAGATCAAGGTTTCCCATGGATCAGTGTGTCTAGCCATCGGTAGCACCGACAACGGGGTCAGTGGTACTGACATGATGATCAACATTTTTTTTAAGATGCATCAACAAATGTCTTGGACCCGTACTGATTCAGTGCCACCATTGTGTACGTCGATGGTATCGACTCAGTTTATCAGTAAAATACGTTCGAGTTATGAACTTTCTTCTGAGATGTCAGTAACACCGACATTGAAGTCGGTGGCACCGACTCATATCAGCCAATATGCCCGTCTCACTGACCATGACTCAGTGGCACCGACTCATATCAGCCAATATGCCCGTCTCACTGACCATGACTCAGTGGCACCGACTTAGTAGTCGGTGGCTTTTCTGACATCCCGCTATCACACAGACAATTAGACATCACGTGAAAATGTGTGGAAACACCATAAACCACATTTTATCAAAAACACGAGTTAATTAAAATTGATTGCAGAAAGAAAATAACAAAGAAACCATTACATCCAGATCCTCATCCTGTAGGGAAAAGATGTTATATAAATATTTACAAGCCTTGATATTTATCCACAGCCTATAGGAACCATCTGTCCTGTCAGCACTAGAGTTCATCACCTACTTATAGATACATAACGGGCCATGTAAGGCCAGCAGTAGGATATACAAAGCTACATCATCTATACATCATAAAACATCGTCAAAACACCTCCGAGGACCTGAGAGTACAGGGACGACTCTAGGACTCTACTACAAAACAACCAAAACAACAACATATCCATCTCTTGCCTCCTACTGCTCTTCTTTCTGCTCGAATGCAACCTCACGACCACCACCACGTCTAGCATGATCACCTAAAAATGTTGTAAATCAACAGGGTGAGACACATAGTCCTAGCAAGAAACATAACTCCCCTTCCAAAACTATAAAAGTTCAGAAAAATTAGGTAAAGAAGATAACTGATATCAGCAGATCATAAGAGCAGCATCCTGAGCAGATTTTATATTATTAATAATCTTACTAGAGAATCCAGGAGGCATATGACCAGATATTCTTTATGGAACATGATTAACAAGATAACCTTTATAAGAACTTGTCACAAAACATAAGGATCGTACAAATAACTGCAAGGTATAACTAGATCAACTATACAAGCAAGGCCTCAATCAATGTTCTGTGTTTTTCCCTAAGAAGTATATATACTATTTGGATGGATTACATATTAAAGTGCCCTAAGGAAGTGAGTCGTACTGCTCAAATCCAACCATCAGTTATGAAGCCCAAGCCGGTGCCATACAATGTTAAAGGAAGAACCGGACTCCACGACCTCACCACCTCATGGTCAGTGCACGAGTACTTAACCAGCAGGACCGTAGTCTCATGCTTAGGTGGCCGCAGCCACACAGGGTCAGGCTACCCTCTTCCTAGCCCACCTTGGTATAGGTATCAACGCTAGTGATATGAGCCACGGGCCTGTTCACTGTGCTCCATATTCACTGAGCCATGGGCCTATTCACCATGCTCTTTCATATTGAGCCACATGCCTAAAACTGTTCTCTCTAGTCTACAATAGAAGTTGCACTCTAATCCTATTATTTATGGCTAGGAGCCACCACACATATTCAACAATATGCGCTTTCGGGTTAACACACAGGAGAACCCGTTTCACCATCACCAACTATTGAGGATGATGGATCTATGGCCAGGGCAAACTACATGATATGTTTCACTGTAATTAATTAGTATATTTTAAGTGGATTGTTGAGGCAACCAAGTTGTAAAACATAAACATCATTGAGTTACATAATTACCTACGGGATCTCAATCCCTCATCATAGAATGCCACTTCCTATCAAGGCTTACATCATCACCATGGGATAGCAATCCCTTATCTCAACATCAGAGGATAACACCTCAACTAGGCACTCAGCCTTTATCAGGTCAACATACCTTTTCACGTCATACGGGTGATACATGTTATCCCATCAACAAGGATTATCATCATTCAATGTTATTCAAAACACATATACCTCATAGCTCTTACCTAGCTATGAATTCATTTGATACACCGGCATGGTTAGTATGCATATCAAGAGAGATAACTAAATCATCAAACATAGATCTTTATAATTATCATGCTATTAGGGTTGAAGGTACATGATTGGAACAACATCCATGATCACAACTACATGAAGCACAAGTTGTATCTGTAGACAAATTACATTATTGTAATCAAACCATGAGCATACACTATGCCTTTATCTTATGAACATAAACATGTATCTTATCATCTTACTTAGCACCAACTTTAGGTATCAAACATATCACTGGTTACAACCTATCATTCATAACTCATCATCAACAGAGGTGCCGTCACAAGATAACAAACTCATCAAAAACTAGGGTTTTCGAGCTAGGTGCAACCCTTACCAAAGATATCACCTACCCTCACTATAGGTGTGGTGGGCAGTGCATCCCTCTTCCAAAGGGGTATCAGATAGGATCAAATCCCTCACCAAAGCTCTATCGGCTAGGGCACTTAGCCACACATATCGGCCAACCATGGAGTGCATCCATGCATAAGGGATATCAGGAAACCAGACCTGATGTGAGTCGTGTAACCTGATCCAAGAGTTGTGTCGTGCAACCACGGAGCAAGGGGTGTATCGTGCAACTGGGTCTAGAAGTGTATCATGAACCCAAGTGCAAGGATGTTTCGGGCAGCACAACCAGCCCTAATGGCCAAGACCTTATCACCCATTAGGGTTAGGGTTTCATGTCGGGCAACTAGCAAGGTCATAACGCCCAACATGCACACTACTGACCTCTATCCACCTACATCATGGTGCTCAAGGTGGGTTATCATTCAACTAAGTTAAGCACTACATGACGGGCACCACTAAGGCATCTATCTAGGGTTTCACTACTCAAGCACCATATCGGGAAACATCAAAACCAACCCATGTCGCCCAAGGCACAAAACAAAGATATCTGCCAAGCACCATGTTGGTCAAAGGGAAATACAGGGTTCAACACTCCCAAAACCTTCTTGGGTAACAAGTCATATCACCCAACAACACTAACATGGTGAAGGGGTCATATCGGGCAACAAGGTCAACAGAACCCAACTTATCATATAACCTAAGACAAAACCCTATAAGAGGGGTATCATGCAAAGCACCACAAAAGGGTATCGTGCAAGGAACAAGGACCATATTGGTTTGGTCATCATCAACCTCAAGATCTCCATCATCAAACCCTAATAGATCAAGAGAGTTGGATCACCTCTCAAAAACCAAGAGAGAAGGGTTTTACACAACTTCCATCACATATCGGACAACAAGGTGGATCATCCCCTTATCGGTGAAGATTCCAACCTTCACTAGGTCAACGTCCAACCAAGGATCACCTCTCAAATCCATGGTGACAGAAGGGTATTGCCCAAGAAACTAGAGCATAGACTCACCTCTCAACAACCAAGAGAGAGGGGTTTTTCCTACACCACTAGATCTTGAACTCACTTCTCAAAACCAAAAGGGAGAGAAAGGGGTTTTGCCCAAGGAACCCTAAACTCAAGGTTCAGCCACAAGGTCTAAGAACACATCAACATCATGACCACTATATATATAACAAAATAAAAAGGTACATACTAGGGCAAGAAACATATCTTACAAGATGCTTGGCCGATCAAGATGACATATAAACATGCAACATGAAAAAGAAGTAGTATAGGTAGGGTTAGGAGTTATGTAACCCAGCTTAAGCAAGCTCCAAGCTCCTAGCACCTTGCTTCAAAGCTCCAAGCACCACCACAAGAAGAGAAGCAAGACACACTCTAGGGTTCGGCCACCACTAGAGGAAGAAGAAGAGTCCACCAAGGAGATTGGCCTCCAAGCTCTACCAAGGAGAGGTATCATCTACCAAGGAGAAAGGAAGGCAACTAAGGAATTAAAGGGATCCCAATCAAGATAAAGGAGTGACATATATATAAGAGGGTGAAGGGGGGACTAAGGCAAGGTGTGTCCCAACCTAGGGACACTTGTCCATGGGGAAAAGTCACCTACTAGCTCGCAACCACCACATGTCCAAAGCTTTGCCACATGCAAGCAACAAGCACCAAGTTTCCATGGGGGGTGACACAAATGATGCTAGGTGGAGGGGTGTGTTTCGCCCAGCATGGCAAATCAACACACCCACCAGCACCCTCCTTGGCCGATACACCATGGCCGACACACTAAGGTCGACACACTCAAGCTTGGCTGATACACCTAGGGATTGCCCGATACAAGGCCCAACAAAGCAAGGCAAATACCAAACAAGGATCAACAAGGCAAAACAAAGTACAAAGCTACTCAAACAACGAGAACAACCCATCCTCTCAACCCTATAGGATGCAAGGAGAGAGAGAAACATCTCTCAAGATGTCAACCTTACACATCAACCCTAAAACATGGGTTATTTGCAAGTTGCACCTCCAACTCTCAACAAAGCACAAACAAACCCTAATCACAACTCAGGTGATTAGCAAGCATCTAAACACAAGGTTTAGGCAAAGCAAATAGGGTAAGCCCAAAATGAAAGTCAGGGTCATTACAAGACATAAACTCTACGAAGGGATTTCGCCCCCAAAATCCAAAGAGAAAAGCGAGGGATACTTCCTTATCATCTCTTCCTCGAGCTCCCATGTGGCTTCCTCAATGCCACGATGATGCCAAAGAACCTTCACAAGCACCAGGTCCTGCCTCTTCAACTTCTTTATTCTTCTGTCAAGAATCATCACTGGACCTTCCTCGTAGGTCACGTCTTCATCAAGCTCAACCTCAACCGGTTGTATCATTGTCCCTGTGTCTGGATGACTTTTCTTCAGCATACTGACATGGAACATTGGATGTAACATGTGCAACTCTAGCGGCAGTTCTAACTTGTAAGCTACCTTGCTAACACGTACTATTACCGGGTATGGCCCCATATACCTAGGTGCCAACTTGCCTTTTCGGCCAAACCTTAGCACACCTTTCCATGGTGAGACCTTGAGGTACACCTTGTCTCCCACCTAGAACTCTAGAGGTCATTGACGATTATCTACATACGACTTCTATCTGTCTTGTACCGCTTTCAATTGTTGCTATATCACTTTGATCTTCTCTATTATCTGTTGCACTAACTCAGGACCCAAAAGTTGATACTCACATGACTCATACCAACACAAAGGAGATTTGCACTTCCTACCATATAAAGCCTCATTAGGAGCCATGTCGATGCTCCGCTGGTAACTATTGTTGCCGGTGAACTCTATCAAATTCAGATGCATGTCCCAACTTCCTAGGAACTACAAAACACAAGCTCGGAGAAGATCCTCCAAAGTATGAATAGTCCTTTCAGACTGTCCATCTATTTGTGGGTGGAAAGCGGTACTGAACCTCAACTACATTCCCAACACTTTGTGAAAGTGTTCCCAAAAATGACTCGTGAACTGGGGTCCTCCGTACAAACACACTATCTCATCCACATACACCTGAGCAAGCTTCTATGTTGTATATGTTGTCTTTACAGGTATGAAATGAGCAAACTTTGTCAATCTGTCCACTATCACCCAGATGGAATTATGATTCTTAGTTGTCCTCGGCAGACCAACTATGAAATCCAAAAATATGATCCCATTTCAACTG
This sequence comes from Alisma plantago-aquatica, assembly GCA_963693085.1. NCBI lineage: Eukaryota > Viridiplantae > Streptophyta > Magnoliopsida > Alismatales > Alismataceae > Alisma > Alisma plantago-aquatica. Next base: position 784,683,320 of record OY856412.1, on the reverse strand, counting down.
CAGTATCGGCATGGGTTGCAACGTACCTGCCAACTTCTGATGCTCAACCTTGACTTGCTGGCATACCGCACACCTAGCCACAAACTCGGCTACATCTCTCTTCAAGCCAGGCCACCAATACAGGTCCTTCAGATTATTATACATCTTGGTAACACCTAGATGCATGGCATACATTGACGTGTGCACTTCCTCGAGCACTAGCTTTCTCAGATCATCAACATCGGGGACCACCATCCTACCATGATAGCAAACTAGTCCATCCTCGGACTCATGGAATTCATCATGCTTTTCACTACCAAACTCTGATTTGATTAACTGAACTGAAGCATCTACCTACTGTGCATATTTGATCTGTCGTCTCGCTGTAGGCTTTACTTGCATCTATGACAACAATCTTGCCAACAAGGAGACTTCCAATCGTACATTCATCTGCCGCAAAGAGACAAACATATCCCGCCTATGGCATAACAAGAATCTCAATTGTGCCTTCTTCATAGGAAGAGAAGAAGATTTCCTACTAAGCGCATCATCTACCATGTTCGCCTTACCAGGATGATACTCAATGGTGCAATTGTAATCATTTATCAGCTCCATCCAGTGATGTTGTCACATGTTCAGTTCACTCTATGAGAATATGTACTTCAAGTTCTTATGATCTGTAAATATCTGACACGCTTCCCCATAAAGATAGTGCCTCCAAATATTTAATGCATGGATCACCACTGCTAGCTCCAAATCATGTTTCGGGTAGTTTTCCTCATGTTTCTTAAGTTGTCGTGAAGTAAAAGAAACCATATGATCTTCCTGCATCAGCACACTTCCTAAGCCTTTTTTGGAAGCATCACAGAATACCACATAGCCTTTCCTAGGCTCAGGAAGTACCAATACTAAAGCACTAGTCAGCTTCTCCTTCAAACTTTAGAAAGCTTGCTGACAACGATCATCCCAGACAAAAGGTACATCCTTCTTGGTCAACTTTGTCAACGACAACCTGATCATACTGAAGTTTCTTATAAACCTCTGATAGTATCCTACTAAACCCAGAAAACTACAAACCTCAGTTGGCATCTTCGGTTGCTCCCAGTCTGCAACTGACTCCACCTTCTTTAGGTCCACTCTAACTCCTTCTGTAGATATCACATGACCCAATAAAGTTACTTCTTTGAACCAGAAGTCACACTTACTAAACTTGGCATACAACTGGTGTTGGTGTAGAAGAGTCAACGCTTGTCAAAGATGTTGTTCATGCTCTTGACTGTCCCGACTATAGATCAAGATGTCATCTATAAAACTACAACAAACTAATCTAGAAATGGACGAAACACCATGTTCATCAAATCCATGAAAGCAGCAGGCGCATTGGTTAGCCCAAACGGCATAAACATGAACTCAAAGTGACGATACCTCATCCTAAAAGCAGACTTTGGTATTTCCTCATCCTTAGTTCTTAACTGATGATATCCATTCTGTAGACCAATCTTTGAGAACATTGTGGCACCACACAACTAATCAAACAGATCATCTATCCTAGGTAATGGGTACTTTTTCTTGATTATAACTTTGTTCAAGTACTAGTAATCTATGCACAAACGCATCGATCCATCCTTCTTCTTTATGAACAGGACTGGAGCACCCCACAGCGACGTGCTTGGTCTGATGAAACCTTTATCTAGCAAATCCTGTAACTGCTTCTTCATCTTTGCCATCTCAGATGGAGCCATCATGTATGGTGTCTAAGCAACTGGTTGTGTTCCTAGAACCAGATTGATCTCAAAGTTAATCTCTCGAGGTGGAGGAACACTGGGAAACTCATCAGGAAACACATCCACAAACTCTCGGACAACAGGAACCTCCTCAAAGCTAGTACCTTTTGCCTTGGTATCCACAACATGAGCTAAGAATGCATTACATCCTTGCTGCAACAACTTATGTGCCACCATAGTTGATACTAAACATGTCAGAAGGACCTTTCTATCTCCCTGGAAGATCCACTGCTCACTATCTTCATCAAACACTACTTGTTTGGAACCACAGTCTAACACAACCTTATACTTCTATAAGGTATACATCTCAAGGATCACATCGAATCCATGCATATCAAGTGGTATAAGATACACTTGTATACTATGTCCTGAAAAGGATAAAGCACAAGATGGACACTCCTCTCGAAGCAACACAGGTCCAACAAGAGGGGTTTCTAACAACATACTATCTCTCTTACAGCTAACAGGTAAAAGATAGCTATCAAGCATACTACGTGCGATAAAAGAGTGCGTAGAACCTGGGTCAACCAGAAAAGATATAAAGCAAGAATAAGACAAATCAGAATGAAATAACTCCATCTGACCTGCCACCACTCGCGGGTTGACTATCGCCTCCGGCTGACTCATAGCATAGAATCGAGTCATTGCATGTTGTCCACATCATCTGCTTCCTTGGGCATACGATCCCTCTTGCAACACTTAACCGCATCCTCACCCTCTGTTACCACTAGACTAATGTCTATCTGACCCTTACTAATTCTGCCTCAGCTGCTGTGTCACATCAACATCTCTCTTTGGGCAATTTGTCCTGAAATGCCCAACCTGACCTCAAAGATGACATTACTGGTCTCTCTATTATGGCCTACACGGCCCTGTCACTGACACTGAAGTTGTACTATGGGCTTTGGATGGAAAAAATCCATGCCCTCTTCCCTTACTCGGAGACCACTGTGACGGCACACTGGAACCTTATATCACAGAAGGTGTTGAAAACCTTGGCTTCTTAAAGACATCAAACCTCTATCTCGGGAACTGAGTAGGCCTTTTCTTGGTCATGGACTCTCTCTTCTCCTTCACAGCCCATTCTATCCTTCAGACAGACTCCAAAAACATGGCAAACTACTCCAAATTCTCCAAAGTAGCAGTAGGTGTTGTCAACTCAGTGCTCAAACCTTTATCAAACTATCTGATTCTCTTGCCATCTGTCATCGCCATGTGAGGACAAACCTCAACAGGTCCATAAACATGGCTTCATACTCAGTGATGCTCATTGATCCTTAGCACAGACACTCAAACTGGTTGATCCTCTTGTCCAGATACATCTTCGGGACGTATTATCTCATGAACTCCTATCAGAAAACATCCCAACAAATCACCTCACCAGGTCGCTTCTCCTCCTTGATGGCCCACCAGTAGCCATCACTACCTTTTAGAAGGTAGACAACGTGGTTGACTTTTTCTACTTTGGGAATTTTGAGGATCTAGAAGGCCTTCTCAAGACCTATAAGCCATAGATCTACATCCGCTAGATCAGCCGTTCCAACATAATCCAAAGCTCCGACTCAGCGAAGCCAGTCAAAGGTCTTCCCAATACCCGATGATTCACCATGGGGAGCCAGTGCTCTTGGCGGAGGCACTGACAACATTTCCACCATGAGATTCATCGTAGCCATCAATTGTCCCATAAGTTGCTGATAGGCAGGGTTTTTGAAAATGGCTGGGTCAAGTTGGGGGACCTCAGGCACCCGATATTCATGTGCCTACACTCTTGCTCATCAACGGATGCAACACCACTTCTCTCGGCAGCGTGTTCTTCATGGTTTCCAGACATCTTTAAGCTTTATCTTCTACTGAGGGCAGAAGGTTATTGTAAGAAAATATGGAAAACTCACAAGAACAGACACAATCCTAGTCCTAGATCCCTATAGACTCAGCGAACCTAGACCTCTGATACCAAAAACTTGTTGTGACATCCCTCTATCACACATACAATGAGACGTCACGTGAAAATGTGCGGAAACACCATAAACCACATATTGCTGAAAACATGGGTTAATTAAAACTGATTGTGGAAAGTATATAACAAAGAAACCATTACATCTAGATCCTCATCCTACAGGGAAAAGATGTTATATAAATATTTACAAGCCTTGATATTTATCCACAGCCTATAGGAACCAGCTGTCCTGTCAGCACCATAGTTCATCACTTGTTTATACATACATAATGGGCCACATAAGGCTAACAATAGGATATAGAAAGCTACATCAGCTATACATCGTAAAACATCATCAAAAAACATCCAAGGACATGAGAGTACAGGGATGACTCTAGGACTATACTACAAAACAACCAAAACAATAGCATATCCATCTCTTGCCTCCTACTGCTCGGCCGCAACCTCACGACCACCACCACGTCTAGTGTGATCACCTAAAAAGGTTGTAAATCAACGGGGTGAGACACATAGTCCCAGCAAGAAACATAAATCCCCGTCGAAACTATAAAAGTTTAGAAAAAATAGGTAAAGCAGATAACTGATATCAGCAGATCATAAAAGTAGCATCCTGAGCAGAACTTATATTATTAACAATCTTTCCAGAGTATCTAGGAGGCATATGACCAGATATTCTTTATGGAACATTATTGACAAGATAAGATTTATAAGAACTTGTCACAAAATATAAGGATCGTGCAAACAACTGCAAGGTATAACTAGATCAACTATATAAGCAAGGCCTCAATCAATATTCCATGTTTTTCCCTAAGCAATATATATACTATTCAGCTGGATTACATATTATCATGCCCTAAAGAAGTGAGCCATATCACTCAAATCCAACCATCGGCTATCAAGCCCAAGTCAGTGCCATACAAGGTAAATGGAAGAGTTGAACTCCATGACCTCACCACCTCATGGTCAGTACACGAGTGCTTAACAAGCATGACCGCAGTCTCATTCTTAGGTGGCCGCAGCCACACAGGGTCAGGGTACCCTTTTCCTAGCCCACCTTGGTACAGGTATCAACACTAGTGATCTGAGCCATAGGCATGTTCATTATTCTCCATATTCACTGAGACATGGGCATGTTCACTATGCTCTTTCATATTGAGCCACGGGCCTAAAATTGCGCTCTGGAGTCTACAACTGAAGTTGCACTGTAATCCTCCTATTTTTGGCTAGGAGCAACCACACATATTCAACAATATGCTCTTCCGGGTTAACCCGTAGGAGAATCCGTTTCACCATCACCAACTACTGACGATGATGGATCTATCGCCAGGGAAAACTACATGATATGTTTCACTGTAATTAAGTAGTATATTTTAAATGGGTTGTTGAGGCAACCAATTTGTAAAACATAAACAACATTGAGTTACATTATTACCATGGAATCTCAATCCCTCATCACATAATGCCACTACCTCTCAAGTCTTACATCATCACCATGGGATAGCAATCCATTATCTCGACATCAGAGGATAACACCTTAACTAGGCACTCAGCCTTTATCAGATCAACAAACCTTTTCACATCATAAGGGTGAAGCATGTTATCCCATCAACAAGGATTATCATCATTCAATGTTATTCAAAACACATATACCTCATAGCTCTTACCTGGCTATGAATTCATTTGATACATATACATGGTTAGTATGCATATCAAGAGAGATAACTGAATCACCAAACATAGATCTTTATAATTATCATGATAGTAGGGTTGAAGGTACATGATTGGAACAACATCCATGATCATAACTACATGAAGCACAAGCTGCATCTGTAGACAAATTACATTATTGTAATCAAACCATGAACATCCACTATGCCTTTATCTTATGAACATAAACATGTATCTTATCATCTTACTTAGCACCAACTTTAGGTATCAAACATATCAGTGGTTACAACCTATCATTCATAACTCATCATCAACAAAGGTGTGGTCACAAGATAACAAACTCATCAAAAACTAGGGTTTCCGAGCTAGGTGCAACCCTTACCAAAGTTACTGCCTACCCTCACTATAGGTGTGGCAGGCAGCTCATCCCTCACCCAAAGGGGTATCGGGCAGGATCGCATCCCTCACCAAAGGTCAATCAGCTAGGTAACTTAGCCACACATATCAGCCAACCATGGAGTGCATTCCTGGACAAGGGATATCGGGCAACCAGACCTGATGTGAGTCATGCAACCTGATCCAAGAGTTGTGTCGTGCAGCCAAGGAACAAGGGGTGTATCGTGCAACTGGGTCCAGAAGTGTATCCTGCACCCAAGTGCAAGGATGTGTTGGGCAGCACAACCAGCCCTAATGGCCAAGACCCTATCGGCCATTAGGGTTAGGGTTTCATGTCGGGAAACCAACAAGGTCATAACGCCCAACAAGCACACTACTGACTTCTATCTACCTACATCATGGTGCTCAAGGAGAGATATCATTCAACTAAGTTAAGCACTACATGTCGGGCACCACTAAGGCATCTATCTAGGGTTTCACTACCCAAGAACGATATTTGGCAACACCAAAACCAACCCATGTCGCCAAAGGCACAAAACAAATATATCTACCAAGCACCATGTCGGTCAAAGGGACATCCAGGGTTCAACACTCCCAAAACCTTCTTGGGTAACAAGGCATATCTCCCAACAACACTAACATGGTGAAGGTGTCATATCGAGCAACAAGGTCAATAGAACCCAACTAATCATATCGCCCAAGACAAAACCCTAGAAGAGGGGTATCGTGCAAAGCACCACAAAAGGGTATCGTGCAAGGTGCAAGTACCATATCGGTTTGGTCATCATCAACCTCAAGATCACCATCATCAAACCCTAATAGATCAAGAGAGTTGGCTCACCTCTCAACAACCAAGAGAGAGGGGTTTTGCACAACCTCCATCACATATCAGGCAACAAGGGTGATCATCCCCTTATCAGTCAAGATTCCAACCTTCACTAGGTCAACGTCCAACCAAGGATCACCTCTCAAATCCATGGTGAGAGAAGGGTATTGTCCAAGCAAATAGAGCATAGACTTACCTCTCAACAACCAAGAGAGAGGGGTTTTTCCTACACCACTAGAGCTCAAACTCACTTCTCAAAACCAAAAGGGAGAGAAAGGGGTTTTGCCCAAGGAACCCTAAACTCAAGGTTCGGCCATAAGGTCTAAGAACACATCAGCAACATGAACACTGTATATATGACAAGACAAAAGGGTACATACTAGGGAAAGAAACATATCTAACAAGATGCATGGCCAATCAAGATGACATATAAACATGCAACATGAAAAAGAAGTAGTATAGCTTGGGTTAGGATTTATGTAACCCGCCTTAAGCAAGCTCCAAGCTCCTAGCACCAAGCTTTCAAGCTCCAAGCACCACCACAAGAAGAGAAGCAACACACACTCTAGGGTTCGACCACCACTAGATAAAGAACAAGACTCCACCAAGGAGATTGGCCACCAAGCTCTACTAAGGAGAGGTATCGTCCTCCGAGGAGAAAGGAAGGAAACTAAGGAACTAAAGAGATCCCAAGTAACAGAAGGGAATGACATATATAGAAGAGGGTGAAGGGGGGACTAAGAAAAGGTGTCGCCCAACCTAGGGACACTTGTGCATGGGTAAAAGACACCTACTAGATCGCCACCACCACATGTCCAAAGCTTTGCCACATGCAAGCAACAAGCACCAGGTGTCCATAAGGGGGGTGACACAAACAATGCTAGGTGGAGGGGTGTGTGTCGCCCAACATGGCAAACCGACACACCCACCAGCACCCTCCTTGACTGATACACCATGGCCGACACACCAAGGTCGACACACTCAAGCTTGGATGATACACCTAGGGCTTGCCCGACACAAGGCCCAACAAAGCAAGGCAAAGCCCAAACAAGGATCAATATGGCAAAACAAATCCCAAAGCTACTCAAATAACGAGCCCAACCCATCCTCTCAACCCTAGAGGATGCAAGGAGAGAGAGAAACATGTCTCAAGGTGTCAACCTTGCACATCAACCCTAAAACTTGGGTTATTTGCAAGTTGCACCTCCAACTCTCAATAAAGCACGAACAAACCCTAATCACCACTCAGGTGATTAGAAAGCATCTAAACACAAGGTTTAGGCAAAGCAAAAAGTGTAAGCACAAAACAAAGGTTAGGGTCCTTACAGTGGCACCGAATCAGCCACAGTCTACACACTAAACAAATGAGTCAGGGTATCATTTTTACAAAAACTAAGTACTATGAAACGTCTTAAAGAAAAATGCACAAAACAAACATCCTAATGGTTGGGTTTCCTCCCAACAAGCACCCTTGTTTAACGTCCTTGGATAGACAACGCTAAAGCTCAAGATCAAATGGGAGTGATGAGTTTCACCTCATCCTCCTTTATAGTGAAATCTTCCCCAAAGTAGTGTTTCAATCTCTGTCCATTCACTAAGAAGGTTCTCTCCCCTTCTTTGATTCTCACAACCCCATGTGGGAACACTTCCTCTATGATAATGGGTCCACTCCATCTAGACCTAAGTTTCCCAGGGTGCAATTTTAGCCTAGAATTGAAAAGCAAGACACTCTCTCCCGGATAGAACACTCTCCTCTCTATATGTCGATCATATATTTGCTTTGCCCTTTCTTTGTACAATCTAGCATTTTCTTAGGAATTCTATCTTAGTTCATCAAGTTCATTCAATTCCAACCTTCTCGTCTTCCTAGCTTCATCAAAATAAAAATTTAGCCTTCTGAATGCCCAATGAGCCTTATGTTCTAATGCCACAGGAAGATGACACACTCGGCCATAAACTAACCTAAAGGGTGCGGTTCCTATGGATGTCTTGTAGGATGTCCTATAGGCCCAAAGTGCATCAACCAATAACTCACTCCATATTTTCCTACTTGACGACACCGTCTTCTCAAGGATCTTCTTAATCTCTCTATTTGATATCTTCACTTGTCCTTGAGTTTGTGGGTGATAGGGTGTACCCACCCGATGCGTCACTCCATACTTTCTCAAAAGTGCCCCAAACTTGCGATTAGTGAAATGAGTTCCCCCATCACTAATGATCATCTTAGGCACTCCAAACATGTAGAAAATGTGATCTTTGACAAATTTGCATGCAACTACGGCATCATTGGTGTGGGTTGGAATTGCTTCCACCCACTTCGACACATAGTCAACGGCCAACAATATGTAAAGATAGGAATTACAGGACACAAAGGGTCCCATAAAATTGATTCCCCACAAATAAAAAACCTCTACCTCTTGGAACACATTCTGGGGCATCTCTTACCGCTTGGATATGTTACCGGACCGTTGGCATGCGTCACACCTCCGCCCAAAGTTGTATGCGTCTTTGAACAATGTTGGCCAATACAAACCACTTTCTAGAACTTTTGCAGCTATCCTAGAACTAGTGTGGTGCCCTCCTATAGGTAGTGTGTGATAGTGTTTCAACACACTCTCATACTTGCTCTCTGGAACACATGTTCTCAAAATACCATCCCTGCATTGTTCCAACAAGATAGGATCATCCCAAAAATAATACCTCAGAGAATGGAAAAAAATCTTCTTTTCCTGATACCCCCAATCATTAGGAAACCCCTTGCAAATAAGATAATTCACAATATGCACAAACCAAGGGTCTTTATGATTAGGAGAAAATAATTGTTTATCAGGAAAGGTCTCTAGGATGGGTATGTCAAGGACTTTCTCATCTACCCTCTCTAACCTAGATAAGTGGTCAGCTACCACATTCTCAATCCTGGCCTTATCTGTCACCTCTATATCAAACTCATGCAATAAAAGGATCCAACGGATAAGTCTAGGCTTTGCATCCTTTTTCTGCAGCAAGTACATAATGGCTGCACCACACCACCACTTTAGCTCCTACAAGGTATTGCCTAAACTTTTCAAAAGAAAAAACAACAGCCAAGAGTTCCTTTTATGTGGTGGTGTAATTTAATTGTACGTCATTAAGAGTTTTATATGCATAATAAATGACTGTAGGGACCTTATTGAGATGTTGTCCTAACACAGCCCCTACCACGTAATCTGATGCATCACACATCAACTCAAACGGTTGGCTCCAATCCAGAGCCTACACAACCAGTGTGGATATGATTTTCTCTTTCAAATTCTCAAAAGCTTTTAAACACCTCTCATCAAAATTGAACTCAACATCCTTTTCCAAAAGCTTAGACAAAGGCTTAGCGATTTTTGAAAAATCTTTAATAAATCGGCGATAAAGCCCAGTGTGGCCTAGAAAGCTCCTAACTTCCTTCCCCGACGACGGTGGAGGGAGTTTTGAGATCACCTCTATTTTGACCGAATCTACCTCCAATCACGTGCTAGACACTTTGTGGCCTAACACAATTCCCTTGCTAACCATCATGTGACATTTCTCCCAATTAAGCACTAAATGGGTGTCTTCACATCTCTGCAAAATTTTGTCCAAATTTTTCAAACAATCTTCAAACGATGTCCCATAAACTGAAAAATCACCCATGAAAACTTCGAGACATTGCTCTACCATATCCGAGAAAATAACCAACATACACCTTTAAAAAGTCATGGGTGCATCACACAATCCAAAAGGCATGCGGTGATAGGCGAAAGTGCCATAAGGATAAGTGAAGGTAGACTTCTCCTGATCCTTAGGCTCAATTGAAATCTGATTGTAACCCAGATATCCATCGAGAAAACAAAAGTGGGAGCGACCATCAAGTCGCTCCAAAATTTGATCTATGAATGGTAACGGGAAATGGTCTTTAAGGGTCACAACGTTCAACTGGCAGTAATCGATGCAAACATGCCATCATGTCACTAATCTAGTGGTGATTTTCTCATTAGATGCATTGGTAGTGATAGTGATTCCCCCATTCTTAGGTACTACCTGTGTCGGACTTACCCACATAGAGTCAGAAATAGAATAAATAATGCCTGCCGACAATAGCTTTATTACCTCCTTCTTTACCACCTCCTTCATAATCAAATTTAAGCGACGTTGAGGTTGAATAACTGGCTTTGTGCCCTCTTCTAGGTGAATCTTGTGTTAGCATAAGGTGGGAGAAATCCCCTTGATATCATCCACGGACCACCCAAAAGCACCTCAATGGTTCTTTAACACCGTAATCAATTGTTCTTCTTCTAAAATACTCAATGATTTTGAAATGATGACTGGTAGCTTCTACTCTGCTGCTAGAAAAACATACTTCAGATGAGGCGGCAATGATTTGAGTTCTAACTCGGGCCGGTTTATAAGTGACGACACCAAACGAGGTGGTAGTGGCCCTAAGTCCTCAAAATGCTTCATGTAATGGCATGGCAGCACCTTAAGATACCGCACACACTCCTCCCTTGATCGGTCCAAAACACAATCATCACTTATGTTCATGAGATAAGCCTCTAGAGGAAGCTACAGTTGGACCTATAATATGGTGTCCTCTACGCCTCCATCCACAGTAGACAAACTCACTTCCTCTTCTCTATCATACGAGTATCCTTCCACTTTGGCAAGTGAGAGCCCCTTGGTATTCTCCATAATGTCCACAACAAGTGTACCCTTATGCACCTTTGTCATAACATGTGCCATGTCCAGAAATGGTTTTCCCAAGAACAAGGAAATATTATTATTCATGTGTTTCACCTTATTGCATTGCTCCTGAGAATCAAATGACTTGGAATTACCCGACATGGTTATCTCGAACCTGTCCTCATTAATCCCCATAGTCAAGCGGCCTCTTCCCATCTCTAAAATCATGTCGGTTGCAGCTTGGAAGGGTCGTCCTAGTAGGATCTCGTTGCCATGTTCAACTTGCATCACCATCACTACAAAATTTATAAGAAAAATAAACCGATCCACCTTGACAAGCACATCCTCGCAAATGCCATACGGTGTAACTACCGAGTTTTCTGCCAAATGTATCGTCATGTTGCTCTTCCTTGATGTTTTGAGACCAAGGTTCTTGAAAGTGGATAGGGGCATCAAGTTAATGCTTGCACCTAAATCACAAAGTGCCTCACCAAACCGTGTCTTCCTCATATAGCATGTAATGTTGAAACAATTAAGATCTTGTGTCTTTGGTGGAAGTATACCTAAGATGAAGGCACTAACTTGCTCTCTTAAGACAACTACATCAGACTCTGGAATCTTTCTCTTCTTGTTAATGATATCCTTCAGAAACTTTCCATATGTGGGTATTTGTTGAATTGCCTCAATTAATGGTATATTTACAGAAAGCTTCCTAAAGTTGTCCAGGAACTTCTAGAATTGTTGATCCTTCTTTGTAGCCTTCAAGCTATTGGGATATGGAACTGGTACCGCCTGCGTTCTCTGATCTAGTGGTAAATATGACATCCTCTTTTTAGGCTCAACTTCTTTCCTTTGCTCATCCCTTGTGTTCCCTATCTCAGGTTCTACTTGTACTTCTTCTGGCACTGAATCATTCCTGTCAACAGGCTTGATCACCTCATTCTCCTCATACTATGGGATTAATGTCTTCTTCCCACTTCTCAATAGTATGGCTTTGGCATGTTGATTCCTCGTTGGGGTGTTAGTATTTCCTGGGAACCCCTACTGAGAAGGCTTCTTTAATGCGGCCACATCCGCTGCAAGCTGAGATAATGTCGTCTCAAAAGTTCTCATATGTGCACTGTGGTTCTGGAAGTCCCACTGAACATTATTGAGTAACATGTCATTCTGCTTCACAATCTTTTTCAAGATGTCGTTAGTGCTCTCCTCTGCCACTAGACGCTGTTGCTGCACTGGCCTCTACTAATTCTACTGATCCAGATCCTACAAAAAGTTGTTTGGATCCTTCCATGAGAACTTGGGGTCCTTCTGCCATGTGTAGTCATTATTGCAGTATCCCTATTGACTTATGTATTTCACCTGCTCTTTTTCATCAGAAAGACGATCGTCCTTCTCAAGCAGCTTCTTTGCAATAAGGTCCAACTTTTCATTCAAGGAAGAAATAACCTTGGACTCCCCTATTCTTTTGATCTGCTCCAGATTATCTCTCTCATTTCCCTAAGCCTAATTCCTTGCCATGTTCTTCAAAATCTCCTGACAGGTTGATGGTGGGTTTTAAGGAAGAATCTCGAGCCTGCACTGTCTAAAGTAGTTCGTTCACTTTTTCGCAACCCAAAATAGAACATCTTTACATGATTTTCCAAATCTATCACGTGATGTTGAACATGCCTGAGCATTATCTGGAAATGCTCCCATGCCTTGGAATACAATTTGGATGCATGTTGTTTGAAGTTATGGATATTCATGATTAGCTCATTTGTCTTCTCTGAAGGAAAATATATTTCAAAGAATGCCTCCACCATGTCGTCCCATGTCTCTATCAACTCTTTAGGCAGCCATTCCTTTTCTTTGTCATCCAGTGACAATGGAAACAACTTCAGATATATGGCAGATTGAGGAAACATGTAAACTTTCACCATATCTCTGATTTCCACAAAATTACTAATATGTGCCATTGGGTCTTCATGAGCATTCCCATAGAATACTTGTGACTTGACGAGTGCAATCAAACCTAGATCAATCTTATACTGAGCCACATTCACATGTTGCTTTTTGATTGGCCCTGTCTGTGTCACTAAGGATGATGCTTTTATCCTTTCCCAGATGCTCCTCTCTGCTCCTGGGTTACCGTCCCCCATTACTTTTTTCCCAGGTGACAATGGTATGCCTTCTAATGAATTTATTTGAATTGGAGCTTCAACAACCCCTGGAAACTTAGGTGTAGCTTCTCCGTAGTCTATGGTCCTCATTGCCACCATACACTAGCACCTAAAAGATTGAAAACAATTAGCAAAGATATCCTAAAAGACAATGTGATAAATGAATATGAAATGAATATATACTCCCTTTTTTATATAAAATTGCACAAAATTTAAAAAGTGGCCTAGAGTGGGTGATTGCAGCACTCATAGTGCTAAGACATCGTCGTCTCCCTGGAAACAGTAGCAAAAACTTGACACGTATTTTACGTGTGTCTAAACGTAAGTGTACGCGTCACGTAATATAGACCTTGTGAGGCCCGAGTCAAACACAGGGAGACGTAGTCTTAGTGACTACTACTAACTACAATACGATCAGCTAAGCCGGTAGAAAGTTTGAGAGAATCAGTTTTTAAAACAAAATAAGAGAAAATTAAAATGAGAAATGGTTTGTTTAAGTCAAGAGAGGTGGAATTCCTCAGGAGTGCTAGTTTCACCACGGATCCCCACTGTATCTTCTTTTATAGACTTTTATATAATTTAACCTCTTCCTGGATAGAAAGCCCATAACAATAATTACCCACTTCCACGGTACAATTCACTACCTAGATCTAAGACAACTCCACGTTTGTAGTAGTTTATATCTTAGATTAGGTACTTTATGTTCAATCTCTAGATGTCTTCCTACTACCCATGCATTACATTTACCAAAGAACGCGTAAGATAGTGTTTATGCGTGGGTTTCAGGCGTTTAATTCTCCTCCCAGATTAATTACTTGCCTAAGATTTCTAATGTAGGTGATCAATCAACAAGAGAACATTTATTCACACACATAAATATCCACAAATTAAGAGGAAAACTGCATTAAATCATGTAAAAGTCGATACAATGGTTCCCCGGTCTATTCCTGGGTCCTAAGAATTCGAGGGGTTTAGCCCCACATGGTTTCAAAAAATGCAAACATAGAGGAATAGTAGAAAAATGGGAGAAACATGGAAAAACTTGAGTAACCCCTTGCTAAGAAATACAAACAAATGATGCTCCTCTTCAGTTGTGCAAATTGCAACCTTCCAGCCACAAACTCATTCGTCGGAGGTGTTTGAATCACCTAGATGTAGTCCTTCGGCTCTGTTCTTCGCTCCTCTCTCTCTCTCACTCTCAGCTTTGGTGTCGTGTAATGTGATGATCCTTTTCTATATGGACAACCTCCCCCTTTTGTCCTAGGTCACTTAGGTAGCATCTAACATGAACTGTTGGATCAGACCGGCCAATTTAGATTACTAAAATCTGACAGAGTCGGTGGCACTGACTTGGTGGTCGGTAGCACTGACTACATCGGGCTTTTTTCGATCTCTGGATGAGTCAGTGCCATCGACTGGAATGTCGATGGCACTGAGCTGAAGCAAATTTTCTCCCTTTCTCGCTGAATCTAACTCAGTGGCACTGACCTGTGTCATTGGTGCTATCGACTAGTCTGGGAGATCACCTCTATTGCTAAAGCTTTGTCTCGGTGGCACCGACTTAGTGGTCAATTTCTGCCTGTCCACTGATGCCACGTCGGTGGCACCGACTCTGCACTATGCATAATATACCTAAAAAATGCAGAAAATCGAATATAAGTCCAGGTAATGTATAAAATCATATAAATATGATAAAATAAGTATGATTTAATGCAAATAGAGTGTACAAGCCAACAATAGTGATTTATGCAAATATAAACAAAGAAATGACAAATAAGTGTACAAAACACATAAAATTGGCTTGTAAAAGCGACTCAAAACTCGTGCATCAGTAGCAGACCGCAGGCTTCACCCAGGAGGACAAGAAGAGGAGGGGCCACCCATGGAGGGGGGCAAGTGGTCAAGTTCCTAATGTGCATCGTCGCATGGAATCTACGAGGTGCATCTAGGACTGGGAAGCAGAAGACATTGAGGAACATAATAATGCATATGCAATCTTCTCTTGTGATCTGCCTAGAGACAAGAATCAGATAGGAGTGTGAGGACAGAATTCAAGGGTTGTTCCCTATTGGTTGGGTGTGTGCATCCAATATAGAATAGATTGAAGAGGGCCGTACAACAATCGGTTGGAACCCACAAGTTTGGGATGCCCAAATTATTTTTGCCATGGATCAGATGATGACAGTCAGTTGCATTAACCGTGGAGGGCTGCATATAGTGGTGTCAGCTGTATATGGACACAATTCTGAGGTTAGCAAAAGAAGGTTGGGGGAAGTTTTAAGATATTCTAATCAAAAAGAGTTTCCTCAGATCTTTTTAGGGGACTACAACCATATCGAACAAGTGAACGAGAACAAAGGGGGTCTGTCTGTGCCAGATTCTTGCTTGGCTAGATTCAATGAAGCTCTAGATAGGGATAACCTGATGGAGTTGAGCATGAATGGGGGCTTGGTTACTTGGAAAAATAAGAGGGTTGTGATGAGGAGGATAGCTAGTCAGTTAGACTGAGCGGTTTTGAATGAAGCCTGGTTAGATGTCTTCCCCTATGCTAATGTTAAATTGGGGGGACATCTTAATAGTGATCATGCATCGATGGTGGTTAGGTTGATGAATGAGAATATAAAAAAGAAATTGTTCAGATTCTTTATGGGATGGATGGAGTGGCCCAATGCTTAGATGTGATTAAAAGGGCTTGGGGCATCAGAGTGGAGGGTAACCCTTTATTTAGGGTTGAGGAGAAGAGAATAATCACGAAAGATGCACTGAAAATTTAGTCTATTGGTCTCTCTGACCTCACTACCCTAGCAAAAGAGGCTAGGCAGGAGCTTCCCAAGGCTGCTGAAGTAGCTAGATACCAGCTGCTTGAACAACAGATCATTGAGGAGGAACCAAAAGTTGAGAAAAGGATGACTTAGCTAGAGAAGGCTGAAGAGTTAGGATATTGGCAGAGGAGTAGAATCAATTGGATTAAAGATGGAGACAAAAAAAAACTAGAACATACCATGTTGTAGTAAAAGAAATAGAATGAAATATGTGATCCATTCCATTCTTAAGATGGATGGGAGTGTGGTGAACGACCCACAAGAAGTGGGGGCTGAAGTTGTTGAGTTCTTTTCCCAATTGTACAACAACAACAACAATGAGCAGCTGCACAATGAGAGTCTGTCAGGAAGGAGAGTCACTGAAGATATGAATAGGAAGTTTTGCGGGCCAATGAGTGATTCATAGATTAAAGAAGCTTGGTTCTCTATTGGGGCTATGAAGGCACCTCATCCTGATGGGTTTAATGCCAAATTTTTCAAAACAATTGGGAATTGGTAAAAGAAGATATATGTAGAGCAGTGAGATGGTTTCTCATTGGGGGGCAGAATGGTGAGAAAATTCAACCACACCTTCTTGACTTTAGTTCCGAAGAAGGGTGTTGTGGAGTCTATGAATGATGTTAGACCCATTAAATGATGCATAGTGGTTTACAAAATCATCACCAAGCTTCTAGTGAATAAGCTCAAGAAGGTGTTGCTGAATATTATATCGCCCTCAAAAATGACACTCATTATAGGGAGAGGCATTAATGATAACACAGTACTCTCTTTAGAGTTCTTGCTCGATTTTGGGGTGAAGCACAATAGCAAGAAGGCGTGCTTGAAGTTAGATCACAAAAAGTCTTATGACAATGTCAGGTGGGAAGCTCTCTGGAGTATTATGGAGGAGATGGGGTTTTCTCACAGGTGGATCTCAATAATGAAGGAGTTTGTGACTACCACTTCATTCTTTGTCCTACTGAATGGTGTTCTTTATGGATTATTCCACGCTAAGAATGGCTTGATACAAGGTGACCCCTTGTCACCCTTATTATTCACTATAGTTATGGAATCCCTTACTAATATGATGGACAAAGAAGTGTTTTAGAAGAGGATTAGTACCTTCAAACAAGGGGACATCAAAGTCATGCCGCATCTAATTTTTGTAGATGGCATACTGTTATTTCTTACAGGTAATGTCAAGACCATGAAAAATTGTAGGAGGATGATGACAAGATTTGGTAAACTAACGGGCATCTTCCTGAATGTGATAAAATCGAGGGTGTATCTCTCTAGATCTTGTGACTTGAGGAGAGGAAGGCTCAAACAAGCAGTGGGTGTTGAGGAGGGGGTCTTCTGTACCCGTTACTTGGGCATTCCAAGATGTGGTGGTAAATATAAAGGGTCTGACTTTAGTATTTGTGTGGACAACATGAGGAAAAAAGTTGTGAAGTGGGCTAGGTTGAATATGTCTATGGCCGGCAGAATGGTGTTGGTGAGGACAGTGTTGATCACCATGGTCAGGTTCTAGTGTATGTAAGTGGAGATCCCTGTGTTTATCCTTGACAAATTTTAGGGCATCATTGCAACATTTGTGTGGGGAGGCAAGTTCCATATGGTGGCATGGAGAACAGTGATAAAACTCTATGAAGAAGGGGGGGTTAAATATCCATGATCTGGGGGATTTGTCTACGGCAGCAACGGCTAAGAGGATCGATGTCTTCTTGATGAGGACATAATCATGTTGGGCTTCTTGGATGAAGAGGTGCTACAAAGAGGTGATGGTGTAGGATAGGACTAAGAACGAGTCTAGAACATGGTGGGCAATGTGTAGAAGATGGGTGGATATAGATGGGGATTATCACAAAGATAATGACACTTGGGTACTGGACAATCCAGGTAACACTCCCTGGAAAATTATACATTATCACACGCCTCAAGTACCTTGGTACCAGATTTTTTGGATTGGCTCTCACATCCCAAAGTGGAGTTGTTGCATGTATAACAACATCCTACAAAAGCTTCCTACCAGGGACCAGATGAATATATGGGGGCTCAATGATAACCCTCTATGTATTCTATGTAGGAGGGATTAGACACATCACCACCGATTTTTCGGTTGTAACTATACCAAGTATATGTGGTGTATGTTATACCTAAAAATGGGTTGGGGGGGCTACCCTTCCATGGAACTATATGAGGGGGTTTTTTAGATGGAGGAAAGAATAAAGACAAACAAAGATTTGATCAGATTGGTGGGGGTGGTTGTAACTGGCCTGTGCTACCTCGTCTGGAGAGAAAGAAATGGAAGACTTCATGGCAAAGGGGAAACTGATGTAATGCAACTTTTTTATGTTTTTGTTAATAGCTTGAGATGGGTGGTCAAATCCAAACTTGAGATTACAAAAAATGTTCAGGGCTTGATTCTTAGGCAGTGGGATTTTGTAGTGTAGCCCCTATGTATAGTGTATGAGGCCATACCCTCTATACCTTTTCACATTTAGTAATATTTCACCTGCTGCAAAAAAAAAAGATGTGTTATCATCTCAATAACATCTAGGTTCACATGTTGCTTCTGAATCTCATGTTCATGGTGCTAAGCATCAAGCATTTTATATCCATAACATCACTAGAATTCTTTTTGTAAGCATTCCTTTCCACTCTAGTTGCGCTTAGAGTTGGTTGATTAGGTACTGGTGTTTCGAGGACATAGAACTTTTACTCATGTTTGATAGCAATTCTCAACATCATGAACCAGTTTTAAAATCTATTCCCATCAAGTTTCTCTTTCTGAATGACAGATCGTAGTGAAATTAGATTATTTCTAGTCTTTGCCATTGATCTACATAGAAGATATTTTAGTAATTTGATTTGAAAATTATTTTTATTGACAAGAATTAATTTGGAATCTCATCAATTATACTCCCATTATTTTTATTCAAATTTGTATACCTCACTACTAACTTGGAAGATTGCAATGAGTAATCTACTAGTGACCCAAGATCCAAAATAATAAATTCATTGCTTACTAACACTGACACTCATAATTTAATTATAAAGGTAGGTAACAATTACCAATTGCATCAAATTTTATACTTAGATTTTCAATGCACAAATTAATGTGAATAATTAATCATGTACATTGTATGCCATGTTTATGACTCTAAGTTTTTATTCCCATTAAAATTACACACACACACACACACACACACACACACACATATATATATATATATATATATATATATATATATATATAAATATATATATATATATATATATATATATATATATATCACCGCGCTTTGCATGCCCACATACTTATTATCACACTTCCCCGAGCTAGACGGTGCACCACACTCGGCATGCCCACACTTAGTTGGATAATATTTTCATTTGTATCACACTTGGAGGGCATCTTAAACATTGATGTTATATTGAGGGATATATATATATATATACATATACATATATATATATATATATATATATATATGGGATTAAGAGAGAAATATTCACCCCTCCCATGCTCATGGTGGAGGCTGAACGCCCAGGAGGGTGGTAAATGAAGGTGGCAACTGGATGTATGTATTTATTTATGTATGTATGTATGTATCCAATCATTATTACATGTAGATTATTATACATAAAATATATTGTATCAATCACAACATGAAATAAAATTGGATATGGAAAATAGTACAACAACCTAAGGAAACAAGTTTAGTATAAAAACAACAAAGATATTGACTTCATTAAGTAATCCTAATGTTGCCCTTTTAGGCTTTTTGATTGCACAATTAGACAAGGTACTTGGTTAATCAGAATTCCCTAGTTTGGCATATCTTGTGTTGTTGTGGATCTATTTCCTCTCTCTTGATATGAATTTGCCAAGGGCCTTCTGTTGGTATGTATGCCCTGAGAGCCAATCATGGGATGATTGGTGGGAAACATTAAGATTGATTTGATAAACATCAAAGGCAAGCTTCCAATTCTTTCTGGTTCAGTCATATGAGATAGTGATAGAACAAATTGAATTTCTAGAGAATGACAGTACTCAATGACGTATGCTTTCAGGTTGAGGACTTGGATGATGAGATCATACAGATGCTAAGAGTTTGTACATTCTCATTTTGTCCCTAGTCGGATGACATTGTGGAAGGTAGATAGACAGCAATGACACACAAGACTAGATTGTGGTGTTGGTTGATGACATAATCTCATTAGTCATGATATAGAGATATCAAACCAAACACATAGGTACTTGTTAGAGAACAAGTGTATTGGACAAACCCACCGTGAGTTTGACACATGGAACCATGACATGGTAGTCACAGTCAGTACTCACAGTGATGGTGGTGAGTGTGATTCTTTGACCTGAAATCACTACACTCAACACATGTCATTGGGCACACTTTGACATCATCAAATGCAGTCCTGAAACATGGGTTGTTATAAAGGTGATGATTGGGTGGCTTTGACACATGGGGCTTTTGAGGGGTGAGTGATAGATATGGGATTTGTCCCTCCTGAGATAGTTTGATATCCATGGCCACTTGATGAGTAGGATTGAGAAAGGCGTGCACGCATGTCTGAATCAATATGTGATATTAATGTCAAACATATCTCTTCGAATCTACTATGAGATTAAGAAAGTGAATGAACGTTGTCAGGATGACTGTTCCATGCCTCGAGTTCATTCGGGATATCAGTGATAAAGGAATTATACATTCACTGTAACACCATTCACGGATTGTAGGATTGAAAGTTGTTCTCCAACTTTCTATTTCACTTGGGTAGCACTAATGTGTGACTAGGCACCGCTCTTTGCTTGTGAAGTCATAACTGTTATGGACTTTCACTGCCAATGTGAAATGGACCTACAGGGTTACACACATAGGATTTAACCTGGAAGAGAAGTTTTGTCCACAAACAATGTTTAGATTGATTACTAAAGGAGTTTATTAGTTCAATTAAACACTCAATTAATTGATAGCTCAATGTCATAATGTTCAAGGTGTTGGACACATTGATTAGAGTATCTGATTGATTGAAACTGCAATTGACTATTTCTGTACACTCTGCACTCCCAACCGATCGGCTCTTGTAATGAACCGATCGGCTCAGCTCAGTGAACCGATCGGCTCAGATGGTGAGTCGATCGACTCATGGACAGGGTGAAACGATTGCTTCAAGTGTTGAAATGATCGGTTCAACTGTTGCAACCGAGCAAGTTGGGAAAGTAGGATTGGTGAGAAATTTCCTTTCGTTTCACTTGCCCAATTTGATTGGAACAAGGATTGGTATTTGATACCAATTAGAAACAAAAGAATAAAAGTCAATCAAGAACTGACCAGGACCACGAACCAACCGGTTCAGAAGTGAACCGACCATTTCATGGGTCCCAACCGATCGGTTGAGGTGTCAACCGACTGGCTCAGGTCCCCAACCAAATGTTTCAAAAAAGAAACGATCGGTTCAGGTTACGCAGTTGGTTGTTTTTGTGGAAAATCTTGAACCCTTCTACTCTTGCTTTAGTCCCACATTGCCCGGGATAGAGAACCTTGTCCCATGACCCTCCTATATATAGGGGTATTGGGGGCTTCTCAAAGAACAACACAGTCCAACTAGTTGCTCTGTAAAGTTGTCGTTCTCTCTGGTTTTGGCAACCGAGAGAGAGCCCGAGCAAGTGCTACCCGATAAGGGAGGCACAACAAGGGAAAGACAACTACAGAAAGCGACTGGTGGCAGGAGAGTGTGTTAGTGACTAGTACACTGATAGGAGGGTGTGACTCCTTCCAATTCCTTATGAGACAAGGAGATTGGAGTTCCAGGTGGTCCGTGTGGACTACTTCAGAGGCGGGAGATTTCTGCCGCTCAGAGGACAGTTGTCAATCCCGACAGTCCCGGTGAGACCAGGAGTTGTCAGTCCCGGTGCGACCAGGAGCTGCACAGACACTGTCCAAAACTGGAGGTGAAGACCGTGCAAGCCGCGAGGTATTGTCACCGAGCAAGCCTCAGGACAAGGTATGATTCCACAAACCATCCTTTCCTATTTTATAGACGTTGATGCATTTCCTTGTTCTGGGTTTGGGGAGGAGAAAATTTTTGTTTCCGCTGCCTTCTCTGCCTCCCCTAAAACCCAACAGTGGTATCAGAGCCACGAAAACTGCTCTATACTTTAGGATTATCGATATGATTGATTTTGGTTTGTCGCCTTTATTTATTGCATAGGATGCGAATAAAATTGGCTTTATGCATGTCCAATCCTAAATCCACAAATCCCAATTTACATATATGATATGTATTATGAATACACTCGATACGCGTCTCCCTTAAACGCGTTTTGTGGTGGATGTATAGCATGGTTATGTCCAATAAACCCTATCTGTGTATGGTTGTATGTGGTTGCTTGCATCTTAGTCTACGCACCGATTCCCTTTCTCGTATTCCTGATGTAACTCGAAATAATTTGAGATTTCTTTCCTACCTTTGCTCCCCTCGAATGTAACTCGAGGTTTCTCTTTCTAAAATGTAAAATAGGATAGAATTGTATTTCCTGTTATGTCAAAGAACGGTGGACATCTTGACGACAGATGAGACGATCGGTTCAAGGTGAGAACCGATCGGTTGACGTTCCAGACGATCAGTTCAAGGATTGAGCCAATCGGTTGATGACCAGTTCGAGGAGCGAGATGAGCGGGTGGCGGCCATGATGAGATGCACGATGACTAGACGAACCGATCGGTTGGAGGAGCCAGCCGATTGGCTGGTGGCACCCAGCCGACCGGCCTGATGGCGAGCCGATCAGTCATGTGATGAGTTGATCAAACCCAGAAAGGCAAAGCACAGAGTTCATCTTGTACAGGTTGCATGTGATGTAGACCTAGATGACCGTGATTCCTATTGGCTTGAGGAATCACATTAGGATGGCCATAATCATCACTTTTATCATTTTGCATGTTTTCTGTGGGATATAGCATGTATATGATACGTACTATGTATTGTGGTGATTGGATATGTATATGTATATAAAAGAAAATCCCTCATTAAATATTAAGTTTTAGATGCCTTCCAAATGCGACACATGTGAAAAGCTTGATCGACCATGTCTGGGCACGCCCTAGCGTGGTGCACCGTCTATCTCGTGGAAGCGTGAAGGATGGATATGTGGGTCTGCCCTAGCAGGGTGCATATTCATCGTGTTTGCTTTGGGTCAGACTTAACAAGGTGATCTAGATGGGATCTAGTACCTTGAGGAATGGAGATGATCATGGCAAGGAGTTGCATATGACATCTTATCTAGAGTTGCATACGATGCAATTGGCAAGAGTTGCCTACCTGAGAGATCTAAGTTGTGGGTGACAGCCCTAGCTGGTCCATGACTTAGAGGATTTCAGGATCTTTCCCACTAGAAGGTTGTACGCTGAAATCTTCCGAATTGATGGTGAGGGCTATCAATTTGAAGTAAAATAGTGGGAGTGATAATTAATTAAAGGCCTAATTATATTGTCAACTTTTCAAATCAATCAAATAAGTCAAAAATGAGTTTTTGGACTAAAATTGCATATTTCCTTTTGTAGTACAAATGACAACAAACAACAATCACTTTTCTTTGTGATCGGTCCTTGAAAAGGACATGCTAAATGGGACAAACTTCCACGACTGGTATAGGACATTGAGAATTGTTCTCACTCAAGAGCGAAAGCTCTATGTCCTGGATACTCCAATTCCAGAGGAACCTGCTCCAAATGCACCAAAAACATAATGGGATGCTTACAAGAAGCATTCTGATGATGCCATTAATGGAAAGTGCTTGATGTTGTGATCTATGAACCACGAGTTGCAGAGACAACATGAGAACATGGGTGTCATTGAGATGATTCAGCATCTCAGGAACATGTATGAAGATCAAGCACATCAAGAGAGATACGATGTCTCAAGGGCATTGTTCAAGTGTGTCATGACAGAAGGAGATCCAGTTGGTCCTCACACACTCAAGATAATTGGGTATGTGGAGAACCTGACAAGACTGGGATTTCCACTGAGCCAAGAGTTGGCTACTGAACTGATACTGCAATCGTTGTCAGAATCATACAGTCAGTTTGTGATGAACTACAACATGAACAATTTTGATAGGCCACTGTCAGAGTTGTTGGGCATGTTGAGGATAGCCGAGACACAGATGAAGAAGGCCAAGCCTAAGTCTGTGATGGTGATCACGAGCAAGAAAGGCAAGTCCAAGCACAAGGGAAAGGGCAAAGCTAAGAAAGGTTCTGATGCTAGCCAGGAGCCCAAGTCGTCTTCAGCTCTCAAGGCCAAGGGAGGTGTGACCAAGAAAGGCAATTGACACCATTGTCAAAAGCCAGGACATTGGAAAAGGAATTGTCCTCTCTATCTGGAAGAACAAAAGAAGAAGGAGGCGACAGACGTATCTACTTAAAGGTGTCATGAAAGTAAACTTGTAACACTTTTAAGGTATATGATACCAAGATGTAAAGTGTAAAGCACTCAATAAATGGGGCAAGTTTTGCCGCCATAGATAGGAGTACTTTAGTTTATTTTCAGCCTAAGAGGCATGTAATACAGTTATGAACTGCTATTTCATATTTTCCAATAGATAGAAACACTTTATTTTTGCATATTGTATGACAATGATGGCAATTAATAAAGAGATGTTTCAATTTCTAAAGATATGATCTTTGTGGCAATGTCTTGTTTATCTTGTGTTATTTGATATGCATAAGATAAAATGATACCTAAAAGTTATAGATAACTCAAACAATCAAATTAGCATCAATCATGAGAAATTCATTTCTAGTTTCCATGTGATGGATAAATCTAGACTCTTTTGGTTAGAGAACCAATAAGAGACATGAATATCTTGGACATGATTAATCAATCTTCACTAAAGGTAGTGGGAAAATGATTATCCTATTAGGTATGATACATGTGATGTATTTACATACCTATTGGAACATATGCTAATACTTCAAATGGTGTTTAGAGAAATACCAATATGAATATCTTGAAGTGTTCAAGATTATTATAGATGAAGTGAAAATTTGGTAAAGTGTTAATTCTTGATGAGATCAATGAATGAAATACTTGGACCAAATGTTTGAGATCCTTATGAGTGATTATGATAGTGTATCATAGTGAACTCATGATTAAGGCATGGTGATGTCTAAATAAAGAAGGAATCATACTCTAAGGAGTTAGAGAATGATTATCAAATAACTGAATTCTTCTTAATAAAAGAATACCCCTCACTAATAAAAGAAATTAAGAATCAAAAGGGCTGTGAATTATTATATCCTTACACCTCAATTATCTATGTGATGAGTTGTTCATGTGATGAGTCAACTATCTAGATGAATATGAGGAACCGAATTTTGAGTTATGGTTTATGACCATTACATCCTAAATGACATCCATGTGAACCATAAGGTATGACCTTGATGGTAGCACCCATTGGATGAAATCCATAAGTGCAAATGTGTGATAACCCAGATTTTTGGGTTTAGATACCCCATATAGAAATTGAAGACCATGAATGTTATGTAGATGTTTAGTGCCAAATTGAGGGGTCAATCATTCAATTTTGGACTCTTTCACTTAAAAGGGGTAAGCATAGATGCAATGAATGATTATTAGATCTATTTGAAATCCATTGCAATGAATAGATTTACTCACCGACTTGGATACATATGAGTGCAAGAGGTCGATTTGGTAGTTGTAATGAAATCGAGTGATCAGTTGATGAGCCTTGAGGTATTTTAGGATCATAACAACCGTTGTTGGACCTGTTGGACCAATATTTGATGATTGCTTAAATTGAATTCAAGGCATATACATCTATTTTATAAGGTTGTTTGGAGAATTATTTTTCATGACCAATTAATAGATCTTTGTGCCTCAAACTTTGGTATAAGCCACTTTAGGATATCGTGAGCATATGTCTAATATTATAGGATGTTTCGATCTTGTTGTAAAGAGATATAATTGTTTGAAGTTGAGGACATGCATGAAATAATAGTGGTAGGACCTTGTTATTTTGGTCATTGAGTTAGTACACGTGACAATTTGATGTTACATTGAACTATCCTTTCTTGGGTATGGCTTTTAGCATGGGATGCATGGCCAGTATCTCACGCTTAGTTGAGAAGCGAGGGCCAACTCCGAACTTTGTGGATCACAAGACTGACCAGGCCTATATTGTGCCTTCTTGAGCACACAAACCGGATACTGGTGATCAAAGAGCGATCACAGTGGCAGTGTGAGGTTGCCTCGTCAAAACTGCCCCGCATGGAGAACCGGCGGAGAAGACGCCACCATGACCAGGCTGAGAGGAGGCTGCGATCTCCATTGATCTCTCCCCGTACACCCCCCCTACATGGAGGAATCCAACCCAATATCGCTCTCCGGATCTCTGGACCTTACAGAGACGGCTGAGAGCAGAAGACCTTGCTCGAGCCTTGAGGAAGCACGAACGGCGGCAAAGGTTCTCCAACGCTTCCTCTGGCGGCGCTGCATCCAGAGGGCATCGTGGCTGCGGAGGTTGCCAAAGAACCCTCCACCATCACTTCCAGCCGCCAGATCTCAATCGGGGGTCTGCTCACTCACGAGCTCATCGAAGGAGATGATGATCGTCGATTTCCCAACCTGGCCTGGTCCAGGCTTTCATGATGGTGACAATAGGGGTCAGCGAGCTGACCACCCTGCGGATCTAGGGCCTGTACCACTTAGGCGGGTGACCAAGGTCCTCACGTTGGGGCTAGGGAATGTGAGCGAGGCTCGCCGGAGTCTGCAGTGGCGGTGACACTCATACAACATCAGGGACAAGGGTCGGGCACCTGTTTCCCCTGATCGGGGTGTAGCGAGCAAGGAGCAGCCGTCAAGGACTCTAGTATCTCCATGAATCTCTGGACTTTTCTGAACCGAAGATAAAGGATGCCAGTACCAGACCGTTCACCGGAGTCCGTCGCCGCGGCAGCACTCGCGTAGGGCGAGTAGTGCGTAGGGGAATCTGATCCCGAACGTGTTGGGAAAGACGAGACAGAGAGCCGGCGGCTCAGATAGGCCAGTCGTTGAACCATCAAGAAAACTGGACACTCAACCCTGAACTGGACGGCCCATCCAAGCCAGGAAGGCAAGAGTTGCGCCCACCATGGTGGCCACGTGGCAGCGCATGATTGGCCACAATAAGGTAATTCCCAGAAATTCCCCCAATCTTGCATAATTCTTAACAAATAGCATGTTTATTAGAAAAATACAAATAAGGTATCGAAATGCTCAGAAAAATGAGTAGAACAATATGAAACCATAATATCTGTTATTTTATGCACAAATCTTAGTTATATCATATAAGTCATGAAATGCTCGTAAAATGGATAATAAATAGCAAATGATGACATAAAATCATGGAAAAATATCAGTAAGTCCATAATTACATATAGAATGCATATGATCCTAGATATGTTCATGTTGATGCTCAAAAGCATATAATTTGATTAATATGTCTAATTAGGGCTAATAACCCTAATAAAATGCAATAAATGCATACATGGTCAATAAATGATGAAATTCACAGAGTAAGGTCATATCAGTATATGAAACTTCAGTTTTAATTATGAGATCATAATGATTAAGAGAATCCATGTTATATGAAGATGAATCTTAATACATGATTTAAAACCCTAATCTAGGTTAATGATGTAACCTAAGGTTAATATGTGCACAAAAATAGAATATGGAACCTAATATTCAGATAATGGATCATAATCTGGAAAATGACATCATTAAGATAATTCTAAGACAAGAATGCAAGTAATGATGAGAATATTCTAATGATTTAAGAAAACCCTAAAATGGATACGATTAGGGTTAAGATGAGATATGATGATGATAAGAACCTGATGATAGTATATGATCTTGTCTTGATCAGGTTATGACCAGATTATCTAGACGACCATGGATGTCTAAGAAATCTCTGAACTCAAGTACGTGGATATAATTATATGACTAGATTTGCTGGATGTTAAATATATGTACTTGCTTGCTTGTACTTGAAATACATTGTTGGATGTAGATCTATATGTATTGTCATTTCCGCCTTGAACAATAAGAACACTAAAGAAGGAAAATGGGATGTAGTTACTGATGGTTCATTAATCTCCCTATTAGAGAGGGAAAGTATTAATGTTGACTAACACCTCCCTAATGGTACAAGGTACGCGGGGAGATCCCTAATGGTACAAGGTACGCAGGGATAGGGCCCAATATTTATGTTTGTGCTAAGTCCACCATAGTAATACATGTCCATTGAAATATGATTAATAACTTGGGATTACCTGATTTTCTGACTTTAAATAATGTTTTCTTTCTCTTTCTTCAATTTCGAATATTTATATGCCAGCATAGTATAGCTTTTAATTCCACGTACCAACTTTTGTTGATGTTTTTGTTTCTCGTATTTTCTAGGTCCAGAGCTAGAATGGGATAAAGGATTAGGATGTGAGTAAGTTGTACAGGTTGTACCTATTGTCTATGTTCCTGTTAGAATACATGTTCAGACTTGTAGAATTTTCTTTCAATATGTAACTGTAAATCATGTTGTAATAAGTCCAGTTTGTATAAAATTACATGTTGAATGTTGAGTATGTTATGGTTGTACGTTCATGTATGCGTATATTGCTTCCGCATCGCTTTCTGATATGATTGTTTGATGTCTTCAGATTATGGGCTCTCATTCCCAATAGGGTTTGGAGAAGCCAAAATCTGGGGACGTTACAGTTGGTATCAGAGCATGAACAATAGCTACACCTGACAATTTCTCACCATGAAACAATAAACCAAAATCTCACCTTTCACTTTAAACCCTAGAAACTTAGTAAGTTGTTCTATAGGAATAAGGTTTGACCTAGCCTTTAGGTTAGAACCTAGATGTTCGAGAACTAGGTTTAGACAAGTGTGTGAAACCCTTTCCATATAGAGCTCATATGTATTGGGTAGCTACACTAGTCTACATCTCGTTCTCACCATTTCACTAGGTTACATGACACTAGACTATCTACTGTGTGTGGGACACTCGGTTTTGCTGATTTGGTTTTGTTTTCCAATCGGCTCGAGCCTCGAGTGTTTTCTCTGACGTCTTCTTTCTCGGAGAAAAACTATATAATATTTTATTATATATATGTAAATATAAAAATGTGTCCCTCACACTGGAGAGTAGTTAGTGTTCATGCAATCTAAGTGAAAGGGAGTGACATCAGTCTAGAAGAGAGAATATATCTAGATTAGATGTCTAGAGCCTCATAAGGTTATGTTATAGATAGATAGACAAAAGAAAAATGAAGGAAATAAGTATTTATAATCTTACCTAAGTTGATCTATGATGGTATAAGTTTCCTTATTAAGATTTGAGTTGCATATGAGCTGAATCCACTTTTAGAGGATCTATGCTAAGTTGTGATGATGATAGTACATTCCCTTTTCCTACTTAAGATAAGCTAAGTTAAGATAGAGATGAGTGTGCATGAGCCTCAAGCTCCTATACAAAGAGGATGTCTAGTGGTGGGATGAGATATGTGGTGAACTCTAGAGAGAGTAAGACCCACAGGGAGAAGGTCATAGGACCTAGCCTCCAATATATGAGATATGTGTTATAAAAAAAAATCCTACACTAGATTACTCTCGAGTGTTGAGTTGAGTCCTTATGCATGATTCAAATCTATATGTGAGAATTGGGTAAAATAAAAGGATGGGTAGATGACCCATATGATAATGTCAATCCATTGGCTGAGTTAGGTCCTAGCTAGAGTGACATATTTTGTGAATCTCATCATTAGTTGCAAGTGAGGTTATATATGAACTCTAGTTATGAGAGTATGATGCTTTGTGCAAAAGATACTCAAAATACATGTTCTCCCTTCTTCTTCTCTTTCTTAACATATGATGATAGAAACCTCACTTGAGCTATATATATGATTTAGATATGAGGAGTCACTCGTATAAGCTTGACCTATTCTATATCCCCCCACCTATATCATACATGTAGTACCAAAGATTGAAATCATGATAAGTTTGACTTTAAAATATTCTCTTCCCCTTCTTATGAAACATGAAAGACATGATGCTGAGATCATGGGATAAACTTAGTATATTATCTCTTTCCCTTCACATAATACATGCAAGACATAAAAATTTGAACTCATGAACTTGATATAAAGATATTTTGGGATCATAGGATATATGATCAGAAATATAGTTCGTAACTTTGATCCTTCTCAATGTATGCTTCTAATATGAGTATGAATATCACACCATAGGGTGAAACCCTAATGGTCAGACATGATATGTAAGGCCTTCTTATGTATAAAAATCCTAATATCAAGGATGAAGATAAATCTCCTCTAATCCTGAAATCATTGAAGATGTTAATGATGTTAGATTTGAACGATTTGAATACCATGGCATATAAATGAATTCCTCTTGAACTTTAAAGATATGAACAAAACACGTATCCTTAGGGGTGATGTAATCCTAAGATATCATAAAGTCATGTTATGGATAAGACATTAAGTGATGTTTCCACATATATAAGGTGGGGTGGACACACCCAAGAATCTCTAGACCCTAAGCAATGATGATGTATATGAAGTTGAACTCCTAAATAGCCTCTTAAGGATGTGACTAGTTGAATTTCGAGGACGAAATTCCTTTTTAAGGTGGGGTGAATGTGATAACCCAGATTTTTGGGTTTAGATACCCCATATAGAAATTGAAGACCATGAATGTTATGTAGATGTTTAGTGCCAAATTGAGGGGTCAATCATTCAATTTTGGACTCTTTCACTTAAAAGGGGTAAGCATAGATGCAATGAATGATTATTAGATCTATTTGAAATCCATTGCAATGAATAGATTTACTCACCGACTTGGATACATATGAGTGCAAGAGGTCGATTTGGTAGTTGTAATGAAATCGAGTGATCAGTTGATGAGCCTTGAGGTATTTTAGGATCATAACAACCGTTGTTGGACCTGTTGGACCAATATTTGATGATTGCTTAAATTGAATTCAAGGCATATACATCTATTTTATAAGGTTGTTTGGAGAATTATTTTTCATGACCAATTAATAGATCTTTGTGCCTCAAACTTTGGTATAAGCCACTTTAGGATATCGTGAGCATATGTCTAATATTATAGGATGTTTCGATCTTGTTGTAAAGAGATATAATTGTTTGAAGTTGAGGACATGCATGAAATAATAGTGGTAGGACCTTGTTATTTTGGTCATTGAGTTAGTACACGTGACAATTTGATGTTACATTGAACTATCCTTTCTTGGGTATGGCTTTTAGCATGGGATGCATGGCCAGTATCTCACGCTTAGTTGAGAAGCGAGGGCCAACTCCGAACTTTGTGGATCACAAGACTGACCAGGCCTATATTGTGCCTTCTTGAGCACACAAACCGGATACTGGTGATCAAAGAGCGATCACAGTGGCAGTGTGAGGTTGCCTCGTCAAAACTGCCCCGCATGGAGAACCGGCGGAGAAGACGCCACCATGACCAGGCTGAGAGGAGGCTGCGATCTCCATTGATCTCTCCCCGTACACCCCCCCTACATGGAGGAACCCAACCCAATATCGCTCTCCGGATCTCTGGACCTTACAGAGACGGCTGAGAGCAGAAGACCTTGCTCGAGCCTTGAGGAAGCACGAACGGCGGCAAAGGTTCCCCAACGCTTCCTCTGGCGGCGCTGCATCCAGAGGGCATCGTGGCTGCGGAGGTTGCCAAAGAACCCTCCACCATCACTTCCAGCCGCCAGATCTCAATCGGGGGTCTGCTCACTCACGAGCTCATCGAAGGAGATGATGATCGTCGATTTCCCAACCTGGCCTGGTCCAGGCTTTCATGATGGTGACAATAGGGGTCAGCGAGTTGACCACCCTGTGGATCTAGGGCCTGTACCACTTAGGCGGGTGACCAAGGTCCTCACGTTGGGGCTAGGGAATGTGAGCGAGGCTCGCCGGAGTCTGCAGTGGCGGTGACACTCATACAACATCAGGGACAAGGGTCGGGCACCTGTTTCCCCTGATCGGGGTGTAGCGAGCAAGGAGCAGCCGTCAAGGACTCTAGTATCTCCATGAATCTCTGGACTTTTCTGAACCGAAGATAAAGGATGCCAGTACCAGACCGTTCACCGGAGTCCGTCGCCGCGGCAGCACTCGCGTAGGGCGAGTAGTGCGTAGGGGAATCTGATCCCGAACGCGTTGGGAAAGACGAGACAGAGAGCCGGCGGCTCAGATAGGCCAGCTGCTGAACCATCAAGAAAACTGGACACTCAACCCTGAACCGGACGGCCCATCCAAGCCAGGAAGGCAAGAGTTGCGCCCACCATGGTGGCCACGTGGCAGCGCATGATTGGCCACAATAAGGTAATTCCCAGAAATTCCCCCAATCTTGCATAATTCTTAACAAATAGCATGTTTATTAGAAAAATACAAATAAGGTATCGAAATGCTCAGAAAAATGAGTAGAACAATATGAAACCATAATATCTGTTATTTTATGCACAAATCTTAGTTATATCATATAAGTCGTGAAATGCTCGTAAAATGGATAATAAATAGCAAATGATGACATAAAATCATGGAAAAATATCAGTAAGTCCATAATTACATATAGAATGCATATGATCCCAGATATGTTCATGTTGATGCTCAAAAGCATATAATTTGATTAATATGTCTAATTAGGGCTAATAACCCTAATAAAATGCAATAAATGCATACATGGTCAATAAATGATGAAATTCACAGAGTAAGGTCATATCAGTATATGAAACTTCAGTTTTAATTATGAGATCATAATGATTAAGAGAATCCATGTTATATGAAGATGAATCTTAATACATGATTTAAAACCCTAATCTAGGTTAATGATGTAACCTAAGGTTAATATGTGCACAAAAATAGAATATGGAACCTAATATTCAGATAATGGATCATAATCTGGAAAATGACATCATTAAGATAATTCTAAGACAAGAATGCAAGTAATGATGAGAATATTCTAATGATTTAAGAAAACCCTAAAATGGATACGATTAGGGTTAAGATGAGATATGATGATGATAAGAACCTGATGATAGTATATGATCTTGTCTTGATCAGGTTATGACCAGATTATCTAGACGACCATGGATGTCTAAGAAATCTCTGAACTCAGGTACGTGGATATAATTATATGACTAGATTTGCTGGATGTTAAATATATGTACTTGCTTGCTTGTACTTGAAATACATTGTTGGATGTAGATCTATATGTATTGTCATTTCCGCCTTGAACAATAAGAACACTAAAGAAGGAAAATGGGATGTAGTTACTGATGGTTCATTAATCTCCCTATTAGAGAGGGAAAGTATTAATGTTGACTAGCACCTCCCTAATGGTACAAGGTACGCGGGGAGATCCCTAATGGTACAAGGTACGCAGGGATAGGGCCCAATATTTATGTTTGTGCTAAGTCCACCATAGTAATACATGTCCATTGAAATATGATTAATAACTTGGGATTACCTGATTTTCTGACTTTAAATAATGTTTTCTTTCTCTTTCTTCAATTTCGAATATTTATATGCCAGCATAGTATAGCTTTTAATTCCACGTACCAACTTTTGTTGATGTTTTTGTTTCTCGTATTTTCTAGGTCCAGAGCTAGAATGGGATAAAGGATTAGGATGTGAGTAAGTTGTACAGGTTGTACCTATTGTCTATGTTCCTGTTAGCATACATGTTCAGACTTGTAGAATTTTCTTTCAATATGTAACTGTAAATCATGTTGTAATAAGTCCAGTTTGTATAAAATTACATGTTGAATGTTGAGTATGTTATGGTTGTACGTTCATGTATGCGTATATTGCTTCCGCATCGCTTTCTGATATGATTGTTTGATGTCTTCGGATTATGGGCTCTCATTCCCAATAGGGTTTGGAGAAGCCAAAATCTGGGGACGTTACAAAATGAATCTTAAGTGTTAAGACACATGGATAACATTTTGAGAAGGATGATGCTTGTTGATTGCAACTTAATGACTAAGACATTTGGCATATGGATATTGAAACCGCATTCCTATGAGGAATAAAACAAGGATGTGTATGTGACACAACCTATAAGGTTTATGAATCCACTAATGCAAATGAAGTCTATAAGTTACAATGGACTAATCAATGATTTATTGAGTACAAGCAACTCAGAATTGGATCTTTACTTTGATGATATAGTCAAAGGGTTTGACTAATATGTCAAAGATAAAGAAGGGATCTATGATTTAGTGGGAGTGTGTTCACATTCCACATGTTGATGTGAAATGGAAATGTTCTAGAATGGAAATCCAAAAGTGGAAATTATCTTTAAGGAAGATAGAGATTTTTCCTATGTGATAAGAATAGAGATCTATAGAGATAGTTCTCAAAAACCTCTTGACCTGAAAAGAGAAAGCATACATTGGCAATCTGTACCGAAGGGTTCAGTATGCATAGATTCAGTGGGAGAAAACTTGTCCATGTTACATGGAGTTAATATCCCAAGGCCAAGTGTCCAATTCTTATGAAGAATGGGAACACTAAGAATAGATGTGGATCTATTATGCATATAATCATCCCATTATCTTGCATGGCAAGAACAAAATGCATTCATCATCTTGTATGTAGGACATGGCAATATGATGTGCTCATCCTAAAAACTCATATGTGGGACATGACGAGTGGATGTCTATCTACTTCCAGTAAGGGTTACTAGAATACCATGAGAACTTGATAAGTACTTGTGAAGTACTAGTTCTATGGAGATAAGGAGGAGTTCAATGTAAAGAGTTACATTGATGCAAACTTCTGAAAGGACAGAAAATTAATCGCAAAATATATATAGGATATATAAAAGTGAAAGTTTGTTGATAATTGGAAGTGTTCAAATAAAACCATTTAAAAGGAAATGTTGAGTATCTAGGTTTTAGAGAACAGCAGTGGATACTATATGGATCTGGAAGTTCATGAGATGAACTTCAGATATTTCGCTCATTGATGACAAGTATGGAATCCTTGATCATGCAATGTGGCTAAAGGTTAGCAAAGGAATACTAGATCACATATTACAAAAACTTCATCTCATACATGTGACGTATAGCGAAGAGATGAGAGACGTGCAATTTATACTGACTTTGGCAAGGTGTTTCCATTACTCACTATGATCGCACTAGACCAGAGTAACATGTGGGACATGTTTGAAGATCACTATGAATATGATTCAAGGGTGATTGGCTCACAGTGAACGTGGGAGTCTGTTGGTATGTATGCCCTGAGAGCCAATCATGGGATGATTGGTGGGATACATTAAGATTGATTTGATAAACATCAAAGGCAAGCTTCCAATTCTTTCTGGTTCAGTCATATGAGATAGTGATAGAACAGATTCAGTGTCTAGAGAATGACAGTACTCAATGACGTATGCTTTCAGGTTGAGGACCTAGACGATGAGATCATACGGATGCTAAGAGTTTGTACATTCTCATTATGTCCCTAGTCAGATGTCATTGTGGAAGGTAGATAGACAACAATGACACACATGAAAAACTACTAGAGGGGGGTGAATAGAGTTTTTGAATTATTTTAACACTTTATTGAATTCAAACAACCACAATTGAAATTGGAAGAAAGAGATAGGTGTTTAGAGTGGTTCCAACTATGGCAAATACTATAGTTGTCAGTCCACTACCTGGTTGCTTACCCAACCGGGATTTGAAAGTATTTATTTTATTACCTCTCGAGGATTTATACAAAATACAATACTTTCCTTTACACCCTTTGAACAGCCTTCACTTGAAGTAGGTGCACCAACTTTGAGGTAGCCTTCTTTGAAGTAACTCCAAGCTCCCCCTTTAAGTAGCCTTCCTCTCTAGAAGTAACCTCCCGTTGCACCAGCCTTCTGAAGTAGCTCAAAGTCTCCTTCTTCGCCAAGAAGATTTTCACCCTCTCCAATCCGCAGCCTCCAACCTAGGAGTAGCAAGGAGAGTACAAACAATAATAGGGAACAAGAAAGAAAACAGAAATTACAACTTATCCTTTGTAGCCCAAGGCTTGATTTGCCTAGATCAAGCGTATAGATCTCCTAACCAAGTATGTGAACTTGTGATTGCAGTGGGTAGGAGATACTAGCCTATAGGACACGAATTATGAGCTAAGGAATGAAATGGCCAATTGTCACAATGCTCAAATTGCTTACAAACAGATTGCACAAAGTATGCTCAAGGATTTCTCAAGTGTAGTAAGTGTAAAACCAGTGTGTTTGAGTGTCCTATGGCTTGTCCTATTTATAGGAATGGCCTAAGGATGCTTAAGGACGTTCTAGACAACTTCTAGGGGTTTCTAAGTGCTTAACTAGCCGTTAGGTACAAAGTTGTTGTTTTAACAACGGCTAATTAATTAATTCTGCAGTTGTTGTCAGAGACAATCTCGGTCGAGGAATGGTCGACCGAGACACCTACTCGGTCGAACTTTTGTCGACCGACAGGAACTCTGGAACAAGCGATTTGCAACGTCTTTCTCCAACTGCCAACTAACTTGTCTGTTGTGTCTAACGGCTACTTTGGATCTTTCTCGGTCGAGGAGTTTGTCGACCGAGAGTGTCTCGGTCGAGGAGTTTGTCGACCGAGATTGATCCTGTTTCAATGTTTCAATTTAGGCACTAATTATATGTATGAGTGTGCTTATGTGATCTTATTTGAATGGGATGACTTGTCTAACTGTGATGTTTAGCTAGGGAGAATCTAACGCTTGATTTACATGCAATTCTAAGTACTTGTACATTATATTTTTGTACAAGTTTTTACAACAGTGATTACATTGCATGAAAATATAAATATGTAAGCTTGTGGATTTTCCCTTGTTGCTTTGTCATCCTGCACACTCAAGTAGCTCGTTAGATTAATAAGAATGAAATGTTTGTCATAATCAAAACAAAGGGATTTATAGATGTCCATTTAGCCAACAATCTCCCCCTTTTTGAAGATGACAAACATTTCCAAAATAAAAAAAATAAAGGAAATATAAACCATATGAGTTTCATACCTTTAGATTACCTTTTGTAGCTTTTCCTCTTGTTTATAAACTGTGTGCTTATTATTCCCCTTGAATTATGGAACATGAAATCCAGTTCACTAGGGAATATAGCAACTTTCAATGTAAAGCCAAGAGTTTATTTATGAAACTCATTGATTGAGTTTTTCAAAGTTTATATTTATTTCTCCCCCTTTGTCATTTCAAAAAGATATCCGTTTAGAAATAAAAACTCCCCCTTAATTAGATGTCCCATCAAATCTAATGAAAAAGATGTCCATTTAAAAGCCAAAATATCATGATGTAAATAAGAGTTTTTAAGTAGCACAAATATCAAAGAAAACATCTTCCAAAGGAGTGATAAGCAATTGCTTCCTAATTTTGTTAAATTGATCTAGTGGAAGCGGTTTTGTAAAAATACCAGCCAATTTATCTTCCGTAACAATATGATGAAGGGAAACATGATTCTTGATTAACAATTCATTGATTAGCAAATATATTCAGATTTAATGCAGACTTGACAACAGAAACCTGCTCGGTCGACGATCTCTCGACCGAAAGTGTTCTCGGTCGAACAGTTTCTCGACCGAGAATGTGTTTGGATTTGTTTCATAACTGTTTTAAGTAATTGTGTCATAGATCCTTGTCAATTTAGCCACAATTTTAAAGGTTGCATTTTTTTATTTATTACTCCCCTTATTTTGTATGCTCTACAATGATGATCTTATAATCCATATTTTGAAGATGTCTCATATGCTCTTTTAGAAAAATATCCATTGGAATCAAGTAAAGATGACCAATTTCATT
Source organism: Alisma plantago-aquatica (assembly GCA_963693085.1). Classification (NCBI taxonomy): domain Eukaryota; kingdom Viridiplantae; phylum Streptophyta; class Magnoliopsida; order Alismatales; family Alismataceae; genus Alisma; species Alisma plantago-aquatica. The sequence goes on along the minus strand of OY856412.1, from coordinate 784,645,132 downwards.
AAAAGCATGTATTACAAGTATAGATAGACACATCATATAGAGATGACCCATTTATTACAATCATTCAAGAAAATATCATTACAACTAATATAACTCCAACACTTACTGGAAAGACTTAAGAATTACATCAATGTCAGGGTCTTTCCCAAGAAAAGGCTCAGCTCCATAATACTGAACTAATGTTTGCCACTCCAGAGCACCTGTCTTGGTTAAGGCGTATGCCTCCAAGAAGGTTGGAACACGATCAAATCGAAAATGAGCAGCAATATCTTGTAGTTGCATTGATGAAAATTGAGTATGCGTGAGATCAGTAGATGGTGGAGGTGGAGGTTGATAATAGTTGTAAGATGGGTTATATGGATTGAGCATGCAAGGATTTAAAGAGTAGGGATATTCATCTGGTTGGTTTGGAGAAAGAGTTTGCATTATTTGGTTTAGATACGTCATGGCATGATGGTTATAATCTAATTGTTTACTAAGATGATATTGTGACCCAGCAACATATGTTAGAGTGTTTTGGATGGGGTCAAAGGGTAGGCTGGTAGGTGGAGGTGGAGGTGGTATATCTTGTGTAGATGTTTCTCCTTCTACCCTAGCCCTCTTATGACCGAAATCAATCCCCATTTTTTCTACAATATTCTTACTTAATTTTTGTGGTCGACGCTCCCATGTATATCCCATATCCTCAAGTTGAGTCTTAAGGAAATGTTGAGTAATTTGGCATACAAAATCAGCATATGGAGGATTGCCAGAAAACTCAAGCATGTTTTTAAGAATGATGCGGATAAAATTTGTGGGAATACGTTGGATAATGGCATATATTAGACACATACGAAAAATAGGAACTTCAGATTTATTGGCTCTAGGATGTATGTTTGTGGAAACAATAAAGTTTACAATCCTAGCAGCTGGTTTGAGATTTATAGCATAGTATGTGCCTCTATCTTCATGACAGGTTGTATTGGATTTAAAAATGGTCCTTTTGATGTCACTAAGACTAACGGTATGGTCATCTTGGGAAAATTGGTTAAGGGGGTTTCCAGAAGTAAGGTCAAGGGTGTCTTGATATTCATCTATGTCAATACCTAGCATGTCAAGAATATCCCCTTCAATAAATCGGAATCTATGCCCATTGACCATAGTATAGAAGAAGATGGTTTCATTTTCAGAGTGGGAAATGAGGTTTGCATAGAATTCATTCACTACCTTGATGGAATAGGAAGGGAAAGAAGGGTTGATGAATTCTTTTAACTTTTGCACTTCGAAAAGGTCCTCCAAGTCGACGATGTTGAGGAAGTCCATAACTTCAACTGGTCGTCGTGGGAGAGGAGCTTTGGAGGAAAGCCGTAGATATCGATCACCAGCATCTCCATCGACGAAGGCAATGTCGTTGATGATCGTCAGTGGTGGAGTAGCTTCCCGAGCTTCCCTTCCTTTCCTGCCGGCGACCTTCTTCTTTCCACGAGCAGATGATGAGGCCATTGTGTTGCTTGAAGGTGGAGAAGAAGCAAGGATGGCTTGTGGATGAGGATGCTAAAGAGTTGCACAAAAATGCACTAGAGAGAGCCTATGGAAGCAAGAGTATGCAAGTGTGAGGAAGTGACCCGTTTTTGGTTCCTTTTATAACAATCCAGCGACCTGGTCGGTCGACGATTTGTCGACCGAGCGTCCGCAACGGTCATGTTGCAGACGCGCCACTCGGCTCACCAACGGTAAGATTTACAAAGGTCATATAATGGTCATAACGGTCGATTTACAACGGTCATATCCAACGGCTAATTCTCGGTCGAACAATTGTCGACCGACATTGTCTCGGTCGAATATTTGTCGACCGAAAGTGTGTCCGATACTAAGTCTGTCTAGATTCTGTCGGTCGAGAGAGGGGGGCTGACCGAAAGGTTTTCGGTCGAAGAGTTCGTCGACCGACAGACTTACTGAGTACGAATTTGAAGCTGATATTTAATGTAAATGATAGACTATATTTGTAGAGCATATATATAGATTTTCTAAGGGAGTAATATTGTGTTTATTATTGACAATATTGGGACAAGTTGTGATCATAAATTAATTATACTTTTAATCATAAAATGATATCCAAATAGTTATTATGTCAAACTTATTTTAGGTCGAATTTGACTACGACCATAGGGCCCCTTGGTCAAATTTTATTTTGACCAAGAGGCAAATTTTGCAGATTTTCAGATTGAATATATTGAGTATAATATCTGCATAAAATTTGATTAAATGTCAAGTTGAAGCATAATACTTAATATGATACTTAAATGAAGGCACAATTAATTATCTCAAATCTTCAAAGATACTAATTTAGAGATTTTTATCTTTATATGTTGCATATAACCAATAGATCATTTTGCTTGCCTATATATTTTCATGGATCCATACAATTTTCATTATTTATGCGCATCCAATAATGAAAGCATATCCATGGTGTAACAATAACAACATATAATGATGATTCCATCACATGATTTGTATATGATTAGATCAGAAGATACTTTTAGAAACAATCATGTGAAAATAGGAATTTTCTTTTCATTGAACTAAGCATAATTTCAGTTTAAACTTAAATCATCCAGGGAATAAACTAATATTAATTTCATTTAAATTTGTAGAGATGATTTCCAAAAATATATCCAGTCATCAATCATAAGTAGATAGCAATTTCATCGGATTAAAATAAATGCAGCAATTTTGTAGTAGATTGGACAACAGTGATGTGCTCGGTCGACAATTGTTCGACCGATGGTCTTTCGGTCGACAGTTTTTCGACCGACAAGATTCCTGGAACTGTTAATAAAACATAATTATGTAAGTTAACTATTTAGATACTTACATTTATTTGTAATCTCATTATGTTGAGTTGAGATAGACATAGAAATATGCAACTAATGTCTCTGGTCATATCTCAACTAAATCTTATTTGTTTAGTTTGGAGGTTTAGGAACCCAAACTAACTCGACATCTTTTCTCTTATAAGGACATGAAAAAGAGTAATGTCCAAGACGTAAGCAATAATGGCAACATATAGAATCAACCTCAAGTCTTTTTCTATGGTTTTGTTCTAGGTTGTTCTTTGGTACAAATGTATTTGTTCCTTTAGGTACATATATAGACTGATGGGTTTGTGACTTTCTCCAACTAGGTTGATAGGACTTTCCTTTAGGCTTATAACCTAGTCCTCTTCTCCCAATTTGATGATAGGAATTATCTAAGATTTGATCAAGAATGCCATTATTATTCAAATTACTAACTTTTTGTTGTAACTTGGCAATCTCTTCCATTCTCTTCTTGATATCTAGTTTTGCTTGATCTAGATTAGATGATAATGAATTTTTTTCTTTGACAATAGAGTCATAATCTAGATGGTTGCATAAAATGGGTTGTTTTTGAAGATCATTCACTTGTCTTTGCAAATTATTCTTCTCTAAAGAAAGTAGATTACAATTTGCCTCTATAGATTTTATCTCAATATCATGATCTTCAATGATCTTTTTAAGATCTTCGTTTTCGGATGTAATAGCAAGAAGCTTAGCATGTAATTCATCATTTGCTTTATTTGATTTCTTTAATTTCTTCTTGCATTCAACATATTTAATATGTGTTTCTTCAAGGCTAGCAACTAGTTCTTCTTTAGATAAATCAAAAAGACTTACCTCTTCTTCTTCTTCCTCGCTAGTTGTAGCAATGAGACAATCTTTGTTCTCATCTTCCTTCTTAGATCTCCATGGGCATCCAGTTGTTGGGTGGCTTGTACCTAAGCACCAATTGCAACATGTTGTAGTTTTGTCCAAGCAACACCTTTTTTTGTGATTATAATCACCACTACCCTCCATTCTTCAAGACTTTGTTAGGGTTCCTCGAAGCCTGCTCTAATACCAATTGAAAAACTACTAGAGGGGGGGTGAATAGAGTTTTTGAATTATTTTAACACTTTATTGAATTCAAACAACCACAATTGAAATTGGAAGAAAGAGACAGGTGTTTAGAGTGGTTCCAACTATAGCAAATACTATAGTTGTCAGTCCACTACCCGGTTGCTTACCCAACCGGGATTTGAAAGTATTTATTTTATTACCTCTCGAGGATTTATACAAAATACAATACTTTCCTTTACACCCTTTGAACAGCCTTCACTTGAAGTAGGTGCACCAACTTTGAGGTAGCCTTCTTTGAAGTAACTCCAAGCTCCCCCTTGAAGTAGCCTTCCTCTCTAGAAGTAACCTCCCATTACACCAGCCTTCTGAAGTAGCTCAAAGTCTCCTTCTTCGCCAAGAAGATCTTCACCCTCTCCAATCCGCAGCCTCCAACCTAGGAGTAGCAAGGAGAGTACAAACGATAATAGGGAACAAGAAAGAAAACAGAAATTACAACTTATCCTTTGTAGCCCAAGGCTTGATTTGCCTAGATCAAGCGTATAGATCTCCTAACCAAGTATGTGAACTTGTGATTGTAGTGGGTAGGAGATACTAGCCTATAGGACACGAATTATGAGCTAAGGAATGAAATGGCCAATTGTCACAATGCTCAAATTGCTTACAAACAGATTGCACAAAGTATGCTCAAGGATTTCTCAAGTGTAGCAAGTGTAAAACCAGTGTGTTTGAGTGTCCTATGGCTTGTCCTATTTATAGGAATGGCCTAAGGATGCTTAAGGACGTTCTAGACAACTTCTAGGGGTTTCTAAGTGCTTAACTAGCCGTTAGGTACATAGTTGTTGTTTTAACAACGACTAATTAATTAATTCTGCAGTTGCTGTCAGAGACAATCTCGGTCGAGGAATGGTCGACCGAGACACCTACTCGGTCGAACTTTTGTCGACCGACAGGCACTCTGGAACAAGTGATTTGCAACGTCTTTCTCCAACTGCCAACTAACTTGTCTGTTGTGTCTAACGGCTACTTTGGATCTTTCTCGGTCGAGGAGTTTGTCGACCGAGAGTGTCTCGGTCGAGGAGTTTGTCGACCGAGATTGATCCTGTTTCAATGTTTCAATTTAGGCACTAATTATATGTATGAGTGTGCTTATGTGATCTTATTTGAATGGGATGACTTGTCTAACTGTGATGTTTAGCTAGGGAGAATCTAACGCTTGATTTACATGCAATTCTAAGTACTTGTACATTATATTTTTGTACAAGTTTTTACAACAGTGATTACATTGCATGAAAATATAAATATGTAAGCTTGTGGATTTTCCCTTGTTGCTTTGTCATCCTGCACACTCAAGTAGCTCGTTAGATTAATAAGAATGAAATGTTTGTCATAATCAAAACAAAGGGATTTATAGATGTCCATTTAGCCAACAACACAAGACTAGATTGTGGTGTTGGTTGATGACAGAATCTCATTAGTCATGATATAGAGATATCAAACCAAACACATAAGTACTTGTTAGAGAACAAGTGTACCAGACAGACCCATCGTGAGTTTGACACATGGAACCATGACATGGTAGTCACAGTCAGTACTCACAGTGATGGTGGTGAGTGTGATTCTTTGACCTGAAATCACTACACTCAACACATGTCGTTGGGCACACTTTGACATCATCAAACGCAATCCTAAAACATGGGTTGTTATAAAGGTGATGATTGGGTGGCTTTGACACATGGGGCTTTTGAGGGGTGAGTGATAGATATGGGATTTGTCCCTCCTGAGGGAGTTTGATATCCATGGTCACTTGATGAGTAGGATTGAGAAAGGCGTGCACACATGTGTGAATCAGTATGTGATATTGATGTCATACATATCTCTTCTAATCTACTCTGAGATCAAGAAAGTGAATGAACATTGACAGGATGACTGTTCCATGCCTCGCGTTCATTCATGATATCAGTGACAAAGGAATTATACATTCACTTTAACACCATTCACGAATTGTAGGATTGAAAGTTGTTCTCCAACTTTCTATTTCACTTGGGTAGCACTGATGTGTGACTAGGCACCGCTCTTTGCTTGTGAAGTCATAAGTGTTATGGACTTTCACTGCCAACGTGAAATGGACCTGCAGGGTCACACACATAGGATTTAATCTGGAAGAGGAGTTTTGTCCACAAACAATGTTTAGATTGATTACTAAAGGAGTTTAGTAGTTCAATTAAACACTCAATTAATTGATAGCTCAATGTCATAATGTTCAAGGTGTTTGACACATTGATTAGAGTATCGGATTGATTGAAACTGCAATTGACTGTTTCTGCACAATCTGCACTCCCAACTGATTGGCTCATGTGATGAACCGATCGGATCGTGGATAGGGTGAAATGATTTCTTCAAGTGTTAAAACAATCGGTTCAACTGTTGCAACTGAGCAAGTTGGAAAAGTAGGATTGGTGAGAAATTTCCTTTCGTTTCACTTGCCCAATTTGATTGGAACAAGGATTGGTATTTGATACCAATTAGAAACAAAAGAAGAAAAGTCAATCGAAACTGACCAGGACCACGAACCGACTGGTTCAAAAGTGAACCGACTGTTTCATGGGTCCCAACCGATCGGTTGAGGTGTCAACCGACCGGCTCAGGTCCCCAACCAACCGTTTCAGAAATGAAACGATCGGTTCAGGTTACACAGTTGGTTGTTTTTGTGGAAAATCTTGAACCCTTCTACTCCTGCTTTAGTCCCGCATTGCCCGGGATAGAGAACCCTATCCCATGACCCTCCTATATATAGGGGTATTGGGGGCTTCTCAAAGAACAACACAGTGCAACCAGTTGCTCTGTAAAGTTGTCGTTCTCTCTGGTTTTGGCAACTGAGAGAGAGCCCGAGCAAGTGCTACCCGATAAGGGAGGCACAGTAAGGGAAAGACAACTGTAGAAAGCGACTGGTGGCAGGAGAGTGTGTCAGTGACTAGTACGCTAACAGGAGGGTGCGACTCCTTCCAATTCCTTGTGAGACAAGGATATTGGAGTTCTAGGTGGTCCGTGTGGACTACTTCAGAGGCGGTAGATTTCTGCTGCTCGAAGGACAGCTGTCAATCTTGACAGTCCCGGTGAGACCAGGAGTTGTCAGTCCCGGTGCGACCAGGTGCTGCACAGACACCATCCAAGATAGGAGGTGAAGACCATGCAAGCCACGAGGTATTGTCTCCGAGCAAGCATCGGGACAAGGTATGATTCTACAAACCATCCTTTCCTATTGTATAGACGTTGACGCGTTTCCTTGTTCTGGGTTTGGGGAGGAGAAAATTTTTGTTTCCGTTGCCTTCTCTGCCTCCCCTAAAACCCAACACCATCCTCTTTGGTTTGGGCATCTAATCATCTCCTCCCCGTTGTCATCCACCAATGATGTTTTCACACCATAATTAAAATTTACATGAAAAATGATAGAGAGAGACATGGCGTGCAAGCTATATACATGTTACATGATGTTGATCCAAATTAAAATGTCAACTGCTACATGTTTTAGATCACACCACAATGATCTAATTCCCATATCCACATCCACTAAAAGATGATTTTAAAGGCACTGCATGGATATATGTATTATATACACATCATATAATATATAATATTAGATGATTATCATGGATACAAGTTTGCACATATATTCATCCAAGACTCATTTGTGGTTTAAAACTCAAATAATCATTAAAAGTGTATGACATCATCTTTGATACCACTAGTGGGATTCTATAAAGGGGGCATTACGGAATAAAAAAAACTTCTTCCCTTTCTACCCAAGTAATTGGATTCACTGTATTGATAAGAAGTCAGTTAATAAAAGACACAAGATGGGATAAAGGTGATATGTTTGTGTGCACTACTTTTTCAACAACTAGACATGTCTTATGTAGGTGAAGATCTCAAATACTCAAATCTAGATCTGACTTAGGCACCAAGAAAACTAGATAGATCACCAATAGATCTGGATTTTCCGTCAAGGAGCAACTTATTGTCTTGTAGAACATGTTCTCCAAGGCTTTATATGTATACCTCAACCTATACTTCATTCACACATATGATAGAGAATGTGGTGCACCACCTTGGTCACCAAGTCAAGCAGTGACGTGCTAGGCAACATGGAATTCCCCTTCTTATATCTTGGGAAGCAGTCCTTAGAGTGACTTCCTTTCTTAGAGAGATAAGTTTGACAAATAACTTGTCTCACAATTTGCCTATAAATATGTGTCTAGCCCTTGAGATTTTCTCCCTTTATATAAGAGATTCATGATCTTCAAAAAATCTAACCCTTTTATAATCTCAATCCCAAAATAGTTTAATGTTGAAATTTTAGACATGATTTTTTATCACCTAATCACCTCTCATGATTGCCTGATCTCACTCCTTAATTGTTTGGTCCCAAAATTTGATTGGATAATTATGGAAGTTCACATCTATATTTAAACTCTTAAACATTCACTACTTAACTAGGATTTCCCAATCACAAACTCCATTGGAAAAATAAGTCGATCAATTTACAATCAATTGGTGTATTGAACCAATCATCTGGTTGGTTGATCTGACACTATGGTTTCTCCATTAGAGGATTGATCATCCTACATGTGATTCAGAACCATATTAATAATATGCTTGATTGCAAACTTCAATATATTTATGAATCCTTTTGTATGTGACCTAGTAGATTCCCAATTACATTAGTGGTGATGTTCAAAATAACACAAGTAAAAATTGGTGTCTAGCCACACATTATGTCTAGCTAGTTAAAAGGAATGAGTTGGAGAACAACTAGAACCTATTAAGTGATTAGTGTTACCATGAATATATAATTGCTTTGTGTGAGAGATATTGAATTGAACTCAAGACATGGAATGTCATCCTTTTCACATTCAATCTATGTTCCTTGAACTAGATGAAATTATTCGAGATAATGTGAGCTCAATATCATATATTGACTCACATGATCATGGAAGTGTATTTGATAGTCACGCTTATCAAGTGTCTGGGGATATCACTTCAATTGATGGAAAAATGTATCTCCATCACTCACGACATGACCCATCTATCATAGTGTTCCCAATCACCACCTTTTCACAACTCATATTTCATAGTATGTTGGGCTAGTGCCAAAGTACATAGAACAACATGTCTGACTATAGTGACTTCATGTCTAAGGAGTGAACTCACCACTTCCACATTTAGATATGCCCCTGGCATGTCATCACCTGACTTCCATGTGTCAATCTCAAGGCAAGTTTGTGCAATATAACTTGTTCTCTAACAAGACCCATGCATCTGAGTTGACATCCAATATCATGACAAAAGATACATAGTCATCACTCACCATACATGTCAGTCTTGTGTAATGTTGTTGTCCTATGCTATCCAAAATAGAAATTAAACAAGGACATAACAAATCTAAAAACTCTAATTATACATATGATCTCAAGTTTAGGTCCTTAATTAAATAATATGTCACTGAGTAAAGCATTGTTAGGATATTATTAATTTGATTCATTATTTTAATACAATAACAAACATAATAAGTTAAATTTCATTTTATTAATAATCAAATCAAGTAGAAAATATCCTTTATACAATCATCAAATCATGACTCTCAGGTTATATAATCAACAATAACATGTGCTCCTATTTGTATTTTGAAATATGACGCATAGTAGGACATGCATTGCTAATAATGTGGCACGGAGGTCCAAAAATAGTGTCTGTAGGGAGGTCATTGAGTACAAAATAAGCATTCCTTTGTTGATGTGCTATTATGTTGTGACAAAGTAAAATAACAAGGGTTGATTTTTGGTCTTCTTTCATGATGTACATAGGATCCAAGACACTACAATGAGGTGGAAATGGTCAATACCCAACATGCATTCGTGGTGAATTTTAGGTGGTTGTCCATGTTGTTGGTAATGAATGCCTAATTAAATATCTTTTGGAGGAGAGAGATTGTATAACTCATCTATGATGTAGAGTATTGGTTGGAAAATAGGATCAATGGAAAATGTGGTATGTTTCCCATGTAGTTATAGAGGGCATCTTCTCTCTTAAAAAAAAGAGGTTCAAATAATATCACCTTGAAGTTAACTTAGGTTAGTTGAAATACAATGAATTTTTAGCTACATACTCCGACTTGGAAAAAATTGTAATCATTATGGATAAATGAGAAAAAAAGACATATTTAAACATTGGATTAGAAACTAGCAAGGATGCAACCGTGCATCTAGTCCAAACGATGAAAATGTCGATGTGAGGAGAAAAGAAATGGAGAAGATTTTTGTTAACCAAGATTAATTTGTATCCCTCCCTCTCCTTTTCCTCATTTTTGGGCTACTATGGTGTCAACTATGATATCATTACCTAGTGCATGTTTGTGAATTTTGGTATATTTCTCTTCTCATACTAGGTGAGAGATTATCCATTAATTCTTTTGCCTCAAACATTGGTTTGTTTGAAACTAGATTATTGAGCTCAAACATAACCCCACTTTTTCATGCTAGCATTTGTAACAAATATTAAGGTTGATGTTGTAGAAAATGAGAAGTAATGACAGGAAGATAGTGATGCTGACACGATCTAATCAAGTGATTGATAAAGACGACAACTTAATCATAAGAATGTGAGATATAAAATAAAGTATGATAAGAAAAAAAACCACATAGGCCATTGAATGGATTGAGTTGAAGATTGAGAACAACAAGTTGGTTAGTTATGAAAGGTTGATCTGCTAACTCTCAACCAATTAACAGTAATATGGGAAATTTCCAATTAATGATACTTCAAGTAGGCAATAAGTCCAAGTAGAGAATACTATAATTTATTTTTAGAAAAATATTAATCAATGAAAATGTTTGCTTTCCCTTGTTGTAAATGGATAATTATGTTTGGATGCATGGATCATTGCATCATGGATGAAATACTCTTATGTATCAATATTGATTGACAAGACATTGTTCATGTGGACAAAGTCAATTGGAATAGGGTGTAGCCTTAAGATCACTGATAACACCCAAATTCAGGCATCTATGCTAAGCATTTATTTATAGTTTTGTGTCATTATAGCATTAATATGCCCAAAATAACCCTAGATCCTTATCATTTAGTAATTTATATCTTTTCATAAATAAAGTTGCTCAACTAGCCAATTTTGGGACTTGTAGGCACCAAACCTGAATAAACATCTATTCTCTAAGATTTCTCCACAACACATGTTTTTTACAGCAGCTAGACTTCCATCCATCGCAACCACAGATGAAGCATTGCACTATGGGCACCAGCTTAGGAGACAGTGGACCTGCTATTTCAATGTCCAGTCCTTTATCAGAATGCATCCTCTCCAATTAGAAGTTTCATTGATGCGGGCCCATCAACCACCAGTAATAACACCCCCCCATGAGGGTGGGTGTGGTCCATGATGCTGCAATTACGACCAAGAAGTATGCCACGACCGTGGCCAAGAAGATAATGCTACGAACACGGCCAATACATTGTGTCGACCAAAACTCAGCACAATTGGGCCCAGCTCAGCACAATCATGCTAAGGCCAAGTCCGCGACCATGGCACGAGCTTGACCAAGGCACCTCAACCTCGACTGTGGAACATCAACCTCAACCATGACACAACCACCTAGACTGAGACGTCTATGACAACGGTGACCCTCGGTATGATCATGCCCAGCCTAGCACAGTCGGGCCCAGACTAGGGCCGTAACCGAGGCATATGCCATGACCATCTTCCACTGTTGCCTATAAATATCTACCCCTTGTGACCTGGAGGGGGAATCTGAGATTTTGGTGGTTTCAGTTCCATGGTTCCGACCCATTTTGGTTCTCAGAGCCCTGTGGTATAGTCCCAAGGCCAAAAAAGGCTGAAGTGCTCATCCTACCCCCGTCTCTTCAGTTTTCTCCCATCCACCATCATTTTCCGCCACCATTCACCCATATCCTACCATTCCCAGCCATCTTCCAACTCCATACATCAAAGAGAAAGGAGGCCAAAGAGTCTAGAAGACCAAGGAGGATGACCCAAACACGAGATCCATCCTATACAGAGGATAAGGAGAAGAGCCACCTCTCCTCTACAGGCTAAATCTCTTCTTCTTCTCCTTTCTTCTAATGTTCTCCTTATTTCTATTAAATGATGTTATTCCATCTTTGTTGGTGCCAACTATGCTTGTCAATGGCTAGTTGAGCTCCTTCTTGGATATGTAGCCTGTTTTGGTCATGTTTACGTACTTTTACCTTAAGCAAGTGGTTTTATTTTAGATCTAGTACTTTTACTATTCTATCTTCTCTTTCTGGTTATCATTGCTAATTTGGTTGATCTCTTTCTAGGTTGAACTTTTATTTCTACCTATATCGAGAGATTCATTGTAGAAATAGGTAAGAGAAGTTAGTTTGGATCAGAATCTGAAAGGAGGATGGCTTAAGGTGATCTATGTAGAACCGTAGACCTGGGCACGATCAGGCCCAGCCTGGCATGGTAGGGCTCACTACCTGGTTCTGCCCCGATCACACTTGTTCCTAGCATCTCAGAGTATTCTAGACCTGAGAGGGTATCTAGAATATTCTAGGGTGTTGATTTTTCATCCTCAAGAGAGGTTTCATGTCATTGATGGTTTTTAGTCACACTATGCGAAAGCAAATGGGATGACCCCACTGGAACAGATACCATAGTACATACTATGTTTGGATGTAGGTTGCTTGCTAGGGTGTTCGAGAGTTGTCTACGCCTAAGAACGGGTGTATAGACTACCCAACTTGTGATTACATAGCCAAGAACTCCTTCTCTTTTATTAGTAGAATCTGACAGACTCTATTTTGTTTCTTTTCTTTGTTTTGTTTTATTTCATAACAATCTGCTAGACTAGTTCTAGCTCCATACTTTTATCGACTATCAGATTGTCTTATCTAATTTAAGATAGATATCTTAAGCGTCCTAAACATCCCCATGTCCCTGTGTTCGACCCCATATATGTACTTCTACCCCATAATAAAGTTGCGGGGGTCCTTGAAGGTTTCAGGTTATAAATTTAAAGTTTGATTCCTTCTGAGTCCATCTCCTTTCATACGCGTGATTTTGTCCGCATAAGTCACTAATGGAATGATCTACGAGATCTCCTCTTTAATACAATTTATAATGGAATAATGGTGGTATTTTACGAATAAGAAGAAGTATGGTCCCAATTTATAGGATTCATCCTTCAACATGGAATTGGGTTATGAAAAAAAAGTGCTTATTGATTGGTGATAAAATTTGAATATCAAATATAAAAAAACTAAGGTAATGGTTTCACCTCCTATTACTCAATCTAATATCCCTCCCTCTCCTATATTAGAAAATGCATGACCAAGTATCATATTTGTGTTTGTTATAATAAAAATAAAGTAAAATATTAATATAGAACTCATTACATGTGCATTATATACATAATATCACCTATTTTCTGCAACATAATGGAAGATATGTGATATCATCACAACCCAAAAAACAAGTACGTCAGAGTCATTAGCAAATTGCACATGGTAGTGATGTAAACTCATGTTAGAATCTTTAGCAAATTTCACATGGTAGTGATGTAAACTCACCCGACAAACACAATGAATGGTGATCCAAGAAACAATATGGCAATAAAAAGTATACATGTAAATTCAAACAATACAAATCTTTTATAAAAGAAAGATGCAATATATAAAAATTTGTAGGTATTAGGGATACTCTCCTACTCTCCAGGGGAGGAACCAATCACTACACAATGTGACATCACAAATTTATTAGATAGGAGAGTAGATCATGGACAATTAAAACATTGTGGGTATGAAAGTTATGGTGTGCAATGACATATTCAAATAATTTCTTCGGTCTAGTGTGATATGATCTCAGACATCTCAGCTAGAAGGTCGTAAGGTTGTCTCTACTATTGTCTAGGTCTCCAATAAGTGTTTAGAAAAGTCTAGATATACTCCATGTTCTTTTCATTTTCATCATTGTAAATGGCCCACGAGTGGACTGGTTGAATACAGTGGCCATTTGTTCTTTCTTGAATGATGGCACTTATCATTCTAATTGACTATCATCGATAGAATGTTGGCTAGAAGATATTATAGTCATTATAAACCCTTTAGAAAAAATATTTTAACTTGGCTAACTGGTTGGTTACTGGGCTTGACTAATTTCATGTAGCTTTCCCATTTCGTCTGTTATCCTCCATTTAGTGTTTTTTTCTACTTACCAACATATTCACTGGTTTACTAGCAAGTCAGCTAGTTGGACCTCTAGTCTAACTATTTATTTTCTAGCTAATAGATTAGTGATACTAGCTAGTTGAATAGATGGATCATGAATAATGTCATGTATTGAGCAAGTCTAGTCAGTCGAGTAGTGAAACCAGGTTATTGGCTAATTGAATTCTTTTGAATTTTATGATTTAATTTGGATCTCATAGCCAACTATCAAGCTGACCTAGATTGTTGGCTAGCTAGTGTAAAACTTTCTCTCGTCACTTAAGAGGTCTTTTCATTGACTAGATGGCCTAGAAAATTAAGTAATTTACTCTAAACACATAAGTATTCCATGTTTGATGTCATCATCCTTTCTAAACACACTTATGGGTTAGTGGAACTCGTTCATGATAATTTAGACCTTCAAAAACTTGTTTGGATCAATCTAGAGTTTTTTTGACCTCATATTTGTCACATGCATTCCCATACAAAGTAAACGAATGAAAATTAAACCGAATTATATATAACAAGATGAAAAATCTACAAACTTAAAACAACTAAAAATATAGACAAATACAATGTTGATGTGTAAATATAAACATGAAATGCAACTAATACTATGATGAAAAGATATTCATTAGCCCTGAAAACCACAACCTAGACAATGTTATAGTTACTAAGAAAAGATTATATGCAATGGATTCTTTAGGACAAAATCTATTTGAGAATAAAGTAAAATGTATCGCATGTGTATTTTGATACATCCAAAATGGAGGAGTTGGATATTATGGTAGAAAAACAATATAGGGTGAACCAAAAATGCTCTAGTTTTATGTTTGGGGAGAGAAGTGGCGATTCTTATATTGGTGTTATCATTTTTCTAATATTATAATGATTTCATTAACTTTCTTCAGACAAATGATGATGACATGCTTCCAAAATGCTTTATAAGAATGACTAGGCACACAAATACTCATGATCGTGTTAAAAATAGGATCTTCCCCGTGTCTTGACATGAGTAGAAAGTAGTGCAGGAATACGTGTCAGTATGGGCTAGGATTTGTTCAATACTCATTGGAGTTAAATTCAAGAGGGTAACAAATTAATTCATGGTTGCAGCATTGATTCATGTTTAGAGTGTTAACTATGTATATTAACATGATTCCCAATTGGAATAATTTCACTTGGTGTCCTTTAGATAGGCTCCATTGAGAAGGAAAGTACCTATAAACAACCACTTCCTTCACTTGATGTTTCTTAAGTGAAATAAAAGTTTGAGAACAAGATGAAATTGGTAGTTATATATTTCATGACTTTAATATTGAATAACATTGTAAGGAGTAAAAATGGTGATTGTTATCGCAAGAGCATGGGTGAGATGCTAGAGGTGGTAATTAAATGTATTGTCATTGATAGATTCTTGATTCTCTTCATATTAAGGAGATATGTATAGTGATTCATCTCCAAGAATGCATTGTGGTTGATCATTTATAATACCTTAAAGGTATAATGTAAACAATCTTGGTCCAAATAGTCATGAAATAACACACATGTCCTCTCTCAAGAAGACGTTTTTTCAATAAAGTCAACCCATGGTCAACAAACAATTCATGGTAGAGTATTCTGATCAATGTTGAATGATCTAATTAGAGGAATTATAGTAAGAGGGGTCATGGTGAAGGACTTCATCACATATCTTTGGAATAGTGATTAGATTCAACCCAATCAATTGTCACAATAACTACAAGAAACAAAATAGGTGTGTGCAAACTTGACGACAACAATGTGATTGGGAGATTATTTTATAAACTTCAAATATGTCATCAGGGTTTGTATGGATTTGTTATATCTCTATGATCATAATGTGATTCTATTTTAAGTTAGGGATTTTTAAAGCTATGTCATATAAGTTATTCCTTATTGTTTATTTCAATATTGGGTGGGTTTTTATTTTGTTAATTCTTTGATGGTGGAATGTTGGTTCTATTCACATCATCATATTCTTTGATCAAGCAAGTATGATTTTTTCACAGGAAAAGAACATTGTAACATCGTATATTTTTTATGTGGTTCCTAATCCTCTAATTAGTGCGCAAGCATGTGATGAGTCTTGGTGGGATACAAAGTGAAGAACTCAAAGTGGAAAAAAATACTAATTAGTAACATAAACAGTGAAGAAAAGGAAATGCTCAAATAAAACTTAAAAAAAGCATATATGATCATTGAAAAGGCCCATCTTTTCATATTCGAGTAGGTAATAATTCATTACATGACCAAGATGACAACATGTTTATACAATAGTACATTTGTATATACAACATAAGAATAATGTATAGGGATAAAACAAAAAAAATTGCTATAGATACATCATCAAATAAATCATACACATGCATATCGGTATTTCTCTAGACACTACCAATGCACTAGATCCCAACCTTTTGCTCATTTTTTTAGAAGGTAAATCCTCACTAAAGCTTCTATATCTAAAAAGGATCTAAAATTGTATAGGGAGGACAAAGATCTATTTATAAATTTATAAATATGTAGAGTGATATAATTTTATTGAAATAATACCTTATATATTGAATTAGGAAGTTATATGTTAAACATAAACTTCAACAAAGTATGATGGAAGTAGTAAAGGAATCATGCAATCAAGGCACTAAAGTAGTTGGACAAACAATACTACATGGATTAGTTACCATATTTTATTTATAAAACTCAAAATTTGGGATATATCTCCAAACCTACTAGATAGTAACTCTGAAGTCCCCTTGCCCACCATTGATGATTTTACAACCATACAATCGCCTCAAGATCCCTCCAAACATCAACGATTAAGAGTATAAGAAGTAGGGGATCATCGGCCTATGACCTAAAAAATTGTCAGGCCCATCTAATGTACTCATGCACAAAATGAATCATTTGACATAGAGTGTATTGTCTTTAAATCATCATATTCACATAAATCTATATCATATTTGTAGTATTGCCAAATGAAGTAGGTGATATGACCTCAAACACACTCATATGAATGGATGAATGCATGCACTAAGGAACCAAACCTTATATGCCCTGCTAACCCACATATATTTTAACAAGATATCACTCCTAGTATACTCTCAAAATGTTAAGATTGCTACATAGATACCTATACCAAATGTCAAACTCCTAAAAATTAGAGAATCCATACATTCATAGGTAAAACATGACAAGGGGTCCATTGATTAATAAATGCATATGCTCATTTTTTATCTCATTAGAAGGTACAATTTAGGACATTAATGAACAATGAAAACATTAGGAGCAATAAAGCCAAGACGCATATAATAATCAAATTTCTTTAGCTTAGACATCATAATTTGGGATCTTATGACTCCTTATTTGTTAGCTTGGGAATGCATGTTGTCTATGTTAGTTATATGATGTTAAGACTCTTAGGGTCCTCCCCCGGTTCTTGATATGTATTTCTTAAATCCTTACCTTAGTCATCTAAGTCATGCTTTATGTTTGGACATCTTGATATATGGATCATGAATCTTGTTGTCCTATTGTGAGACCTTTGACCTTAAAATTATACACAAGTGGCATTAATCTTGTAATGACTACAGAAAGTGAATGGAACATCAAAATGACGCAACACTTGAACCACACCCTTCTTATGACCTCTAGTTCTATATAAGATTATAAAACATGTAATCAACCAAACTTGAACCTAACTTATCCAAAACCCTTAAATGAATATAACTAGGGTTAATCATGAAAATATAATTAATACATGTAATCTCATTCATAATTAGATTTGGCTTGTGGCTAGATGGTTAAGGAAAAGTTATGAAATTTGTAAATCAAGTACATGATTTAAATAATTATACGACTATGGACTCCTTGCATGAAATGTGATATAGGTTTATGCATGTTTACTTGCTCAAATGTTTCCATGTAGTATTATAGTATTGTACATGATGTATGTCTCATCGTCAATGTTTTATAACTTGAAAACATAATGTATAACTCCATTATACAAACTTTCTACACCTACCTGAAGTCTGGGGTAAGGACACAAGCTTGGGCTTCGTACTTGAGTTGTCAAGATAGGGAAGACCTTGATGATAAAATGGTTAGATATTGGTGGTAGCCTTGAGGTCCCATAAGAGTAGGGTTAGATAATCTTTAACACCCTCATAGACACTTCCAATTGTATGTTTGTCATAATATTCCAATGGGGAGTTAGTAAAAAATGTCATATGCATACACAAAATTTATTATATCATTATAATAAAATAATATAAAACATGGGCTTTTATTTTTATAAATACTTAACTTTTTATTATTGTTCATATATTTTTGAAACTCTTTTCAAAGTATACAAAGCTTACAAACACACACACACACACACACACACACACATATATATATATATATATATATATAGAGAGAGAGAGAGAGAGAGAGAGAGAATCAGGCTAGAATACACTCGAGTGAATCTGGAGCGGAATACACTGAAGTAGCTTTTCATGATGCAATATTTTTTTTTAAAATCTAATCCATTGATCTTCGTAAACATCTTGTGAAAAACTCATATGCAAAATTTGAGCACATTTGGATATGTATAGCTCATGTTATGAATACCGCAAAAAATTATGCATGTTAAATTAGTTTCGCTCGTGGATTTTTTTGCCCTTGGATGAGTGACTTAAACTCATCAAAATGGGCTCAAAATTTGTATGTAGCTTAGTTATAGTATGATAGTGAAGATCAATGGTTTACATTTTGCAAAAAATAGTCTTGATATGCAAACACACTTGAGTGTATTCATGCGATCTGTACACTCGAGTGTATTCTCGCCTGGCTCTCTCTCTCTCTCTCTGTCTCTCTCTCTCTCTCTATATATATATATATATATATATATAGGATTAAAGATTTCTCCCGCCCTCTCACATGCCCGTGGCAGAGGCTGAACACCCAGGAGGGTGGTAAATCAAGGTGAAAACTCGGATTTGAACCCGGGTTCCTTTGTTAGGGGACACCTACTTGACCAATTGAGACACTCCTTGTTGGCCACACACACATACATATATATGGGATTAAGAGATAAAGATTCCCCCCCACTCTCCCATACCCGTGGCGAAGGCCAAACGCCTGGGAACATAGACACACACACACACACACACACACACATATATATATATATATATATATATATATATGTATGTATGTATGTATGTATGTATGTATGTATGTATGTATGTATGTATGTATGTATGTGTGTATGGGATTAAGAGAGAAAGATTCCCCCCCCCTCTTCCACGCCTGTGGAAGAGGTTGAACGTCCGCAGGGATGGTCACTCTACAAATAAGGGCACCAACCTGGTCGCATGGAAACAAACCAGTAGGCCGCTTCCACAAGGGGGATTGGGTATTAAAAGATCCAGTCTTCTCAACATAGCGCTTATTACGAAGCTAGCATGGGACTTCGTACGGAAAAGGGAGGTTCCATGGGTGAGTCTAATGCGGGCCAAATACCCCAATAGTCGCACCAGTCCATCCTCCAACTCACACAGTTGGAGGAGTATTACTTCAGCGCATCCCTTTATATGGGTGCACTCGAGGATGACCCCTCTTTCTGGGCTGCAAACCAACGTGTGGGAGGACGCGTGGGTCAGAGAAGGGTTAATCCCAAAGCTACAGCCAGGGTTACAAATACCTGATGATCTTAAAGACTTACAGGTATCCAGCCTGGTCTTAGATGACGGGAATTGGGACAAGGACTTCCTCCAATCCTGGTTCACCATAGACTCTGTAACGAATATTGTCAGCATGCCCACGCCTAAGATGGACCTCGGAGAAGACGATAGGGTTTGGATACTTTCTTCTGACAGTGAGTTCACGACCTGCTCGGCATATTGCGGCATGATGGACTCGCAGAGCCCAGATCATGCTAAGTGTCTATCTGTATTGTGGAAACTTCCCATTCAGTAGCGCATGAAAACAACTGGGTGGCTCATTTTTCATAATCGTCTTCTCACGAACTGCATGTGGTTTTGACGGAGGATCTGGGCTGCCCAAGATGCCAACACCATGAGGAGACTGTACTCCATACTTTGAGAGATTGCTCAGATGCAATGCAAACCTGGCAGCAGGTGCTTCCTGCCGCAGCCACATCCTTCTTCCTGCAACAGTCTACAACGGAGTGGATGGAGTACAACCTCACCACCACCTTTCAGACGGAAGATTGGAAGGTCCTTTTTGCTACAACATGCTGGTGGCTTTGGAGAGCTCGAAATCAAATGGTCTTTGAAGGAAAAAGGATACCTCCAAAAATCCTCACGTTAAATTCCAGGGCGAGCATCGCCAGTGCAAAGGCGGCTTTGTCCAATCCTCCTCAGGAGAAATGTTCCCCGATCTTGCCCTCCTCCTCTTCCTTGGATGCGAACAACCTGTCTGCTATCATTCAGGTGGACACTTCCGTAGATTCAAAGCATAACACCAAGGCTACGAGAGTCATTCTGTGGAACACCTCGGGACATTGGATAACGGGATGGGCCACTACGTATCAAGGTTTTGATCTGATGGATGGGGAACTAAGAGCCATCTTGGATGGTCTCTGTTGTGCCACACTCAGGAACCTATCTCAATGCACTGTGGTTACCGACCCAAGCAATTCCCTTCACTAGATCAAAGGAAATAAACAAACTCCTCTCAAGTACATACTTCAAATACAAACTATCAAGGGCGCTCTCGAGCATTGGTCTTCAGAAATCATTTACAAACAGCGAGACCAGAACTAACTTACAAATCAACTTGCCAAGAGACACCTAAAACAACCTATTCGGGATGGATGTTGGGTTGAATGTCCAGATTTCTTATTATCCCTGTATCTGAAGGATTTAGAATCCTTCTCTGCTCATGTCTTTTGCCCTGGTGGCATGTAGTCAGTTCTACTGGCATATCCCAAAAAAAAAGGCATTGAGTGTGTCAATAACCTAGAAGAAAGAGATGTAACATGAAGTATAGATGGGAGAGTTTAGATGTTAGTTGTAGTCTCTAGACTTGTCTAGATCCATGATAAAGGTTAGGCTAGTGAGTAGCATAGATGACCAAATATGATGATGATGTGGATGATGATGATGATGATGATGATGATGATGATGATGATTATGATGATGATGATGAGATGATGATGATGATGATGATGATGATGATGATGATGATGATGATGATGATGATGATGACAATGACAATGACATCAACGATGATGATTCTTATAATGATGTTGATGTTGACGATATGTGCTTGCTTCAATATGACTTGAGTTTGTTTTTGTAAGGGTCAAGTATGCTTTGATGACATGAGATGAGTTGTGACCATGCAGTTCTAGCTAGACCTAGGAACATGTATGATACATATGACTTGGTTTATGTGGTAAACATAGCTAGTGGGGTGGAATTCTTTCTTATTTTTAGTCTTGTACATGTCCAGATATGGTTAATGATATATGGTTGAAGACAAACACATACCTCAAACTCTTTAAAAAGGAGAACCCTTATCATGTAACATACAAAAAGGATGAACTCTTGATACTGGTCAACCCGACATGGGTAAAGGTCAGAGTACCTAACCTCCAAAATATATGAAATGTTGAGAAATATGAATAAATAAATACATGATGATGAGTCCCTAGATAGAATTATTCTAAGTATATGAGGTGAGTTGCCTAGTGTGCAGTTCCCTTAAAACTTTTGAACCCTAGATTTTCTATGAAAAGATATAACCCTAGAGAAATAGGCAATTGACATGTGATGTTTACTCTATAGGTGAGGGAGATGTCGCAAGACCCTAAGATAGTGTACATGATGTGTGATCTCCATGATGAGCCTCATACTCAGGTTAGTGGTTTTATTTAAGGGAATCTACTGGCTTCTCTCATTTTGTATGTCGGGGTAACATTTTAATGGGTATATGGTTGTGGTTAGGATGTCTTGTTAGACATAAATAGACGTTATCTTGAGTGTCTTGAGCTCTAGATCTCCTTTCAAATACAAGTGAGATCCTCAATGTTGATGATAATGTTGTTCCTCAAATGATTCTTGATACATGAAATGATCTTACTTAAGTTAAAATTTGAATACAGATGATAAGTGACTCTCTTAAGAAAGACCTAATACGAGGCTGTACCATATATGGAATATGTAAGTTTGAAATCATGAACTTGATACAATGATGCCTTGATATCTTAGCTTGAATAATCATGATGTATGCAATGATTAATTTCAAACCCAAGAATGAATAACAAATGAAAATAATCGATTGGAGTTTGTAAAATTGTGGGGGGGAGGGAACTAAACCATGCTTGAAATCTAATGTAATGATGAAATACACACTAAATTAATTTCATCTAAAAGTCATGAAGATGAACATTTCCTATTGAGAAATTGATGATGTAGATTATAATAGCACACCATAGGCTCATATGAGTTAATGAACAACACCCTCATTCTATAGGGATATGGATACAAAACCCTAATTTCAAGATGATGTCAGAACATGAGAAAACCCCAAGTAACATGTATTGGGATGGGTACACCCTTGATGATGATAACCTAAGTGCACACCCCATAGTTGGAGGATGCCTCTATAGCTATATTTGGTCTCCTAAACATGAGGTTTTTGTCAACTTTGACTCTTGAGTGTGATATTGGACAAAATTTGAGGAAGAAATTGCTTTGAAGGAGGGAATGATGTGACAACCTAAAATTTTCTCACTCCATTTTACTATTTTTCTCTCATCAAGTCATCACTTAGTCAATTAGATATCAATTTCATATTTCAAGAGTTGTGATACCCCAATTTGATCACCTTGATGACTAATTTCATCATATTTGGTTCTAATTATAGAAATTGAACTAGCTATCATGCTTTCATATATAACTAATTTTGCAAATTATATTGAACCTTTATTATATGATCTCCATGTTTGTGGTGTGTATCATATTAGTGGACTCAATTCTTAATCCAACTGTGCAAAAATGACCTCGATTGTAGTTATGAAATGCAAGCTATGGCCATTTAAAATCCCCTTTGTTGTTTGATTTTATTTGGTTTTTGAGAATTGCATGTACCATTTGGGGTGTGGCCCAACAAGGCGGGACTGTACTCTTGGGTTCCAAGTTAGAAATCCACCTTGGGTTAGTGTAACGACCAATCAAAACCCTTGGATATTCACCCTTGGATCTGACCCCTAATCTAATGGACAAGAGAGCATCTCATAGCTTTGTCTGTACTGTATCATTGCTACAATAAGGTCCTTTACACTCAACCAATCACCATAAATCTCAATTCCTTTGTGTGAATTGGACCCCTCTTTTTTCTCATATCAACTTTATCTCTCGTTTTCGCTTGTTTTTTCCCCTCTTACATAACCTAGCTCCCTCTCCCAGTGTCTTCTTCTTCCCCTACATTGTGTGGCATCGCCATGGCCCTCTTCTCGATAGCATGTGCCTCATCCTCCCGTAGTAGAAAATCTGACCCCTAGCACCATCATGACGTTGCTATTAGCTGGGGGTGCCACGTCTATACGGCCAGATGATGCCTCAAGCCTTCTCCCATTCTACTCATAGCTCTGGATGCCACTGTAGAAGGGCCTTTCCCCATGTGGAGAGGAGGAATAAGGGAAAAAAATGATGACCATTTGATCTAGCTCTACCAATAGGAGGACCAAATCCACATATCTCTACATTTTCATTGGGCCCATGAGACACCAACTGACAGTCCAACTTTGACCACTGCCAACCGTGGCCCACATAGAGGGTGAACATGTGGTAGCCATGTGGCGTGGGTCCATGAAAGACAACACTGAGGTGAGGGAGAGCGGGTCCCAACTGCATAAGAACAGTAAAAAGGCCTAGGGAATGGGAAAGAGCGTCTACCAATCGTGCACATGCTCCTCTTTGGCACTACATGGCACTGAGCCATTGGCCACAAGGTGAAATTTTAGGAAAATGTCTTTTTTCTCTCAAATCATGCAAAATCTTAATAATTAGGTCTTAATCCCTAGTATGACAAAACTATATACCATTTTGATTGGGAGAAAAATATCTACAATATGGAAGTGGTTACATACCCTAAGTCTTCTTCTAGTCCTCTTAAATTGGTAAAGATGTAACCTTTGACTACTTTGAATATTTTTAATGCAAGATCATGATTCTAAATCTACCCTCTAATCCCCAAATAAGTAAGTTGGTTCTTATGTGAACCTAATGAAACTCCTCACCACTCCCTTGTTACCCTTGATGACACTAAATGTACCCATGTGTTGTTGCTTTTCACATTAGTGATATGATTTTCGCTAGATTGTTAACTATACATCTAACATAAATTTTAGTCTCATACTAATTTAAAAAATAGTAGCTTTATGCTATTTATTAAATTCACTCTTGACGTCCTTTTGTTATGGTTGAGTCATATGACACCTAATGTTTCATATGTAACCCTTCTATGTGAATGAATGATTATACTTGATTTAAATTCTATTTTTGACTTACTTGATGCATCAAACTATATTAGATATCTGAAATCAATATCTTATGATGGTATTGACCTTTTTGTCTAGGGTTGACCCCTTTAAGATACAATGATGTATGTGAACCTAATCTACCCACTTTGACCCCTTCTGTGCTAAAAGTACCTTATTTTATGCACTTGTAATTATTTCTTGATGTTGGTCATAGTCTTTTCTCATTCCCTCTCAAATCATAGATGTTCTATAATTATGATCCGCTTGGCATGGAGTGTTCCATTTAACCCATATGTCGGGACATTATGGCTAAGCCTTATACGTTGTCTTCGGAATGCATGTTGTATATGTTGGTCATATGATGCTAAGACTCTAAGGGTACTCAATCTATTCTTTATATGTGTTTATTATATCCTTACCTTGCTGATCTAAATCATGATTTATTTATGTACATCTTGACTATGTGGATAATGAACCTTGTTGCCCTATTATGAGTCTTTTGACCCCAAATTGTGCACAATTGACATGAATCTTGTAATGACCAGATAAAGTGAATGGAACATCAAAATGACATGATACTTGAACCACATCCTTCTTATGAGCTTTAGATTGGTATAAGATTATCAAACATGTAATTAATCAAACTAGAATATAACTTGGCCAAAACCTTAAAATGAATATAACCAGGGTTAATGATAAGAATCTGATGCATACATGTAATCCTATTCTTAATAGGGTGTGTCTTGTAGCTAGATTGTCAAGGATAGGTTATGCAATCTCTAAATTAGGTACAGGATTTAAATAACTATGTGACTATGTCTTTCTTTCTTGAGATGTGAAATATATTTATGCTTGTTTACTTATTGAAATAATGCCATGTAGTCTTATAGTAATGTACCTGATGTTTATCTTATTGTCGAAGATTTATAACTTGCAAACATAATGTAGAAATACATTATACAAACCTTGTGCACTTGCCTAGAATCTTGGGGGTAAGGAAATGAGGTTGGGCATCTTACTTGAGTTGTCATGATAAGACAAACCTTGATGATAAACGGGTCAACTCTGGTGATGGTCTTGAGGTCCCTCAAGAGTAGGGTTAGCTATTATTTAGCACCCTCATAGACTATTCCAATGAGAATTTCGTTAGACTATTCCAATGGGAACTTAGTTAAAAGTCCTTATGAATACACAAAATTGATGGTATAATTGGAGTAAAATGATATAAAATGTACTCTCTCATTTTTCTAAAACGTTAACTTGTTTTCTTGTTCGTCAACTTCTACAACTCTTTTCGAATTATACAAAGCTTATATATATGTATCTTTCTTCCTTGTACTCTTTTTATGCATATATTATAAGTTTATAGATGGATAGAGATTTGACGGCTTGGTGAGCTATGTCAGTTGTACTTGTAGTAAGATCCCTAATGTACACGAACAAACTTGTGTAAATTTGAATCTCAACTTGTAATTGGAATCTTGTAATAAAGAATACTTCTTATTAATACTTGCTGAATGTTAGGATTATATTGGTGCCTTTATCTTGTTACTTGTTTATGTATTCTAAGAACTTAGGCTTCCTCGTTCAATCTTTGTTAATACCATGCTAGGGATAGATACCCATGTCCACTCACCTTTGGATGTGTAGCCATAAGGAGTGTGGATTAAGGTAATAAATGATTTTGTGACACTATCGTATGAATTACTATGATATTATTGCAAGACATTTTCTCATTAGGAGACATAACTCTCTAAGTCATGTTCAAATACATGAAACAATCCCTTAACACTCCTTTAAAGACATCATGATATAGATGCCTCCAGGTAGGGATAATGCATCTTGAACATGCAACTTGTCATTGTCAATTTCTTACTACTTTATTTTCTTCCCTTTTTATCAAGGGATTGTACCTAAGAGAGTTCTCCTTTCATGAACATGACTAGAAATTATGGTATTCACTATTTGATATGTCAAGAATTCCTTCAATTTTGATTACCTCTTGTACTACTTCCAGATTGATGAATGCATACCCTACTCTAGACATCCATTTATAAGACTCTGGACTTTATCTTCTTATATGTAGCACATTACTTCATGATATGAAATATTGGTGTCACAACATAATTTAGTGGTAATTATAAGAAAATATTTTATAGGATTAATTTCAATAAACAACAAGTTTGGAGACTAGCATACTTAAACAATGAGGGTCGGTAATCCTCTTCAAAACTTGTCTTATATTTGTTTCCACTTACAAACCTCACACTAAAATCTAGACAACATTATCTTAGAAAAAATGTATCATGAGACGAGAAATATTTTACAAAGGGGATAAGAGTTTTAGATAATTATAGCATAGTGAACTATTATTAACTCTATAAATAATGGTGGTTTGGACATACTAGGTGTTCAGTCTGATTTTGTAGTCTTATAGACTAAAAGTTTTTGTAGAATATGTAACTAGGAAAACATTTAAACAATCCTCATCAAATCAAAGCATAGAAAAAGATAATATGACACCCCACAAGAGAAAGTCTTCAATGTATGGGTTAACAATTCTGTTTGTAGAGAAACTCTTCATAAGATGACCAAAATAAAATTGTAATAGTGAAAAATTAGCTAGATTTTAGAATTATAACTGGTCATCCTATTGTCCTTTGTGAGCATACCTACAAATACACCAATATATTCTCTTTAACAAGATTAAAAATTTAATGCAACCCTCTTTATTATTTATTACCACTGTAAAGGAACATTTTAGCTACCTTCTACATACAACTTTAACCAAGATCTCATACAAATTTTGAATGATATTTTCTACAATACTAATTCTTCAAGGAAGAAGTTTCACTTTGTTTGGAATTTTTTTCATAGAGACATATGCGATCATATTTATACCAATACTTAATACATAAAATATATATTTTATATGACCTAAGATCTTAAAAAAAATTCCTTGCCTTTAAATATGAAGTTTCATCTAAGGATATTTCATTAAATCTTCTTATCTTTGAAAATTATATTTAGATTAATTTTTTATTATAATGATATTTGAGACAATAAAGATAGATAGTTATTTTTAGAGGCAATTTTACCTGATTACTCATCATAGGTACAAAGTTTTTTTTAAGGTATGTTGGTCTGGAATTCACTCTAGACAACTCATCTTAGTATGCATTTTTGCATGTGTTACTCTGGAATATAGTGTTCACTTTTAAAAAGTTTGTGGTAGGGGAATAATACTTCTTACACACGATAACTTCCCTAACATAAAATTTCTAGTAGTTGTTATCTTTGCTTACCAAATGAGTAACCCAAAGTCATATATTTTTAAATATCCATTTGCAACAACAATCTTGTATAAATTCTATAGAGGTAATAAGAAGCAACACCATAACTAATTAAAAAAAAAAAACTCATTCGCTAAAAGTAATTTTAAATCCACAAGTGACATACTATCGTTTCTTCTTGTTTTTCAAACACCTGAAAAGAAAGAGATTGATGTAACTTCAACCAGATAACTCCAAATGCATAGGATCTTCTTGTTAATATAAAAAAAATGTTTTAATGTACTTTTCTACCCTTCTAATACATAAGTCGGACATCGACGCCCGACAATGGTGTAAAAGAACAATAAGAGAACTCCACTTATGTAAAATGCTCCAAGAAGCATACTATTGGAGATCTACATGAACGCGATAATAAGAATATCAAAGATCTCGCAAGATGGTCACGATCCCATTATTTTTCTTAATATTTTTCTATTTTAGTGGTTTTTTTCTGTTTTTTATTTTTCTTGCACTTCCTCCTCTTAGTCTCAACTTACAGATACACGGAACAACTTTTTCATCTTTTAAATAATATTTTCAACCTTCGCTAAAATACTTAAAAGATTAAATACTAAATCATCGATATTGTTTAACATAATGGATTAACTAGAAAAGGTGGTATTGTCGTTTTCTCCTTAGGGTCTCTTCTTCTATCCAAGGGGTTCTTTGATATTGGTTAAAATTGGACCTCCAGCCGGGCTGCCGGGTAAACACAATTAACCCCCCTCAAGTTGTTTTGTTGGTGAGCAGTGTGAATAGGTGTTTCACCTTCCATGATGTCGAGGCAAGAAGCGTTTGTCGAGTGGGAGAACATGGGGATGAGAGGCAGTGGAGAAGGCTTCTTCGACCCCTCCGCCCCCCAGCCCAGGTCGGGCTTCCTCCCTTTGAGCGGTTGCCTGCAACCAGGTAGAGCCGCCGCGCAAGGTGATGACCTCAGTTGCTACCATTTGGCAAACGCAGGAGCTGCGGTCACCCTTTCTTCTGCAGCGGACGATCGCATACGGAAAAACTTGGAAGCTGTTGGCGCTTCTGCTTCCGTCCAGATGAGATCAAGCGACAACACATGGTAATTTTGATCATACGCTTGTTCAAACTTCCTCGATATATCAAATAACCCCGCACCGGCTCCTCTTACAGTAACTTGCTTCATTGGTCGTGTAATACCACTAATAGTCAAGTTGAAATTTTGGAGGTATCCCAGTCTCCATTAGGGTTGTCAATAATCCGTAAATCATGCGGTCATTTGTAACTGCAACCAATACTTCTTAACTTGTTGGCGAAACTATGAGAAGGGTTTCATCGATCGTAATTGTTGGTCCGTCAAATTAAACATGATTCAGGCCATGGGCTGACGGCGCTAGCGAGGTATCTGCAAGCAGCAACAAGGAAGCCCCACGCCAGCTGCTGCAACCTGCTAGCAAGGACAGGAACGTCCTTAGATCCATGGTGACCGTGAAGATGAAGAAAGCAGCTAAAACGAGGAGGAAGATCCGGGAGCCGCGTTTCTGCTTCAAGACCATGAGCGAGGTCGACGTTCTGGATGACGGCTACAAATGGCGAAAGTACGGTCAGAAGGTCGTCAAGAATACGAACCACCCGAGGTTGGTTTCCCTGGCCTTCCTGCTTAATCATTACCATCGTCGTTGATCCAAGGGAAAGGTGTGATAATATAATACTGACGAGAAAGAATGAGCTACCTGGCTAGCTACACGCTAATTCTTTTCCTTTCCCTCTATCTCTTCTTGCAGCTTTATGATTCTCATTTCCACTTTGGATCTCACTTTCATCATTACTTGCTTTGCATGTTGCATGGATTCTTCCATCAATGGCTTGTTGCTATTGTTGCATATGCAACTATACTTGGATTCCTATTCGTAATATTATATTGCCTGTCTTATACCCGTAGTACAACCAGGATGTTAATGTACTCATGTGAGTGCATCCATTCTCAGTCGTAATCTTCCCTCGTGACGAAGTTGATTGCACTTTTCTAGCGTTTCTGCTATTCTGCTGTTTTAGGTATATCTTTTTCTCTCAAGTGGAGAGGTGAAGAAACCCTGCGCCCAAGACTTGTAGTCTAATCCAACAAATAGATTTTGACCGACGAGGATATATGTATATATAGTTCTTCTTATCTGACAAAGATCTTTTATAGGTAAACTATGTGTTCGGTCGCGTTTTTGAAAGAAGGAAAAAAAACGATGCATACACAATAAAAGCAGCTATCTTTTATTAAGTATTAAGAGTGGTCATAGCTCAAGATGCAAACATCTGACTGAAACTCCTATAGATGCAAACATTTTGTAAAGTGATTCATATGAAACTCGTAGAACTAGACGAAGTAGGTGGAGTGATTTTAGAAAGAACCAGTTACCCATTCTAAAGGTGTTAGAATCAGTTTCAAGTTTGTATTATGCACTGGTCGCATGCCAACCATATGTAGCTCAATTTAATCACTCCTACAGTTGGGTTTAACAAAACCGTTAAGCCAATTGAAATCATTGATAAATTGTAGGCATATAACAATTACGCCTTATCCCTCAAGAATGATCATTCAACCTATTATCCAACTTAAAGTCCAAATGCAATATACTTTTTAGACATATTTCACCTACTGTAGCAAGGTTGTGATCATATTGTACTACTTGAGACTTGAGTGAAAGAAAAAAAAGTGTAAGACATTGCAATAAAGTGATGCTTAAAATAGAAAACAATTATTATCCTGAGGTCGAAAATGTATCTCATTTTTTGTTTCTTATGATTAAATATAAGAGAATCCTCCATATGGATGTATTGATATCAATAATTCTTTCATTATTCAAATATGATTACCCAAAAAATTATTGTAGTGCAGGACGATATAGGAAAATATCTTCAAATCCAAAAACATATTTGAACATAATGAGGCAGCCTTGGTAGGAGCAATAGACTTAAAAGAGCTTGTATTCATACTATACTGCTCAAGCTTAATTGTCTAATAGAAGGTGATGCAAAAGTATTCATTGATCAAACCCTTGAAAGGTAAATTGCTTCTTCAATGTACTTGTATTATGCATAACTGAATTAATGACATGTTGAAAAATAGATTATGATGTGGATCCAACCATATATTTGAATTGAAGATGCAGATGAACTACTTAACGTAGTTTCCCAAATCACAATTTTGAAACATGGAAGGAGAAATATTTCCTCTATCTATCATCGTGGTCATCCAATTAGGAGTACTGTAAATCATCAAGTCTTGGCTTATCATCTGTTTCAACAAAAAAAAAAAACATAAAGGGTGAAATTGATCCAACCAAAGAGAAAAAAGTAGTATGCATGACATTGTATTCCTAAATTGCAATAGAAACAAGAAATGTTCAAACATATTATTTCACTTGTCATACGGTGGTGCTTAATGATTTACAAAGATAATATTCAAAATTCTTTGAGTTACTTAGATATTTCCCTTTCAAAATGATTCTAGTTGGCTTATGAAAACTATACTCACTGATAGTCCCCTACCATCTTGGTCTCATGTTGTGTGGATATTTTCTAAAACAAAGCTTAGTGAGACTATATATGCTACTTCTTTTAAGGAACGTAAAATTCCGTCTGTCTGCTAGTTATATATATTTTTGCTGATGTATATATTATCTTTTTGTAGAGATTAGGTTTCTAGCCTTCAAATAAAGCTGTTTACTCCTGTATGCATTTTATTTTAATGTAGATGAGATCATGACTGTGGCAATTAGACATTACTGGTGATTTCTTACTGAAGAAATAGATTTATATTTAGTTGAAACTCTGATACTCGAACTGGAACGACACTCCGTCTGAACATTGCATATCGAACTACACTTTTTCTCTTCAGTTAGGTGTACTACAGAATCTTAGTTGCAACACTGACTGCAGGAGCTACTATCGTTGCACTCAAGATAATTGCAAGGTGAAGAAACGTGTGGAGCGACTAGCAGAGGACCCCCGGATGGTGATAACAACTTATGAAGGCCGGCATTCGCACCTCCCACCAGAAGATGGGGATGAATCACTGACAGCTACCCCTCCAATTAGCTTCTTCTGGTAGCACGCCGATATTTGGTTGTAAGTAGTTCTTTTGCAATAATCAAGTGAATGATCGATCAGTGGATATATATCGTTGTGCATACAGCACGAAAGAGTGCTTTCCTCGTTCGTATTCAAAGAATAAGTATCCACTAGATGCTGTTATCAGTTCTTACATGTTTCTGTACAAACTTATTATTTGGTTCAAAAGTGCGTCACTGTCTATATGCTACCATCTGCTAGTTTCTGTTACTGTTTTTGTGCATCTCCCTGACGTGCCGGCAAAACTCTTTGTTAGAGTTTCATTTGTATGCGAATATAGAGATCAGTTGCCTTTCGTTTCCTTTTCTTTAAAGCCAAGCACCATATTACTTACTGCAGTGTTCCTCAAATACCCATTATGGAAATACTCTGTCATGTACGGTATTCCTGCCATACATTAACAGTAGGTTGATTGATATAATACCTAACGATGTTTTTGCTTCTCAATCCCATCAGATTGTTTCGTGAAAGTTGCATCCGTTTCTGATTGTCCTGGCAAGTGCATGTGATCTGCTTGCAGCTTTCCAATTTCCCTTTCCACGACGGATTGGCGCCTTTGACGCTAGGCCCAGGCTCCTAACAGGCTAATAATTGCACCGGTTTATCATTTGAGAATCTAATCTTTGCATTTGGCGACGATATTGGGTTTTCGAATATGGACCAGTCTAGGCGCATAACTGGGCCCAGCTTAGAGTAGCAAACCTCTTAATTCGCCCACTCAGATCTCGAACAGCAACTCAGAACACTCGGCATTTTTTCAGAGTTTCATTTTGCAAAAAACACCTAGCCTTTCCATAATTTCGAAATTATTCTTTATAAGATTCCGAAAAAACAGCACTCTACGTACTGTACCGTTGATCACTATTTCTTTTTATAACTATCAGGCTCTTAGACAGTACCTTCCGTATTATTATGAACATTAAGTAGTTTATGTTTGCACTATTCTTTTAGTGAGATATGACCTTTTAAAAGCTAACCCATCTTCAGATTACAATTTTCAAACTTGTGTGGATCTCAAGGGGGTACTTGGGACAAGTCGGACTCGAAAATATGTTTTGCGATGATTATGCTATACAACTTTCAACCAATATCAAACTTAGAATCAATTGCCAATTGGAGCTTGTAAGATATCACATTAGATCATCTCTTATTACAAAAAAATCTCTTACTCTGTGGTAGTGTTAACCATGTATAATTTCTAGCTTTATGTTAAGGATTCATATAATCATATAACACAGATTTTTTTGCACAATAGTTCTTCATTTGTGCTACTTTGATCGTGTATATTCAAGTTATGAAACATGGACTGCCAGATTTTGAATGTTGGGTGTTTGAGATGGCAAGTTGTAGATTGGAATATGTCACATAATGACAACTCTGGAAGACAGTTGTGTTGACCCCCCATACAAATACAACAACTGCAAATCTAGATTGCATTTCCAAGTGTAGGTCGGATTAAAACTAAGCATGTCCAAGTCAGTAGAATCTTATTATCTGAGGTGAAAACTGCGTTGATACTCTATTTTTGGTCATTCATACATTAATCAAGATCAAATATGCTCTCTGGATAATGATAATGTTCATCCCTTACATTTCATATTTTTTAGTATATGTCCACCTATTTAATCCACTTATTTTACCCATATGCCACATTTTGGAGTTATACAAAAGATATTTTTCTATGGACTTAAGGGAAATCCACCATTCAACTTAGCTTTTGTAAGACATTTATCATAAATTGTTCAATTAGATTATCCAAAATAAAATACTTATTTTTAGTCATATGGATATTCAACTACCAGTATCTTCACGAAAATCCATATCTTTTGTATTCATGAAAGACTTCATCCTCATATTTTATCCTCTTATCTACCTTCATTTTTTGTTGATTTTTAGTCCATATATGACAATCCCACAATTCATATTGTTTTTGTCTGACATATCTTCAAAAGTTTAAGAAAATTGAAAACCTATATAAAGAAAATGTTCCTAGTGCGAAGAGATCTTGTAGATCCCGATCATCAACTAGGTGACATGAGGAGGAATTATGTGATTTGTCACGTTTTTGAATCTAGGGATGACAAGGATCCAGAATTGTGTTCCAGAATCTTCTACTAGAAACTTGAACCATAATTCTATCCGATAAATACCTTTAATACCCTCCATATAATTTACACCTTCTGACACTCTTGAAGACAAATAGAAAACTATCTCCCTCTTTACTTTCAGATGCTTGTGATTAGAGGATCCTTCCTCTAGCACAACTGTTTATTTTTTATGTTGTTATTCTATAGAAGATAATTGTTTACATTCCAAAATAAACTACTCCTGGCCTATTTAATTTAATTATTAAGGTCATAATTTGTCCTCTACTGCATATTTACTTGAACTACTTAACCATAACTACATAAATTTCTCATTTGTATCAACTGAATGATCAAGATCTACTTTTATGTGGTTTAATAAAATATCTTATTTGGTTTGATGGACCTTATAGATCACTTCTTGATCATTACAAATTGCACTTGTATTGTCTCTTCTCTCGTTTCTCACTCTTTGATCCCAAATTTCCAGAATGAGTCTGTACCTTGAGAGATTCTAAGGCAATCAGGGACCCCTTCACCTAAAATTTTAGGATTTATAAGGCAATGAGGGTAAGGACATGACCATCTTCATCCTGAAAGATCAGAAAACTAAATGTCACCCCTTGTACATGTTTTTCACTTGAAATTTTTTAACATGAACTAGAATTATCATTTTAACTCAAGATTATGAAAAAGTTTGATACTGCTTATGGATGGTGTGGGGGTGCCTAATACCTTCCTCACTCATAATAAGAATGTTGAATTTCGTTTTTTGCCACATTTTCCCTTTTACTTATCTTCCTTGGTTCAATAAAATTGGACTTTATCTTATTTTCTTAAAAAGGATATCCTCATTTCCCCTATTCCTTAGGATAACCAACAAAATGAAATTTTCCAGATACTTTGTTTTGTCAAATGGAATATAAAGTAATATCCATTACTTTCGTTTGGATATTCAACAAAATAACATTTTTCATATTTGGGTCCAAGCTTTTCAGAAAACCATTTCCTAACATAAGCTTCACATCCTTAAATTTCATATAGTATACATTGGGGGTATTTCCTAGTCCATATCTCAGATAATGTCTTTTGAACTTCTTTTAATGTGTGAAACTAATTGTAAACAATGATTTCAAGTGTATATCCACATGAGGGAGATGGAATATTAGTATAACATATCTTAGATCGTACCATGTACAATAGGTTGCATTTCCTTCTTTCTCATACACTATTATGTTGTGGTATTTAAGGTGGAATCCATTGAGACACAATATCACAATCCCTCATAAGGGCCACAAATGCTTGGCTTAAGTATTCACCACCTCGATCTATTTGAAGTGCTTTAATCCTCTTTCCAATTTGATTTTGTACTTCATTCATGAGTTTCTTGACCATAGAATCTTACTTGTGTTTCATTAGATAAACATATCCAAATCTACTAAGGTCATTAGTAAATGTAATGAGCTATTGATACCCACCTCTAGCATTTGTCCTTAACTATCTATATGTATGAGTCATAATAAGTCACTTTCCCTTCACTATTTTTAGTAGTGCTACTTTCGTGATCTTTCCTAATAAACAATATTTACATGTCTCAATAAAATGAGTCCAGATTACCATCTTTATGTAGTCTAGAATTGCACTTATCACATATGTGCCCTATATGAAGTGCAATAGGTAAGTTTTGTTTGAGTCTCCAAGTTTGAATCTCTTGATATTTTTGTTATATACATGGGTCTCAAGCCCTAATCAACATTAGTGTTCCATCTTAGAATATATACTCTCTTAATATTGACATTTGACCATTTTCTATAGGAAATTAAAAACCATTCTTGTCCAAAAAAGATACATAGATAATGTTTCTATTTATGGAAGGTACACAATAGTAGTTCAATAACTTGATTACAAGACCATTAGACATACATATATAGTAGGTGTTTGTGGTAGTGTCATCAACTCTTACTCCATTTGCAATACATTATTCCACCTCTCCTTTCATTATGGGTCTACTTCTTTTTAAATATGTGAGATACACCCAATATTTAATATCAATGGAAAAGAAGTAGATAAGTTTATTTCTACAACATATATATCTTTAGTGGAGATATCTATGGCATCCTTCTTATTCTTCAATATGTCTAGATATAGAGGATATTTTCTCTTCCAATGTTCATCTTGGAAATAGTTGCCTCCCTTAACTACTACTCCTTTTGCCTTAAGAGTAGAAGACTTTTGGAAATCCTTAGAACCTTTCTTGGATTTGGTTTTTCCCTTAGACTTCAATTTTTATTTTCTATCATTATCATGGATTAGGGCTTATCTTTCATTTATCCCTCAATTGTTCTCAACATGCCAAGTAATTCTATCAACATTTTAACCAAAAAAATCATGTTGTTGTTCATGATAAATTAATTATAGGAATCTAGATCAATTGAACAATCACATTTGAGGAAAACTGTTGGCCTAAAAGAAATTCCAATCTGTCTAGGGTTTCCACATACCCGATTAACTTGAGTACATGGGGTCCAACTGAATCACCTTCTACCATATTGCACATAAACAATGCCTTGGAGATATCATACCTCTCTTCCCTTGATTGTTCTTAGTACGTGTTTTTGAGATGTTCTATCATCTCAATAGAATCCATATTTTCATATTGTATTTAAATCTCATGATTCATGGAGGAAATCATAATACACTTGATGCTCAGGGAATCATTGGAATTATTCTTATAAGCTCCCCTTTCTGCCTATTGCGCATTTGGAACTGATTCATTTGATATCACCAGAAATAGTTTTGACATCCATGCAAATAATGTGGGGTACACAGACAAGGTATGTACAGTTTTAGTTACATACACTAGGAAAAAACATATATATCTTTAGTTGGCCCCATCTTCCATATCAATAATCCATGTTGCAAAACATGTGGTATTTAAAACATATACATATTAATAGTTAATTGTTCACAACAATTGTAATGGCACAAGGTACATAAAACTAAATATGATCATGCCAATAATAAATCCCAATTAACTCTAGATTATGAGGCTTGATACCACTATAGGAATCGATAGAGAGTGGAAAAAATGAGAAGTAGAAGAAACAACCAAAATTTTATATTTCTCTACGTATTCATGAGAGAATATCTACAACAACCATATATTAGGAAGGAAGGTATTTTATATCATACCTTTGTTGCAAAGTAGATCCAACAACTGAGATCACAAGAATAAAGGTTGAGCAAGATGTCATTGACATTCTGCTAAGATAGTCATGAAGGCGTCTATGTATCTATCTAGTCCACATAGACGATGGGAACTCCACTTCAGAATTCAAAAGCTGGCATGGAAGGAGAAACCATTCTGTTGAAAACATGCTAGCATTTCACAACCTCTTCTCTCTCCCTCTTTCCTTATGGACAATGACATATGGCCAAAGTATTCTCAAAAGGTGGCTCTTCATATCTGCTGAAAGCGTGACCATTATTTCTCTATTTATAGGAGAGGTAGGAAACCAAAACTTCTAATAAAACATAGAAAAATAAATGGAAGAAGCATGTTTTAGAGTGGTGTTCAATGACATATAGTCTAGAAACCATCTTGGTCCAGTCAAGTAAATGGCCAAGTCGAGATTCTTCACACAGTGGCCAATCCAAACTTCCACATAGATGATTCGCTACTCCAGTTGGTCAACCAGACTAGTTCATAACATTCTAGACCAATCCATTGATCCAATCCAGTTGGGTGACTGGACTAACTAGTCAACCAATTGGGTGATCTAATCCATTCGGTCTATGAGGCTAGATAGTCAACTAATGGGGTAGATATTGGCCTATCCAGTCAGACGGATGGACTTCTATTTATTACATAAATGTTTCAATTGATTTCCTAAACCTTTTAGAAACCAATCAATCATGTGTCCATTATATACTCCTCTTCCCTATGGCATGTTATTCTGGCCCAAGAGAATCCAAATCACGTTAGAAATAATATATGCATCATATCACGACTTCACATACAATTATTGGTATCTAGAAAGGCTTAATTGCCACCCAAGTAATTGGAGAAGTTAGACAACAACTTCAACATAGTATTGTGATCATTATTATAGTGATTGAATAATCCCTTTGTCTCCAATATCTAGATTGGTACAATGAATGGACACATCATCGTATTAAAGTTCAATATTTATTTTTTGATCCATATAATAGACTATTTGAAATACATTTGATCTCACTATTATATAATGGCTCACATGAACATGGCCATGCATTCCA
This sequence comes from Alisma plantago-aquatica, assembly GCA_963693085.1. Classification (NCBI taxonomy): domain Eukaryota; kingdom Viridiplantae; phylum Streptophyta; class Magnoliopsida; order Alismatales; family Alismataceae; genus Alisma; species Alisma plantago-aquatica. Next base: position 784,606,680 of record OY856412.1, on the reverse strand, counting down.
TTGTTTCACTCATTAAGTTCATGGGATATCACTCCAATACGAGGGACATATTCCATCTACATCACTCACAATGATCCACATGTGTCATAGTCCACTTAAGCACTACTTGTATGACAACCATTTTTCAAGTTCACGCTAGAAAGTGTTAATGTACATAGAACAATATGTGCTAATTGTAGTGACTTCTGGTTTAAGAACCACAATTACCATTGTAACTTAGATATATAATCTTAACTACCATTTATGTATTCCATGTATCTTACCCAAAGTGGGTCTGATTAGTACAACTCATTTTCTAACAAGTACACACATATCTGAGTTGATATCCAATATCATGATTGAAGAGACATATTCATAAATATACATACACACTAGTTATATGTATTATTGTTGTCACATAATATTCACAATAATAATTGACTGGGGACATAACATGAGTGTGTACTCTTAAGCATACATTTGTTCTCATGTTTAGGTCCTCAACCCAAACTATATGTCATGGAGCCATGACATGGTTAGGATATTATCATATTTACTCATTATCTCAATATTGACAAAACTATAATAATTTGAATTGCCTTTATTAATATTCAAATCAACTACAATGTGTTATGTTACAATCATCATATGATCAGATCTCAAGCATACTACAAAAACCTAGATAATGATCTTAAATTGTATCAATAGGTCTCAAATAATGACCATTCAAATGGAACACATGACTTGTTCTCAAATCCCTATCACAAATATCTAAGTTGCATATGAAATCCCTACATCTGATCGTTACCTCCAGTTGGGTTTTGGACTGCACCCTTATATTCTATATTGAAAGGAAAAAAGTGATATGTTAGAAATCAAGTCATGTATAAATCAGGAAATTTTCCTTAGTGTAGAAGCTTTACACTTGAAGGAGAAATAATCACTTGTTCAACTAAATCCCTACCTTGTGTAGGCATATTGACTTCCCTCTTCCATTAAAAGTCCTACTTCTTATAGGTACCTTTTTTCATTTTAAATTCAATATCTCGTAGACATATCATGATTAGATTTTGGGTCCTATATTTAATTAACACCTCACATTCTATAAAGCCCATTTTATATAGGAAACTTTGTACATTTTTACTATTCTAGGGTTGTGATCCAAGATTTAAATTTGATGTAGCTTTCAAATCTCACAATTGGTCTAATTTGCTCAGATTTCTAATCACAAAGAGAGTGAAAGACGATATTCTTCATGATCTTTCCAAAGAAGGCACTTTCTATGATCTCAAACTATTACAGACTCCTAATTTAATAGAATTCTTTCTAATGAACTCAATTGTAAACAATATACTTTCACATATACCCATTTTTGACAAAGACATGAATCAATGGGAGAATCATACATGGATCAAATAAGAACTAGAGCAATGAGAGAAACACTTTCTACATCCTAACTAAACCTAAAACTATTCAAATGGCTCAGTGACACTCTGGAGGGTTAGATGGGTAGTCTTGTATAGGTACATGCTTTAGTACAAAGTCTAACCTTATCTTTTAATAATCCTTTATCCTACCTTATCTCTTTTATGGATAGCCATTCACGTCACTATAAAATAATAAACAAGATAGACTAAATAGAAAGATCATAATCTTGATCCTTGATATCAGGTGGGTTCATTCCTATTGAGATCAGTGCTCTCATAACCCAACAAGAACATAATCAAACTATATAGGAAACAAGTGCAAGATCTAAGGATAAAAAGATAACAATTGTAATTATGGGATTATATGGGTTCCTTCTTGTGAGTATATGTAGTCTAATCATGCCACAAGAGTATATCTATCTAACCATAAATCAAGGCAATAGGGTTAGAAGACATTCATTCACTAAATAATTAGAGTCAGATGCAATAGAGTAAAGAGCAGGCTACATGGCTACTGCCCTTGGCCTAGTAAGGGAATTATCCAGATATAATGTAAAAGGTACAATACAAAATATGATCGAAGATCAAAGATAGAGCAATTGATTTTTATTTGGAGTACCCTCTCCTTTATGGAGGAAAAGCAGTAGGTAAAACCCAAGAGGAATGGTTGCTGGTGGCAGCTAGATTTCCAGATCTAGGGCAACTTTTGATTTACTGGCATTAATCTCTTGCTTCATCCCGAAGTCACATTCGTCAAAATTTGACTATATTGGTGACTTTCTAATTTTAGCATTTGATTGAGTCTTTACTTACATTCCTTTACTCCACACAATAACATCTAAAATTTATCAACTTTCCTTTCTACCTGGTCAAAGGAGTATCTTTGACAATATTAACTATTTTCCCAAATAGAGAATGGAACAATTTATCAAACTACCCTCATTTAATTCTTTGAGTGCTCATTAACTTTTTCAACTATTTTTGCTACAAATTTATACTACAAAAACTTTGACTGAATTTTGATCTCATTAGAAGTTCCAAAACAATTCAAAAATATGATTTTCCTACATCAAATCAAATTCCCTTTCCAACACATATTTCAACATTGAATTTGGAGTTTGCGTACTAAATATATAGAGATTTTAGTGCATGACATATATTTGAGGCACTACACAAACATCTTACTAGAGTAATTTGAGAATTTAGAGGGCTTCAAAATAAATTGTTTATTTTCCTCCAAAAGTCACAAGAAATTGAGTAAAAACTGCAACTTACTAGGGTAAAGAAAAAAAAGATAATTAACTCTAAAATTAGAAAATTATGGATAAAATACTTCTAAAGAGAGATCTAAAACATGCAAATAAAATGGATAAATATACATTTATCAAATACGCCAAACTTAAATCGTTTCTTGTCCTCAAGCTACATTGAATTGATAACTATGCCCAATAACACTCTCATTAGTCTTCCTCACTTTCCTAGCACTACATGAATCCCTACCACCTTGCATGGAAAAGAAATCCCAATATCCTGGAATCCCAAAACACAATTTTCTAATTCCATACTGAAAATTTCTTACAACTTTCTTCCATTTCAAGACGCACAAAGAAACATATTTCCTATACTTTTTGCCTTTTGTACTCCCAAAAATTCACACAAATTCTATACAAGAATAGGGTTCACGGATTTGATGGTTGGGGTTCATGTAGATTCCCTTGGGTATAAAAGTAGAGTGAAGGGAGGTATAGAAGGAAGTAGTCTCTCATCTATTCGACTTGAGACTTTTTTATTTTTTTGTTTGTAACTACATTGATTGTATGTTTTGATGTGCACTTTGGCATATTTCTTGGTGATATGCCCCTATTAAATTTACGAGGGGTATGGAAGAAGAGACAACGGGGGAAGAAGGGGTGCCACCCCAAATATGGAGTTTGAAACAATTTTGGATTTTTATTTTTTGCGAATGGAGAGGCAAGAAGGTGGTGGAAGAAGTGTACACAAAAGGTAGGACTTGTGCATCTTGTGTTTTAGAATTCAGCGCATTCAGAGTAGTGTGGCATCAATTCAAGTATTCTATGTAACTTACGAAAATCGGCAAATTGTACAATCCATTCACAAATTTGTAAGTAGGGACATATTGTATCTGATTCCTATGGATCCATTTTGATTTGCCATTTTTCCAAAGCATAGTGCTATTAGAGGTCACAGGGGACCAAGTGATTTCTAGAGAGGGTATATTTTTTTAAAATGTTTTAAGAATATTCACATATTTAAGGTGGTTTCTTGATTGACATGAATAAATGGCCGAATAGATAAAGGTAAAAATTATGGAAGAAAAAGGAAAACTTTGAAAATTTTAAAGATAAATATCATAAGAAAAAATTCTATAAAAATAATATAGAGCAGGTGGAATGGAAATGTACCACCGACCTCCAGCCAAAGTAAATTTTTTTCTCATTCTGAGCAAAACTTAAATGTTGAATGGTGGGAATAAACATGATGGGTTGCCTCCCAATAATAACCATGTTTAACATCAGAAGTCCAATGTATGTGTGGTCTACCATGGAGGAGCAACAACTGGAAGTCTGCATGATGATTGTATTGTCCTGGTAGATTTCCTCTCAACCACTCCCCTATTCTTGTTTCTATGAGCCTATTACAAATGATATGATACATGTCAGAATACCAAGGAAAAGAGTTAGAGTCATACCAAATACGTTCCTCATTGCTTAGTATATGGCGTTGAATGAAGGGTTGATAATAGTCAATAGGATAAGGTAGAGGGGGTACAAGAGTGAGGCTTATTTTATGCATGGTCATCCCATCGTCACAATAATTGGTATCTATGGGAGTTGTATTGCACAGTTGGTACATGGAGATTTGACAACCTGTGGCCACATATGAGTCTTATGGATGGACTTATAGTATTGTAAACTCATGAGTAGGTATGGATTATCATAGTTTGGAACCTATTGGGGGAAGGGGATAAGTGAGAGTGGACTACTTGGGGTTCAATGGGGAATTGTAGATGAGATGGTTCTTGTTGGAAAATTGACTCTTGGATACTCCGAATGGGTTGTGTAAGAGTAGCCTCTAGGGAGAAAGATGTTTGTTTAGGGGTCGTGGGTGTTGCTTCTAGAAGGGAGGAGGTAGATGCACTCTCAATCTTCTTTTCACTGTGATCTTCTTATAAGGAAATCCAATATTCCAGAATGGTTGAGGTTTCTTGTGGGTAGGGGTGTTGTTGCAACAAGGAGAATTGATCAATTTAGTCAAGGAAGTAGGCTTCTTCCTATCTAGTATGTTTTATGATGTCTCCAAGTGATTGGAAACCAAAGAAATGATTCCCCAGTTGTAGGGTTAGGATCCCGACTTCAACATCTAGTAACGTTCTGGATGTGGAGAGAAACGATCCTCCAAAGATAAGGCAATATCAACAATCTTATTTGATGTCCAACAATAAACAATTACATGAGATGTAAAACTCCCCAATCTTTATTGGGACATCTTCAATGACCCCAAATGGCTTAGTCGTGGAGGAATCAATGAGCTAGATGATCATGCAGGTGGGTCAAGCATCGATCATACCATGTTTCCTATATTGACTAAGAGGTATGATCAAAATAGTGGCCCCAAGGTCGGATAGTCTCATTTGGTGGGTAGAATCCTTTATGGAGCATGAAATTTCAATGGATCCATGGTCTTTGAACTTTTGCAACATCTTTCTCGAAATAATGTTTGATGACGTCCTTGCCAATTCAACTAATTCACACTCTTCAATTAAGTATTTGTGATTGAGCAAGAGTTTAAAGAATTTATCCCACTAAGGTATTTTGGTCATGGCATCGAGTAATGGAATATTAACATAAAGTTTTTAGGGTATTCTTAAATTTACTGAACCTGGTGTTAAGTTGAACTTCGTTCAACTTTACTTGGTACGAGACATGAGGCTTGTAAACAGGAATGTCTGGAATATATGTAACTAGGTCTTGGATGATGGCTGCTTCATCTTCATCATCCTTACTCATTTCATGGGGTTCACGTTTTCTAGAAGTGTTGAGCTGGAGTGGGTCTTCGCAACCTTGAGCTATTCCACGTACTTGTGATTGTCTTCTAGATACCTAAAAATCACTCCTATAGGAGGGCGCAAGAGTGTGACTAACTAGGCTATCTAAGAATTAAAGGATTTTTGTCTAGCCATCACTGTTTGGAGGCTATTCTCTAATGGTAGAGACCTCTCATCAAAAGGGGGGGAGACAAGTTGTTGCACTTGAGGGCCCTGATGCGGATTTTAGAACTGTTGATGCTAATAATATCCTTGGTTCCTACTGTAGTGGAATCTTGGAGCACCCGATTCTAGTTATTAAATTGAGGGGTTCTATGTTGCACTACATTTAATATATCAGTTGGGTTCCCATACTGTGAACCAGGATGACTTTGGTTTGATTTGAATAGTAGTAGGCTTAACCTAGTGTGTTGTGGATGGAGCTAACATTTCACTTCTGCTGGCATTTGTAAAAAAACTAGAATTGTTGCGTTAATGGTCATATCCTTGGCACATCCTACAAGAAGAATCTATAGATTTTATTTGTTGGTGCAACTATTGCTGTTGTCATTTGTAGTCTTTCAAAGAGAACTTTAGGCAATCATGCATCAAGGTGAGCATCTTGATGCTTTCGGTAATGGATTTGAGTTTGGATCTATCTACGACATTGGCAACCTTGAGGACTCTTCCTTGCCCACTGTGAGACTGGGCTTGGGTGTCAACACTTATGTTGATAGCTTCCTAAGTGCTGTCAAAAATTTGAAAGATGAAATTTCCTTCCTAGGAAGTGTCAAGGAAAACTTTGGTAGTTTGATCAATGTCTCTATAAATGATTCAATTAACTACATTGGGGGAATGTTGTGATGTGGGCAATGGTGGTGCAGTTCTTTGAATCATTCCCATGATTCTCCCAATGTTTCTTCAGGAGTCATTTTAAATTATATAATTTGTCCCCAAATTTGATAAGTAAGAGACGGGTGTAATATTTTTCAAGAAATTTAGATCATAGAGGCTCCCAAGTGGTGATGTGGTCGCCTACTATGGTAACTGGACAGATCTGTTAGTGAGTATTTAAGAGGGTTGTAAATGAGTACAAGTAGAACCACAGACCCACAAATCCAGACCTTTTAAAAACCCATCACGGGCCTAAATTTTTAAACCCGTAGATGTGTGGACCTGCATACCCATAGACCCGTATATAAGCGGGTCCACTAATGGGTATGTTTGGACCTAGACCTATAGATATATCTATACATAAATAACTACTCAAATTATAGCTAATTATCATACTTTTCTAGTATAATTAATATAAAACTTGGTAGTAGATATTACTCTAATTATATTAAGATTAAGGCCAGTGATCTAATTGAGAGAACTATTCTAATTACAATAATAAGCAACATATGTAAACTTCAAATCAAAATTGTTACATGATATTCTACATAATGAAAACACTATGATGTTGACTATATATAAGAAAATAATTAACTCAACTAATCTTCAATATACAAAGTATTACATTATTCAATATAACCATTGTATATTTATATCATATATTATATAAATACCTTGTTGTATTAGAATATATAGAACACATTTGTAAATTTTCTTACATAACAATATGATGTTTTTACAGAACAGTTGCCCGCAAACCCGCACTGCAGACCTGCTATATTGTCGGTACAAGTATGGTGGTGTCTCAAGATATTTATTATGCAGGTCTAGATTTGGAACCGGACCCGCTAAATTAAATAGGGTATGGGTATGGATATGGCCAGATCCACACCGTACCCACATATTTTACACCCCTAGTATTTAGAAAGTCTTAGTTTAAGGGCGTCATCTAAAACATCAGAATCTTGGATAGAGCATGTAAACTAGAGACATGTTGGAGGCGGTATCGATAGTTTTCACCGAAACTCCCTGAAATGTGCTTGCTTGAAGCATAGTAATCCAACATGTTCAGATTTCAAACTGTAGAGAAATAATGGCTGGAGGGACGATGGGATGTAATGTCTTGGCAGACAAAAGAATTGAGAAATTCTCAAGTTATTTCTGTTGGTTTTCTTCTTGTTGGGTGATGGCTTTGGCTTCTAAAGAGGTAGTCGTCGGTGCTCTGTCGACGGCTAGGTCCTTAAATTCTCCTTTGAAACTTTTATTTGTCAACCATCCTAAATCGATTGTTATAGTTTAGATTGGTGAAAGGTTTTTTCTCCTTTTAAGAAAATTGGATAATTCAAGAGGTTAAGATGAATATCTAATAGCATGTGAAAATTTGTAGAAAAAAGTACTACCAGAATAGAAACTCGGTAGGAGTACTGTAACGACCCCACCTCCCGGTAACCCCCAATTAAGAAAGACCAGAAGCTCAGAGCCATTATCGAATAAACATGATCAAAGGTTCGACAAATAATCAATAATAATAATAAACTTTACCAACTAAACTGACAACTGGTATAAAATAAAACTTTGATTACCTTTTAAAACAGGGATTTCTAAACTTCTAACCATGAAGATACTGATCTAACTAATCCTCCAGTGCACGCTAATTCTCATTTAATTCCACATATGCCACTTTACTGTTTGTTCTTTTCATTGTACCTGAAACGCCGACAAATAAAACATCGGTCAACAAGAAGCTGGTATGTGGGGGAAACAATAATCGTGCAACTATAATAACAAGTAATCAGCCAATTATCATGTAACAACCAAGATTACATTTTAATCCATACTACTCAATCCTTTCCTATCCCCTATCTCTATGTTGTCCCTGCAGTGGACTAAGATACTACCTCTCTCTAGGTAGATCCTTATTAAACCCCGCATGATCCTACATAACATGTAGATCAATATCTAGGGTTGAGTCGCATGGCACTACCCATAGGTAGTCCAATCTATGACTCAAAGTGACTTGCTGGACCTACCCCATTGGTAGCCATCTACTAAGCCATTCAATGACCTGATGGGCCTACCCCATTGGTAGCCATGTACTAGGTCAACCCATTAAGCTACAGAGGGGACTAGGATCTAAGCTAGTAGGCACATATCTTAGGTGATAATCATATCCACATTATAATTTGCAAGAATTTAATGCAATCCAATAGTTTAATTCAAGTCATCGATAAAACCTCAAAAATCCTTGGGAAACTAATTTGGGATATTCATAGGTGTAACCACATACCTGATTTGCAGATTCAACAAGCTAATAATAATTCCAAGTAGGCAAATAATCCAAGAAGTAGTTCAACAATCACAAAATTCCTGAAAACCATACATAACCTATTTACTACACTTTATCAAGAATACATCTATTTAATTGACTTAAATTCACTTTCTGGGGTTTCTAATCCGAATCAAGGTTTCATTAGGTTTCGTTTAAATATTTATATGACTTTCCTTATTTATATCCACAAAACTCTAAAACAACAGTTCTAGGTGCCAAACCCTAATTATTCAACTTATACATTTTAAAGTCCTTTTTATCACCTATTAAGCTTGGGATTAACCTAACACCACTTTTATACAAAGTATTTCCAATTGTTTCCCATTAAAGCCCACTAACACTTAGATAAGGGTTTCTAAGCCCATTAATTCATATTAAACATATGAAACTCTAAATTAACCAATTAAACACATGGATCATCCTTTTCAGATTCAAAACATCCTTTTTATCAACAATAGGGCAATATCATCTTAAATTACCCATAGCACCCCACTCAACCTTATTAACATCAAAATTAAGGTTTTTCATATCTTTAGTCTTCAATTTTGTATATGTTGCCATACTTTCATAACAACAAGCATAATTAGACTCTAAAAGTATTTTATTTTGTTCCCCCTCATTTTGCTGATAAAATTTCATATAAAGCTTGTCTAAATCTGAGCTATAGTTAAGTAATTACGAATTTTACAATGTTAATGAAACTCGACCAATAGAACCTCACCACGTCAGCATAAGTGCCATATTATTGACTTACCAGATCCAACAAGAATTAGAAGGAAATGACCCTGCCACCCTTGGGTCTTCAACGTGCATGAAGGGGCACTTTAGTCTTTTGGATATGGGTTCTTTCCCACGTGTATTCTGCAAAACGCTGGCCTCCGGAGTCACGTCGGGATCGCACATTCTGTCCTCCTTGTCACGCCTTCGCCTCATCGTCCTAGCCTGTCCTATTCCTCATCCCAGTCCGGACTGCCTAAGGGAGGGCCGATGGTGTGCCACCCCCATCCTCAACACCACCACAGGCGAGGTTGCCGCCCAAGCTGCTCACTCGGTCGCTCATCTGCCAGGTCTCCGCCGGATCTCCTCCATCACGTTCTAGCCCCAACTACTTACAGAGCACCGACGCAGATCCCTCTCTGCAATGCAGCCCGCATAAGACCGGCCTTCGGCCTAGTCCTGCTATTCATGGATTCTTCGTCGCCCATGAGATCTAGCTCTCCGTAGCACAACATCAGCGTCACAACACCATATCCCGACCTCGTTCCTATGGGTCCGTCCTCTCCTTCCTCGTGATGGGTCTCCACTGCGGATGCCTCCCGCCAGTGCACCCACATGTGACAGCATGCCTCTGCTAGCCCAGCTTTAGGGCGCCACCATCCCAACACCATCGGTCGTCCCATCCATCCCGATCTCCCAACAACAAGATGCCCTAACGACCTTCCCACCGACTCCTTTGAATCCACCATAGCTTGAGAAGAGCGAGTCTGATTTCTTCCTTGCGGAAGGCCTACGATGCTCATCACGACCCACCTTGGCATGGTGGTCTCATGCTTTCCTTCTATCTACTGTTATAGGCGAGAGAAAAGTTGTTTCCCAGAAGCCTTGCATGACTAGTCTTTTATAGGCATCACACCCCTAGGGTTTAGATCACAAAGAAACCGGTGGATCTATCTTTCTAAAACCACATGGAAAGGATTGGATTCTGTAGAGGAAAAATACAGTACAAAGTATTATTCGAACTTTCCTTGCATGGATGTGTTTAAAGGGAAACACCCACCGTCTTCCTTATTTAGATATAACAAATTTTGTTGCAATCCAGGAATTAAATTAATACCTTTCCTTGCACCAAAAAGAACATCTTCTTTCCATTATTGGTATCTGATCCTGTTATTCTTATTATAAAGAGTTATCTTGTTTGATTATTATAGGAGTCCATGAAACACCACTAAGTGAACTCGCTATATTTCTCTTTCTTTATTAAACGATTTCTTTTCAAGGATTTCTCTATATCCTCTATTTCCTTTTCTCTATTTTCTTATTTACTCAATAATAGAGTTTCTTTTGTCCTTTCTTTATTATTGGGCCCAATATCCAATAAAGCCCACAAAACAATCATCAAGGCTATTGTAAATGAAATCCATTTATTCAAAACGGATTATATCCTTATTTGTTCAAATATCTTTAATATGAGAAATTACATTTCTCACCAAAAGAACCCAAAAAATTGGGGTTGTAACATCCTTCCCCTCTTATAGGAATTTTCCCCCCAAAATTCCACCAAGCAAACAACAAATCAGGATAAGCCTTTCTTATGTCCATCGGGGCTCCCATGTGGCTTCACCCTTTCCATGGTTCTTCCCAAGAACCTTCATCATCTCATATTCTTCCATCTAAGTTCTTTCTTACCTTGGTATATCGTACCCTCATAGGTGACTCAGGACATTTCAGCCTCTCATAAAGATGAACAGGTTCAGGGCTCAGCACATGGCTTGGGTACCTCACATAGTGCTCTAGATCGGACTCATGTAACACATTATACATCATGTTATCCTGAGGGTAAGGCTAAACACAACCATCTCCACCAATCCAACTCAAATGGACCCATATATCGGGGACTCAGCTTTCTCAGATGTATCTTAGAGGGGTCAAATTTTCACATCACATATTCTCCCACAGTGAACTGCATGTCAGCCTGCTTTGCATCTGCTCACGACTCATGTCGCCCCTGGGCTCTCTCTCAGCCATTGCATGATCAAAGTGACTTCATCTGCACACACTGTGGTTCCTTTCCGACCTTCGCGAGGCCTCCTTCACCAACATCATCTTAATGAAGTGGTGGCCGACACAACCTCCTTATAGAACTTCTTGCATCCTGATAAAGGCTATGGTGGTTAACATCACATCTTACAAAGGATAAGAACTGTAACATCCCTGACCTGGGTTATGTACTAACCCTAAGTGTTTTGTTTAATAAAGATGATTAGATGCTTGCTCTTATCTTTTTAAAAGTAATTAAGGTTTTTAAGGAACTTATATTTCAATTTCAGTCCTTTTTGAATGATGTTGAAACATTGTTTTGTTAATTTTGGACTAAAGTGCAAATTACCCAACTTGAGGGGTTAACTTGCAAATTACACATTGTAAGATCTTCCTATGATGTTGAGACATCATAAGAATGAATATAATGTAGTGGTATGGTTTCCACAAGCTTGGGCATCAAGATAAAGCTTGTAGAGCAATCCTTGTGCATTAAAACCTAGTTTTGGTGTAATGTGCAATTTACCCAAAACCTAGGGTTCAATATGCAAAATACCACCTATAGAGGGTCTCTCATGTTTCTTGGCATCAAGTAGAGCATAGAAAATGAGAGAGGAGCCTCATTTGAATTATCATGGAGAGAGAATCTTGACATTAAAATAATCAAAATTTAAGCATATATGGGACTTTAATTTAATTTAATGCCAAAATAAATAAATTAATTAAGGATCCCTTCAACCAAAAGTTGAAGGATGTGTTTGCAGTAGAGTTGGACGAGCTTGTGCCTTTCTATGGCACAAAAAGATCTTGGTTGAGTGGAAGCCACTCACATTATTATAATAAAAAGTAATATCCACTAAAAGGATGGATATTAATATAAAACTCTTTAAGGTGCTTAATTTCTTTTCCATTAATTCATGGATAATGGAGAGGTTTTGCAAGAACATGAAGATGTCTTCGTGGCCAAGAAATGGAGGGGGATTTGATGGAAATTATTTTGGAATGAAAAGAAAATAATCCATTTTCTTTTTCCTTGAAAATCCCTTATACATGTTCTTTTTCCAATACACATAAGGACTTTTCCTTAGTTTTTCTCTTATCACTTTGCTTTGGCCGACCAAGGAAGAGCTCAGGAGCAGGAGAAGGACGAACACAGCCAGTTGGTAAGGTTTTGATCATCTTCTACCTCGTATTCTTGGTGGAAACCCTAAAGCAATGCTTGATTCTTGGTTTTCTTCATCCGATTTCCAATTCTAGGCATCTTTTTCATCCAATAGCTCAAGAATGAACCTTGGGCAGTTGCTGGAACTCCATCCACCATTAAAGACGTGGATCTTGGAGCTTGGAGATCAGATTTGAGGTGGGTTTTATAACTTTAACACTTAAACATTGATATTGCATCAAGTTCTCTATGATTTGTTGGTTATTTTCATCTATTTCAAACTCTTTTGGTTCATTGCTAAAATCCCCATGAAAAACGGTTTTTGTTCTTGGTTGTTCTAAGGAGGACGATGATGACATCATCTTATATGGTTATCCAAGAAAAATCCCAGGTCAAACGGTCTCCTATGTTGCTCAAACGGTTTCCCAAACCGATTGGGAGCAAACAGTTTCAAACCGTTTGCGATGAAACAGTTTCACCAAACCGCATGAGAGAAAACGGTTTCAGACCATTTGGAGGTGTTGACCAGGGTTGAATGTTTGGTAATTTGTTTATAATAATGTTGGTTATTGATCCACTAAATATAATTGATTAGTTCTAATTGGTTCATGAGTTGAAGATCCAACAATCACCAAAACCCTAATCGGGTTGAGTGCTGATTTCATAAGTGTTTGAGTTTGAAACTTGGGTTGATTGACCCAAACGGTTTGAAAACCATTTGGGGATCACCCAAACGGTCTCAAGACCGTTTGGGGGTCATCCAAGACCTTTTGTAGGTCTAGGGTTGGATATGGTTAAGTGTTTGAAGGATCAAAGATATGGTGTTAAACCTAATCGGCTAAGTGCTGATTTTGCAATTGAATAAGTTGATGTTTTGGGTTGATTGACCCAAGTGGTTTCAAAACCATTTGGGGATCACCCAAACGGTCTCAAGACCATTTGGGGGTCACTCAAGACCGTTTGGAGGTCTAGGGTTAGGTATGGTTGAGCAATTGAAGGTCCAAAGACATTAAGTTAAAGTATAATCAATTGCTGATTTGGTGACCAATCCTAGGATCCAAACTTTAATTGAATGACATGGTTGATGATGATGTGATGGGCAAACGGTCTCAAGACCATTTGTAGGTCATCCAAACGATCCCAAGACCGTTTGGGGGTCACCCAAGACCGTTTGGTGGTCTAGGGTTGACTATGGTTAGGTGTTTGGAGATCTAAAGGTATTGAGTTGAAGCGTAATCAATTGCTGATTTGGTGAGAAATCCAATGAACCAAACCCTAATTGGTTGACTTGGATTTTGATGTGGACATGGGTAAACAGTCTCAATACCGTTTGGAGGTCATCCAAATGACCTCAAGACCGTTTGGGGTCAGGTCATGTTCAATTTGGATGAAGGTTCAATGGTTTCAAAGTTACCAATCTCACATTGATTAATGTTGAAAGATCATCGATTCCAAACCCTAATCCAATTGATCCAAACCCTAATTGGTGATCAATTGAGGGTTAATTGAGGGTCAATTCGGTTGAAGGATGACCTAATTAACTCAATTGAAGCATGGTTATAGGCCCAATTGATGAGTAGTTCCATAGATTCAATGGTTGAAGAAACCAACATTGGAAACCCTAATTTAATTGGAGTGGTTGGGACCCTTTTTGGTCCTTGCGGTTTTGAGGAGGTTTGGACCAAACAGTCTCAAGAACGTTTGGGACCAAATGATCCCAAACCGTTTAGGGTCATGTAGTTTCTAAACCGATTGAGTTCATGCGGTTTCAAAAGTCAACTTTGGGCAAACGGTCTTCACCACCTATTTTACTAAACAGTTTCAAGGTGGTACTTTAGCAAACGGTTTCATTGGTTGTTCAAGACCGTTTGAGGTCTGATTTGGTCAAGACCGTTTAGGGTCTATAAGGCCAAAACCGTTTTGTGGATAATTAACCAAAACTGCATGGTGTAAAGAGGTGAGATCACCTCTTTACTAAAATTTAAAGGAAATACAAACATCCACAATTTTAACAAAATTTAGAGACTTTGAGGATGATTGCATCATATTCCAAGTAAATAAGCATGATTCCAGATACATAATAAAATGTCAATAGCAGCGGAAAGAAAGAAATAATAAGCCTTCACATGGCCTTATTGTTTATTACATGAATGATTTCTAAAAGAAAAGATAAGATAAACAGGATCTAGCTATAACAACCTAGCCATCCTTTCCAAAAGATAAAGATCAACTCCGGAGGGAAACTTCCTTCCGAGCTTGGCCTTCACCTTGCACAACACCAGTGCCTGGGTGGTTGGGAAGACACCCAACAAGAGGAAAAGAGAGAAAAGTATGTGCTACAAGATTATTCTAAAAGTGGCAAGACAATTGTAACAAGTAAAATAGGCTAGAGATTTATTGAAAAGTGAGACATCAAAGAGTATGAGGATTTATATGATGAAATTTTCCAATAACAAAATAAATAAGGATTTTGCATGTAAATTAATATGTCTACCTAACTAAGTAGGGTTGAGGCACCTACCGGACCTCTAACCTTAGGTGAGGGGAGAATAAGACATTCCCAGTCACCTATAATTTTAATGGGGAGAATTATAAACATTCCCCTAGGGCGATTATATACATGCCCTCTTTGGGTGGTTGTACATAAGTACCACTACTTTATAATTAAATAGAACATTTAATTACATGCTAGCAAAAGAGTTATGGAAAGATTAAGAAAAAATATTATGAAACATGGCAGTGGGGTATCAAAACCAAACAAGATAACGCCACAACTAATTTTGAGGCAATAAACAATTTAGGTTTCAAGAATTAAGGATTTAGGTCAGATTAAGCCTCATAAGGAATTATAGGTAATGGTATAAAGTTTTCCCAACTAAGAGTAGATGCACAACATAACACATACCTTAGCCTCAGGCATTCTAGAACCCTCTTTCCAACCCTTCACACGAAATCAGAACCCACTTTCCCTAATTCATCATTAGATCTATGAATTAGAATTATATGCACTCATTAAAGATTGAAAACCCTAATATTACTAACTCTTTGCGCAAACCATCGATTTAGACTCCAAAAACCTCACCATCATCTTAGTTAGGGTTTTCGGATCAAGATAACATATAATATTGTATGTTTTAAAAATATGGACTTTTAGGGTTAATTTTGGTGATTTTTTAGATAATTAAATCGACTCTAAAAATACGTTTTCGTAAACACCAAAATCAAAACTCAAAATTATTTTTAATGGATAGATCTCGTCTTCTTGATTTCAAAATACTATTTATTTTTAATTTTTGACATCGGAAATAATTTACAGAAATTATTCTATTTCTACCAATACGAGAGTGCCACATAGGCAAAGCAAGAGGGAGAGAGCTTGCGAGAGAGACAGAGAGGGCCGAGGGGCCCGCATCCTGTGACCTGGGCCTCTCGCTGTAGGTGTGTGGGCCGGGGTCAAGGATGATCAAAACAAAGTAAAAAGGCACGATTGCCCCGAATGGGACAAAAAAAGAAAAGGAGAGACGAGTGGGGCAAAACGGTAAAAATCACGAAGTCATCTTCCACCTCTCGCCCGATCGTCATCAGGCTAGAACAACAGTAGTTGTTTGCGATGGATTTGGGGGAAAATGCTATAGGTGATGAAAAAATATGCACAAGTAGTCGAACTGAAGCCGATGCGAAGCCGAACTAGATGGTACCTTACGATCGGACGGAGATGAAGCAACGAGGGAAGGAGGTGCGCCGCAAGCCATGGATCCTCGACGGCCAGTTGGGGGTCAGAATGTCCATGAAATACCAAATTGAGAGCACGAGCGAGTTGCTAAGGCGATGGCGGTCGTTGGGGTTGTTATGTTTATAGGCAAGGTGCCCTAGTCTAGGGTTTAAGTAGGGGAAAGAAAAGAAGGTCGGCGCCCCTTTTGGGCGTTCCTCCAAAACTCATCAAATCCCAAAGTTTTTGGGATAAACATGTGAGGAAACACGCAAGGAATCCAACGAAGCAAGTTTGAGCAAAAACTGTCGAGTAAAACTCAGGATAAATCGATTTGAAAAATCGGGGAAAACAAGGCATGTTGCCTTATATGAATAGAGGTAGAAGACGACTGTAAGTCGTCGAATCAGTGGACCCAGGTCCACGAAGGACTCGGGGCCGTCTGATTGCGCGGATGAGACAAGGAGTAGATTGATAATAAAATTCAACCAAAATTAAATAAATTCCTAAATGTTTTTCTCTCTCTTCATTTGGAGGCTCAAATATTGTCCAAAAATTACCAAATTTTATATTCTGACTTATTTTGACGCGTAGAATCCAAATATAGAGTTAGTTTTGCCTTTTGATAAAGTTTGATATGTAAAATATTTAAAATGTCATTTTCTCTTTCCTCCTTCAAAAGAGGTGATAACATTATCTAATTTTTGTGTAACTTCACCCATAAGTATCCTTAAGGGATTGGAACATGATTTTGCAATTATCTTCACTAGTTGAGATTATTTATTTATTTATTAAATAAATAGAATATTCTACATACTTTCTCTCACCAATTTTACTCGTTATTCACACATTATCCAAATTAGCTGCAAATTTGCCCAAAGTCTTATTTTTATGTTTAGAATACGAATTTGGAGTTATTTTTATGATTTGAGAACATGAAATATTTTATTTCACTTTATTGGCATATTTCCTATTTTTTTTTATAATGCCATTAATATTTATATTTATGTTCCACTTTAAATGATACTTGGCCCTTAAGTTACTTTTTCATCAAGGAAACGAATTTCAGTGTCAAATTATCCTGATGGGTTTCAAATTATAATATTTGGTGCAAAATCTTTCTAATGATCTTCTTTACCCATTAATTCCCATATTACCTTTAATTATTGCATTTATCTTCTCCCTTATATAAAATTTGGATTTTCTCTTATTTCTCTTATTCTAGGAAGTGCTAGAAAGTTCTAGGACGAAATATTTTATTCTTTTTATTGCTTAGTGTACAATTTGCACTTTAGGCCCATTATCTAAAATCTAACTGAGGTATTTTTGCATACAACCCTATATTAAAAATATATGGGAAACATTTATCCAATAACCATCACAATTTCACCAAATCAAGTCCAAAGACATATGGAACAAAAATGAAGGACACAATTTATAGAAAACGGTACAAAGAGGTACATAGAGGATTTCAGTATGTTACAACACTCCACCCCTTAAAAAGGATTTCGTCCCCGAAATCTCATACAAAGAGGGAAGGGTGAGCACGTAACATCTCATCTTTAAACTCCCAAGTGGTTTGTTCTAAACCATGGTATCTCCACAAAACTTTTACTAACTCTATCTCCTTATTCTTCAGCTACTTTACTCGGGAGTCAAGGATCCTCACAGGTAGTTCTTCATAAGTTAGATTCTCATTAATCTCCACAGGTTTAATGGTGAGTACATGAGACGAATCCTTTACGTACTTCCTCAACACAGAAACATGGAACACATTGTGGATCTTATCATAAGCAGGAGGCAAAGCCAAGCGATATGCACAATCTCCCATTTTATCAAAGATTTCAAATGGTCCAACATAGCGAGGACTCAATTTGCCTTTTACTTTAGATCTTGCAATAGAACGTATAGGATTGATCTTTAGAAAAGCATAGTCTCCCACTAATTAGCTTACATCAGACCTCTTTTTATCAGCATACATCTTTTGTCTGTCTTGAGCAACTTTCATCCATTTCCTTATCAGCAGTACCTTCTCAAGCATCAACTTCATGTCATGGATGTTCACTAGGAAACGTTCACCAACATCATCCCAGTGCAAAGGCGAACGACAAGGTCTACCATAGACAACTTCAAAAGGTGGCATGCCAATACTTTCTTGGTAGCTATTGTTGTAAGCGAACTCTGCCAACGGTAGATACCGATCCCAGGCACCACCCCAATCCATCACACAAGAACGAAGTAAATCCTCCAGAATCTGAACTGTTCTCTCGGATTGACCATCAGTTTGTGGGTGGTAAGCAGTACTAAAATGCAGATCAATACCCATCTCTTCTTAAATCTGACCCGATAAGTGAGAAGTAAATTTCGGGTCTCGATCAGAAACTATCACAGTAGGGACACCATGCAGACGAACTATCCACACCACATATAACTGAGCCATCTCAGCAACTTTATACGTGGTTTTGAATGGCAAGAAATGAGCAGATTATGTAAGCCGATCAATCACCACCCAAACAACATCATAACCTTTCTTGGACTTAGGGAAACCGGTAACAAAGTCCATTGTGATCTTCTACCACTTCCATTCTGGAATCTCAAGAGGATGAAGAAGACCATCGGGTCATTGATGTTCAATCTTGACTTGTTGACATGTCAAGCACTTCGCCACAAACAAAGCTATAGTATTCTTCATGATCTTCCACCAGAAGCTTCGTTGTAAGTCCTTGAACATCTTGGTTGTGCCAGGGTGAATAGTGTACTTGGACCCATGAGCTTCACTCAGAACCTTCTGTCTCAGAACACCAGCATTGGGAATCCACAACCTTTGTCTGAAGCAGACAACACCATCCACTCTGACAGAGAAGTCAGATTGTGGTTTCTCAGATAAAGCTTTCATCTTTTCAAGCTCAGAACTCTCTAACTGTGCAGTCACGATTTCTGAGATCCAGGTTGGTGTAACGGTCAAAATGGCCATATGAACACACAACTTGTCTTCATCCACTGAATCGACAGGCTGAGGTCTCCAACTGGCCACATGTTCAAGGTTTTCCCACATTGAACATCTCAGAGAAGCACAAACAACATCCTTCTTGTGACTTAGAGCATCAACTACGACATTTGCTTTACCAGGATGATAGGTGATGGTGAAGTTGTAATATTTAAGATATTCCATGCACCTACGTTGTCGCAAGTTCAGATCCTTCTTAGTCAACAGATATCTCAAACTCTTGTGATCAGAAAAGACTTCAAACTTTTCGCCATAGAGGTAGTGTCGCCATATCTTCAAATCCTGAACTATGGAAGCAAGCTCCAAATCATGCGTAGGCTAATTTGCTTCATTAGGTTTCAACTGTCGAGAAGCATAGGCGATCACCTTTCCGTCTTGCATCAAAAAACACCCTAAGCCTTGTCGGGATGTGTCAGTGTAGATGACATAGGGTATGCCCTCAACAGGCAAAGCAAGCACGGGAGAAGAAGTCATACTCATCTTCAACTTCTGAAAACTGTCCTCACATTCAGGGGTCCATGAGAACTTGACCTCCTTCCGAGTCAGCTTAGTCAAAGGTAAAGCCAACTCAGAGAACCCTTTGATAAACTTCCGATAGTAACCAGCTAGACCAAGGAAACTATGGATTTCAGATGGGTTTTTCAGAGCATTCCACTTTGTCACAACTTCTACCTTTACATGATCAACAGCTATATGACCGACAGAAATAACGTGACCATGAAACATAACTTCCTTTATCCAGAACTCACATTTTGAGAATTTTGCATACAGTTGATTTTCTCACAATGTGCTGAGTACATTCCATAGGTGTTCACGATGTTGTTCCAACATCTCAGAATAAACCAAAACGTCATCAATAAACACCACTACAAACTTGTCAAGGTATGGGAGGAATACTCGGTTCATCAGGTCCATGAACACAACAGTGGCATTTGTCAAACTGAAATGCATGACCATGAATTCATAATGCCCATAACGAGTTCTGAACACTGTCTTTGGGACAACATCATCCTTTACACGCATCTGGTAGTATCCACTTCGTAGATCCATTTTAGAGAACACGGTGGCTGACTTCAGTTGATCAAATATGTCATCGATGTGCGGCAACAGATTAAAGTTCTTCACTGTCACCTGGTTAAGCATGTGGTAGTCCATACACATCCGCAAAGATCCATCCTTCTTCTTCACGAACAAGACAGGGGCTCCCCAAGGGGAAACACTAGGGCGAATGAAGCCCATGTCGAGAAGCTCGTCAAGCTGCTTCTTCAACTCAGCCAGCTTGGCAGGGGCCAAGCGATAGGGTGGCTTCGATATCAGTGAAGTTCCAGGTATGAACTCGATGGAGAATTCCACCTCGTGAGTTGGCAGCAACCCGGGCAACTCCTCCGGAAAGACATCTGGGAAGTCCTTCACCACATCAACATGTTCTAGAGCAGGAGGTGTAGCATCGAGAACAATAGAGGCTAGAAAGTGTAACATACCTGACCTGGGTTATGCTTTAACCCTAGGTGTTTTGATTGAGAAAGATGATTATATGCTTAAATCTTATCTTTTGAAAAGTAATTAGGTCTCAATAGGAACCTATGTTTTAATTTTGGTCATGTTTGAACAATGTTGAAGCAATGTTTGCTTATTTTGAACTAAAGTGCAAATTACCCAAGTTGAGGGGTTAACTTGCAAATTGCACCTGATAAGATGTTCCTCTGATGTTGTGACATCATAAGAATGAATATAATGGAGTGGTATGGTTTTCCCAAGCCTGGACACCAAGATAGAGCTTGTTGGACAATGTTCTGCATTAAAACCTAGTTTTGGAGTAAAGTGCAATTTACCCAAAATATAGGGTTCAATATGCAAATTACCACTTCAACAAGGTCCCTAATGTTTCTTAGCATCATTTAGAGCAAAGAAAATGAGAGGGACTCCGCATTTGAATTAAGTTGTAGGAGAGAGAATCTTGACATTAAAATAATCAAGAATAATACCTAATTGAAACCCTAATTCGATTTAGGGCAAAAATGAATAAAAATAATTGAAGGGCTTTCAACCAAAATGTTTTGGGTTGATTTTGAATAAGGATGGAAGTTCCTTTAACAAGATAAGGAACGAAAATATCTTAATTAGGTGAAATTCCACTCACCTTTTTATAAAGAAAAGTAATATCCACTCACATTTGGGATATTATATTATAAGCATTAAGGTGCTTAATTTGCTTTTCTTTAAATTGAGGATAATGAAGGAGAATTAAAGGCAAGGAAGGTGCCTCGTACCCAAGGTAGTTGAGGGGGAAGAGGCGGCCACTTTTTTGGGATTAATTGGATTGTTATAAGGCATTTTCTCTCTCATCAATTTCCTTATAAAAGTGCCATTTCCAAGCCCAAACCAAGGCCTTTTTGGATTTCTTTCTTCCCCTTGCTTGCAAAACCGACCAAGGAGCTAGGGAGGAGCAGGTAGTACGTCCCCAACCTGTTGGTAAACCCTTGACCTTCGTTCTTCATGATTTCATGATGGAAATCGAAAATAAATTATGGATTCCTTCTTATTTCGATCTCCTCTTCAACCCTAGCCAACTTTTACAATCAAAAGCTTGAGGACGAGCCTAGGGGGAGTTGCAAGCGCTTCATACACCATTAATGGCGTGAGCCTGGAGCTTTGGAGCTCAATTGGAGGCGGATTTTTAACTCAAACCCTTAAACATTGCTATTGCATCAATTCTCTATGCTTTGTTGATTGATTTCTTCAATTTGATGCACTCTTGTTTCTTGCTGCTATTTCCATCAAGAACGGTTGCTTTTCTTGGTTGTTCGAAGGAAGGGGATGATGAAATCATCCTATATGCTTATCCAAAGAAAATTACCAAGCAAAACCATTTTGATAGCTACTCCAAATCGTTTTAATTTGATTGGCTATGCGGTTTCAGCAAACCATTTAAGGGCAACCGGTTTGAAACCATTTGGGCGCAAACGGTTTCAAGACCATTTGAGATGGTTGACCTGTTGGATAAATTGGATATTATGATAAATCCCTTTGTTTCGATTATGACAAACATTTCATTCTTATTTATCTAACAAGCTACTTGAGTGTGCAGGACTAAGCAGGATGACAAAAGTAGCAAGGGAAAATCCAAGAGCTTACTTAGTTATATTTTCATGCAATGTAATCAATATTGTAAAACTTGTACAAATATATAATGTACAAGTACTTAGATTTGCATGTAAATCAAGCGTTAGATTTTCCT
Organism: Alisma plantago-aquatica; assembly: GCA_963693085.1. Lineage (NCBI taxonomy): Eukaryota > Viridiplantae > Streptophyta > Magnoliopsida > Alismatales > Alismataceae > Alisma > Alisma plantago-aquatica. Next base: position 784,584,133 of record OY856412.1, on the reverse strand, counting down.
TAGCCAAACACCATAGTTAGACATGTCATCCCAGTTAATTAGGATCACCTTTGCACACTCACACATATAATTAATGCTTAAATTGAAACCTTGAAACAGGATCATTCTCGGTCGACAAACTCCTCGACCGAGACACTCTCGGTCGACCATCTTCTCGACCGAGAAAGATCCAAAGTAGCCGTTAGACACAACAGACAAAGTAGTTGGCAGTTGCAAATGAACGTTAATCCAGAGAGCCTGTCGGTCGACAAAACTTCGACCGAGTAGGTGTCTCGGTCGACCATTCCTCGACCGAGATGGTCTCTGACAGCAACTGCAGAATAAACTAATTAGCTGTTGTTAAAACAACAACTTTGTACCTAACGGCTAGTTAAGCACTTAGAAACCCCTAGAAGTCGTCTAGAACGTCCTTAAGCATACTTAGGCCATTCCTATAAATAGGACAAGCCATAGGACACTACAATTCACTTGTTACACTTGAGAATACACTTGAGCATACTTGTGCAATCTTTTACAAGCAATTTGAGCACTGTGATCATTGGCCTACATTCTTCTTAGCTCAATCTCGTGTCCTATAGGCTAGATTCTCCTACCCACAGCAATTACAAGTTCACATACTTGGCTAGGAGATCTTACGCTTGATCTAGGCATATCAAGCCTCGGGCTTAAAGGATAAGTTGTAATTTCTCTATTTCTTTCTTGTTCCTATTTATTCTTTGTACTCTCCTTGCTACTCCTAGGGTTGGAGGCTGCGGATTGGAGAGGGTTGACTTCTCGGAGGAGAAGGGGACTTCAAGCTACTTCAAGAAGGCTATCGCACGGGAAGCTACTTCAGAAGGCTGGTGCAACGGAAGTTGGTGCATCTACTTCAAGGGAAGGCTGCTTCGAGTTGGGCGATTACTTCTAGGTGAAGGCTGCTTGAAGGGTTTAGGGAAAAGAGATTGTATTTTATGTAATTCCTTGAGAGGTAATAAAATAAATTTCTTTTCAAATCCCGGTTGGGTAAGCAACCGGGTAGTGGACTGACTACCTTAGTATTTGCTAAGGTAGGAACCACTCTAAACCCTTGTGTCTCCTTGTCCAATATTTTTCTTTGTGGTTGCTTGAGTAATTAATTGTTAAAATTATCTATAAAACTCTATTCACCCCCCCTCTAGTAGTTTTCAATTGGTATCAGAGCAGGCTTCAAGTAGCCCTAACCAGGTCTTGAAGAGATAAAGGGAGGAGGTGACTACAACCACAAGAAAAGGAGCATGGACCAATGTGCGACAAGTTGCAATTGGTGCTTAGGAACAAAGCACTCTACGTCTAGATGTCCATGGAGGTCAAAGAAAGAAGATACACATAAAGAATGTCTCGTTGCTACAATAAGTGAGGAAGAAGAAGAAGAGGTAAGCTTGCTTGATTTACCTAAAGAAGAGTTAGTTACTATTATTGAAGAAACACATAATAAATATGTTGAATGCAAAAAGAAATTAAAGAAATCAAATAAAGAAAATGATGATCTAAATGCTAGATTTCTTGAGCTTACATCCGAAAATGACGATTTATATGCTAAATTGAATACTCTTGGTTTTGAAAAAGATAGCATTATGTCTGAAAATCGTACTTTGAAATCATCTCTAAGTAATAGTGAAGTGAAAATTTTCACTCTAGAGACTAACTATGATCTTCTATGTCAAGAAAAGACTGAATTGCTTGCAAAGATAAATGATATTAAAAAACAACCTATATTGTGCACCCATGTAGATTATGACAATATAGTGAAAGAAAGAAATATGTTATCATTCAATCTAGACCAAGCAAAATTAGATATCAAGAAAAGAATGGATGAGATCGTTAAGTTGCAACAAGAAGTTAGTAAGTTAAGCAACAATGGAATCCTTGATAGAATATTAGAAAATTCCTATCATCAAATAGGGAGAAGGGGACTAGGTTATAAGCCTAAGGAAAAATCCTATCAACAACCTAGTCGGAGAAGGACACAAGCAAGTCAATCCATGAATGTACATAGAGGCAAATATACTTTTGTACCAAAGAACAACCTAGACCAAAATCATAGAAAGAGATATGAGGTTGATTCTATATGTTGCCACTATTGCTCACGTCTTGGACATTACTCCTTCTCATGCCCATACAGGAAAAAGAATGTTGAGATGGTATGGGTTCCAAAATCCCCAAATTGATTCGATTAGACTAAGTTGAGATATGACCAAAGTCTCAAATTTGCACATTTTTTTGTCTATCTCAACTTAACATATAGGGATAACAAATTTATCATACTCTTATTGCAAATTTATCTCTTAGAAATACTTGCAATGATTAAAATGTTTCAAATCGACTTTTGAAAATACTCATTGTGCTAAGCATCACTTAATATGCTTCATCATATTTGATGCCCTTACTAAGTTCTCATAATTTGTACACTTTAATGAGCCTCATATTGATATTCGTAAGCCATCTGCAGAACTTACTCTTCATGTATGAATATTTTTTTTAAACCTGCGGAATATGCCTCTTGGTTAAAATAAAATTTGACCAAGGGGCGCCATGGTCGTAATCAAGGGCGACCTAAAATAAACTTTGATAAAAATTGTTTATTTGGACATTATTTTATTGAACTTAATCTTAGCATATTTTTTCAAAACTTAAATCATTTGTAGCAATTAGAAGCCTTAAATATTATTACTCCCTTGGAATATACATATATATGAAGGGAATAATAATTAAAACAGGCAACTATTACAATTGTAATTGAATTTCCAAATGCAAAACAGTTCTCCAGAAACATTCTCGGTCGAGCAACTAGTCGACCGAGAACATTGTCGGTCGAGCAATTGTCGACCGACTGGGTTTCTGTTTTTCCAGATTGACATAAATTGCATACATCTTTGTTAAATCTTGGACATTTTATATATTTGCTTAGTATTCAAACTTTCATTTGAGATATCTATCTAAGGGGGAGCAAAGCATAAGAAAAAGGGGGAGATCATCAAAACTTTGACCATTTGATTGAAGAAGCTTACAAAAATATTGTAATCACCATGTGTAGCTGACAATTTTCAAGAAATTTATGAATTTATTGAAAATGGTATCTTGTATTTACAGGAATTCTCTACCCAAAATAAGTTTTTTTTATGGAGACATTTTTATGTACTCTAAGCTTAGAGGATTCTCATTTAATCTAGGGCTTAACATCCTTTGATACATGAGAAATCAATATACATTCATCATATGCTTAAGGGAATCTCATATCATTTCAAGGCTTAACATCCTTTGCGAATGATTGAGAAACAAATTGTGGATAAATTAGATAAAAATCCATGTTCCTAATAGGATATCTAATTAAGGGGGAGCATTATCTTAAGGGGGAGAAGAAAAATAAAACTTTCAACTTGGATATCTTTTTGAAATGACAAAGGGGGAGAAAGAATATAAAAATACAAATGAGTTTCATCACATCTTGGCCAGCACTCACTTGAAAAACATAAATAGCTACAAAAGGAAAATTTTCAGGTATGAAACTCACATGCTTTATATTTCCTTATTTCATATTTAGGAAATGTTTGTCATCTTCAAAAAGGGGGAGATTGTTGGATAAATTGGATATTATGATAAATCCCTTTGTTTCGATGATGACAAACATTTCATTCTTATTTATCTAACAAGCTACTTGAGTGTGCAGGACTAAGCAGGATGACAAAAGTAGCAAGGGAAAATCCAAGAGCTTACTTAGTTATATTTTCATGCAATGTAATCAATATTGTAAAACTTGTACAAATATATAATGTACAAGTACTTAGATTTGCATGTAAATCAAGCGTTAGATTTTCCTTAGCCAAACACCATAGTTAGACATGTCATCCCAGTTAATTAGGATCACCTTTGCACACTCACACATATAATTAATGCTTAAATTGAAACCTTGAAACAGGATCATTCTCGGTCGACAAACTCCTCGACCGAGACACTCTCGGTCGACCATCTTCTCGACCGAGAAAGATCCAAAGTAGCCGTTAGACACAACAGACAAAGTAGTTGGCAGTTGCAAATGAACGTTAATCCAGAGAGCCTGTCGGTCGACAAAACTTCGACCGAGTAGGTGTCTCGGTCGACCATTCCTCGATCGAGATGGTCTCTGACAGCAACTGCAGAATAAACTAATTAGCCGTTGTTAAAACAACAACTTTGTACCTAACGGCTAGTTAAGCACTTAGAAACCCCTAGAAGTTGTCTAGAACGTCCTTAAGCATACTTAGGCCATTCCTATAAATAGGACAAGCCATAGTACACTACAATTCACTTGTTACACTTGAGAATACACTTGAGCATACTTGAGCAATCTTTTACAAGCAATTTGAGCACTGTGATCATTGGCCTACATTCTTCTTAGCTCAATCTCGTGTCCTATATGCTAGATTCTCCTACCCAAAACAATTACAAGTTCACATACTTGGCTAGGAGATCTTACGCTTGATCTAGGCATATCAAGCCTCGGGCTTAAAGGATAAGTTGTAATTTCTCTATTTCTTTCTTGTTCCTATTTATTCTTTGTACTCTCCTTGCTACTCCTAGGGTTGGAGGCTGCGGATTGGAGAGGGTTGACTTCTCGGAGGAGAAGGGGACTTCAAGCTACTTCAAGAAGGCTATCGCACGGGAAGCTACTTCAGAAGGCTGGTGCAACGGAAGTTGGTACATCTACTTCAAGGGAAGGCTGCTTCGAGTTGGGCGATTACTTCTAGGTGAAGGCTGCTTGAAGGGTTTAGGGAAAAGAGATTGTATTTTATGTAATTCCTTGAGAGGTAATAAAATAAATTTCTTTTCAAATCCCGGTTGGGTAAGCAACCGGGTAGTGGACTGACTACCTTAGTATTTGCTAAGGTAGGAACCACTCTAAACCCTTGTGTCTCCTTGTCCAATATTTTTCTTTGTGGTTGTTTGAGTAATTAATTGTTAAAATTATCTATAAAACTCTATTCACCCCCCCTCTAGTAGTTTTCATGACCAAGCATTGACCTTTTGGGAATTGTGTTTCTAATTATGTAGGCTGATAACCCTCCAAATTTGAGGGATTAAATCCAAAGGAATCGAGAGTTGAAGGCCAATCAATTAGGCAATCGGATTGAATTATGTGCTGATTTTCAACCTGATTAACTTGACCTGGTTGAGCAAACGGTTTCAAGACCGTTTGAGATGGTTGACCAAGCATTGACCGTTTGAGATTCCTTTTCATAATTATTTTTATTAATAACCCTCCAAATTTGAGGGATTAACTCCAAAGGAATCGTGAGTTGAAGCCTAATCAATTACGGAAACCTAATTGGATTAAGTGCTGATTTTCAATCTGATTTAATTGAATGTTTTGGGCAAACGGTCTCAAGACCGTTTGAGTGTGTTGACCAAGCGTTGACCATTTGGGATTACTGTTCCTAATGATGTGGTCTAATGACTCACCGTATTTGAGGGATTAACTCCCAAGGAATCATGAGTTGAAAGCTATTCAATCAGGCAAACCCTAATTGAAAACAATGCTGAAATTCCAATGAGTTAAGTTGAGATTTTGGGTTGATTAGCCCAAACGGTTTCAAGACCATTTGGGGATCATCCAAACGGTCTCAAGACCGTTTGGGGATCACCCCAAGACCATTTGTAGGTCTGGGGTCAAGTATAGTTGACCAATTGAAGGTCCAAAGGTACTAATCATATTGCAATGTAGTGCTGATCTGTTGATCAACTCGATAGACCAATCCATGATGATTTTTCACTAGAATCCAAAGGTTGGATGGGCCAAACGGTCTCAAGACGTTTGGAGCTCATCCAAACGGTCTCAAGACCGTTTGGTGGTCACCCAAGACCGTTTGGAGGTCTAGGGTTGAGTATGGTTAGGTGTTTGAAGGTCTAAAGGTACCAAGCTGTTATACAATGCAATGTTGATTTGGTGATCAATCCAATGATCCAAACCTTAATTGGATGGCTTGGATTTGAGTGATATGATGGGAAAACGGTCTCAAGACCGTTTATAGGTCATCCAAACGACCTCAAGACCGTTTGGGGTCAGGTCATACCCAATTTGTATAATGGTTCAATAGTTTCAAAGTAACCAATCTTGCATTGATGAGTGTTGTTGGATCTTTGATTCCAAACCCTAATTCAATTGAATAAAGCCCTAATTGATGACCAATTGAGGGTCAATTGAGGGTCAAATTAGTTGAAGGTTGACCTATTAAACCCAATTGAAGTATGAGCATAGGTCCAATTGATGATTGGTTCCATGAATTCAATGGTTGAAGGTCCAATGCAATCAATTGAAACACAATTAGTAGCATGATTGATGATCAACTTCAAAGCTCTAATTGGTGTTTATAAACCCTAATCCCATTGAGATCAGACCATAATTGAAGTCCCAATTGAGAAGTGAGCCATGATTCAAATGATGATTGAGTTGATGAACCAATTGGTTGAAGTTCCATTGATTATAATTGAGTGTGGTTCAATTTGGTTAATTCAATTGGATACCTCATGTTATTGAAGGTCTAATTGATCAAACCTTTTTCAAAACCTAATGTGATTAGGTGGGAGATACCTTTAATGGTACTAGTCATTAATGCATAACAAATGCATGGACCCAATACATGATGTAAACCCTAATTGAGGTTGATTCAATGTATAACCTTAATAAGAGGTTGTCTACATGTGAAATCACTAATTAGGATGTTAGTAAACCCTAGTTGAGGGTGTAACCTTGTGAAACCCTAGTGGAGGGTGTATCATTGTGAACCCTGGTTGAGGGTGTAACCTTGTGAAACCCTAGTGGAGGGTGTATCATTGTGAACCCTGGTTGAGGGTGTATCCTTGTGAAACCCTAGTTGAGGGTGTATCATTGCGATTGTTTATAGGCAACTTTATAATAAAGTTATGCCTTAAACTAAGATAAGTCCATATCATGTGAGATAGATGGACAATTCTAATGTGTGGCCTATGCATTATATGCTAAGGGTGAGTATTCTGTGATGGAATGTATTAAGAGGGGAAATACCTTAATACAAGATAAAGTTGGTTAACTCAAGAGGGTATGAATTATTGATAAATGGGAAACCCTAACCCAGGTAAGGGAATAGTGGTGTTACCCTTGAATAATGATGTTATATATTGTTTTGCATGGTGCTGATATGAAATTGATATATTATCATCTGTACTAACCATGCAGGTATGATGTGATGATGAACATAGCCAGGTATGAGCTATGCCATTTTATGTATTGACATTGTTTATTGGGCCTTATGTGCCATGCTATACCTTATTGCCTAGTATGAGGTAATAAGAGAAGTAATGGGCCTTAAGTGCCATGAGAAGATGTTTATGTAATAAGCATCATATTTACCTTGGTCAGGTGACCTGAAGGTGATAATTACCTAAAAAAGTGGTAATAATGCTCAATGATGAGCTAAGGGTTTGAATACCCAGAACGATATGATTATGGCATTGAGTTGCAAAGGAATGAAAATTCCCAGTATTGAAATGAGGGACTAAGATCCCCATGTCTTATAAAGACTGAGAAGTGATTAATGAAAATAGTACATGTTTTCTTTATAGCATTTGTCTTATTAAGTTATGTTTGGAAACTTGGCTGATGCTAAAAGAATATGATAATGTACTTAATTAATCAAGTGATACCATATAATGTAGTTGCCCTGATCACAGATCCATCAGCGTCAGAATTAGCCGAATGGTGAAACGAGTTCACTCGGAACGCATATTTTTGAATATGTGGGGGTAATTGGGCAATTATATCCTTATGCCCCATAGGCATTGCTACGGGCTATGTCCTATGAACGGGATTGGTTACGGACCATACCCCAATAAGATCATGGCTACGGGCCATGACTCCACAAAATAATACCAGGCATTGGCTACGGGCCATATCCTGAAGAGAGTATATGCTATGGGCTATAACTCTAATAGCGGTGTTGCCAGTATATCCTGGAAAGCTATCTAGCAGAGACACAAGATGTCCTGCATGTTATCTCATACTGACCGAGATAGTTGAGGTAATGGGAATCCGACTCTTCCATTGACCTATGTGTGGTACCGATGCTTTACGTAAGTGTGGTCGGTTGGAGTATGAGTGGTATACCTCATCTCCTCAGGGCATAGGTATGATTGTAAAACGTAATCAGCCGTGTAGCATATTTGCTTAGGGTTGAATTGCGAGAATCAATGGATGATGATACATGGTCTATTATATCATAGTTGGATAAATGATATACATGTTCTTCATATTCCTTCTTAAATGAATGACTTGCTGCTTAATCAAGTTATAATTGAAATGATTGCATAGAGAATACTGCTCTGCATATCTTATTCAATGATTTACCTGCTGTTGAGTAAATATAATTCTACTGCTTAGTGTTATTCTATTATCCGCAATAACAATTTTTTCTGGCAGAGAGTTATATCTCTCGCTGGGACAATTTTTATAATTGTCTCACCCCCGTGGGATTAAATTTTTAGGTAACCGCCGACGAAAAGGAAAGGAACCTATTACAGAGGAAGAGCAACAGCAGCAGTAGCAGGGACAACAGTAAATCCCAAGTGGGGATATGAGCTGTAAAGTTGTATATAGAAAGTCCTATGAGTCGTCTCTGTACTCTCGGGTCCTAGGAGTAATGTTTTGATGGATCAATCTGAGATTTTGGCTTTAAGCCTTGAGGGTTTTATACTACCTGTGTACAGTTAAGACAGAGTAGTTGATGTTTGTATTCCTCGAGAAGTAATAGTACATGAGATGTATATATGAACCAGGATGTAAGGTTTTACTTTGGTTTTGAATGAACGAGTTTTCCTGTGAATGGATCTATTTGCAAATGGTTTTAATTTTCACTGATTTTTGCTAATCCGCTGCAACTGATTTGCTTCCGCATGTTTTATTATTGTTAATGACACTTGTTATCTTAAATGATGGCGAATGTCGTGACAATTTAGTGGTATTAGATCTCTAGGTTCGTTGAGTCTACAGAGACATATGACTAAGTTGTTGAGTCTGTGTTAGTGTCCTCCAATATACCCTATAATGATTTCTGCTTGTGCAGAGAAAGGGTAAAGTTTAAAATGACTGGAGAGCACAATGAACGCATTGCTTAGGGAAATGTTGTTGCACCAAGAAGAGGTGCAAGGGTTCATGCAAGAATAGAATGAGTGCCTGAGAATCCCCATTAAGACCTGATCAGGATAGAGAATCCTATGATCATGCTCTTGTTGGGAAGATTAGGGCAACATTAATGCATATGAGTGGACTGGATGCTAGGCTTACAACCTAGGTTATCAGTCCTTAATACAGAAAGCTTGAGCTTTAAAAGAGTTCCTGAATGAATTAGTCATGTGGGAACAAGGGAAAATGTGGAAAAGATTAACTTATGGCAAGAAAGTGGACTCTGCCATGAGTTCAGACAGATAATAAATCTGTGATGGTAGTGCCCAAGAAGGGGCAATAAGCTGAGAAGTAGGGAATGGTCTCTATAATTCTAGAGACATTTGCCTAATGGTTTAAAAAAAGCCAAGTATTTGGTACTAATAGTGCAATAAATGCCTAGTGTACCAGGGAAGTAGCCACTAAGTAAGTGCAAAGGTCTTAACCTTTCACCTGTAAGATTCTATGGCTTAGTTTTTGCTTCAGTAATAAGACTAGTAAGACCATGATATGAGTACAAGGTATGTTATAAATGTTTACATGTTGAGTACACTAAACCCTTTTTGTTATAAAAAAAAAGATTGTTGATTTTGTTTTCCCTATTGGTTGCTATATAGGGAAGAAATGATGAGAATTAGAATTTGAATTCTGTTCAATATTCTTTTAAATACTCTATATTGATCTTACCTATATGAAAGAGGAAGAGGTATAGAAGAGATGCCTGGATAAAATCCAAGAATGTTAAATCTTATGTTATGATAATATGAAAAGCAAGAAATATGATAGCATGTAAGTGCAGACTACTTGATCTCAGTACTTGTAAACCCTGATCAGGTATACAACTATTGATGATAAAGTGAGTATGGAAACTCTTAGATTGATATCTTTTTGATTGCCCTGATCAAGCAATCATTCTGAGACAATCTAATGAGTATCATGAAATTGGAAATATGGTATGGATAAATGTATCATATCTTAAGTACAAGAAAGAGGGATCTGATATGAATTCAGATCAGTATGTGTATATGAGGAAGTAAAAGTATGACCCTTATATGATGAGAAAGAGAACAAGGGAGGTGATCCCTGTTCAATAAAGTTGTAAATATGATAAAAAGAAAGATGAGAATATGATGTGTATTCAACACATGTGACTGATACCAAGGTAAGAGATTCTGGTATCTGAGAATTATCAGATGATTTAGATTGGCTACCTGGAGTGGTCAACTATGAAATCAGTCTGATTATATAAAATGATATGAACATCATATGTTGGGGGTTTATGCTTTGCATAAACATAACAACTAAATTTGTCTTTAAGATAAGTTCTCAATTGACTCTATGAGAATATTGTGTGAAGGAACTTTGCGCTGATCAAAGTTCTATGATGTTTCCATAACAATGAGGTGTTATGAAGAGACATGATGATATGATGAATGAATAATATCTGTTTCCTTTATTTGGGATTTCAGGGACGAAATCCTTGTTAGGGGTTTATAATTTGTAACACCCCTGACCTGGGTTATGCTTTAACCCTAGGTGTTTTGATTAAGAAAGATGATTATATGCTTAAATCTTATCTTTTGAAAAGTGATTAGGTCTCAAGAGGAACCTATGTTTTAATTTTGTCCTGTTTGAACAATGTCGAAGCAATGTTTGCTTATTTTGGACTAAAGTGCAGATTACCCAAGTTGAGGGGTTAACTTGCAAATTGCACATGATAAGATGTTCCTCTGATGTTGTGACATCATAAGAATGAATATAATGGAGTGGTATGGTTTTCCCAAGCCTGGACACCAAGATAGAGCTTGTTGGATAATGTTCTGCATTAAAACCTAGTTTTGGAGTAAAGTGCAATTTACCCAAAATATAGGGTTCAATATGCAAATTACCTCTTCAAAAAGGTCCCTAATGTTTCTTAGCATCATTTAGAGCAAAGAAAATAAGAGGGACTCCTCATTTGAATTAAGTTGTAGGAGAGAGAATCTTGACATTAAAATAATCAAGAATAATACCTAATTGAAACCCTAATTCGATTTAGGGCAAAAATGAATAAAAATAATTGAAGGGCTTTCAACCAAAATGTTTTGGGTTGATTTTTAATAAGGATGGACGTTACTTTAACAAGATAAGGAACGAAAATATCTTAAGTAGGTGAAATTCCACTCACCTTTTTATAAAGAAAAGTAATATCCACTCACATGTGGGATATTATATTATAAGCATTAAGGTGCTTAATTTGCTTTTCTTTAAATTGAGGATAATGAAGGAGAATTAAAGGCAAGGAAGGTGCCTCGTACCCAAGGTAGTTGAGGGGGAAGAGGCGGCCACTTTATTGGGATTAATTGGATTGTTATAAGGCATTTTCTCTCTCATCAATTTCCTTATAAAAGTGCCATTTCCAAGCCCAAGCCAAGGCCTTTTCGGATTTCTTTCTTCCCCTTTCTTGAAAAACCGACCAAGGAGCTAGGGAGGAGCAGGTAGCACGTACCCAACCTATTGGTAAGCCCTTGACCTTCGTTCTTCATGATTTCATGGTGGAAATCGAAAATAAATTATGGATTCCTTCTTATTTCGATCTCCTCTTCAACCCTAGCCAACTTTTACAATCAAAAGCTTGAGGACGAGCCTAGGGGGAGTTGCAAGAGCTTCATCCACCATTAATGGCATGAGCCTGGAGCTTTGGATCTCAATTGGAGGCGGGTTTTATAACTCAAACCCTTAAACATTGCTATTACATCAATTCTCTATGCTTTGTTGATTGATTTCTTCAATTTGATACACTCTTGTTTCTTTGCTACAATTTCCATCAAGAACGGTTGCTGTTCTTGGTTGTTCGAAGGAAGGGGATGATGAAATCATCCTAGATGCTTATCCAAAGAAAATTACCAAGCAAAAACGTTTTGATAGCTACTCCAAATCGTTTTAATTTGATTGGCTATGCGGTTTCAGCAAACCGTTTAAGGGCAAACGGTTTGAAACCGTTTGGGAGAAAACGGTTTCAAGACCATTTGAGATGGTTGACCAAGCATTGACCGTTTGGGAATTTTTTTCCTAATTATGTAGGCTGATAACCCTCCACATTTGAGGGATTAACTCTAAAGGAATCGAGAGTTGAAGGCCAATCAATTAGGCAATCAGATTGAATTATGTGCTGATTTTCAACCTGATTAACTTGACCTGGTTGAGCAAACAGTTTCAAGACCATTTGAAATGGTTGACCAAGCATTGACCGTTTGGGATTCCTGTTCATAATTATGTTTATTAATAACCCTCCAAATTTGAGGGATAAACTCTAAAGGAATCGTGAGTTGAAGCCTAATCAATTAGGGAAACCTAATTGGATTAAGTGCTGGTTTTCAATCTGATTTAATTGAACTTTTTGGGCAAACGGTCTCAAGACCGTTTGAGTGCACTGACCAAGCGTTGACCGTTTGGGATTACTGTTCCTAATGATGTGGTATAATGACTCACCGAATTTGAGGGATTAACTCCCAATGAATCATGAGTTGAAGGCTATTCATGTAGGCAAACCCTAATTGAAAATAGTGCTGAAATTCCAATGAGTTAAGTTGAGATTTTGGGTTGATTAGCCCAAACGGTCTCAAGACCGTTTGGGGATCACCCAAACGGTCTCAAGACCATTTGGGGATCACCCCAAGACCGTTTGGAGGTCTGGGGTCAAGTATAATTGACCAATTTAAGGTCCAAAGGTACTAATCATATTGCAATGTAGTGCTGATCTGTTGATCAACTCGATAGACCAATCCATGATGATTTTTCACTAGAATCCAAAAGTTGGATGGGCCAAACGGTCTCAAGACCGTTTGGTGGTCACCCAAGACCGTTTGGAGGTCTAGGGTTGAGTATGGTTAGGTGTTTGAAGGTCTAAAGGTACCAAGCTGTTATACAATGCAATGTTAATTTGGTGATCAATCCAATGATCCAAACCTTAATTGGATGGCTTGGATTTGAGTGATATGATGGGAAAACGGTCTCAAGACCATTTAGAGGTCATAAAAACGACCTCAAGACCGTTTGGGGTCAGGTCATACCCAATTTGGATAATGGTTCAACAGTTTCAAAGTAACCAATCTTACATTGATGAGTGTTGTTGGATCTTTGATTCCAAACCCTAATTCAATTGAATAAAGCCCTAATTGATGACCAATTGAGGGTCAATTGAGGGTCAAATTAGTTGAAGGTTGACCTATTAAACCCAATTGAAGTATGAGCATAGGTCCAATTGATGATTGGTTCCATGAATTCAATGGTTGAAGGTCCAATGCAATCAATTGAAACACAATTAGTAGCATGATTGATGATCAACTTCAAAGCTCTAATTGGTGTTTATAAACCCTAATCCCATTGAGATCAGACCATAATTGAAGTCCCAATTGAGGGGTGAGCCATGATTCAAATGATGATTGAGTTGATGATCCAATTGGTTGAAGTTCCATTGATTAGAATTGAGTGTGGTTCAATTTGGTTAATTCAATTGGATACATCATGTTATTGAAGGTCTAATTGATCAAACCTTTTTAAAAACCTAATGTGATTAGGTGGGAGATACCTTTAATGGTACTAGTCATTAATGCATAACAAATGCATGGACCCAATACATGATGTAAATCCTAATTGAGGCTGATTCAATGTATAACCTTAATAAGACGTTGTCTACATGTGAAATCACTAATTAGGATGTTAGTAAACCCTAGTTGAGGGTGTAACCTTGTGAAACCCTAGTGGAGGGTGTATCATTGTGAACCCTGGTTGAGGGTGTAACCTTGTGAAACCCTAGTGGAGGGTGTATCATTGTGAACCCTGGTTGAGGGTGTATCCTTGTGAAACCCTAGTTGAGGGAGTATCATTGCGATTGTTTATAGGCAACTTTATAATAAAGTTATGCCTTAAAGTAAGATAAGTCCATATCATGTGAGATAGCTGGACAATTCTAATGTGTGGCCTATGCATTATATGCTAAGGGTGAGTATTCTGTGATGGAATGTATTAAGAGGGGAAATACCTTAATACAAGATAAAGTTGGTTAACTCAAGAGGGTCTGAATTAATGAGAAATGGGAAACCCTAACCCTGGTAAGGGAATAGTGGTGTTACCCTTGAATAATGATGTTATATATTGTTTTGCATGGTGCTGATATGAAATTGATATATTATCATCTGTACTAACCATGCATGTATGATGTGATGATGAACATAGCCAGGTATGAGCTATGACATTTTATGTATTGACATTGTTTATTGGGCCTTATGTGCCATGCTATACCTTATTGCCTAGTATGAGGTAATAAGAGAAATAATGGGCCTTAAGTGCCATGAGAAGATGTTTATGTAATAAGCATCATATTTACCTTGGTCAGGTGACCTGAAGGTGATAATTACCTAAAAAAGTGGTAATAATGCTCAATGATGAGCTAAGGGTTTGAATACCCAGAATGATATGATTATGGCATTGAGTTGCAAAGGAATGAAAATTCCCAGTATTGAAATGAGGGACTGAGATCCCCATGTCTTATAAAGACTGAGAAGTGATTAATGAAAATAGTACATGTTTTCTTTATAGCATTTGTCTTATTAAGTTATGTTTGGAAACTTGGCTGATGCTAAAAGAATATGATAATGTACTTAATTAATCATGTGATACCATATAATGTAGTTGCCCTGATCACAGATCTATCATCGTCAGAATTAGCCGAATGGTGAAACGAGTTCACTCGGAACGCATATTTTTGAATATGTGGGGGTAATTGGGCAATTATATCCTTATGCCCCATAGGCATTGCTACGGGCTATGTCCTATGAACGGGATTGGTTAAGGACCATACCGCAATAAGATCATGGCTACGGGCCATGACTCCACAAAATAATACCAGGCATTGGCTACAGGCCATATCCTAAAGAGAGTATATGCTATGGGCTATAACTCTAATAGCGATGTTGCCATTATACCCTGGAAAGCTATCTAGCAGAGACACAAGATGTCCTGCATGTTATCTCATACTGACCGAGATAGTTGAGGTCATGGGAATCCGGCTCTTCCATTGACCTATGTGTGGTACCGATGCTTTACGTAACTGTGGTCGGTTGGAGTATGAGTGGTATACCTCATCTCCTCAGGGCATAAGTATGATTGTAAAACGTAATCAGCCGTGTAGCATATTTGCTTAGGGTTGAATTGCGAGAATCAATGGATGATGATACATGGTCTATTATATCATAGTTGGATAAATGATATACATGTTCTTCATATTCCTTCTTAAATGAATGACTTGCTGCTTAATCAAGTTATAATTGAAATGATTGCATAGAGAATACTGCTCTGCATATCTTATTCAATGATTTACCTGCTGTTGAGTAAATATAATTCTACCGCTTAGTGTTATTCTATTATCCGCAATAACAATATTTTCTGGCAGAGAGTTATATCTCTCGCTGGGACAATTTTTATAATTGTCTCACCCCCGTGGGATTAAATTTTTAGGTAACCGCCGACGAAAAGGAAAGGAACCTATTACAGAGGAAGAGCAGCAGCAACAGTAGCAGGGACAGCAGTAAATCCCAGGTGGGGATATGAGCTGTAAAGTTGTATATAGAAAGTCCTATGAGTCGTCTCTGTACTCTCAGGTCCTAGGAGTAATGTTTTGATGGATCAATCTGAGATTTTGGCTTTAAGCCTTGAGGGTTTTATACTACTTGTGTACAGTTAAGACAGAGTAGTTGATGTTTGTATTCCTCGAGAAGTAATAGTACATGAGATGTATATATGAACCAGGATGTAAGGTTTTACTTTGGTTTTGAATGAAAGAGTTTTCCTGTGAATGGATATATTGGCAAATGGTTTTAATTTTCACTGATTTTTGCTAATCCGCTGCAACTAATTTGCTTCCGCATGTTTTATTATTGTTAATGACACTTGTTATCTTAAATGATGGCGAATGTCGTGACAATTTAGTGGTATTAGATCTCTAGGTTCGTTGAGTCTACAGAGACATATGACTAAGTTGTTGAGTCTGTGTTAGTCTCCTCCAGTATACCCTATAATGATTTCTGCTTGTGTAGAGAAAGGGTAAAGTTTAAAATGACTGGAGAGCACAATGAACGCATTGCTTAGGGCAATGTTGTTGCACCAAGAAGAGGTGCAAGGGATCATGCAAGAATAGAATGAGTGCCTGAGAATCCCCATTAAGACCTGATCAGGATAGAGAATCCTATGATCATGCTCTTATTGGGAAGATTAGGGCAACATTAATGCATATGAGTGGACTGGATGCTAGGCTTACAACCTAGGTTATCAGTCCTTAATACAGAAAGCTTGAGCTTTAAAAGAGTTCCTGAATGAATTAGTCATGTGGGAACAAGGGAAAATGTGGAAAAGATTAACTTATGGCAAGAAAGTGGACTCTGCCATGAGTTCAGACAGATAATAAATCTGTGATGGTAGTGCCCAAGAAGGGGCAATAAGCTGAGAAGTAGGGAATGGTGTCTATAATTCTAGAGACATTTGCCTAATGGTTTAAAAAAAAGCCAAGTTTTTGGTACTAATAGTGCAATAAATGCCTAGTGTACCAGGGAAGTAGCCACTAAGTAAGTGCAAAGGTCTTAACCTTTCACCTGTAAGATTCTATGGCTTAGTTTTTGCTTCAGTAATAAGACTAGTAAGACCATGATATGAGTACAAGGTATGTTATAAATGTTTACATGTTGAGTACACTAAACCCTTTTTGTTATAAAAAAAAGATTGTTGATTTTGTTTTCCCTATTGGTTGCTATATAGGGAAGAAATGATGAGAACTAGAATTTGAATTCTGTTCAATATTCTTTTAAATACTCTATATTGATCTTACCTCTATGAAAGAGGAAGAGGTATGGAAGAGATGCCTGGATAAAATCCAAGAATGTTAAATCTTATGTTATGATAATATGAAAAGCAAGAAATATGATAGCATGTAAGTGCAGACTACTTGATCTCAGTACTTGTAAACCCTGATCAGGTATACAACTATTGATGATAAAGTGAGTATGGAAACTCTTAGATTGATATCCTTTTGATTGCCCTGATCAAGCAATCATTCTGAGACAATCTAATGAGTATCATGAAATTGGAAATATGGTATGGATAAATGTATCATATCTTAAGTACAGGAAAGAGGGATCTGATATGAATTTAGATCAGTATGTGTATATGAGGAAGTAAAAGTATGACCCTTATATGATGAGAAAGAGAACAAGGGAGGTGATCCCTGTTCAATAAAGTTGTAAATATGATAAAAAGAAAGATGAGAATATGATGTGTATTCAACACATGTGACTGATACCAAGGTAAGAGATTTTGGTATCTGAGAATTATCAGATGATTTAGATTGGCTACCTGGAGTGGTCAACTATGAAATCAGTCTGATTATATAAAATGATATGAACATCATATGTTGGGGGTTTATGCTTTGCATAAACATAACAACTAAATTTGTCTTTAAGATAAGTTCTCAATTGACTCTATGAGAATATTGTGTGAAGGAACTTTGCGCTGATCAAAGTTCTATGATGTTTCCATAACAATGAGGTGTTATGAAGAGACATGATGATATGATGAATGAATAATATCTGTTTCCTTTATTTGGGATTTCAGGGACGAAATCCTTGTTAGGGGTTTATAATTTGTAACACCCCTGACCTGGGTTATGCTTTAACCCTAGGTGTTTTGATTAAGAAATATGATTATATGCTTAAATCTTATCTTTTAAAAAGTGATTAGGTCTCAAGAGGAACCTATGTTTTAATTTTGGTCCTGTTTGAACAATGTTGAAGCAATGTTTGCTTATTTTGGACTAAAGTGCAGATTACCCAAGTTGAGGGGTTAACTTTCAAATTGCACATGATAAGATGTTCCTCTGATGTTGTGACATCATAACAATGAATGTAATGGAGTGGTATGGTTTTCCCAAGCCTGGACACCAAGATAGAGCTTGTTGGATAATGTTCTGCATTAAAACCTAGTTTTGGAGTAAAGTGCAATTTACCCAAAATATAGGGTTCAATATGCAAATTACCTCTTCAAAAAGGTCCCTAATGTTTCTTAGCATCATTTAGAGCAAAGAAAATAAGAGGGACTCCTCATTTGAATTAAGTTGTAGGAGAGAGAATCTTGACATTAAAATAATCAAGAATAATACCTAATTGAAACCCTAATTCGATTTAGGGCAAAAATGAATAAAAATAATTGAAGGGCTTTCAACCAAAATGTTTTGGGTTGATTTTGAATAAGGATGGACGTTACTTTAACAAGATAAGGAACGAAAATATCTTAAGTAGGTGAAATTCCACTCACCTTTTTATAAAGAAAAGTAATATCCACTCACATGTGGGATATTATATTATAAGCATTAAGGTGCTTAATTTGCTTTTCTTTAAATTGAGGATAATGAAGGAGAATTAAAGGCAAGGAAGGTGCCTCGTACCCAAGGTAGTTGAGGGGGAAGAGGCGGCCACTTTATTGGGATTAATTGGATTTTTATAAGGCATTTTCTCTCTCATCAATTTCCTTATAAAAATGCCATTTCCAAGCCCAAGCCAAGGCCTTTTCGGATTTGTTTCTTCCCCTTGCTTGCAAAACCGACCAAGGAGCTAGGGAGGAGCAGGTAGCACGTCCCCAACCTATTGGTAATCCCTTGACCTTCGTTCTTCATGATTTCATGGTGGAAATCGAAAATAAATTATGGATTCCTTCTTATTTCGATCTCCTCTTCAACCCTAGCCAACTTTTACAATCAAAAGCTTGAGGACGAGCCTAGGGGGAGTTGCAAGAGATTCATCCACCATTAATGGCATGAGCCTGGAGCTTTGGATCTCAATTGGAGGAGGGTTTTATAACTCAAACCCTTAAACATTGCTATTACATCAATTCTCTATGCTTTGTTGATTGATTTCTTCAATTTGATACACTCTTGTTTCTTTGCTGCAATTTCCATCAAGAACGGTTGCTGTTCTTGGTTGTTCGAAGGAAGGGGATGATGAAATCATCCTATATGCTTATCCAAAGAAAATTACCAAGCAAAAACGTTTTGATAGCTACTCCAAATCATTTTAATTTGATTGGCTATGCGGTTTCAGCAAACCGTTTAAGGGTCGTTTGGGAGAAAACAGTTTCAAGACCATTTGAGATGGTTGACCAAGCATTGACCGTTTGGGAATGTTGTTCCTAATTATGTAGGCTGATAACCCTCCAAATTTGATGGATTAACTCTAAAGGAATCGAGAGTTGAAGGCCAATCAATTAGGCAATCGGATTGAATTATGTGCTGATTTTCAACCTGATTAACTTGACCTGGTTGAGAAAACAGTTTCAAGACCATTTGAAATGGTTGACCAAGGATTGACCGTTTGGTATTCCTGTTCATAATTATGTTTATTAATAACCCTCCAAATTTGAGGGATTAACTCTAAAGGAATCGTGAGTTGAAGCCTAATCAATTAGGGAAACCTAATTGGATTAAGTGCTGGTTTTCAATCGGATTTAATTGAACGTTTTGGGCAAACGGTCTCAAGACCGTTTGAGTGGACTGACAAAGCGTTGACCGTTTGGGATTACTGTTCCTAATGATGTGGTATAATGACTCACCGAATTTGAGGGATTAACTCCCAATGAATCATGAGTTGAAGGCTATTCATGTAGGCAAACCCTAATTGAAAATAGTGCTGAAATTCCAATGAGTTAAGTTGAGATTTTGGGTTGATTAGCCCAAACGGTCTCAAGACCATTTGGGGATCACCCAAACGGTCTCAAGACCATTTGGGGATCACCCCAAGACCGTTTGGAGGTCTGGGGTCAAGTATAATTGACCAATTGAAGGTCCAAAGGTACTAATCATATTGCAATGTAGTGCTGATCTGTTGATCAACTCGATAGAACAATCCATGATGATTTTTCACTAGAATCCAAAAGTTGGATGGGCCAAACGGTCTCAAGACCGTTTGGTGGTCACCCAAGACCGTTTGGAGGTCTAGGGTTGAGTATGGTTAGGTGTTTGAAGGTCTAAAGGTACCAAGCTGTTATACAATGCAATGTTGATTTGGTGATCAATCCAATGATCCAAACCTTAATTGGATGGCTTGGATTTGAGTGATATGATGGGAAAACGGTCTCAAGACCATTTAGAGGTCATACAAACGACCTCAAGACCGTTTGGGGTCAGGTCATACCCAATTTGGATAATGGTTCAACAGTTTCAAAGTAACCAATCTTACATTGATGAGTGTTGTTGGATCTTTGATTCCAAACCCTAATTCAATTGAATAAAGCCCTAATTGATGACCAATTGAGGGTCAATTGAGGGTCAAATTAGTTGAAGGTTGACCTATTAAACCCAATTGAAGTATGAGCATAGGTCCAATTGATGATTGGTTCCATGAATTCAATGGTTGAAGGTCCAATGCAATCAATTGAAACACAATTAGTAGCATGATTGATGATCAACTTCAAAGCTCTAATTGGTGTTTATAAACCCTAATCCCATTGAGATCAGACCATAATTGAAGTCCCAATTGAGGGGTGAGCCATGATACAAATGATGATTGAGTTGATGATCCAATTGGTTGAAGTTCCATTGATTAGAATTGAGTGTGGTTCAATTTGGTTAATTCAATTGGATACCTCATGTTATTGAAGGTCTAATTGATCAAACCTTTTTAAAAACCGAATGTGATTAGGTGGGAGATACCTTTAATGGTACTAGTCATTAATGCATAAAAAATGCATGGACCCAATACATGATGTAAACCCTAATTGAGGCTGATTCAATGTATAACCTTAATAAGACGTTGTCTACATGTGAAATCACTAATTAGGATGTTAGTAAACCCTAGTTGAGGGTGTAACCTTGTGAAACCCTAGTGGAGGGTGTATCATTGTGAACCCTGGTTGAGGGTGTAACCTTGTGAAACCCTAGTGGAGGGTGTATCATTGTGAACCCTGGTTGAGGGTGTATCCTTGTGAAACCCTAGTTGAGGGAGTATCATTGCGATTGTTTATAGGCAACTTTATAATAAAGTTATGCCTTAAAGTAAGATAAGTCCATATCATGTGAGATAGCTGGACAATTCTAATGTGTGTCCTATGCATTATATGCTAAGGGTGAGTATTCTGTGATGGAATGTATTAAGAGGGGAAATACCTTAATACAAGATAAAGTTGGTTAACTCAAGAGGGTCTGAATTAATGAGAAATGGGAAACCCTAACCCTGGTAAGGGAATAGTGGTGTTACCCTTGAATAATGATGTTATATATTATTTTGCATGGTGCTGATATGAAATTGATATATTATCATCTGTACTAACCATGCATGTATGATGTGATGATGAACATAGCCAGGTATGAGCTATGACATTTTATGTATTGACATTGTTTATTGGGCCTTATGTGCCATGCTATACCTTATTGCCTAGTATGAGGTAATAAGAGAAGTAATGGGCCTTAAGTGCCATGAGAAGATGTTTATGTAATAAGCATCATATTTACCTTGGTCAGGTGACCTGAAGGTGATAATTACCTGAAAAAGTGGTAATAATGCTCAATGATGAGCTAAGGGTTTGAATACCTAGAACCATATGATTATGGCATTGAGTTGCAAAGGAATGAAAATTCCCAGTATTGAAATGAGGGACTGAGATCCCCATGTCTTATAAAGACTGAGAAGTGATTAATGGAAATAGTACATGTTTTCTTTATAACATTTGTCTTATTAAGTTATGTTTGGAAACTTGGCTGATGCTAAAAGAATATGATAATGTACTTAATTAATCAAGTGATACCATATAATGTAGTTGCCCTGATCACAGATCCATCAGAGTCAGAATTAGCTGAATGGTGAAACGAGTTTACTCGGAACACATATTTTTGAATATGTGGGGGTAATTGGGCAATTATATCCTTATGACCCATAGGCATTTCTATAGGCTATGTCCTATGAACGGGATTGGTTACGGACCATACCCCAATAAGAGCATGGATACGGGCCATGACTCCACAAAATAATACCGGGCATTGGCTACGGGCCATATCCTGAAGAGAGTATATGCTATGGGCTATAACTCTAATAGCGATGTTGCCAGTATACCCTGGAAAGCTGTCTAGCAGAGACACAAGATGTCTAGCATGTTATCTCATACTGACTGAGATAGTTGAGGTCATGGGAATCCGGCTCTTCCATTGACCTATGTGTGGTACCGATGCTTTACGTAACCGTGGTCGGTTGGAGTATGAGCGGTATACCTCATCTCCTCAGGGCATAAGTATGATTGTAAAACGTAATCAGCCGTGTAGCATATTTTCTTAGGGTTGAATTGCGAGAATCAATGGTTGATGATACATGGTCTATTATATCATAGTTGGATAAATGATATACATGTTCTTCATATTCCTTCTTAAATGAATGACTTGCTGCTTAATCAAGTTATAATTGAAATGATTGCATAGAGAATATTGCTCTACATATCTTATTCAATGATTTACCTACTGTTGAGTAAATATAATTCTACTGGTTAGTGTTATTCTATTATCGGCAATAACAATGTTTTCTGGCGGAGAGTTATATCTCTCGCTGGGACAATTTTTATAATTGTCTCACCCCCGTGGGATTAAATTTTTAGGTAACCTCCGACGAAAAGGCAAGGAACCTATTACAGAGGAAGAGCAGCAACAGCAGTAGCAGGGACAGCAGTAAATCCCAGGTGGGGATATGAGCTGTCAAGTTGTATATAGAAACTCCTATTAGTCGTCTCTGTACTCTCGGGTCCTAGGAGTAATGTTTTGATGGATCAATCTGAGATTTTGGCTTTAAGCCTTGAGGGTTTTATACTACCTGTGTACAGTTAAGACAGAGTAGTTGATGTTTGTATTCCTCGAGAAGTAATAGTACATGAGATGTATATATGAACCAGGATGTAAGGTTTTACTTTGGTTTTGAATGAAAGAGTTTTCCTGTGAATGGATATATTTGCAAATGGTTTTAATTTTCACTGATTTTTGCTAATCCGCTGCAACTGATTTGCTTCTGCATGTTTTATTATTGTTAATGACACTTGTTATCTTAAATGATGGCGGGTGTCGTGACAGAAAGGCTCTACACCCTTGTGAGACAAGCTTTTCAGCTTTAATGGCAGAGATGACAAACTGTCGTTCTTCTCACTTCTTGCCCTTGACACACACTTTTCCTTCATAAGGATGAACCAGTCTAACCTTAGATTCCTCAAAGTACAAAACTGCTTTATAATTCTTTAACCAATCCATACCCAGGATGATGTCAAAAATGGTCATATCAAGCAAGACAAAAACTGAGGGAAACATTATTCCGGATATACAGAGGTTCAAGGTAGGAGTTTGGAGGTACGATGAGCATGTTTTACCACTAGGGGTTTTTACATATAACACATGATCCATAAACTCAGATTCAATTTCAAGCATAGAGGCAAACTGACAAGATATGAAGGTATTGGAGGAACCGGAATCAAACAGTGCTTTTAAAGGATGCATATTAAGGTGCAGTGTACCTTCAATCACTTCATTGCCTTCACCTTCTTCTTCAGCATTGAGAGCAAACACTCTCCCAATCCTCCTTTCCACTGGCGGATGCCTCAGGTTCTGGTTGTTGTTGTTATTATTGTTGTTCCGTGGCGGCGGGTTCTGTCTTGGCTGTTGCGGCTGCGGGGCATTATTTTGCCCTTGCTGGAAACGAGGGCAGTTGGGTTGGATGTGCCTGACTTGGCCGCACTCATGGCAGGTTGGTGGAGGATAGTTGCCATTACGAGTAGGTGCATTGTTGGCAGGGCATCTTCCTGGAGGATGGTGGCAAATGCACCTATTGTAGTGATCACGTCCACGGTTCTCATGCTGGTTCAGATTCTTCCTTTTTTTGTTGAAGCCATTAGAAGCTTGAAACCCTGGATATGACTCAATGGTGAGAGCCTTGCCCACCATCTATTGAAAAGTGAGTGGAAGATGCGGAACGAGGCTTTGACCCACATGATAGTTCAGATCTTCCAAGAACACAGTTGCTCTTCTGTCAGCTCCAAGGTCGATGGCGTAACATTCTAGCAGCAGAAATTTCTGAACGTAGTCGGCCACGCTCATGCCCCCTTGCTTGAGACTATAAAACTCAGCCTCCTACTTCCTCAGGAAAGCAGGGAAGATGTACTTCTCCCTGAACAACTTTAGAAACTGGGTCCACTCCATAGAAGAGGTGTCCCGAGTGTGGGCAACACCGTTCCACCAAACGCGCGCCGGTCCATCCAGCACGTACGTTGCGAACCGAACCTTCTGATGAGGAGGGCACGCCATGCCCTCGAAGGTCCGATCCAGGTCCAACACCCAGTCGTCAACTTTGTCCACCATGTTAGGCTCACTTTCACCCTTGAAGTAGGGTGGCTTCATCTTGATGAAGTCAGTGAGGGTGAACTCCCTTGACTTGTTAGCAGCAACAACAATGGTGTTGAGTTGCCCCATCATGGTGGAAGATAGAAAATGACGTAGCATCGCCAGTTCTTGCTCAGGTGTGAAGGAAGGAGTACCAGAAGCAGGTTGGTTGACCGCAGGAGTTGCAGGAGTATTGCGCTCGTTCGGGGTCGACTCCTAGTTCACGTTGTCAAACAAGTCACCTCTCCTGAAAATTAGGGTTATCATAATAGGTTCTCAGGAGTATAGAATCATAGATGAGAAGAGAATAGAAATAGATATGAGAAAAGGATAACTAGAATGCTATTGCCTAAAAGCATACTATTTCAGGCAATTTGTATCAGCGCAGGCCAGGCCAGATCATATGGGCACGGGAGTCCTCGTATACCAAGATAGTGGTGCGGAGGAAAATTTTGCCAGCCCCCGATACCCTGATCCTTTCTAGACACCTTTGCTTCAACTGCATGCCCTAATAGTCGCCTAAAGGCTCTGATACCATGTTGTAAAGAGGCGAGATCACCTCTTTACTAAAATTTAAAGGAAATACAAACATCCACAATTTTAACAAAATTTAGAGACTTTGAGGATGATTGCAGAATATTCCAAGTAAATAAGCATGATTCCATATACATAATAAAATGTCAATAGCAGCGGAAAGAAAGAAATAATAAGCCTTCACATGGCCTTATTATTTATTACATGAATGATTTCTAAAAGAAAAGATAAGATAAACAGGATCTAGCTATAACAACCTAGCCATCCTTTCCAAAAGCTAAAGATCAACTCTAAAGGGAAACTTCCTTCTGAGGTTGTTCTTCACCTTGCACAGCACCGACGCCTGGGTGGTTGGGAAGACACCCAGCAACAGGAAAAGAGAGAAAAGTATGTGTTACAAGATTATTCTAAAAGTGGCAAGAAAGTTGTAACAAGTAAAATAGGCTAGAGATTTATTGAAAAATGAGACATCCAAGAGTATGAGGCTTTATATGATGAAATTTTCCAATAACAAAATAAATAAGGATTTTTCATGTAAATTAATATGTCTACCTAACTAAGTAGGGTTGAGGCACCTATCGGACCTCTAACCTTAGGTGAGGGGAGAATAAGACATTCCCAGTCACCTATAATTTTAATGGGGATAATTATAAACATTCCACTAGGGCGATTATATACATGCCCTCTATGGGTAGTTGTACATAAGTACCACTACTTTATAATTAAATAGAACATTTAATTACATGCTAGAAAAAGAGTTATGGAAAGATTAAGAAAAAATATTATGAAACATGGCAGTGGGGTATCAAACCCAAACAAGATAATGCCACAACTAATTTTGAGGCAATAAACAATTTAGGTTTCAAGAATTAAGGATTTAGGTCAGATTAAGCCTCATAAGGAATTATAGGTAATGGTATAAAGTTTTCCCAACTGAGAGTAGATACACAACATAACACATTCCTTAGCCTCAGGCATTCTAGAACCCTCTTTCCAACCCTTCACACGAAATCAGAACCCACTTTCCATAATTCATCATTAGATCTATAAATTAGAATTATATGCACTCATTAAAGATTGAAAACCCTAATATTACTAACTCTTTGCGCAAACCATCAATTTAGACTCCAAAAACCTCACCAACATCTTAGTTAGGATTTTCTGATCAAGATAACATATAATATTGTATGTTTTGAAAATATGGACTTTTAGGGTTAATTTTGGTGATGTTTTAGTTAATTAAATCGACTCTAAAAATACGTTTTCACAAACATCAAAATCAAAACTAAAAATTATTTTAAATGGATAGATCTCGTCTTCTTGATTTCAAAACACTATTTATTTTTAATTTTTGACATCAGAAATAATTTATAGAAATTATTCTATTTCGACTAATACGAGAGTGCCACATAGGCAAAGCAAGAGGGAGAGAGCTTGCGAGAGAGACAGAGAGGGCCGAGGGGCCCGCATCCCATGACCTGGGCCTCTCGATGCAGGTGTGTGGGTCGGGGTCAAGGCTGATCAAAATAAAGTAAAAAGGCATGATTGCCCCGAACGGGACAAAAAAAGAAAAGGAGAGACGAGTGGGGCAAAACGATACAAATCACGAAGTCATCTTCCACCCCTCGCCCGATCGTCATCGTGCTAGAACAGCAGTAGCTGTTTGCGATGGATTTGGGGGAAAATACTATAGGCGATGAAAAACTATGCGGAAGTAGTCGAACTGAAGCCCATGCGAAGCCGAACTAGATGGTACCTTACAATTGGACGGAGACGAAGCAACGAGGGAAGGAGGTGCGCCGCAAGACAGGGATCCTCGGCGGGCAGTTGGGGGTCAAAATGTCCACGAAACACCAAATTGAGAGTACGAGCGAGTTGCTAAGGCGATGGCGGTCATTTGGGTTGTTATTTTTATAGGCAAGGTGCCCTAGTCTAGGGTTTAAGTAGGGGAAAGAAAAGAAGGTCGGTGTCCCTTTTGGGCGTTTCTCCAAAACTCATCAAATCCCAAAGTTTTTGGGATAAACCTGTGCGGAAACGCGCAAGGAATCCAACGAAGCAAGTTTGAGCAAAAATCGTCGAGTAAAACTCAGGATAAATCGATTTGAAAAATCGAGGAAAATAAGGCATGTTGCCTTATACGAATAGAGGTAGAAGACGAATGTAAGTCGTCGGATCATTGGACCCAGGTCCACGAAGAACTTTGGGTCGTCCGATCGCGCAGATGAGACAAAGAGTAGATTTCTAATAAAATTCGACCAAAATTAAATAAATTCCTAAATGTTTTTCTCTGTCTTCATTTGGAGGCTCAAACATTGTCCAAAATTACCAAATTTTATATTCTGACTTATTTTTATGTGTAGAATCCAAATATGGAGTTAGTTTTGCCTTTTAAGAAAGTTTGATATGTAAAATAA
The DNA here is from genome assembly GCA_963693085.1 of Alisma plantago-aquatica. NCBI lineage: Eukaryota > Viridiplantae > Streptophyta > Magnoliopsida > Alismatales > Alismataceae > Alisma > Alisma plantago-aquatica. The sequence continues at coordinate 784,556,577 of OY856412.1, read as the reverse complement.
TTAAAATTTCATTTTCTCTTTCCTCCTTCAAAAGAGGTGATAACATTATATAATTTTTTTGTAACTTCACCCATAAGTCTCCTTAAGAGATTGGAACAGGATTTTGCAATTATCTTCACCATTTGAGTTTATTTATTTATTTATTAAATAAATAGAATATTCTACATACTTTCTCTCACTAATTTTACTCATGATTCACACATTATCCAAATTAGCTGCAAATTTTCCCAAAGGCTTATTTTTATGTTTAGAATACGAATTTGGAGTTATTTTTCTAATTTGAGAACATTAAGTATTTTATTTCACTTTATTGGCATATTTCCTATTTTCTTTTGATAATGTCATTGATATTTATATTTATGTTCCACTTTAAATGATACTTGGCCCTTAAGTTACTTTTTGATCAAGGAAATGAATTTAAGTGTCAAATTATCCTGATGGGTTTCGAATTATAATATTTGGTGCAAAATCTTTCTAATTATCTTCTTTACCCATTAATTCCCATATTACCTTTAATTATTGCATTTATCTTCTCCCTTATATAAAATTTTGATTTTCTCTTATTTCTCTTATTCTAGGAAGTGCTAGAAAGTTTTAGGACAAAATATTTTATTCTTTTTATTGCTTAGTGTACAATTTGCACTTTAGGCCCATTATTCAAAAATCTAACTGAGGTATTTGTGCATACAACCCTATATTAAAAATATATGGGAAACATTTATCCAATAACCATCACAATTTACCGACCAAAAAAAATAACCATCACAATTTCACCAAATCAAGTCCAAAGACATATGGAATGAAAATGAAGGACAAAACTTATAGAAAAGGGTACAAAGAGGTACATAGAGGATTTCAGTATGTTACAACACTCCACCCCTTAAAAAGGATTTTGTCCACGAAATCTCATACAAAGAGGGAAGGGTGAGTACGTAACATCTCATCTTTCAACTCCCAAGTGGTTTCTTCTAAACCATGGTATCTCCACAAAACCTTTACTAATTCTATCTCCTTATTCTTCAACTGCTTTACTCGGGAGTCAAGGATCCTCATAGGTAGTTCTTCATAAGTCAGATTCTCATTAATCTCCACAGGTTCAAAAGTGAGTACATGAGACTGATCCTTTACGTACTTCCTCAACACAGAAACATGGAACACATTGTGGATCTTATCATAAGTAGGAGGCAAAGCTAAGCGATATGCATAATCTCCCACTTTATCTAAGATTTCAAATGGTCCAACATAGCGAGGACTCAATTTGCCTTTTACATTAGATCTTGCAATAGAACGTATAGGCTTGATCTTTAGAAAAGCATAGTCTCCCACTAAGAAGCTTACGTCCGACCTCTTTTTATCAACATACATCTTCTGTCTGTCTTGAGCAACTTTCATCCGTTTCCTTATCAGCTGTACCTTCTCAAGCATCAACCGCATGTCATCGGTCTTCACTAGGAAACGTTCACCAACATCATCCCAGTGAAAAGGCAAACGACAAGGTCTACCATAGAGAGCTTCAAAAGGTGACATGCCAATACTTGCTTGGTAGCTATTGTTGTAAGCGAATTCTGCCAACAGTACATACCGATCCGAGGCACCACCCCAATCCATCACACAAGCACGAAGTAAATCCTCCAGAATCTGAACTGTTCTCTCAGACTGACCAACAGTTTGCGGGTGGTAAGCAGTACTGAAACGCAGATCAGTACCCATCCCTTCTTGAATCTGACCCCATAAGTGAGAAGTAAATTTTGGGTCTCGATCAGAAACTATCACAGCAGGGACACCATGCAGACGAACTATGCACTCCACATATAACTGAGCCATCTCAGCAACTTTATACGTGGTTTTGAAAGGCAAAAAATGAGTAGATTTTGTAAGCCGATCAATCACCACCTAAACAACATCATAACCTTTCTTGAACTTAGGGAAACCGGTAACAAAGTCCATTGTGATCTACTCCCACTTCCATTCTGGAATCTCAAGAGGATGAAGAAGACCACCGGGTCATTGATGTTCAATCTTGACTTGCTGACATGTCAAGCACTTCGCCACGAACAAAGGTATATCATTCTTCATGTTATTCCACCAGAAGCTTCACTGTAAGTCCTTGTACATCTTGGTTGTGCCAGGGTGAATAGTGTACTTGGACCCATGAGCTTCACTCAGAACCTTCTGTCTCAGACCACCAGCATTGGGAATCCACAACCTTTGTCTGAAGCGGACAACACCATCCACTCCGACAGAGAAGTCATATTGCGGTTTCTCAGATAAAGCTTTCATCTCTTCAAGGTCAGAACTCTCTTACTGTGCAGTCACGACTTCTGAGATCCATGATGGCGTAACGGTCAAACTGGCCATAAGAACACACAACTTGTCTTCATCCACTCAATCAACAGGATGAGGTCTGCAACTGGCCACATGTTCAAGGTTTTCCCACACTGAACATCTCAGAGTAGCACAAACAACATCCTTCTTGCGACTTAGAGCATCAACTACGACATTTGCTTTACCAGGATGATAGGTGATGGTGAAGTTGTAATCTTTAATATATTCCATCCACCTACATTGTTGCATGTTCAGATCCTTCTGAGTCAACAGATATCTCAGACTCTTGTGATCAGAAAAGACATCAAAATTTTTGCCATAGAGGTAGTGTCGCCAGATCTTCAAAGCATGGACTATGGAAGCAAGCTCCAAATCATGCGTAGGCCAATTTGCTTCATTAGGTTTCAACTGTCGAGAAGCATAGGCGATCACCTTTCTGTCTTGCATCAAAATACACCCTAAGCCTTGTCGGGATGCGTCGGTGTAGATGACATAGGGTATACCCTCAACAGGCAAAGCAAGCATGGGAGAAGAAGTCAGACTCATCTTCAAGTTCTGAACACTGTCCTCACATTCAGGGGTCCATGAGAACTTGACCTCCTTCTGAGTCATCTTGGTCAAAGGTAAAGCCAACTCAGAGAACCCTTTGATAAACTTTCGATAGTAACCAGCTAGACCAAGGAAACTACGGATTTCGGATGGGTTTTTTGGAGAATTCCACTTTGTCACAGCTTCTACCTTTACAGGATCAACAACTATATGACCGGCAGAAATAACGTGACCAAGAAACATAACTTCCTTTATCCAGAACTCACATTTTGAGAACTTCACATACAGTTGATTTTCTCACAATGTGCTGAGTACAATCCGCAGGTGTTCGCGATGTTGTTCCAATGTCTCAGAATAAACCAAAATGTCATCAATAAACACCACTACAATGTCGAGGTATGGGCAGAATACTCGGTTCATCAGGTCCATGAACGAAGTAGGGGCATTTGTTAAACCGAAAGGCATTACCATGAATTCATAATGCCCATAACGAGTTCGAAACGCTGTCTTCGGGACATCATCATCCTTTACACGCATCTGGTAGTAACCACTTCACAGATCCATTTTGGAGAACACGGTGGATGACTTCAGCTGATCGAATAGGTCATCGATGCGTGGCAACGGATAACGGTTCTTCACTGTCACCTGGTTAAGCATGCGGTAGTCAGTACACATCCGCAAAGATCCATCCTTCTTCTTCACGAACAGGATAGGGGCTCCCCAAGGGGAAACACTAGGGCAAATGAAGCCCATGTCGAGAAGCTCTTCAAGCTGCTTCTTCAACACAGCCACCTCGGCAAGGGCCAAGCGGTAGGGTGGCTTCGATATCGATGAAGTTCCAAGTATGAGCTCGATGGAGAATTCCACCTAGCGAGTTGGCGGCAACCCAGGCAACTCCTCCGGAAAGACACCTGGGAAGTCCTTCACCACATCAACATGTTCTAGAGAAGGAGGTGTAGCATAGAGAACTATAGAGGCTAGAAAGGCTCTACACCCTTGCAAGACAAGCTTTTTAGCTTTAATGGCAGAGATGACAAACTGTCATTCTTCTCGCTTCTTGCCCTTGACACACAGTTTTCCTTCATCAGGATGAACCATTCTAACATTGGATTCCTCATAGTACAAAACTGCTTTATACTTCTTTAACCAATCCATACCCAGGATGATGTCAAAAACGGTCATATCAAGCAAGACAAAAATTGTGGGAAACATTATTCCGGATATACAGAGATTCAAGGTAGGAGTTTGGCGGTACGAGGAGCATATTTTACCACTAGGTTTTTTTACATCTAACACATGATCCATAAACTCAGATTCAATTTCAAGCGTAGAGGCAAACTAACAAGATATGAAGGTATTGGAGGAACCAGAATCAAACAGTGCTTTTAAAGGATGCATATTAAGTTGCAGTGTACCTTCAATCACTTCATTGCCTTCACCTTCTTCTTCAGCATTGAGAGCAAACCCTCTCCCATTCTACCTTTCCACTGGCGGATGCCTCGGGTTCTGGTTGTTGTTGTTGTTATTATTGTTGTTCCACAACGGCGGGTTCTGTCTTGGCTGTTGCGGCTGCGGATCATTATTCTGCCCTTGCTAGAAACGGGGGCAGTTGGGTCGGATGTGCCCGACTTGGCCACACTCATGGTAGGTTGGTGGAGGACGGTTGCCATTACGAGTAGGTGCATTGTTGGCGGGGCATCTGCCTGGAGGATGGTGGCGATTGCACCTGTTGCAACGATCACGTCCACAATTGTCATGTTGGTTCAAATTCTTCCTTTTGTTGTTGAAGCCATTAGAAGCTTGAAACCCTGGATATGACTAAATGGCGAGAGCTTTGTCCACCATCTGTTGAAAAGTGAGTGGCAGTTGCGGAATGAGGCTTTGACCCACATGATAGTTCGGGCCTTCCAAGAACAAGGTTGCTCTTCTGTTAGCTCCAAGGTCGGTGGCGTAATGTTCTAGCAGCAGAAATTTCTAAACGTAGTCAGCCACGCTCATGCCCCATGCTTGAGACTGTAAAACTCAGCCTCCTTCCTCAAGAAAGCAGGGTAGATGTACTTCTCCCTTAACAACTTCAGAAATTGGGTCCACTCCATAGAAGAGGTGTCCCGAGTGCGGGCAACACCGTTCCACCAAACGCGCGCCGGTCCATCCAGCACGTACGTCGCGAACCGAACCTTCTGATGAGGAGGGCACACCATGCCCTCGAAGGTCCGATCCAGGGCCAACACCCAGTCGTCAGATTTGTCCACCATGTTAGGCTCACTTTCACCCTTGAAGTAGGGTGGCTGCATCTTGATGAAGTCAGTGAGGGTGAACTCCCTCGGCTTGTTGGCAGCAAAAACAATGGTGTTGAGTTGCCCCATCATGGAGGAAGATAGAAACTGACATAGCATCACCAGTTCTTGCTCAGGTGTGAAGGCAGGAGTACCAGAAGTAGGTTGGTTGACCGCAGGAGTCACAGGAGTGTTGGGGTCATTAGGGGTCGACTCCCAGTTCACGTTGTCAAACAAGTCACCTCTCCTGAAAATTAGGGTTATCATATTAGGTTCTCAGGAGTATAGAATCATAGATGAGAAGATAATAGAAATAGAGATGAGAAAAGGATAACTAGAATGATATTGCCTAAAAGCACACTATTTCGGGCAATTCATATTAGCGCAGGCCAGGCCAGATCATATTGGCATGTGTGTCCTCGTATACCAAGCTAGTGGTGTGGAGGAAAATTTTGCCAGCCCCTGATACCTTGATCCTTTCTAGACACCCTTGCTTCAACTGCATGCCCTAATAGTAGCCTAAAGGCTCTGATACCATGCTGTAAAGAGGCGAGATCACCTCTTTACTAAAATTTAAAGGAAATACAAACATCCACAATTTTAACAAAATTTAGAGACTTTGAGGATGATGGCATAATATTCCAAGGAAATAAGCATGATTCTAGATACATAATAAAATGTCAATAGCAGCGGAAAGAAAGAAATAAAAAGCCTTCACATGGCCTTATTGTTTATTACATGAATGATTTCTAAAAGAAAAGATAAGATAAATAGGATCTAGCTATAACAACCTAGCCATCCTTTCCAAAAGCTAAAGATCAACTCCGGAGGAAAACTTCCTTCCGAGATTGTCCTTCACCTTGCACATCACCAGCGCCTGGGTGGTTGGGAAGACACCCAACAAGAGGAAAAGAGAGAAAAGTATGTGTTACAATATTATTCTAAAATTGGCAAGAAAGTTGTAACAAGTAAAATAATCTAGAGATTTATTGAAAAGTGAGACATCAAAGAGTATGAGACTTTATATGATGAAATTTGCCAATAACAATATAAATAAGGATTTTGCATGTAAATTAATATGTCTACCTAACTAAGTAGGGTTGAGGTACCTACCAGACCTCTAACCTTAGGTGAGTAGGAATAAGACATTCCCAGTCACCTATAATTTTAATGGGGAGAATTATAAACATTCCCCTAGGGAGATTATATACATGCCCTCTATGGGTGGTTGTACATAAGTACCACTACTTTATAATTAAATAGAACATTTAATTACATGCTAGCAAAAGAGTTATGGAAAGATTAAGCAAAAAGATTATGAAACATGGCAGTGGGGTATCAAACCCAAACAAGATAATGCCACAACTAATTTTGAGGCAATAAACAATTTAGGTTTCAAGAATTAAGGATTTAGGTTAGATTAAGCCTTATAAGGAATTATAGGTAATGGTATAAAGTTTTCCCAACTGAGAGTAGATGCACAACATAACACATAACTTAGCCTCAGGCGTTCTAGAACCCTCTTTCCAACCCTTCACACGAAATCAGAACCCACTTTCCCTAATTCATCATTAGATCTATGAATTAGAATTATATACACTCATTAAAGATTGAAAACCCTAATATTACTAACTCTTTGCGCAAACCATCGTTTTAGACTCCAAAAGCTCACCATCATCTTAGTTAGGGTTTTCTGATCAAGATAACATATAATATTATATGTTTTGAAAATATGGACTTTTAGGGTTAATTTTGGTGATTTTTTAGTTAATTAAATCGACTCTAAAAATACGTTTTAACAAACATCAAAATCAAAACTCAAAATTATTTTTAATGGATAGATCTCGTCTTCTTGATTTCAAAACACTATTTATTTTTAATTTTTGACATCGGAAATAATTTATAGAAATTATTCTATTTTGACCAATACGAGAGTGCCACATAGGCAAAGCAAGAGGGAGAGAGCTTGCGAGAGAGACAGAGAGGGCCGAGGGGCCCACATCCCGTGACTTGGGCCTCTTGCTGCAGCTGTGTGGGCCGGGGTCAAGGCTTATCAAAACAAAGTAAAAAGGCACGATTGCCCCGAACGAGACAAAAAAAGAAAAGGAGAGACAAGTGGGGAAAAACGGTAAAAATCACGAAGTCATCTTCCACCCCTCGCCCGATCGTCATCGCGCTAGAACAACAGTAGTTTTTTGCGATGGATTTAGGGGAAAATGCTATAGGCGATGAAAAACTATGCACAAGTAGTCGAACTGAAGCCCATGTGAAGCCGAACTAGATGGTACCTTACGATGGGACGGAGACAAAGCAATGAGGGAAGGAGGTACGCCGCAAGCCAGGGATCCTCAGTGGCTAGTTGGGGGTCAGAATGTCCACAAAACACCAAATTGAGAGCACGAGCGAGTTGCTAATGCGATGGCGGTCGTTGGGGTTGTTATTTTTATAGGCAAGGTGCCCTAGTCTAGGGTTTAAGTAGGGGAAAGAAAAGAAGGTCGGCGACCCTTTTGGGCATTTCTCCAAAACTCATCAAATCCCAAAGTTTTTGGGATAAACATGTGCGGAAACGCGCAAGGAATCCAACGAAGCAAGTTTGAGCAAAACCTGTCGAGTAAAACTCAGGATAAATCGATTTGAAAAATCGGGGAAAACACGACCTGTTGCCTTATACGAATAGAGATAGAAGATGACTGTAAGTCATCAGATCAGTGGACCCAGGTCCACGAAGGACTCTGGGCCATCCGATCGCGCAGATGAGACAAGGAGTAGATTGCTAATAAAATTCGACCAAAATTAAATAAATTCCTAAATGTTTTTCTCTCTCTTCATTTGGAAGCTCAAACATTGTCCAAAAATTACTAAATTTTATATTCTGACTTATTTTGATGAGTAGAATCCAAATATGGAGTTAGTTTTGCCTTTTGAGAAAGTTTGATATGTAAAATAATTAAAATGTCATTTTCTCTTTCCTCCTTCAAAAGAGGTGATAACATTATCTAATTTTTGTGTAACTTCACCCATAAGTCTCCTTACGGGATTGGAACATGATTTTGCAATTATCTTCACCAGTTGAGATTATTTATTTATTTATTAAATAAATAGAATATTCTACATACTTTCTCTAACCAATTTTACTCATTATTCACACATTATCCAAATTAGCTGCAAATTTGCCCAAAGGCTTATTTTTATGTTTAGAATACGAATTTGGAGTTATTTTTCTGATTTGAGTACATTAAATATTTTATTTCACTTTATTGGCATATTTCCTATTTTCTTTTGATAATGTCATTAATATTTATATTTATGTTCCACTTTAAATGATACTTGGCCCTTAAGTTACTTTTTGATCAAGGAAATGAATTTAAGTGTCAAATTTTCCTGATGGGTTTCAAATTATAATATTTGGTGCAAAATCTTTCTAATTATATTCTTTACCCATTAATTCCCATATTACCTTTAATTATTGCATTTATCTTCTCCCTTATATAAAATTCAGATTTTCTCTTATTTCTCTTATTCTAGGAAGTGCTACAAAGTTCTAGGACAAAATATTTTATTCTTTTTATTGCTTAGTGTACAATTTGCACTTTAGGCCCGTTATCTAAAATCTAACTGAGGTATTTGTGCATACAACCCTATATTAAAAATATATGGGAGACATTTATCCAATAACCATCACAATTTCACCAAATCAAGTTCAAAGACATATGGAACGAAAATGATGGACAAAACTTATAGAAAAGGGTACAAAGAGGTACATAGAATATTTCAGTATGTTACAAAACTCCACCCCTTAAAAAGGATTTTGTCCCCAAAATCTCATACAAAGAGGGAAGGGTGAGCACGTAACATATCATCTTTCAACTCCCAAGTGGTTTCTTCTAAACCATGGTATCTCCACAAAACCTTTACTAACTCTATCTCCTTATTCTTTAGCTACTTTACTCGGGAGTCAAGGATCCTCACAGGTAGTTCTTCATAAGTTAGATTCTCATTAATCTCCACAGGTTCAATGGTGAGTACATGAGACGGATCCTTTACGTACTTCCTCAACACAGAAACATGGAACACATTGTGGATCTTATCATAAGCAGGAGGCAAAGCTAAGCGATATGCACAATCTCTCACTTTATCTAAGATTTCAAATGGTCCAACATAGTGAGGAATCAATTTGCCTTTTACTTTAGATCTTTCAATAGAATGCATAGGCTTGATCTTTAGAAAAGCATAGTCTCCCACTAAGAAGCGTACATAAGACCTATTTTTATCAACATACATCTTCTGTCTGTCTTCAGCAACTTTCATCTGTTTCCTTATCAGCTGTACCTTCTCAAGCATCAACTGCATGTCATCGGTCTTCACTAGGAAACGTTCACCAACATCATCCCAGTGCAAAGGTAAATGACAAGGTCTACCATAGAGAGCTTCAAAAGGTGGCATGCCAATACTTTCTTGGTTGCTATTGTTGTAAGCGAACTCTACCAATGGTAGATACCGATCCCAGGCACCACCCCAATCCATCACACAAGCACGAAGTAAATCCTCCAGAATCTGAACTGTTCTCTTGGACTGACCATAAGTTTGCGGGTGGTAAGCATTACTGAAACGCAGATCAGTACCCATCTCTTCTTGAATCTGACCCCATAAGCGAGAAGTAAATTTTGGGTCTCGATCAGAAACTATCACAGCAGGGACACCATGCAGACGAACTATCCACTCCACATATAACTGAGCCATCTCAACAACTTTATACGTGGTTTTGAAAGGCAAGAAATGAGCAGATTTTTTAAGCCGATCAATCACCAACCAAACAACATCATAACCTTTCTTGGACTTAGGGAAACCGGTAACAAAGTCCATTGTGATCTTCTCCCACTTCCATTATGGAATCTCAAGAGGATGAAGAAGACCACCAGGTCGTTGATATTCAATCGTGACTTGCTGACATGTCAAGCACTTCACCACGAACAAAGCTATATCATTCTTCATGTTCTTCCACCAGAAGCTTCACTGTAAGTCCTTGTACATCTTGGTTGTGCCAGGGTGAATAGTGTACTTGGACCCATGAGCTTCACTCAGAACCTTCTGTCTCAGACCACCAGCATTGGGAATCCACAACCTTTGTCTGAAGCGGACAACACCATCCACTCCGATAGAGAAGTCAGATTGCAATTTCTCAGATAAAGCTTTCATCTCTTCAAGCTCAGAACTCTCTAACTGTGCAGTCACGACTTCTGAGATCCAGGTGGTGTAACGGTCAAACTGGCCATATGAACACACAACTTGTCTTCATCCACTGAATCGACATGCTGAGGTCTCCAACTGGCCACATGTTCAAGGTTTTCCCACACTAAACATCCAAAGCAGCACAAACAACATCCTTCTTGCGACTTAGAGCATCAACTACGACATTTTCTTTATCAGGATGATAGGTGATGGTGAAGTTGTAATCTTTAAGATATTCCATCCACCTACATTGTCACAAGTTCAGATCCTTCTGAGTCAACATATATCTCAGACTCTTGTGATTAGAAAAGACTTCAAACTTTTTGCCATAGAGGTAGTGTCGCCAAATCTTCAAAGCATGAACTATGGCAGCAAGCTCCAAATCATGCGTAGGCCATTTTGCTTCATTGGGTTTCAACTGTTGAGAAGCATAGGAGATCACCTTTCTGTCTTGCATCAAAACACACCCTAAGCCTTGTCGGGATGCGTCAGTGTAGATGACATAGGGTATGCCCTCAACAGGCAAAGCAAGCACGGGAGCAGAAGTCAGACTCATCTTCAACTTCTGAAAATTGTCTTCACATTCAGGGGTCCATGAGAACTTGACCTCCTTCGGAGTCTGAAGCAAACATCATCTTTAGAAGATGAAAGAGAAGATTTCCTACATGGATGATAATTAAGTATTGGACTTGTAATATGAATGAATGCCTAATTAGGGTATGATCCATCATAGTGAGATCATGAAACCCTAATTATGAAGGTTAAGGAATCATAACCCTAATTAAGGGCATTGATGGGTGAAATCCTAATATATGATGATGATATGATCCTAATTCATAGTGATGACATGATAAACCTTAATTCAAGGCACTTTGATGATCACTCCTACTTCAAATGAATAGTAAACCCTAATCTAGGGTGATGTGATATGAATAATAAACCCTAATCTAGGGTGATGTGATGTGAATAGTAAACCCTAATCTAGGGTGATGCAATGTGAATAGTAAACCCTAATATAGGGTGATGCAATGTGAATAGTAAACCCTAATTGTGGGTTATTGAACTTAAACCCTAATCTAGGGTGATGCAATGTGAATAGTAAACCCTAATCTAGGGTGATGCAATGTGAATAGTAAACCCTAATCTAGGGTGATGCAATGTGAATAGTAAACCCTAATCTAGGGTGATGCAATGTGAATTGTAAACCCTAATTGTGGGTTATTGAACTTAAACCCTAATCTAGGGTGATGCAATGTGAATAGTAAACCCTAATTCCTAATAAGGTAAATGGAAGTGTGAAATCCTAATTCTAGGTTATATTCTATAGCATGAGAGCTCTATGGTTGGATAATGATATGATGACTCATTTATCCTAATTAAGCTAAGGGGATGATTAACCCTAATTGAATTGAAAAGGGAAACCCTAACTCTAGCAAGGGTATAGTGGTGTAACCCTTGAATAATGATGTCCTAATTGTTTTGCAATATGCTGATATGAAATTGATGTATCTATTATCATCTGTACTAATCATGCAGGTTTGGTGAGATATTGAACATAGCCATGTATGAGCTATGATGTTTTGTTTATTGAAAGTATTTTATGAGCTTTGTAAGCAATGATATGCTATGTTGCCTAGTAAAAGCTAACAAAAGAGATTGATAGGATGTAAGATCCATGTGAAATACATGCATTGCAATTATCATGTTTACATTGACAAATGACTTGATGGTAATAAGTTACTTGTCAAGTTGTAACAAGTATTTTGATGATCTAAGGGTTTGAATACCCATATTATTGAATCATGATGATGAGATGATAAGGTATTGAGATCCCAATGTTAACAAAGTTGTGAAATTAACTTGATAGAAATAGTACTCATTCATTATAAAAATTGTTATAATGTTTTATGATTGAAAACATCCCTGATGCTAAAATAATGTTGTAATGTATTTAAGTAATCAAGTGAAATGATATCATGTAGAGGCCTGGCCATAGATCCATCACTATCAGCAGTTAGGTAATGGTGAAACATGTTTTCCTAAGGGAACTCCTAGAGAGCATACTTTTGAGTATGTGGGGGTAATGGGCGTGAATATTCTTACGCCCTAATGGAGGAATTGATGTGAGATAAACATTAAATCTCTCAATCCTACATTATATGTATATGCCATGATGATGTATCGTAAATCTCCCGATGATGATGTTAATGCTGAATCGATGCGAGATAAACAAGAAATCCCTCGATTGCGAAGAGAGTACATCATGCCACTGTAACTCTAATGGCGAAGTTACCAGTATACCCTGGAAAGCTATTTTGGCAGAGACACAAGATGTCCTGCATGTTGTTCCTCAAACTGAATGAGGAAGATGAAGTCATAGAAATCCGTCTCTTCTGATGACCTATGTATGGTACCGATTTCAATTTTGCAATGGTCGGTTGGAGTATGAGCGGTATACCTCATCTCCTTAGGGCATACGTTGTTTGTAAAATGTAATCAGCCGTGTAGCAAATAATGAATTACGAGAATCAATGTTTGATGATACATTGTTTATTATGTCTTAGAAAGATAAAGGATATACATGTTCTTCATATTCCTTATTAAATGAATGACTTGTTGTTTAATCAAGTTATAATTGAAATGATTGCATAGAGAATACTGCTCTGCATTTCTTATTCAATGATTTACCTGCTGTTGAATATTTATAATTCTATTGCCCAATGCTATCTTAATATATGCAATAACAATGCTTCTGGCGGAGAGTTATAGCTCTCACTGGGACAATTTTCAATTGTCTCATCCCCGTGGGATTCAACTTTTTAGGTAGATGCCGAGGAAGAAGAAACCCTTCAGTGGGTGAGCAGCAACAACAGCCACAGCAGTAGCAGCAATAGCAAGGACAACAGTGATCCATAGGTGGAGACAATGTTTGTCAAGTTTTGTATATAGAGAGAGTCCTATGTGTCGTCTTTGTACTCTCAGGTCCTAGGAGTCAGTGGATGGTTTGATATATATCTGAGATTTTTGGCTTGATGCCTCAATATTTTGTATACTGCTTATGTACAGTTTAACTGGGCAGTCAATGTTATGACTCTCGAGATGAGATGATACAGAGATGTACTGATGAATCAACATGTAAATAACTTACTTTGGTTCTTTATGATAGAGTTTTACTATTTGTGGATTTCTTTACAAAAAGTTTTAAATTTTTTGTGATTTTCAGTAATTCCACTGCTAATAATTCGTTTCTGCATTGGTTAACCTTGTTTTATAAGTTGAATGCCACAAGAATTGTATCTATGTATCACCCTGAATGAGCACACATGCTATCATAAGACCCTCTAGTCTAGATCATACTAACCTTTAGTAAGATGTGATAAATTGTAATAACATCGAGTTCTTCATGTATCTACTTCCACATTATGTAAGTGAATCTATAGGCCATACTTAGAACTTTTGAACTCGCATCCTGGTGTAGTTGAACCATCTCTCTCATATGTAGTTCAACCGAACCTGTCCCTTGACAGTACTCTTTCTTTCTCATGTCATCTAGGTAAGGCGACCCACCATAACCCATACAACATCTCGACCTTCCTTGGTCTAGGGGAGACTTACAACATCCATAGCGATAAACTCCCATTCCCTCTCGGGAACTCTTTATACTTTATATCAATACACTGGGTTATTGGTGTTCGTCCTTCACTTCTTGGCATGCATGGCAACATTCCACATGCAAATTTATCTTAGGCATACAAAGTACTACTGTGACTTACTATCCTTGTAGTACTATGGTGTATGGCGATCTTAAAATCATGATCTCCTGTATTGTCATGATTCCTCAAGATCGATTCTTCGAAAACCCTAAACCACTCTAGTTGGGGTTTCATCACCTTCCTCTCTAGAGAAGTGTACCGGAGGCTCTACAACCATCCTTTCATTACATCAAGGACTAGGCTGGCTAACCAAACAACTATTAACTTGATCAATTGATACATCTGAATGTTATCCAAACTTATCTCCTTTCTAAACTTAGGGTTAACCTAGCAACCTCTTCTAGCCTCTAGACAAACTAAGCATCTATATCTCAACCAAAGCATCCATTACCACTCCCCATCCTTAGGTATTAGGTAATGTTGAAGACATATACCTCTGTGTATTCCACTATCGTCTCATCTCAAACTCTATGTCCATCTTCATCAAGAAACTTTGAACTCATCCTCTTGGTTTTCAAACTCAACCTTGTATGATTCATAGCTCATGTTAAAAGCATCCTCATAAGATGACTACCTTATTTCTCTTGATGTTTGTAAACCATATACATATCATTTACTTCACAAGGGTATGTTATTATCTCTGTCCTCATACCCCATAGCAACGTTCCAACTCACATCATCTTTTATCCTTAGTGTATGGCATGCGTACTGTCCTATCTCTTACTCCCATAACAAGAGGAAATAAGCATTTGGCTGTAGTCCAAATACATAGTTCTTCTTGTTCCAAAAGTAGAGATGCTACATTCCACCTTGCCAATACACCTTTTAAATCTAAGTTGAAACGTGCCACATATGTCTCTTCATCACAAACATCATGATATCAAAGTTACTTCCATGGAAAACTGGTCTCAAACGTACTGGGGTTTACACACATTCCTTGGTCATCTCCTCTAGGTCTGTAGGGTGTCGACACTTTAGGGGTCATCCCTTTTCCCTTATGCATTCACAGAGTGCCCTACTCATCTTCCCTTTGGGTCCCCATGAGTTCATGAAGGTGATCACCATCCTAACCCATGGCCCTCAGACAATGATAGTTGTTACCTCTCGACCCTATGGTCATGTGCAACTAGGGAATTAGGCAACTCCTACTTCCATCGGTCTTATCCCTAGCTGACCCTAGGATAGACTTAGGATTCTATTATAGTACATGTCCAACTTAGAACCTTACCCAAGCCTTCATCATCTCTCTCTCTACATTCATGGGCTGACTTCCATCCTTTCATAGGGTCATGGCAACCTACCTACCTTGGTCAGGCCCCATACCGGTTACCTCTATGGTAACATATCCACATGCACGTAGAGATGGTTATCTAGGGGTCCGCAGGTTCATTCTCATACCATGTACTCTTCACATAGCTTCACAAGATCCTCTGAAACCTCTTTAGGTTACCTCAAAACAAAACTGGTATACACCCTAAAAAGGGGTCCCTCTCCCAAGATGGGAGGAAACTACAGCTTGATAACAGCGGTCACAAACGTCCTTATGTTTAGGGTATGCATCCACATGAGCACGCTTAGCCCTAGAAAGATACTAAGGAACACGAAGACACTTACCAAACCATGCTAGGTCACACTTGTTCTCATCCTCAACATTAGACCAATTTAGTTGTGAGGGGTTCATCAAACATACCCTTAGCTCAAGGGGTTTCCTTTACCTCTACACATGAGGAGTACCATGCTCGAAACTATAGAGACTCAAATCTCATCATGATCATTGGGTACACTGCTTCCCCTCTTAGGCCTAGGAACCCAAGGTTCACCTTTGGGTGTCCAACTGCATGTTCAAAAGCTTAACCACGAATGAAGCATGTCCAATGTTACGACCCCATCTGAGCTTAATTGGTAAACTAGGTTTACCAAGATGATTACATGATTAATTGGACTGATCACTCTTGAAATCTAATTAATGACTATAACACAATTAGGATGTTTTAACTATGATAAGAAGTCTAAATGTTCTTTTGTCTTGAGAATTAGGGTTTGAGAAGCATAGACCCTAATCGGCCCAAAATAGGGTTTTAATGACATATGAATACAGAATTTGATAAGTAGAATGTTTCAGTAAATGATTTTTAGTATTTTATGTGTAACTCTGATTTACTTCAAATTTGGATATTATTTGTATATATAAAATTTGAACAACATTGGAAAATATCAGAATTTTTGAAGAATGTTCTGATCTGTTTATCGGTCGAGTTTCAAATTCGACCGATCATATTTCCAGATTTATACAGCAGTGTGGTAATTGAATTTTATCTTTTTATTGGTATATCCAATTGATCTCAAATTTTAACTGTGCTTGAAAAACACAGTTTTAGATATTATTTTAAATTTACATAATTTTTGGATGACTTTTGATCTCTACAGTGAGGGTGTCGGTCGAGTTCTGTGAAGGGAAACTCGACCGAATCTTCTGCAGACTGTAATATAGCAGTGCACTGTTCTATTTTTAATTATTTATTGGTAACTCCAAATGATCGAAAATTTTAACTGAAGCTTTATAGATCAATTATAAACAACGTGCTAAATTCCCATAATTGTTGGAGAAGGTTTGATCTCTGAAATAAACGAATTACAGTAACTTTGTATAACTGAATATTCAACCAATATAATTAAAGTTGAGTGTTGGGTCGATATGCAATTAACCCAAGCAGCTCAAATTGACTTATACGATCGACCACACACACACACAGCTCTCATTCTTCATCATCCATCCCAGAGAAACAAAAATCTAGAGAGAGAGGGAGAGTTAGGGCTTGAGTGGAGAAAGAGGAGGAATTGCTGACCTAGGGTTTTGCGGTCCGAGGAATGATGAAATCAAGTAAGTTTGGATCCTTTGCATAGACTTTTATGGTGAATCTTCTCTCTCATGTCAAGATTCCGTCCATGCTCTGATTTGATCCAAGATGATGTCGAAATTCCCTCTTTTCTCACCCTTTCTTCATAATCCCTCATTTTCAAGGTTTCCTAGTTGAATGGAAGAAGAATTGGGAGATTTGCTAGGGATTTGATATGAGTTTGAGATCCCCTGAGTTGAGCTGCAGTTTTGAGGTGTTTTCATACCTTGGGGTGACTGGGTTCTTCCTTTAAACAGTATAATGCACGAAATTTGATTAT
Source organism: Alisma plantago-aquatica (assembly GCA_963693085.1). Lineage (NCBI taxonomy): Eukaryota > Viridiplantae > Streptophyta > Magnoliopsida > Alismatales > Alismataceae > Alisma > Alisma plantago-aquatica. Next base: position 784,539,308 of record OY856412.1, on the reverse strand, counting down.
AGCATCCAAATCCCTAATTGCTTGGTATGTGATTCTAAACCCTGAAATGTCTGTTTAATTTAAGTTGTTGCAAATTGATATGATAGGGATTCCTTCTCTGTTTGAATGACTCTTTGATGGTAGATCCACATCAGAAATGTATACAACACATCCTAGAAAGAATGTTGTTCAGATTTATACCATATGATGTAATTAGGGTTTAACCTAATTGAGATATCTCTAGAGTTTCAACCTTATTGAAAAGGACTAGTAATCTTATAGGTGGTTAGGATGTACCTCATGGATTACCTTATTTGAATTTTATCCTTGGTGCATGATATCTCAGTGAATAGCATGGAAACCTAAATTTAGTTCAATTTCCATGGTTTCATACGTATATCGATTGTATATGATTTGTTGAAAACAATCTTTATTTAGTGAATGCTTATATCCTATGAAATCCTTATGAGAGCCATGTGACAAGTGAATGAGTCAAATGAAACCCTAAAAGTAGGGTGTTGGCATGTGATGAATGAATAAGGCAAATGAAACCCTAAGGATAGGGTGTTCAATGAATCATGTTATGATGACATGAAAGATCTCGATATGAGATGTGGTGATACTTAACTGTTGAATTGTATGTTTCTAGTGCATTTAACTTTATATGCTTGTTCTCTCTGAGTTGATATCTACATACTGTAGGGCTTCTTATATTTCAATACATATCTCATAAATTGCAGGTGATGAGATATGACATGCCCTAGAAAGGGATGTTACTGAGACATGGTATATGTTGAATACATGAGCTATGATGTTTTATATGATATGATATGGCAGGCCGTGTGAGCCTTGTGAGAAATGTAAAATGACTTATGATTTCTGTTTTACATGTATCTATAATATTAATGTTAGACTTAGGTGCCCTGAACACTGTAGAACCCCTTCGAGAGATCTGCTTCTTAGGGGTGAAACTCGTGTTGCAACATTAACCGTGTGGAGTCATGGTGGCACGAGGACAGAGAGGCAGTGTTCAACAATAATCCGTGCGGAGTCACGGTGGCACTGGAGAAAATAGGGGTTATTGCAACAAGATCCGTACGGAGTCATGGAGGTAAACCCGTGAGACTCTCCGCCTGTGTGCTCAGGTTATAGGAGGAGTCTAGAACACTCGGAGTAGTGCATTGAGGCCGGAGAGCCTGTGGTCCTGTAGCAGAACAGGGTTGGCGTCAGACTTAGCATTTCCCGGGTGTGTCGCTAAGTCTTGTACGGTGTGGTCGTAGTGCACTGCGAGTCTCTATGCAGAGTACACTGCATAGATCAGGGCATAAGCTAAAATATGATCATATAGGTTCACAGAGTTCCTTATAAATGAAAGATTTAAGGAAGACTAGAGCATAGTCTTCTAGTAGTTATTCTTTGGATGCAATATTTATATTCTTTGTTATTTTAATTATATTGTTTTAGAACTGCTCAGTGTAGTATTTATTGTTGTTAAATTTCATATCATTTACTCAAAGTTATATCTATAATCACATTAGTGCCTTAGATTGTTTCTTTGAAGTACTCATTCACTGAGCGAGTAGGCTCACCCCTCTACTCAAACATTTTAGGGTTAACCGCGTGGACTTGAAGATGGTCAGAGCATCAGTGTAGATCTGCTACAAGAGTTAAGTACAAGATTAGTTGAGTCAGTCGGTCCTTGTCACTCTAGGTCCTCAGTAAGAGATAAGAGAGAGCGTTGTAATTACGATGTGTAATATTGTTCCTCTTTTGATATGTATGCTAATTAGCAAGCTTTATGTGCATAAGGTGTGAGAGACATCATGAATGTTTATACATGTATCTTTACTATTAAAGTCTGTTTAGTAAAAGAAATGTTCAGATTCCCTTGTTAAAATGATTTATGTGGTTCAATGCGAAGAAACAAGAGTTTTAAAGAAAGAAGAAAATATAAAAGGTTAAGGGTGTTCTTTGTTTTATATATAAGTCCTATCTTATGCCCTAATCTCATGATTTGAGGAAATTGTGAGATCGGGGTGTAACAGATTGGTATCAGAGCTTAGGGTGAGTTGTCAAGGACCATTAAGTTAGTAAGTTAGCGTCATAAGTGTGACAGATAGGAGATGTTTTGATGTTAGCTTTGGGGATTTGAGTATTTGGATATCCTGGCCCGATATATGAGTACTTGGATCAACCAGTACAAGCTACTCTGTCTATTCTTTCACGTATACATTGGCCAGGTATACAGTGGAAGAATGGGCTAGAGAGGAACCCTAGAAATGTTAGGGTTAGAAAACAAGAAAAGAAACAAGAATTAAGAGCATAAATGTAAAAGGAGATAGAACTTACATTTCATAATGTTGTTTTTGTTGGAAATGTATAGAGATGCTCTTATATGTTTGAATTGAAATATTCAATACTTTGAAATATGGGTCTTTAATATCTATTGTACACTATGCAGTTGTAGCATTTATTGATTTCATTCTTTGTAACAAGTAGACTAGAATTGACCTTTGAATGAGCTTTTGTTAGTGGATAAGTTTTCTTCCACACTTCTGAGATGAATAGGAGTTGAGTAATCCCTTGTAGTTCTTGGCTTCAGGACTTCAGGTTTGGCCTGGTCCGGCTGGCAGGATGCGTTATTGGGATCTAATGACTCCTATTAATAGTATAATAAGAATAGACTCTGGATAATTAGACCCACATTAGAGTGAGGATGTACATACAGTAAGATGTTGAAACAGATGGGCAAGATCAGAACAACTAAGAATCAGTTGAAAATTGGTATCTGAGGTTCAATTTTGGGGCCTCATATGAGAAACCCTTAATTGGGAATAATAGAACATGATATGAAGTTCATAATCAGTTTATTGATTAATATTATATGAACTATACATATCAAATATAGAAAAGATATGTGGAATGTATGTATGGTTCAAGATAGCAAGAATCAATCATGAAGAATGAATCATAGAATAGAGTATAATGCTTTTATGAACTCTAAAGCAAAGGCTAAGTAGAGAATAGGGTTGAGCATTCAATCGGTCCATAGAAGTAAAGAGTCTTCAAAAGAGTAAAAGTGAAGAGGATCATATGAACATGTAATTCATAAGACTAGAACAACAAACTAGTTTCTAAGCAAAGAACATAGGTGTAGTTTAACGAATGAATAAGTCATACAAAGGTAGATTGTATTCAAGAGAGAAAAACTTGATTGAAAGAGAAACTATGTTTGACCCATGCATGATCCACTTGATTTAAAAATGAATAATATGTAATGTATTCAACATGAGGAAAAACTAATAGAAGGGCTATTAATTTAGAACGTTAACTTCGCAATAGTATAAATATAAAGGAGGAAATATGTGCAACATGGTATACATGACCATACATATGAATAAGCAACATGGTCATAAGAAAAAAAAAATTAGAATTAAAGATGACGGGTTAAAGAGTAGTATATGGTAAGAGGACTATGAAACATAAGAAAGGGTTTGAAATATGATGGAAAAGTTATAAATAAAGAGGTTGTGAGATTCAAGCAAGTGCTAATTAATCAAATATCTCTGTTGATAACTAAGTAAATCTACATACGAGAATGTTTTAAGGGAATGTTTGAATACAAGTATTCCAAGTCTTAAAATCATCTTCTCTTTCATATATTCCTTAATGAGAGCAAGGTGGGAATGAAATGATAAGAGAAAATGAATCATATACGGTGCATAACTACCTTGGTGGGGTCATCTAGTGAATGTAATAGTGACATACATTACGATGAAGTACGATAAGAAATAAATTTTTATGTGATAGCAAGAATGATGAATAATCTATTCTTACCTTGAATGTTTTAATGTTAGGGATGTTTATTGTATATAATCATATGAAAATGATGGGTAACAAAAAGTAAAGAAGTAATGAATGAGCAGAGAGATATGGGAAAACACTAGCTTTGTGTAATATGTGAATTTGTTTTTACATGTATGATTTGTTGAAGGCATATTAAGGTATGAAAGTTTGTTCTACATATGATTTCAGTGTATTTGTGCAAGCTATGTGTTAATTAAAGATGTATGATAGTTGTAGTAATTCATACCAGATATGCATCCTAGTATTGCGTACTTGTAATATGGTGATACAGTTTGGATGATGACGGAAGACATGGAGGGATATCCTGAATAAGGTAGTTATACCTATTCACTCATATTAATAGAAAGGGATGATAATCAGATTTTCTGGACAAGTAACCCTAATGAGGTGTAGCTTGTTATACCTAGCTCTAATATAACTGAGTGATGGTAATTGAGTATGATTAATGCTTGAATGACTAATACAATGGTGGATACTTTATTACTATGGTTGAAACCCTAAAATGATATAATACGATGGTTACACTTTGAATTGTGTGTGGGCCCATAACCCACAGGTCCCAGGATCGAAACAGGATAGTATGGAATGAGGTGGTAATGCTTCACCTCATGCATCCATGACCCAATGGGGATGCCAAGAGTAGTATTGTGCAATTGATTGTTGAATCTAGCCTTTTAATTCAAGACTGTTTTGCTATTTGAATAGCACTTTATTAAAGTTTAAAACAGCATGGTGAACTCGCTTTTGTCACTTAAAGGTGATACAGAACAATAGAACTTTCTGAGCCGCATAAGTTGAGATAGTTGTATCAGAGTATCAGAGTTGTGCAGTAAAAGCGTGGTGGTTTATCTTTGCATTCTATGTTTGACTGCGGCATAAAGAATTTGCTTGATATCATTGAGAACTATTTGAAATATGTTGTGATGTAGTAAAGAATTAAAAGATCTAATGTTGAAAACTACATTCAGGTATGAAATACAAGAATATAATGACATGGAAGGCTTTAGAATCTTAGAATAACCTTGAATGTATCTTTCTTGTAGGTTTATGTTTCGAGGACGAAACATTCTAAGGGGGAAGAGTTGTTACGACCCCATCTGAGCTTAATTGGTAAACTAGGGTTACCAAGATGATTACATGATTAATTGGACTGATCACTTTTGAAATCTAATTAATGACGATAACACAATTAGGATGTTTTAACTATGATAAGAAGTCTAAATGTTCTTTTGTCTTGAGAATTAGGGTTTGAGAAGCATAGACCCTAATCGGCCCAAAATAGGGTTTTAATGACATATGAATACAAAATTTGATAAGTAGAATGTCTCACTAAATGATTTTTAGTATTTTATGTGTAACTCTGATTTACTTCAAATTTGTATTTTATTTGTATATAAAAAATTTGAACAACATTGGAAAATATCAGAATTTTTGAAGAATGTTCTGACCTATTTATCGGTCGAGTTTCAAATTTGACCGATCATATTTCCAGATTTATACAACAGTGTGGAAATTGAATTTTATCTTTTTATTGGTATATCCAATTGATCTCAAATTTTAACTGTGCTTGAAAAACAAAGTTTTAGATACTATGTTAAATTGGCATAAATTTTGGATGACTTTTGATCTCTACAGTGAGGGTGTCAGTCGAGTTCTGTGCAGGGCGAACTCGACCGAATCTGCTGCAGACTGCAATATAGCAGTGCACTGTTATATTTTTAGTTATTTATTGGTAACTCCAAATGATCTCAAATTTTAACTGAAGCTTTATAGATCAATTATAAACAACGTGATAAATTCCCATAATTTTTGGAGAAGGTTTGATCTCTAAAATAAACGAATTACAGTAACTTCGTATAACTGAATATTCAGCCAATATAATTAAAGTTGAGTGTTGGGTCGATATGCAATTGACCCAAGCAGCTCAAATTGACTTATATGATCGACCACACACACACAACTCTCATTCTTCGTCATCCATCCCAGAGAAACAAAAATCTAGAGAGATAGGGAGAGTTAGGGCTTGAGTGGAGAAAGAGGAGGAATTGCTGACCTAGGGTTTTGCGGTCCGAGGAATAATGAAATCAAGTAAGTTTGGATCCTTTGCATAGACTTTTATGGTGAATATTCCCTCTCATGTCAAGATTCCGTCCATGCTCTGATTTGATCCAAGATGATGTCGAAATTCCCTCTTTTCTCACCCTTTCTTCATAATCCCTCATTTTCAAGGTTTCCTAGTTGAATGGAAGAAGAATTGGGAGATTTGCTAGGGATTTGATATGAGTTCGAGATCCCCTGAGTTGAGCTGCAGTTTTGAGGTGTTTTCATACCTTGGGGTGAGTGTGTTCTTCATTTAAACAGTATAATGCACGAAATTTGATTATAGCATCCAAATCCCTAATTGCTTGGTATGTGATTCTAAACCCTGAAATGTCCGTTTAATTTAAGTTGTTGCAAATTGATATGATATGGATTCCTTCTCTGTTTGAATGACTCTTTGATGGTAGATCCACATCAGAAACATATACAACACATCCTAGAAAGAATGTTGTTTAGATTTATACCATATGATGTAATTAGGGTTTAACCTAATTGAGATATCTCTAGAGTTTCAACCTTATTGAAAAGGACTAGTAATCTTTTAAGTGGTTAGGATGTACCTCATGGATTACCTTATTTGAATTTTATCCTTGGTGCATGATATCTCAGTGAATAGCATGGAAACCTAAATTTAGTTCAATTTCCATGGTTTCATACGTATATCGATTGTATATGATTTGTTGAAAACAATCTTTATTTAGTGAATGCTTATATCCTATGAAATCCTTATGAGAGCCATGTGACAAGTGAATGAGGTAAATGAAAAGGTGAATGAGGCGAATGAAACCCTAAAAGTAGGGTGTTGGCATGTGATGAATGAATAAAGCAAATGAAACCCTAAGGATAGGGTGTTCAATGAATCATGTTATGGTGACATGGAAGATCTCGATATGAGATGTGGTGATACTTAACTGTTGAATTGTATGTTTCTAGTGCATTTAACTTTATATGCTTTTTCTCTCTGAGTTGATATCTACATACTGCAGGGCTTCTTATATTTCAATACATATCTCGTAAATTGCAGGTGATGAGATATGACATGCCCTAGAAAGGGATGTCACTGAGACATGGTATATGTTGAATACATGAGCTATGATGTTTTATATGATATGATATGGTAGGCCGTGTGAGCCTTGTGAGAAATGTAAAATGAGTTATGATTTCTGTTTTACATGTATCTATAATATTAATGTTAGACTTAGGTGCCCTAAACATCGTAGAACCCCTTCGAGAGATCTGCTTCTTAGGGGTGAAAATCGTGTTGCAACATTAACCGTGCGGAGTCATGGTGGCACGAGGACAGAGAGGCAGTGTTCAACAATAATCCATGCGGAGTCACGGTGGCACTGGAGAAAATAGGGGTTATTGCAACAAGATCCGTGCGGAGTCATGGAGGTAACCCCGTGAGACTCTCCGCCTGTGTGCTCAGGTTAGAGAAGGAGTCTAGAGCACTCAGAGTAGTAAATTGAGGCCGGAGAGCCTGTGGTCCTGTAGCAGAATAGGGCTGGCGTCAGACTTAGCATTTCCCGGGTGTGTCGCTAAGTCTTGTACGGTGTGGCCGTAGTGCACTGCGAGTCTCTATGCAGAGTACACTGCATCGATCAGGGCATAAGCTAAAATATGATCATATAGGTTCACAGAGTTCCTTATAAATGAAAGATTTAAGGAAGACTAGAGCATAGTCTTCTAGTAGTTATTCTTTGGATAAAATATTTACATTCTTTGTTATTTCAATTATATTGTTTTAGAACTGCTCAGTGTAGTATTTATTGTTGTTAAATTTCATATCGTTTACTCAAATTTATATCTATAATCATATTAGTGCCTTAGATTGTTTCTTTGAAGTACTCATTCACTGAGCGAGTAGGCTCACCCCTCTACTCAAACATTTTAGGGTTAACCGCGTGGACTTGAAGATGGTCAGAGCATCAGTGTAGATCTGCTACAAGAGTTAAGTACAAGATTAGTTGATTCAGTCGGTCCTTGTCACTCTAGGTCCTCAGTAAGAGATAAGAGAGAGCGTTGTAATTACGATGTGTAATATTGTTCCGCTTTTGATATGTATGCTAATTAGCAAGCTTTATGTGCATAAGGTGTGAGAGACATCATGAATGTTTATACATGTATCTTTACTATTAAAGTCTGTTTAGTAAAAGAAATGTTCAGATTCCCTTGTTAAAATGATTTATGTGGTTCAATGCAAAGAAACAAGAGTTTTAAAGAAAGAAGAAAATATAAAAGGTTAAGGGTGTTCTTTGTTTTACATACAAGTCCTATCTTATGTCCTAATCTCATGATTTGAGGAAATTGTGAGATCGGGGTGTAACATCCAAGGTATGTCATGTACTTCCATAATTCTTCTACTCGAGCAACACTTTGGAGTTGAGTCCTCTTCCAGGACAACCAACTAGGTATAAAGCCTTACAACTAGTTACTTAAACCTCCTTAAGGTCTAAAGCACTCTTTATCTCATCCAACAGGTAATCACTTATACCATAGGTACCAGAAGCATCATCGTCTCTCTAGGGTTTGGTTCCTCTAAAGATAACCAAGATATTATTAGCTTCCAGGGGTCAAGCATAGGGCAACCACTATTATCCACTTAGGTCACATCATTCTCTACTCCCCACTATTGCTCATGTCTCAAAATATAAGCTTCCAACCTTCTTTCTTGGGTCCTACTTTCTCTCTCTAGATCTAACTCCACATCCAACCTTACTACTAGAGGTCCTCTCTCCATGAAGTTGGATCAAGCTCACAAGCATATCCCTACCTGGGTGAAGCCTATACTCAACTCATGTTTAGCTCAAGATTATCCTTAGATCTTTATGCTTATCATGTAAGCTATCCAACATACTCCCTTGACCAGGGTTTCAACCTACTATCAGCATTACTGACGCACTCAGTAAGCTATATCCTACGTGCAACAACCCATAAGGTTTCTATAGGTTCTTGTCTAACCTCATGCATGAAGGAGCTATCCTTCGCTCAAACATGCACGACCCTTCCCAGGGGTGGGTTGCCAAAGGTACTCAATCCTCAACTTCTCATGGCTCATATGGCATCCAAGGCATGTCTATCTAAACACCTGGTATACGACAACATCTAACACTTCATGTCATCTCTCTTTCTAACCCTCACTTAGGGTTAGGGTTAACATCATCCTCAAAGGATGTGCTAGGTCTCTACTTTTAATGGAGGTCTCTACCTCCAAGACTAACTCCCTCTACTCGTCCTCCTGACAAGGATGTCTATCCTAAGGTCTCTCCTGAGGACAACGACAACTCATGTCATACAACCTAAGCATGTATTTATTCTTTAGTTTACGCTAACTCTTTTAAGCTTATATCCATGACATCTTATTTACATGCTTTTCATTAATTTGGTGGAGGATTCCTTGGACCTTTTAACCTTACCCATACCTCAAGAGGGTGAGGAGAAGAGAGGAAACACTAATCCTTAAAGTCCTTAATAGAATTTGAGTTGAGAAGGGATGAACAAGATGAGAGAGTCCTAAAGGTATCTTATTTCGAGTCAAATCCTAGGATATCGGCCAGGCAGTCACACAATCTGGGAGTCCTCATATTCCGACTAGCAGTGTAGAGGAAAATATTGCCAGCCCCCGAAAGTGATCCTTTTCTAGACACCTCAATCTTTCGAAAAATCCTCTAATAACTCCCTCAGTTCTATAGAATTTGTAAAATTTAATAATTATTAATGATTATATGTGGAACCTATGCTCTGATACCAATTGTAACGACCCCGCCTCCTGGTAACCCCCAATTAAGGGAGACCAGAAGGTCAGAGCCATTATCCAATAAACAAGATCAAAGGTTCAACAAATAATCAATAATAATTAATAAACTTTACCAACTAAACTAAAAACTGGTATAAAATAAAGCTTTTCTTACCTTTTAAAATTGGGATTTCTAAACTTCTAACCATGAAGATACTGATCTAACTAATCCCCCCGTGCACGTTAATTCTCATTTAATTCCACATATGCCACTTTACTGTTTGTTCTTTTCATTGTACCTAAAACGCTGACAAACAAAACGTCGGTCAGCAAGAAGCTGGTGTGTGGGGGAAATAATAATCGTGCAACTATAATAATAAGTAATCAACCAATTATCATTTAACAGCCCAGATTACGTTTTAAACCATACTACTCAATCCTTTCCTATCCCCTATCTCTGTATTGTCCCTACAGTGGACTAAGATACTACCTCTCTCTAGGTAGATCCTTATTAAACCCCGCATGATCCTACCTAATAGGTAGATCAATATCTAGGGTTGAGTCACATAGCACTACCCATAGGTAGTCCAATATCTGACTCAAAGTGACTTGTTGGACCTACCCCATTGGTAGCCATATACTAAGTAATCCAATGACATGATGGGCCTACCCCATTGGTAGCCATGTACTAGGTCAACCCATTAAGCTACTAAGGGGACTAGGATCTGAGTTAGTAGGCACATATCTTAGGTGATAGTCATATCCACATTATAATTTGCAAGAATTTAATGCAATCCAACAGTTTAATTCAAGTCATCGATAAAACCTCAAAAATCCTCGGGAAACTAATTCAGGATATTCATAGGCGTAACCACATACCTGATTTGCAGATTCAACAAGCTAATAATAATTCCAAGTAGGCAAATAATCCAAGAAGTAGTTCAACAATCACAAAATTCCTGAAAAGCATACATAACCTATTTACTACACTTTATCGAGAATACATATATTTAATTGACTTAGATTCACTTTATGGGGTTTCTAATCCGAATCAAGGTTTCATTAGGTTTCTTTTAAATATTTTTACGACTTTCCTTATTTATATCCACAAAACTCTAAAATAGCAGTTCTAGGTGCCAAACCATAATTATTCAACTTAAACATATTAAATCCCTTTTTATTACCTATTAAGCTTGGTATTAACCTAACATCACTTTTATACAAAGGATTTCCAATTGTATCCCATTAAAGCCCACTAACACTTCGATAAGGGTTTCTAAGCCCATTAATTCATATTAAACATATGAAACTCTAAATTAACCAATTAAACACATGGATCATCCTTTTTAGATTCAAAACATCCTTTTTATCAACAATAGGGCAATATCATCTTAAATTACCCATAGCACCCCACTCAACCTTATTAACATCCAAATTAAGGTTTTTCATATCTTTAGTGTTCACTTGAACATATGTTGCCATACTTTCAGAACGACATGCATAATTAAACTCTGAAAGTATTTTATTTGGATTCCCCTCATTTCGCTGATAAATTTTCATATAAAGCTTGTCTAAATCCGAGCTATGGTTAAGTAATTACAAATTCTACAATGTTAATGAAACTCAACCAATAGAACCTCACCACGTCAGCATAAGTGCCATATTGTTGACTTACCAGATTCAACGAGAATTAGATGGAAATGACCCTACCACCCTTAGGTCTTCAGCGTGCATGAAGGGGCACTTTAGTCTTTTGGGTGTGGGTTCTTTCCCATGTGTATTTTGCAAAACGCTGGCCACCGGAGTCGTGTCAGGATCGCACACTGTGTCCTCCTTGTCGCGCCTTCGCCTCATCATCCTAGCATGTTCTCTTCCTCGGCCCAGTCTGGACTGCCTATGGCAGGGTCGATGGTGTGCCACCCCCAACCTCGGTACCACCACAGGCGAGGTTGCCACCCAAGCTGCCCACTCGGTCGCTCATCTGCCAGGTCTCCGCCGGATCTCTGCCATCACGTTCTAGCCCCAACTACTTACAGAGCACCGCCGCAGATCCCTCTCTGCAATGCAGCCCGCATAAGACCGGCCTTCGGCCTAGTCGTGCTGTTCATGGATTCTTTGTCGCCCATGAGATCTAGCTCTCTGTAGCATGACGACATCATCTTAGCACCATATCCCAACCTCGTTCCTCCGGGTCCGTCCCCTCCTTCCTCGTGACGGGGCTCCACTGCGACTGCCTCCCACCAACGCACCCACACGCGGAAGCACGCCTCCGCTAGCTCAGCTGCAGGGCGCCGCCATGCCAACACCATCGGTCATCCCATCCATCCCGATCTCCCAACAGCAAGATGCCCTAACGACCTTCCCACCGACTCCTTTGAATCCACCATAGCTTGAGAAGAGTGGATCTGATTTCTTCCTTGCGGAAGGCCTACGATGCTCATTACGACCCACCTTGGCATGGTGGTCGCATGCTTTCCTTCTATCTACTGCTATAGGCGAGAGCAAAGTTGTTTCCCAGAAGCCTTGCATGACTAGTCTTTTATAGGCATCACACACCTAGGGTTTAGATCACAAAGAAACCAGTGGATCTATCTTTCCAAAACCACATGGAAAGGATTAGATTTTGTAGAGGCAAAATATAGTACAAAGTATTCTTCTAACTTTCCTTGCATGGATGGGTTTGAAGGGAAATACCCACCATCTTCCTTATTTAGATATAACAAAGTTTGTTGCAATCCAGGAATTTAATTAATACCTTTCCTTGCACCAAAAAAAACATCTTCTTTCCATTATTAGTATCTGATCCTTTTATTCTTATTATAAAGAGTTATCTCGTTTGATTATTATGGGAGTCCATGAAACACCACTAAGTGAACTCCCTATCTTTCTCTTTCTTTATTAAAAGATTTATTTTCAAGGATTTCTCTATATCCTCTATTTCCTTTTCTCTATTTTCTTATTTACTCAACAATAGAGTTTCTTTTATCCTTTCTTTATTATTGGGCCCAATAGCCAATAAAGCCCACAAAACAATCATCGAGGCTATTGTAAATGAAATTCATTTATTCAAAATGGATTATATCCTTATTTGTTCAAATATCTTCAATATGAGAAATTACATTTCTCACCAAAAGAACCCAAAAAATTGGGGTTGTAACAAGTACACTATCAGAATGGGTCTCAGTAGAATGAAAAGAAAAACAAAGATCAATTTTTTAAATAAAAATTACAAAAAGTTGTCTAAGATAGAAGGAAAGGAAAGAAAAATAAAATTTAAGTTAGATGCAATTATTCAAAAAATGAAGATTATGAAAAGAAACTAAGTATTTTAAAAACAAACTGAGGAGGTAACTAGAACTAGAAATTACAAAACAATCTAATGATTTATACAAAATTAATATAAGAAATTATTAAAGAAGACTAAAAGTTAGAAATCCAAACAAAAATTACAAAACAACTAGGAATATCAAAACTTCAAGAAAAGTAAATTGGTTTCGAAAACAACATTGTCGTCCCCAATAGGGTGCAAATTTAATGCCTTGTCGCTTACACACCAAATCACTAGGGAGGGAATTTTCCCTAGAGTTTAAGCTTTAAATGTCTAACAATTCACGAGCAAGGTAAATGAGTATATAAATATATCAGTCCCAAAGGATGGTATTTTTAAGTGTTGGTCCAAACCAATTACAATGAACAGAAAGTAAAATACTATTAGGGAGTGATTTGATTAAATCTAAAGAGAAATTAAATACTAGATGCTCAATGATATAAGAAACTGGGGGTATGGGGGATCACCGCCAAAATCATGCTCTTACTTAAGTGAATTAACTCCAAGCTTTTAATAATATAAATCAAGTCTTCTTGGATTTACGTCCTTTTCAAAGCAGTCATCTCACAAAGGTTGGACTTGTCTCAATCTTGAGGTCTCAATGATTGAGAATCCTCATCCAACTATTCCACAAATTGTATAAGATGATCAATTTGACTTTCAAATATATGGCTAGTCACATTACCATAAGTTATAACAAACAAGGCAGACTAGTTAAAGAGATCGTAACCATCATTCCTAGTCTCATTAGGGGGTTAAGGGTTCATTCCTATTGATATTTTTGGTTTCATCACCCAAAAAGGAATATATTCTGATTAACCAGAGATTGAGTAAATAATCAGATGATCTCATCACAAAAATGTGATTTGCATTCCAGCATTCAATTCCAAAGGTCACATGATCATGTCACCATAAGATAATGCATAAGATAACTGAATTGAAAAATCATAATCTTGATCCTTGGTCTCAAGATGAGATTATGGGTTTATTCCTATTGAGATTCATTGTCTAATTACCAAACAACAATATAATCAAATTAAATAAGAAAAAATTCTAAGGATAAACAGATAATAATTGTAATTAAGAGATTATCAGTTTATTCTTGTTAGGATCCTAGTCCCATCACCCCACAAGAGTATATATATCTAACAATAAATTAAGGAAAAATGGTTTGAAAACATTCATTCTTTAAAGCATTGGAGTCAAATACTTAAAAGTAAAAGAAGGCTATGGGGTTACTCCCCATGCATCAATTAGGGATCTACTCAAATATAATGTAAAAGGTGTAGTACAAAATATGACAGGAGACCGGAGATAGAAGAGATGCCTTTTTTGGAGTCCACTTTCCTTTTATAGGGTGAAAGGAAGGGGAAAACACAATAACAGTGGCTACTGGAGGCAGCTAGATCACCTAATCTAGATCATTAGTTGGTCCAATGGCATTAATTACTTGCTTCATCCTGAAGTCACATTGGTCAAACATAATTACATTGATGAATTTCTCATTTTTGTATTTGACCAAGTCTTTACTTGCATTCTTCCCTCCACACAAAAGCATTGGTGGGAGTATCTTTGGCAACATTAATTGTTTCCCCGAATAGAAAATATAAACTTATAAATTGTCTTTCTTTAATTAGTTTTACCATTCATTAAGCCGCCATAAAGGCAGTTTCTCCCATCATCCTAGAAAACTCAATATTTATTGCACCAACCCAATCAAAGATAGATAAAACATTCCATATAAGTAAGCATATGTCATAAGGACAACCATTTGCATAGTCTTGATCAAAGATGTGTTAGCAACAACAAATGAAATGAAGGAGTAATTTTTCCTCACTCGATCCGACACATTTTATCTGACGTTAAAAATGGAGAGACTCATCTAAAGTCGACCTGAGGGAATCCCACTCATTAAGTTCTTCAACCCTCTTTGTTGCAAACTTACATACAAGAATTTTGAGATAATTTAGATCCCACTAAAATTCCAAAGAAGTTCAAAAATGATTTTCCTATTGAAATTAAATTCTCTTTATAGTACATTTCCAAATTATATGTGGAGTTTGAACGGAAAACAATATAGCAATTTTGATGCAGGATATATATACCTATATATACATATATATATACATATACATATATATACATATATATATGCATATATATACATATATATATATATATATATAATGTATATATAGCTCTGCATAAATATATAATAGGTATATACACACACATATCTAAGTATATATACATCGATCCTATTTCGATACTGATATATATATATATATATATATATTTATTTATTTATTTATTTATATGTCTGTGTGTGTGTGTGACGTTCCAAAATTTTCTAAAACTTAATCTAATATGTGACATCCAAATTGAAACCCTCACCTCAGCGAGAATCCCAATTTAGACATCCCACACAAGGCTAAGAAGAAGAAAATCAGAGGAAGTCAAAAGGAAACAATCAGTAGCACATGCACATGAACAATAATAAAACCATACACACATGTTCACCATTAAATATATAATTACAACATGAATTGTTACAACATTTGATATTACACATTGAAAGGTAAACTTATACATATACATGTACTACCACTAAACTACACGATCTTAAGACAACAGGTCCACCTGTACATCAGCTCGCCATACAACTCTCAACTATCGCGGATCTTCAAGAGCATAACCACAACCTAAAAAAAAAGATTACATGTGGTACACATCAGAAAAATATTCAAGAATATTGTACTGAGTATGCCTACGTGTCTTTTATATACCTCTCATCATATCTTGGCAATAAGATAAAACTAATACTTGGCAGTTATAAAGAGATATAAGAAAAAGCATATACTTGTGCAAAAGATGTTCATTAATAAAAGAGAACACATATATTTTAAGCACATTTCCATCATATATCTCGTACATCTGCCCCCAAGGGTTTTGATGTTTTTAGGCCTTATGATCTACTACATAAGAGTTTGAGATCATTTTACATGTGATCTACTACCAAAGAGTTTGAGATCTAACACATGTGATCTACTATCAAAGAGTTTGAGATCACTTCAATGCACTGTACTACCAAAGAGTTTAGTGCTATCATATGATGGATCATCTATCTTATGTTTCATGTGTTCACAGACATAAGTATGGAAAATGAAACAAGATATCATACAAGAACAATCATTTCATCCAATACCATATGCCAAGTATTTTACTACATATAACACAAGCATAATGTATAATAAGCCAAGTAAGAGGTAATGGCATACCTTGATCAAGAGAAACCTAATCATCACATATTCTTGATGTCATCTAAATCCTCGTGTCAACTATATCTTGGTCAAACCCCTGGTTAAGACAAGATCACATACTATCATCATGTTCTCATCATCTTTCATCTTATCTTAACCCAAATCATATCCATTTTAGGGTTTACTTAACTCACTAGGATATTCTCATCATTACTTGCATTCTTGTCTTAGAATTATCATACTGATGTCATTTTCCAGATTATGGTGCATTATCTGAACATGAGGTTCCATATCCTTTTTATGCACATATTAATCTTAGGTTACATCATTAACCTGAATTATGATTTCATAATGTAACATCCCAGGATTTGAGGCCTTGGATAACATGATCTTAAAAGGAATGATTGGACTGCCCATATCACCAAGGTGCACCTCCTTTTCTGGGAGCCCATCTCTAAAGAACTCCATAGTTAAGTGTGCTCAACTTGGAGTAGTACTAGGATGGGTGACCAGTCGGGAAGTTGATCCTGGCTTGCGTATGAGTGGACAAAAGTGTGCAATTAAGGCTAGTGGTGGTCTGTGGGGCCAGTCGTCAATCCTGAAACTCTACTAGAGCCTTAGGCAGTGGCCCCAGGCATTACAAATGGTATCGGAGCAAAAAAAAACCCTCCAGTAGGTGGGGCCCATATGGGCATGTGACATGCTAGTATTGAGCCATGCAGTCCAAGCATGTAGGAAAGGGTTGTCCATAGTTGACGTAGCCACCCTTACATTGGTATTCCGTGATCGAGAGATGGGTGTCCATGGGCCATTGTGGGTCTGCACTGAAATGGGGTCAGATTATGAGGCAATATATTTGAACCTTGATGAGGACGTCAAGAGTCTAAGTGGGGGAGATTGTAACATCCCAGGATTTGAGGCCTTGGATAAGTTGATCTTAAAAGGAATGATTGGACTACCCATATCACCAAGGTGCACCTCCTTTTTTGGGAGCCCATCTCTAAAGAACTCCATAGTTAAGCGTGCTCAGCTTGGAGTAGTACTAGGATGGGTGACTAGTTGGGAAGTTGCTCATGGCTTGCGCATGAGTGGACAAAAGCATGTAGTTAAGGCTAGTAGTGGTCGGTGGGGCCATTCGTCATTCCTGAAACTCTACTAGAGCCTTGGGCAGTGGCCCCAGACATTACACATAACATGTATTAAGGGTCATCTTCATATAACATGGATTTTATGCATAATCATGATCTCATAATTAAAATTGAGGTTCCATATACTGATATCAGCTACTCTGTAAACTTTCATCATTTATTGAGCATGTATGTATTTATTGCATATTAATGAGGGTTACTAGCCCTAATTAGTCATATGGAGCAAATTACATGATTCATACACTAACATTACAATTTCTGACATCCACTGGATTATAATCATGAATATAGATTTACTGACATATTATCATAATTTTAGAATATCGTTTGATATTTATTATCAATTAAACAAGCATTACACATCTTACATGATATGGAAGTTATTAATGCACCAAAAGCCTGATATTATCATTCTACTGTGTTCTACTCATTTTTCTAAATGTTTTGGTACCTTGTTTGTATT
This sequence comes from Alisma plantago-aquatica, assembly GCA_963693085.1. Lineage (NCBI taxonomy): Eukaryota > Viridiplantae > Streptophyta > Magnoliopsida > Alismatales > Alismataceae > Alisma > Alisma plantago-aquatica. The sequence goes on along the minus strand of OY856412.1, from coordinate 784,521,427 downwards.
TTTCTAGTAAACATACTAATTACTATGAATTATCTGAGATTTGAGCATTTCTGAGATATTTACCTTGAAAGGCCAATCGGCCTTCACCACGTGGCCGATGTAGGGGCATTACTCAGAGCTGCCCAACTCATACTGAGTCGGCCGGTCTGGGATGGGGCAGGACCCGGTTCAGTCTCCTCTCCTGCTCTGTGTTTCATAGCCCTCAGTGGGACTCTGTTCTTTCGCAACGCAGCCGCCGCCTCCAGGCTTATTTCCGGTGAGCATAAGACAGTCAGTTCCTCCTCCTCATTACAACCTTCTATGACCTAGAGTCTCTCTAGACCACACACTATGCCTCCATCATGTTTAGGATCACCGTTGGTGCCTCCTTCATGCGGCTCAGAGAACTGCCGCCGTCAGTCTCTATAGGGGCGGAGAAAAGAGGCAAAAGGCCTATGTTTGATATTGCTTCAATCTAAAGCCTCCCAAAGCAGCACGCCGTCTCCCTGAACTCCACTCAAGACTTGATTACCTCTGACCTCGCTTCCTTGCACTCCAACTAGACTCTATGAACTGCTCCATAAGACTGACTTCGTCTCCCATGGAGGTCGAAGCTGCAGGCAAGTTAAGGGGCTCGCTGGGTTGGTCTAGCAACTGGGAGTATTTTGCCCTCCATTCATCCTCGTCTAGACTATCTTGACTGTTTTCTTTTTCTATCCTACACCCAAACTAGTCATTGTAGTGGAGGAACGGTGAAGTGGGAGTAAATGTTCTCTCTCGTCTGCTCTTGAACTAGGAAATATAAGGGTTCAGTGTGTAGGTTTCCCAAAGATGAAGAGAACTGCCCACTCCTTTTCTCCTGCGGATCCACAATCACCCACGAACTGGCGATCAAAGTTTCCAGCTCCACTCCATCCCATGATTCCAGTTTAGTTGGAGATTGGGGACAGTCATCTAGTCGTTAACAAAATGCTATCTAACGGTGCCCAGAAGGCCGCGGTGTGGATCTGTGACTCTTCAGCCTGGGGGAGGGCGCGACATTGTATTTGATCAAAGCCTAAGTTTCTAATTAGGAACATTGGTCCGGAATACATCAAAATACCAACCATTTATCCTCCTTAAAACCTAAATAACTTTCTCTAGGATAATCTAATAGCCACCAAATTCACACCATAGCTTTACTACCTCTGAACCTACATTCTACTCAATGTTTGGTGACAAAACTCAGCTATTTTATCATTCTATTAAATGCCTCAAGAAGGCATTAAAAAGAGATATCTTAATCATGATGTCCCATCAACACACCTACTTTGTCAAAAGCTTGGAACTCTTAATATAGCTCAACCATATGATTTCACTTATGTCATTGGACATTTAGGATTCCAGAAGTCTACTCCATCACATCCTACACACCTTAAAAGAAATTTTGTCTTCAGAATTAAGCTAGAAATTCAACCTTTCACATCATATACATCTTAAAAGAACTTTCATCCTCGAAAGTACACCATACTAATACTTCCAAGGAAAACCTTATCTTGCTCTCATCCACATGTAGGCACCATTCTATGAGTAACATATCCGCAAAGGTTACCTAGAACCATGTATCCAAAGCACTATTAGGAGGTTTCAAACGCATTAAGGGTGAAAACTCACTTCATAGAAGGCTCAAACAAGGGTTTAGAAGCTTAGGTTATGTCATTACATATCTCATATATTAGGGTCACTTCCTTATCTTTACCCATGCTTTAGGGTTCCTTCATCATATTATCATGCACTAAAGGATTTAACCAATGCTAACCCATAATATTTAGGTATCATCAACATTTTATTGAGCTAATTGCTAGAACATGTTCAACATTAACATATGCCTTTTAGGAGGGAGTTAACTAAAGATAAACCACCTTATCCATCTAGATCATATCATGGTGTCATAAATGTTATTTTGTGCTAACTGTCAAACTATATAGTTCATCTTTATTAAGCATTAAAGATTAACACTTCATGGAACATGTTTCATTCATATGATCTTATTCCATTGTTCATATCAAATTACAAGATTTATAATGATTTCATCACAAGATTAGCCAACAACTTCACATTGTCATCATTATTCATGTATATAGCTAACCATTTATACATTGATATCTATCAAACTGTTTCTAGGTTTCCATTATATCATGTCTATATATCACGTCTCGAGATGAGATCACATCCTTACATATATTATATAATGGTTGTGCTAAACAACTAATATGAGTGGCTCATCAAACATATATCAAAACTTCATCTTGTCCAACTCAGGTTCTCTTGACCCATGTCATGAGGGTAGTAACATGCTCAGTCTCTCTGAGCTCACTCAACTTTATGAGTATCTCATATGCACATACTTTATCCTCCCTCTTTGGTATAGGGTTCTCAGGTATACCTCATTGGCACTAGAGATAGCCTTACAAGCTCTAGCCACATAAGCACAAACTAAAACATGTTATGACATACTCTTCATAGGTGTTTACTCATGAGACATTCTTACCCAAAGCTCTCTTATATACACCACTAGATTTCTATGTGGGAAACCACTAACCCGAGCATGAGGCTTCATAGAAACTAACATAGCTACCTCCTCCAGGGTCTTGGGCTCTCTCCCTCACCCAGATGGAAGGCACTCATATTGATGTTCATATATGCACATATATAACCGGCCTCTCTCTATCTCTAGGGTTTGGTCCTCCCAAGGACATCTAGGGTTCAATAAGACTATAGGAATCATTCATTAAGCAACACAACTCATTCACTCAGGAGTAGTCTAGTTTATGACATATCATATCACATATCACAAAATTCTCATATCTTGGAGTTTAGGTTCTCTAACCTTCTCCCAATGGGTCTCACTCTCTCTGGAGTTAACCCCAAAACTAGTCCTCACACTAGAGGTCCTCCTTCATAAAAGAGATTGACGCTCGTGCTGACTCACAACCTAGTCTTAACTTAAGATATCTTATCTCATAAAAGCCTAGTTACTTGCATCATCAAGACTTATCTCAAAACCTCAAACCTAACTCATGTCCTCAAAGACAAACATAAATCAACATAACCATCTTATATCATCTATTTAAGACTTACATCATATCATCGAAACTTATTTAATCTATTCCATCTATCATATATTCCAAACAAGGCTCTAGACATCTAATCTATAACTACTCTCTCTTCTAGACTGATGTCATTCTATATCACTTAGGTTGCATGATCACATCCTACCCATACATGTGTGGGGACACATTTTGATAATATATATACATAATAAAATATTATATAGTTTTTCTCCGATAAAACAAGTGTCAGAAAAAACTATCGAGGTTCGATCCGTTTGGAATAAAAAAACAAATCCTGAAAATGAGTGTCCCACACATAGTAGAGAGTACATTGTCATGAAAACTAGTGAAAAAGGTGAGAACATGGTGTAGACTGGTGTAGCTACGCTAGACAACAAGCACCATATGTCTAGGGTTTCTCTTCCCTCGATGTATGTCATTTCCAAATAGTGCAACGTCCCATATCGCTGCACCACAAGGAAAGAATGACATCTAAGGAATTGCTATTCAACAAGCACCAGTCTAGACCTAGTTCTTGGACATCTAGGTGCTAACCTAGAGGCTAAGTTAGACCTAGTCTCTAGAATATGACTAATCTAACCCTAAAAGATTATTAAGTTCAAGGTTCTTTAGTTTTGAGTTGCATAATGAGAAAATGTTAGGCTTTGCTTTTGTTCATGCTATGACACCACCTGTGACGTCCCAAGATTTTCTAAAACTTAATCTAATGTCTGACATCCAAATTGAAACCCTCACCTCAGCAAGAATCCCAATTTAGACATCCCACACAAGGCTAAGAAGAAGAAAATCAGAGGATGCCAAAAGGAAACAAATAGTACCACATGAACATGAACAATAATAAAACCATACAGTCCGACCATAATAGCCTGGGTGGTAAGAGCTCGATAAGTCTCAATGAAGGACCCGGGTTCAAACCTCACGAAGGCACTTTGCGAACGACAATTCACGCTGATTAGGCACGAGAGGGGGTGACCAAGCCACACCCTCTCATGCCTCAAGAGTTTACCATGTTGGCTTCTCCTGAGATGGGTTCTCTCAGTCATAAAAAAAAACAATAAAATCATACACACATGTTCACCATTCGATATATAATTATAACATGAATTGTTACAACATTTGATATTACACATTGAAAGGTAAACTTCTACATATATATGTACTACCACTAAACTACAAGATCTTAAGACAACAAGTCCACCTGTACATCAACTCGCCATACAACTCTCAACTACCGCGGATCTTCAAGAGCATAACCACAACCTAAAAACAAGATTACATGCGGTACACATCAGCACAATATTCAAGAATATTGTACTGAGTATGCCTACGTGTCTTTTATATACCTCTCATGATATCTTGGCAATAAGATAAAACTAATACTTGGCAGTTATAAAGAGATATACGAAAAAGCATATACTTGTGCAAAAGATGTTCATTAACAAAAGAGAACACATATATTTTAAGAACATTTCCATCATATATCTTGTACATATGCCCTCAAGGGTTTTGATGTTTTTAGGCCTTATGATATACTACCAAAGAGTTTGAGATCATTTTATGTGTGATCTACTACCAAAGAGTTTGAGATCACTTCAATGACTATACTACCAAAGAGTTTAGTGCTATCATATGATGGATCATATATCTTATGTTTCATGTGTTCATAGCCATAAGTATGGAAAATTAGGTAAGATATCATTCAAGAACAATCATTTCATCCAATACCATATGCCAAGTATTTTACTACATATAACACAAGCATAATGTATAATAATCCAAGTAAGAGGTAATGGTGTACCTTGATCAAGAGAAACCTAATCATCAGATATTCTTGATGTCATCTAAATCCTTGTGCCAACTATATCTTTATCAAACCCCTGGTTAAGACAAGATCACATATTATCTTCAGGTTCTCATCATCTTACATATCATCTTAACCCAAATCGTATCCATTTTAGGGTTTACTTAACTCACTAGGATATTCTCATCATTACTTGCATTCTTGTCTTAGAATTATCATACTGATGTCATTTTCCAGATTATGGTTAATTATCTGAACATTAGGTTGCATATCCTTTTTATGCACATATTAACCTTAGGTTACATCATTAACCTAAATTAGGATTTCATAACATGTATTAAGGGTCATCTTCATATAACATGGATTTTATGCATAATCATGATCTCATAATTAAAATTGAGGTTCCATATAATGATATCAGCTACTCTGTAAACTTTCATCATTTATTGAGCATGTATGTATTTATTGCATATTAATGAGGGTTACTAGCCCTAATTAGCCATATGGAGCAAATTACATGATTTCATACACTAACATTACAATTTTTGACATCCACTGGATTATGACCATGAATATAGATTTACTGACATATTATCATAATTTTAGAATATCATTTGATATTTATTATCAATTAAACAAGCATTACACATCTTACATGATATCACAGTTATTAATGCATCAAAAGCCTGATATTATCATTCTACTGTTTTCTACTCATTTTTCTAAACGTTTTGGTACCTTGTTTGTATTTTTCTGGTAAACATAATAATTACTATGAATTATCTGAGATTTGAGCATTTTTGAGATATTTACCTTGAAGGGCCAATCGGCCATCACCACGTGGCCGATGTAGGGGCGTTACTCAAAGCTGCCCAGCACACACTGAGTCGGCCGATTTAGGATGGGGTAGGACCTAGTTCAGTCTCCTCTTCTGCTCTGTGTTTCAGAGCCCCCAGCGGGACTCTATTCTTTTGCAAGGCAACTGTCGTAGCTGTACTTAGTTCTGGCGAGCATAAGACAACTAGTTCCTCCTCCTCGTTACAACCTTCTATGACCTGGAGCCTCTCTGGACCACACATTTTTCTTCCATCCTCTTTAGGATCACCATTGGTGCCTCCTTCATTTGGCTCAGAGAGTTGCCGCTGTCAGTCTCTGTAGGGGTGGACAAAAGAGGCAAAAGGCCTCTGTTTGATATTGCTTCAATCCAAAGCCTCCCAAAGTAGCATGCCATCTCCCTGAACTCCACTCAAGACTTGATTACCTATGACCTATCTTCCTTGCACTCCAACTAGCCTCTTTGACCTACTCCATAAGACTGACTTCGTCTCCCATGGGGGTCGAAGCTGCAGGCAAGCTAAGGGGATCGTTGGGTTGGTCTAGCATCTGGGAGTATTTTTCCCTCCATTCATCCTCGTCTAGACTATCTTCTCTGTGTTCTTTTTCTCTCCTATGCCCAAACTGGTTGTTGTAGTGGAGGAATAGTGAAGAGGGAGTAAACATTCTCTCCCGTCTGCTCTCGAACTAGGTAATATAAGGGGTCAATATGTAGGTCGCACAAAGACGAAGAGAACTGCCCAATCCTTTTCTCATGCAGATCCACAATCACCCACCAACTGGCGATCAAAGTTTCCAGCTCCACTCTAGCCCATGATTCCAGTTCAGTTGAAGATTGCGGATAGTCGTCTAGCCGTTCACAGAATGCTATCCAACGATGCCCAGAAGGCCACGGTGTGGATATGTGACTCTTCAGCCTGGGGGATGACACGACATTGTATTTGATCAAAGCCTAAGTTTCTAATTAGGAACATTGGTCAGGAATACATCAAAATACGAATCATTTGTCCTACTTAAAACCTAAATAACTTTCTCTAGGATAATCCAATAGCCACCAAATTTACACCATAGCTTCACTACCTCCCAACCTACATTCTACTCAATTTTTGGTGACAAAACTCATCTATTTGATCATTATATTAAATTCCTCAAGAAGTCATTAAAAAAAGATATCTTAATCATGATGTCAACCTCACATCAACACACCTACTTTGTTAAAAGCTTGGAACTCTTAATATAGCTCAATCATAGGATTTCACTTATGTCATTGGACATTTAGAAATCCAGAAGTCTACTCCATCACAATATATATATATATATATATATATATATATATATATATATATATATATATATATATATATATATATATATATAGCGTTCATTCAATACCCGCGTGGGTAGCTTGGATCCCATCAGCCCAAAAAATAACAATATGGTCAGAAAAGAATCTCGTTGGATAAAAAACGAACTATGATGATAAAAAATAACTATACAATAAAAAAGTAAATATGGGAAGAATACACATCATATATATATATATATATATATATATATATATATATATATATATATATATATATATATATATATATATATATATATAGAGAGAGAGAGAGAGAGAGAGAGAGAGAGAGAGAGTCAGGCTAGAATACACTCGAGTGTACAGATCACATGAATACACTCAAGAGTGTTTGCATATGACGACTATTTTTTTGCAAAATGTAAACCATTGATCTTCACCGTCATACTATGACTAGGCTACATACAAATTTGGAGCCATTTGGATGAGTGTAAGTCACTCACCTAAGGGCAATAAAATCGACGCGTGAAACTAATTTGAAATGCATAATTTTTGCAGCCTTTATAAAATGACCTATAAATGTCCAAATGTGCTCAAATTTTGCGTACGAGCTATTCACAAGATGTTTAAGAAGTTACAACGGATTAGATTTTAAAAAAACATATTACATCATGAAAAACTATTTTAGTATTTTCTTCTTTGAATACACTCGAGTGTATTCTATCCTCTCTCTCTCTATATGTATATATATATATGCTATAGTTGTTGCAAATGTAACAACCTATGTGTGAAAAGTAACAATTTGCAAGGTAAAGTAACCCTCTACATGTTAAAAGTAAGAAACTCCCAAAAAATTAACCGAAGTAGGGAGTGGGTAGCTACCCATGTGGATATTAAATACATACTTATATATATGTATATGTATATATATATATATTAACATATATATACACATATATATTGATATATATACATATATACAAATATATATATATATATATATATATATATATATATATATATATATATATATATATATATACGTTGCCACCAAGGTTGTACACCTTGCCCGCTGCCACAACATTATATTATGGAACCTCCACTGCAAGTTTATAGTTCATACCAACTTAGATTGAAATAATATATGTTATATAAGAAGCAGTAGAACAGATACCTGTTAAACTATATATATTATCATATATATATCATACTAATAACACAACATATAGAACAAAAGCTTATTGGAGATTGTTGTGGTGGTTCATTGGGAGTGTTCCCTTGACCTTCTACAACTGTAGCATGGGCTTGTACCTCATCACTTGAGAGATGCACAGTATGAATAGGTTGAGAAGGTTGAGTAGGCTGAAATGAAGACATTATTTCTTGTACTTTTTGCGCTACTAAAGCTTCAACCTCCTCTTGTGTAAGACCTCTTGCATGACCTCTTTTAGATTGTGAAGGGCCAAAATAAGACTTGAATCCTATGCCAGCTCCTAATACCCTAACACGGCCAGGATGCTCCTTTGTACCAAGAGCAAGTGATAGTTCATCCATGTGGCCAGTTGGGATGAACTTTCCTTCCTTCCTTTGCTCATGGAGATCAATCTATTCATAGTTAATAAAAATATTAAATCACAATATCAATTAGATATAAATAAATCTAAGTTTGTGGGAGTTACTCTTTACTTAGTTGGGATAAACCTACCATCTTTTGTGCCACCTCCTTAGTTGTAGGGTTGACAATTTCACCTACTCGATTCTTTCTAGCATCAATCCATGTCAAGTGTCGGGATGGACGCTCAACTTGAGTTGTACTAGATTCTTCTCCAGAAGAGGATTGCTTCTCTTGTAGTTGGCGACGGAAGGCATAACCACCGGGCCCCAAGCGATGGTCATGCACATTTTTGGCCCGTCTTTCCTTTTGAGCCTAGTGGATAGCCTGATTATTTAAAATGAGATATTGCAATTCAGACTTGGCAAACATGTATACAATGATTCACCTAAAGATTCATACAATACATCACAATCTTTATTACTTGAAAATCTTTCGATCTCCTAGCTGCAACAAATGTTTCCCACACCTCAGGATCTATAAAAATATATACATCTGTTGCTTTGTTCTTTTGTTTAGGATTATCTATAAATTCCCTTACGTGATATGTCTTAAAACCCCTCCATCGTACACCACAATGTTGTGCACTCTTTTCTTATGATCTTTTTCATTTAAATGAAAAACACCCTATACATACAAAAGAAGCAATTAATAATGTTGTTTTGAAAAGCAATTAATTCCAAGCAAACTAAATTAGAATCAATAGATAAAAAAACATATTAAAATAATATCACTTCCACTCACAGATATATATTTCCATATGAGGTCTTTTTTGGCATTAGGAACATCATGCCAATTTTCTATATCTATTGGCACCTTATTGCGCATGGTCACCCCTACATAATGCTTGAAAGCACTAGCATGTTCCCTAATAGGTGCTCCTGTGATATCAAACTGGACTGGAAATTTGTCCCCTTTAGCCCTGAGCTCCTACAACCTACGCATCAGTGTGGGGTCTCTACTTTTCTTAGCATCACCACTACCATCCTCATGGTGCTCATGCTCATGCTCAGAATGTTCATCTTCACTCACCATTTTAGAACCTGCAAGTATACATGATAAAAAAATAAGTGATAATAAAAGCATAAGTGATAAGGTATACTTGATTGAATAAAGATAATAAAATAAATAATTTAAAGAATACATGCCTCTAGTATTGGTTGAGTTGTTAGTCAAGGAAAATTCCTTCAGCATGGTCTTGACATTTATAATATTCATCGGTGTTATCTTCAACATTTACTCTTGGCAAACCAACTGAGAATGGACTGGAATCATCATACTTTTTGTAGTATTCTTCTTCATTTATAGGATCTACAGTAAACTATCTTTTTCCATGAAGAACGACAAACCAATTTTTATTTGCCGGGTCATCAATATAGAATACTTGTTTTGCTTGGTCTACTATGATGAATGGATCGTCTTTCTCACCAATCTTTTCAAATTTCACCAATTTGAAACCCAACTCATCCACTAAAACTCCTTTATTGTTGTCAACCCAATTACACCTATTGATAGGAACTCGAAAATTTGTATAGTCCATTTCCCATATGTCCTCAATGACGCCGTAATATGACATCTCAGCTTCGCGTGCTCTTTTATCTTTGGCACTAGAAAAATACAATGAACAAGCTTGAACAGTGACCCCACTATTTTGAACTACACTACTTTCATCTTGACGCTTTGTATAGTATGAAAAGCCATTTATGTCATAACCTTCATATGACATGACATCCATTTTTGGCTTAAAGGCGAGCCATTTTATGTTCTTAGCAACATTATTCGGTGATTCAGATAGTTGATTAAATACTTTCTCCTCAAACCACCTAATAAATGTTTGATTATTCTCTCTTGCAAGTCACACTGAACTAGATCGCGGATGATTTCTCTTGATAAGATCATTGCATTCTATGATGTAGATACTAACTTCATCGATGTTGTGTAAAATATACAAATGCGCTTGTTCCCACAACTCACGACTGATTCCTTTCACTCGTCCTCCCAGAGTTCCTTTTCCACAATAAGATTAAGTGTGATGGGAATTTTTTAGATCGCTAGAAGTTTCATTGCAATTCAAAAAATCATTGCAAAAGTCCATCACCTCCCTAGCCACGTAACCCTCAACAATACTCCCTTTAGGACAATAATGATTCCGAACATCACCTTTAAAAACACTCATGTAGCATTCAAATGGATACATACAATGTAAGAAAATTGGACCCAACATCTTCACCTCCCTTGTAATATGTACTTCAAGATTAACCATGATATCAAAAAATGAAGGATGAAAGTACATTTCAAGATTACACATGGTAACAATTACATTTTTTTGTAATTTATTGAGAGTATTAGGATGTATCACTTTGTTGCATATTTCATTGAAGAAGAAATAGAGTCTTGTGATTGCAAACCTTACATGCTTCGGAAATATAGATCGAATAGCCACAGGTAAAATTTGTTGCATTAAGGTGTGACAATCATGAGATTTGATACCTATCAACTTCAAATCCTTCATTGATACCAATATATGAATATTAGAAGAGTATCTTTCTGGAACCTTAATATTATACAAGCTATCACAGAAAGTGTTTTTCTCCTTCTTTGACAAAGTGTAACAAGCTAGTGGTAAATATGTGCGGCGACCCCTGATCTCCACTGATAATTCTTTTCTTATACCCATCAATTCTAAATCTTTTCTAGATTTGATGCCATCTTCTGTCTTTCCTGGTATGTTCAATAGCATACCGATGATGCTATCACAAATACTTTTTTCAACATGCATGACATCAATGCAGTGTCTAATTGCCAAAGATCTCCAATAAGGAAGATCCCAGAATATTGACCTCTTCTTGTATAGAGATTTGTCACATGCGAATGTATGACTACTTGAACTCTTTCCAAATTCATTAACAATATGTTTCAACCTATCATATACAACATTTCCTAGTATAGGTTTAGGAGCACTTCGTTCCTCAGTTGACCCATTAAAGGCTTTGTGTTTCCTTCGATAAGGATGCACTGGTGGGAGAAATCTCTGATGACCAAGATATATGATTTTACCACCATGTTTCAGTCTGATTGAATCAGTATTTTCCTCACAAACAGGACATGCTTTGCATCCTTTTATGCTATATCCAGACAAATTTCCATAAGCTGGAAAGTCATTAATTGTGCAAAACAACATAGCATGCAAACTGAAGATCTCTTTACGTGAAGCATCATATGTCATAATACCTTCTTCCCATAGTTTCATTAGGTCATCTATTAGAGGTTGAAGGTAAACATCAATATCATTTCTAGGTTGCTTGGGCCATGATATCAATATTGACAACATGACATACTTATTTTTCATACACAACCAAGGAGGAAGATTGTATATAACAATCATAGCAGGCCACATGCTATGTTGGCTACTTAATGTACCATAGGAATTCATTCCATCTGTACATAGTCCAAGTCTTAAGTTTCTTGGTTCGTTACCAAATTGAGGGTATAATAAATCAATTTTCTTCCATTGTGGTGAATCAGATGCATGTCGTAGGATGCCATCATCATTGGCCTTTAACTCCCCATTCCAAGAAAAAATTTTGCGCATTTTCCGTATTAGCAAATAAGCATTGAAATTGTGGTATTATTGGTAGATACCACATCACCTTGATAGGAGAGCCATTTTTAGCCTTAGCGAAATTTGTGGTCTTATACCTTGACGCACCACATTTTGGACAATTTATTAAATTACTATAGTCCTTCTGAAACAACACACAATCATTTGGACATGCATGAATCTTCTTAGCCTCCATTCCCATTGGGCACATTATTTTCTTTGCTTGATATGTTGAAATTGGAAGCTCGTTGCCTTCAGGAAGAATTTCCTTTAACAAAGACAACAGTGACGTGAAACTCTTATCGCTCCACCTGTTTTGAGCTTTAAGAGTATATAATCGCATCACAACACTCAACCTCGTGAACTTAGTACAACCCTTATATAAAGGTTTTTCAGCATCATGGACTATGTTTGCAAATAAAGAAGGTGGATCAATGACATTGTCCCGACAACTGCGTAGCATCTCATCAACCATATCATCATGAATTAGGTCATCCTGAATCGGTTCATCATTGAAATTATCATCATTATCTATATTTTCTATGCCACAACTATTAGTATCAACATTTTTTGATCCATTATTAATTTTCTCTCCATGCCAATACCATTCATTATAACCTTGTATGATCCCATTGCATATGACATGATCCTTAATTTCCTTAGCAGTATCAACTTTCAAATTGTTACCACAATTTCTACATGGACAATAGAACCTATATGTAGGTAGTTTCCTATGTTCCTCAAAAAATCTGATAAACTCATCAAGACCTTTGGCAAACTCTAGACTACAACGGTGCTTGATAGACATCCAACTTCGATCCATTTTCTATATCACATTAAAAATTAATTATAAAACTAAGCATTTAATATTGATACTATAAGATGTAATTAAGTTTTTATTGATAGGAATATAATTACTTTTATACTAAAGTGTACCACCTATCCCATTTTTGAATATTTAATCTCATTAGTAACTGTATAATGTATGTTTAGTTTTGAAGAAAATTTCAGCAGTATTTCCCCTAAGTTCTCTAAGTACATTGATGTAAATGGTAAATAACCACTCACATATGTACCCAGAGAACAAATGAGGAAATACTACTAAAATTTTCTTCAAAACTAAATATACATTATACAGTTACATCCTAAGTGAGATTAAATATTAAAAAATAGTCCCAAACCGGGGACTATCCAAAATTTACACCTATGAGTAAATTTTGAACGGGTTTCTAAGTTGATACATGCAAAAATGTATTATTGTCATATTTATATATTAAGTTAAACATCATGCATTCGATGATCTCATATATAAACCCTAAAGTGTCAATCTGAGACTACACAATGTCAACCCTCATATTTCTGGGATGTCTACCAAGCACTACCGTACATGTATTAAATATTTGAATCAAAATGAAGCCTAATGGCACATTGGGAGAGTGAGAATATTATAACTCACTTGAAGGCTGAAGAAGAAATATATGCAAGTCAACAACACCTGCAACAACACAAATGCATGATTCAATTCTCTTATAATGTAAGGAATTAGGGTCAATATACATCAATATTAGAGGAGTTGAAAGATTTTAACAAATGCAGTTCAGTAACTCAGCCAACACGGCCGTGCTACCTAACAAATACATTTACTCAGCCACAGCCACCACGACCATGCTACCTAACAAATACATTCACTCAACCACAACCACCAGGGCCGTGCTACCCAGCACGGCCGTACTACCTAACAAATACATTCACTCAACCACAACCACCACGATCGTACTACATAAAAAATATATTCACTCCAAACCTCTCCTCAATCGTGGCATGACAATAAGAAGAAAAGCGGTCATGGTTATGGCACGATCATGCTACTACCACCAACACCGATCGCTACCCACTACTGACCCCAGCCCCAACTGCAGCACCGATCACCACCCATCGCTACCCACTGCCGACCCCAGCCCCGACCGCAACACCGATCACCACCCACCACTGGACCCCAGCCCCCACCACAACAACCCCCACCTACCCCGCCTCTCCTTTCCAACCGAGAAGGGCTCTTCGACGGCGGCACAACACGTACAACTGAGAAGCTTGCGAACGATTTTCGGTTAATAAAATGTACCTTGCGACCTTTAGTTGGCAGCGGCGACACAACATGTATGGCTCGACGGCGACACAACACGGCTCGGCGACGGCACAACACGACTCGACTCCTTGGACACAACGACCACAACACGACTCGACTCTTTGGACATGACAACGACGTCAGAAGGACACGAAGATGGGCTCCTTGGACACAACGATAGAGAAGGAGGGGGTCTCTAGCGTTGTGCTTTCGAGAAAAATGAAATGAAATAGAAGTCCCCGATCGATTGCACATTTTGGTAACAACCCGACCTTTAGCGTCAGTTAACTGACAAAACCGACGCTAGAAGTCTGGTCTATAGGGTCGGTTATTCGAGAAAACCGACCCTAAAGCTTAAGTGGTGCCGGCATTTTTGTAAACCATCTATAAGGTCAGGTATTTGAAAAAACTGACCCTAGAGGTCAGTATCTATGAGGTCGGTTATCCATAAAAACTGACCCTAGAGTTCCAAAGAGGTACCCACATTTTTGTTTGACCCTATAGCATCGGTTATTTGAAACAATCGACGCAATAGATCGAGGCGCGATGCCAAACTCTCATGATTTTTTTATGCGGGAAACCTGTAAGGTCAATTTTTATGATAAAACCGATGCAATAGTCTATTAAGTCGGTTATTCTAATAAAAATGACGCTATGGGAAGCGACGTTACTGGCCAAAAATGTAGTAGTATATGTATATATGTGTATATATACATATATATATGTATATATATACATATATAAATATATATACATATATATACATATATACATATATATACATATATACATATATAAATATATATATATATATATATATATATATGTATATATACATATATGTATATATATACATATATATGTATACATACATATATATGTATCCATATATATATATACATTTATATATATACAATATATATATATATATACACATACATATATATATATATATATATATATATATATATATATATATATATATATATATATATATATATATATATAACTCTTCTGATCAAAAGAGTAACTGTATTGATATAAAAAGTAACTATGTGACTAAAAGGTAACTACATAGTAAATATACAGTCAGTAAATATATGGACTGGTTTTTTGATTTTGGTGGGACAAATGATATTATTTTTGGATGAAATTTTTTGGGGAGCTAGTTAAAATGATCTTATACAATTGCAAAAAAAAAAAATATCAGGAAGGGTGCGTAGTTAGCTACCCACACGGGTATTAAAGATGAGCCCATATACATATATATGTATGTATCTGTGTGTATATATATGTATCTGTATATATATATATATATATATATATATATATATATATATATATATATATATATATATATATATATATATATATATATATATATATATATATATATATATTTCCCGGTGGGTGTCTTCGATTTTGGCTACCCATGCATCCCGAAAATTAACTATATGATCAGAAAAGTAACTCGCTGGATAAAAAAGTACCTATATTGACTAAGAAGTAACTATTCGTCTCAAAAGGTGAATCTAAGTAGAAGACAAAATTAATATATATGTAATTGTATATTTGTTATAGTTGTTGTAAATTTAACTATCTAAGCATGAAAAGTAACAATTTGCAAGGTAAAGTAATGATCTACATGTCAAAAGTAAGAAACTCTAAAAAATAACCGAAAGAGTGGACGAGTAGCTACCCGCGCCAGCATTATATATATATATATATATATATATATATATATATATATATATATATATATATATATATATATATGTATATATATATATATATATAGTACAACGATCCAGTGAGAAAAAAATCTTGGTGAGAGCATGAGAGGCATTTGAATAACTATGCACATAGATTAATTTTTCATAATATAACCATATATATTACAATTATACCTAAATATTTACACCATCTAATTTGTAGATCATTTACAACAAAAAAATACTTTACAACACTCTATATTGAATTTCAAGCTAACCATTTGATGTTAAAAGTGTATATTTTACATAGGGACATGCAAATAATGCCTAATTGCAATCATTTTTGTGAGAAGGTAAATGAAATTATGCTTTTTCCATCTATAGGGTTGGATTTTGAAAAACATTTCCAAATTTGTAGGTATTGAAATTCCTCTCATGCTGTCACCATAGGATGTTTTTCACTAGATCACTACCCTATATATATATATATATATATATATATATATATATATATATATATATATATATATACATATACATATATAATTATACATATATACAAATATATATACATCTATATGTATATGGTAGAAATCTATTGAGAAACATGCTACGGTGAGACCGTGAGAGGCATTTAAATAGATAGAAATATATAGGTTGGTTTTATTATCCAACATTACGAATGGGAAGAACATCATTCCATTTACCGTTATGGAAAAAATCACTACAAACAGATATTTTCTAAATGTCCATAATTACAATATACACATTTTACATCAAACAGTTAGCCTAAAACTTAATATTGAGTGTTGAATAGTATTCTCTTGTTGTGCATGCAATACAAATCCTATGATGTTGAAATTTTCTACGAAGATACATAATAACGTATATTTTCAATCCATATGGTTGAATAATGAAAAATTAATAACTATTCAAAGATATGTTTCTCACAAGATTGTTGTCTTATATATATATATTTATCCTATATATATTATATTCTAAATATACATATATATAAAAATATATATATATACACACACATAGATATATATATATATGTATATATAAATATATATAAATTATATTATAAATATACATATATATAAATATATATATAAGCACACACACATATATATAAATATATATACACACACAGATATATATATATATATATGTGTGTGTGTGTGTATATATATGTATATATATATGTTTATATATATATAAATAAATATATATATATATATATATATATATATATATATATATATATATATATATCTGTGTGTTTGTGTGTGTGTGTGACATTCATTCACTACTGTGCGAGTAACTAAGGTTAGTTATTCATCCATCGATTTTGTAATAGGAAGGCACATATTTGTAATGTGAAAACCAATATTATAATGTGATGACCAAAATTGCAATACAAAGACTCATTTTTTAATGCTATGTAAACTATTGTGATAAATATCATTTTACTATTTTCAGACGGATAATGAAAATTTCACTATGTACTTAAAAAACAAGTATTCATATTTCAGTTTTGGTTGTATTATTAAAATTATGTACTTTCTTAATACAAAATAGATCCAAGGGGAACAAAAGTCCCACATGGGTAGTGAATATATATACCCATATATATACATACAAAAATAAATGTATATATATGTATATATACATATATATACATATATATATATATATATATATATATATATGTATATATATGCACATTCAATACCAATGGGGGTAGCTATCGGCCCCCTATTTTGATTATTTTTTTTGGAGTTTCTTACTGTTGACATGTAGAGGGTTACTTTACCTTGCAAACTATTACTTTTCAAGCATAGATAGTTGCAATTTCAACAACAGATTCAAAAGTTTGATTATCTATATATTTCTTATGTATTCTGCCCAGATTTACACTTTTAGTAATATAGCTACATTCTTACCATCATAGTTACTTTGTTTTAACAATGAGTTACTTTTCTGACCGTATCATAACTCTTTTAGCTAACGAGTAGTGAACTCTAGGCTACCCGCGTAGGTATTGAATGAACACCATATATATATATGTATATATATATATATATATATATATATATATATATATATATATATATATATATATATATATATATATATATATATATATATATATATATATATATATATATATATATATATATATATATATATGGCGTTCATTGAATACCTGCGCGGGTAGCCTGGATTTTTGCTACTCGTCAGTCCCGAATGTAACTATATGGCAAACAAAGTAACTGTTAGGACCAAAAAGTAACTATGTTGATAACAAAGTAAGTGTATGACTAAAAAAGTAAAATTGGGCAGAATACACAGGAAATATATATGTAATGGTATTTTGAAATCTGTTGTTGTAAATGGAACTATCTATGCATGAATAGTAACAGTTTGCAAGGTAAAGTAACCATGTACATGGTGAAAGTAAGAAACTTGAAAAAAAGTAAAAAAATAGGGGGCGGGTAGCTACCCACATGGGTATTAAAGATGAGCCCATATATATATATATATATATATATATATATATATATATATATATATATATATATATATATATATATATATATATATATATATATATATATATATAAAGTTTCTTTTTAATACCCACGTGGGAACTGTAGCATTGGCTACTTGAAGTTGTAGTTCATATATTATGTAAGTTTAAGTTGCATTTTGTGAATATGTAGCCTGATCCGAGCAATTGAAACCCGCATGGAAGATAAAACCTATAAAAATCTCCTCCAAAGTGCGAACGTGGTTTTCTCCTACTATAGAAATCCCCAAATTTGTGATCTTCTGTTCTCCACACAAATTCATGATCTTTTGGTCTCCATTAGTGTTAGCCAAATTTATGATCTTCCATTCTCCATTACTATTTTTGTTTGCGGAAATGGCAAGAAAAGTAGGAGGAGAAACAACTGCTAGGGAGTTAATGGAGATAAATGACAATCGGAGAGTAAGGGAGGAAGATGATAATGTAACAAATTATTATGATGTCGTTGACACTATTGATGATGATGACATTGTAGAAACTATGCAAGAAGAGAATGTAATGAAAGAAGGCTTTGAAGAAGATAATATAGAAGCTGTAGAAAATACAACATTGAAAAGTAAGAAGAAGAAGAATAGCAGTAAGGGATAGAAGAATACTAGTGTTGGAGATGACGGTGATGAAGTTGATAACACAAATGTTGATGAAGAGAATGATATAACTGATGTTGCTAAAGAATAAAATAGAAGACTATTAGAAGATGATGAAACCCAACATGGAAAGAAGCAAACAATTATAAAAGAGACGACCAGAAATAAAGGAAAAAGGAAAAAGGAAAAAGCTTATAAGGTAATGTCCCTTTGCTTTTTAATATTACATTTTAGTATTATTAATAGTGAACTATCATAAAATATAATGATTTTGGTGATTTGTTAGGTGATCATTCAAGCTATAAAAAATCTTTATGAACTGAAAAATAACTCTCTGAACTGAATAGTAACTATGTGAAATTTCAAGTAACTACATGAAATGTAAAGTAACAATGTGAATTGAAAAGTAATATTTGGATATATAATGTGTTTTTTGACCAAAAAAGTAAAAAATGGTTCCAGAATGTAAATACAAGTCTCTTAATAAAAATGAAACTATATGAACGTAAGGTTACACATTTGTTGTGTGTTGCAAATCAAATAACATGGTATGATAGTTTCAGTAACCATAACTATTTGAATGGAAAATTAACTATGTGAAATTACAAGTAACTTTGTCAGATCAAAAGTAAATGTGTGAACTAAAAAGTAACCATTACACATATAATGCTACTCATTTGTATCTCTATAAACTATAACATATCTATTTTAATATAAATTTAACTATAAGAACTATAAAGTAACTATTTTGAATATAAAGTAATTGTGAGTCATCAGAAAATAACATTATGTCTACAAAAACTAACATTATGTCTAGAAAAAGTAACATTATGTTCCAAAATAAGAGTACAAGGGACGAAGTGTAACTATTAATGGTAATGATCAATTAACATCATATGAAAAAGCAACATGTCAGTAAGTTGATAAGTAAGTAACATCACATTTTTATATTATTATAGGCACATAGATTTTATAACATCAGTGTTATATCAAAAGTTACAGTAATATTCAAAACAGTTTGGTGCATACACTACAACAATCATACTCATTAGTGGCCTTTCAGAAATGCCACTAAAAAAAGCCAATAAACAGGTTCAGCGGCATTTGTTGACATTTAAAAAAATGCCTCTAGCACCAATGCCACAAGGAAGATAGTGGCTTAAGTTGTAAAAGGTACTAAAGGTTTGTCTTTAGTGGCTTTGAATAAATGCCACATAAAGGCCACTAAACCATCATTTAGCATTTATAGAAAAGCCACTATCCATCATTTGGCTTTTATACAAATGCCACTATTTTGTATAATGTTGTTGTATAAAACAGTTTTGATTGAATGTAGTGACTTATGAAAAAAGCCAGTAATGACATACTAGTTCTTCATTACCAATTTTTTATGGATTTTAGTCAGTCAATTTGTAGTCCATGATCAAGTTTTCTAATTGAATGCCAATTAAAGCCGAACACATTTTTCCAGAAGTATTGAACTTTTTATTTATAATCGAATGACAATTACATGGGGAGGACATTTTACCTTGCCCCTTATATTCAATAAAACACCATCACATATGACTATATATGGTACATATTCTAGACATGATCAGTAACTGGATATCAACTCAATTTGCACCTGGAGACCCCCCAAAGGAATACAAACTCATTTTCTTACAAAAACATACAGCTCCATTCTAGCATTCCAAGTAGTTGTGAGCTTCTGTAGGATTAGACCAGCTACATTGCAATGAAGGTTCATCCTTCTTCGTAGCTATAGTGATAAGATATGATAATTCAACCATAAAGTCATCAGCTCAGTAGGTTCTTCCTTCTTCTCTTCCACCTTGGCAGCAGAAGTTGCAGGTGCAACTACATAGCCTAAAGCAGCAGCAGGGGCAGCTAGAACTGCAAACTTGCTAGGATCCTGCCATGAAGTGAGCACAAAGTTGAGCACTTGCATTCAAATGTAAGAAAAAAAACTTACAACACTAGCATGCAATAAGATAGTATTAGGGAAGATAGCACCATTGCCAAATTTATAAATAAGGTCATCTTCAGTAAGGTCAAGGACCTCAGGGCTAAATACAGATCCACTATCATAAACTGACATCACAACTAGTCCATATGAGAAGGGCCTAATTCTGAGCTTTGCAAGAAGGGCAGCCTCACAAGAACCCACCTTCTCACCTAATAAGTTCGACAGGGGTGATAATTTCAAATGTACCATTGACATTATGTCAACTGAATATAGTTTACCACGTAGCAAAGCTTTAGACATTTAGCTAAGCACACAACTAAGCAAATTATAGAAAGGGGGCAAAGCTGACAGTCTTGACAATTATGCAAAAGCAAAAGATTATAATCAAACTCAATCTCGTCCAGTGTTCTCATAAAACTATAGTCTATAAATAATAAGTTGAAAGAATTTTAATAAGGTAAGAAAGCATAAAATATTTAATACGAGTAGAACCTGGTGAAGGCCTTCAAGTTGTTATAGATAGATCTCCCTTCGTCAACTACAATAAATATTGTACTGAAGTTATCATCAACAAGAACCATGTCTGAAGCCTCCTTGGCAACCTAGACTGACACATAAAAAGAGAAGAAGCATCATTATCGATAATAATTACTAAAAGACAAGAAGATAGATATATAAATTCCCACAGAGAATATAATCACCTCAGTTCCAGAAATTCCCATGACAATACCAATGTCTGCCATTTTCAGAGCAGGTGCATCATTGACACCATCACCAGTCATGGCAACCACCACATGTAAAAAACAAGTAACTGCAAAACATGCAAGAATATTTTCAAGAGTAGGAAGCAAAAAGACATTTACAACTTTATCTCTTGAGAATGGCCTTTAATCTCTTGGAGAAACCATTCTTCCTTGAGGCTTATTCATAGACTTCTCCACCAGAGCATAGTTCTGACATATTGACAATGACTTCATGTATCTCTGCAGAGAAATTAGGATGCAAACTGTAGAGGTACACGAAGTAATTGTCAACATATCAGTAATTGTAGAACTAGCAACAGTGTTAGTGAAGAGGATTGCATAAAAATGAAACTATGATTGCATACACCTACATTAAGGCAAGGAAAAAGGTGATCATCATTGTTAGTAAGTTAGACATCAAAATTTAAGCAGAACAAACTACTTTAGATACTACTTTTAGATACCACTTTGGCTAGGCTGCAATACATTGAAGGACCTCAGGGCTGAATACAGATCCACTGTCATAAACTAACAGCACAACCAGTCCATATGAGAAGGGCCTGATGTCGAGCTTGGCAAGAAGGGCAGCCTCAGAAAAACTCACCTTCTCACCTTTCCTAATAAGTTCGACAATGGTGATCATTTCAACTGTACCATTCACATTATGTCAGTTGAATAGAGTTTGCCATGCAGCAAAGTTGTAGACATTTAGCTAAGCACACAACTAAGCACATGATAGAAAGGGTGCAAAGCTGACAATCTTGACAATTATGTAAAAAGCAAAAGATGGTTATCAAACTCAATGTCGTCTAGTGTTCTCATAAAACTATAGTCTATACATAATAAGTTGAAAGATTTTTAGTAAGGTAAGAAAGCATATAATGATTAATAAGAGCATAACCTGGTGAAGGCCTTCATGTTGTTATAGATAGATCTCCCTTCACCAACTGTAATAACTATTGTACTGGAGTTATCATCAGCAAGAACCATGTCTGAAGCCTCCTTGGTAACCTGGATTGACACATAAAAAGAGAAGAAACAATCATTATCAATAATAATTACTAAAAGACAAGGAGATAGATATACAAATTGACATATAGTGAATATACTTACCTCAGTTCTAGCAATTCCCATGGCAATACCAATGTCTGCCATTTTCAGAGCAGATGCATCATTGACACCATCACTAGTCATGCAACCACCACATGTAATAAACAACTCACAACAAAAGATGCAAGTTGACTATGTAGATTAGCAGGAGGCTTCAGGTCTTCAAATATATACTAACATGGCCATCAGGAATAGATTCACTATCCCCTATTAAGCAAGAAGAGTTTCCAAAATAGATTCACTATCCCCTTCAACTAAAAAAAAGCAAAGTGAAGTAGTGAAATATACCTTATACAGGAATCCTTAAAACAACCCAAAGCAAAACTAGAAACCAATGTTGGCTAGGCTGCAATACATCAAGAACATGTAAGCATGCACCATTTTGTTGGATTGCATGTAAGACCAGTTCCAGCGTGAGGAGTCCCATCTTTGAGTCCTAAAAGCAGCTATGTTCTTGGATATTAAAGGCCAATCACAAGAGATGAGCAGAAGGCTTTCACAAGAGATGAGATAACAACCTTTGCTCTCGAGAGTGGCCTTTGATCTCCACAAACATGCATTTTTGAGTCCTAACAGCAGCTCTGTACTTGGATATTTAAGGTCATTCTCTTTACATGATCTTAGTAGAGGATCCTTACCATAGTTATTGGCTTTTAGGGCCTGCATCACAACCATGAAAACTACTAGAGGGGGGGTGAATAGAGTTTTATAGATAATTTAACAATTATTGAACTCAAGCAACCACAATGTAAATATTGGACAAGGAGACGCAAGGTTTAGAGTGGTTCCAACTATAGCAAATACTATAGCTGTCAGTCCACTACCCGGTTGCTTACCCAACTGGGATTTGAAAAGAAATTTATTTTATTACCTCTTCAAGGATTTTACATAAAATACAATCTCTTTTCCTAAACCCTTCAAGCAGCCTTCACCTAGAAGTAATCGCCAACCTTGAAGCAGCCTTCCCTTGAAGTAGATGCACCAACTCCCGTTGCACCAGCCTTCTGAAGTAGCTTCCCTTGCGATAGCCTTCTTGAAGTAGTTTGAAGTCCCCTTCTCCACCTGAGAAGTCAACCCTCTCCAATTCGCAGCCTCCAACCCTAGGAGTAGCAAGGAGAATACAAAAGATACAAAGGAACAAGCAAGAAAATAGAAATTACAATACCACTTGTAGCTCAAGGCTTGATTTCCTATATCAAGCGTTTTGATCTCCTAACCAATGTATGTAGAAGTGTAAGTGTTGTGGATAGGAGATACTAGCCTATAGGACACGAAGTTGAGCTAAGAAGAATGTAGGCCAATGATCACAGTGCTCAAATTGCTTGCAAAAGATTGCTCAAGTATGCTCAAGTGTATTCTCAAGTGTAACAAGTAAATTCTAGTGTCCTATGGCTTGTCCTATTTATAGGAATGGCCTAAGTATGCTTAAGGATGTTCTAGACAACTTCTAGGGGTTTCTAAGTGCTTAACTAGCCGTTAGGTACAAAGTTGTTGCTTTAACAATGGCTAATTAATTTATTCTGCAGTTGCTGTCAGAGACCATCTCGGTTGAGGAATGGTCGACCGAGACACCTACTCGGTCGAAGTTTTGACGACCGACAGGCTCTCTGGATTAACGTTCATTTGCAACTGCCAACTACTTTGTCTGTTGTGTCTAACGGCTACTTTGGATCTTTCTCAGTCGAGGAGTTTGTCGACCGAGAGTGTCTCGGTCGAGGAGTTTGTCGACCGAGAATGATCCTGTTTCAAGGTTTCAATTTAAGCATTAATTATATGTGTGAGTGTGCAAAGCTGATCCTAATTAAATGGGATGACATGTCTAACTATGGTGTTTGGCTAGGGAAAATCTAACGCTTGATTTACATGCAATTCTAAGTACTTGTACATTATATATTTGTACAAGTTTTTACAACAAGGATTACATTGCATGAAAATATAAACAAGTAAGCTCTTGGATTTTCCCATGCTACTTTATCATCCTGCTTAGTCCTGCACACTCAAGTAGCTTGTTAGATTAATAAGAATGAAATGTTTGTCATCATCGAAACAAAGGGATTTATCATAATATCCAATTTATCCAACAATCTCCCCCTTTTTGAAGATGACAAACATTTCCTAAATATGAAATAAGGAAATATAAAGCATGTGAGTTTCATACCTCAAAATTTACCTTTTGTAGCCATTTATGTTTTGCAAGTGAGTGCTGGCCAAGATGTGATGAAACTCATTTATATTTTTGATTGTTATATTCTTTCTCCCCCTTTGTCATTTCAAAAAGATATCCAAGTTGAATATTATATTTTTCTCCCCCTTTGTCATTTCAAAAAGATATCCAAGTTGAATATTTTATTTTGCTTCTCCCCCTTAATATAATGCTCCCCCTTAACTAGATATCCTATTAGGAACATGGATTTGTATCTAATTTATCCACAATTTGTTTCTCAATCATTTGCAAAGGATGTTAAACCTTGAAATGAAATGAGATTCTTTTAAGCATATGATGAATGTATATTGATTTCTCATGTATCAAAGGATGTTAAGCCCTAGATTAAATGAGAATCCTCTAAGCTTAGAGTACATAAAAATGTCTCCATCCAAAAGCAAGGGATGTTAAGCCCTGTTTTGGGTAGAGAGGTCCTTCAAGTACAAGATACCATTTTCAATAAATTCATAAATTTCTTGAAAATTTTCAGCTACACATGGTGATTACAATGTTTTTGTAAGCTTCTTCAAACAAATGATCAAAGTTTTGAGGATCTCCCCCTTTTTCTTATGCTTTGCTCCCCCTTAGATAGATATCTCAAATGAAAGTTTGAATACTAAGCAAATATATAAAATGTTGTAGATGATCTCCAAGATTTAACAAAGATGTATGCAATTTATGTCAGTCAGGAAAACAGAAACCCGGTCGGTCGACAACTTCTCGACCGACAGTGTTCTCGGTCGACTAGTTGCTCGACCGAGAATGTTTCTGGAGAACTGTTTTGTCATTTGTCAATTTAACTATAATGTTAATAGTTGCCTGTTTTAATTTTTACTCCCCTTATTTGTTATGCTCTGATACCACGACCGAGCGGTTCTCGGTCGACGAATTCGTCGACCGACAGACTTACTGAGTTCAACTTTGAGACTGAATTTTAATGCAGATCATAGATCATTTTTGTAGAGCATATATATGGATATTCCGAGGGAGTAATATTGTTTTGTTTTTGACAATTTTTAAGGCTTTAAATTTTTGATTCTATTAAAAATATGCTAAGAGTAAGTTTAATAAATTGATGTTCAAATAAACAATCTTTTGTCAAAGTTTATTTTAGGTCGCCTTTGACTACGACCGTGGCGCCCCTTGGTCAAATTTTATTTTAACCAAGAGGCATATTCTGCAGGTTTCCAGGATAAACATTCATATACAAAGTATAAGTTCTGCAGATAGCTTACGAGTATCAATTTGAGGCTCATTAAAGTGTACCAATTATGAGAAATTAATAAGGGCATCAAATATGATGAAGTATATTCAAGAATAATATCCATTCATGAATTACAGATTATTTTGGACTAATTCAAATATGATGAAGCATATTAAGTGATGCTTAATATAAGAGCACAATGAATATTTTCAAAAATCAATTTGAAACATTTTATTCATTTCAAGTATAAAAGCATGATTAAATAGGAATTTTCTTTAATCTAAGCATTATCAATTCAATATTTATTCCATATAATCTTTCAAGAATAATTTCCACATATAGTGTAACTTAAAAAATTTTACAGTAGTAAAAAAATCAGTGATATGCTCGGTCGACAATTTCTCGACCGAGGTTCACTCGGTCGACAACTTCTCGACCGATCAATTTTCTGGAAAACTTTCAGAAATTTATTTCAAGTGCACTATAGGCTGTTTCTAATTCAACTATTTCAAAGATCAGTTTGAGATAAGACATATGTGTATCAAAGTGATACTTAAATTAAATTTTTGATTTTGTTATCCCGATATGTTAAGTTGAGATAGACATAAGGATATACCAATTAAGATCTTTGGTCATATCTCAACTTAGTCTAATCAATTTAATTTGGGGGTTTTGGAACCCATACCATCTCAACATTCTTTTTCTTGTATGGGCATGAAAAAGAATAATGTCCAAGGCGTGAGCAATAATGGCAACAAATTGAATCAACCTCAAGCCTTTTTCTATGATTTTGCCCTGTGTTGTCATTTGGTGAGGGTGTCCTTTTGGGTACATATATGGGTTGATAGGTTTGTGGCTTACTCCGACTAGGTTGTTGATGTGGTTTTTCTTTAGGTTTATAACCTAGTCCTCTTCTCCCTATTTGATGATAGGAATTATCCAATATTCTATCAAGGATTCCATTGTTGTTTAACCTACTAACTTCTCGTTGTAACTTAACGATCTCATCCATTCTATTCTTAATATCTAGTTTTGCTTGATCTAGATTGGATGATAAAGAATTTCTTTCTTTCACTATATTGTCATAATCTACATGTGTACACAAAATAGGTTGTTTTTGAAAGTCATTTAACTTTGCAAGTAATTCAACCTTTTCTTGATATAGAAGATCATAATTTGTTTCTAGAGTAAAAATCTTCACTTCACTATTACTTAGAGATGATTTCAAAGTACGGTTATTAGAAGCAATGTCATCTTTTTCGAAACCAAGAGTATTCAATTTAGCATATAAATCGTCATTTTCAGATGTAAGAGCAAGAAGTCTAGCATTTAACTCATCGTTTGTTTTACTAGATTTCTTTAATTTCTTCTTGCACTCAATATACTTATTGTGAGTTTCTTCAAGACTAGAAATTAGCTCTTCTTTTGATAAATCTAGAAGGCTTACCTCTTCTTCTTCTTCCTCATTGGTTGTAGCAATGAAACAATTCTTATGGACCTCTTTCTTCTTTTCTTTCCATGGACAGCCGATTGTTGTATGGTTTGTTCCTAAACACCAATTGCAGCTTGTTGAAAGTTGGTCCAAGTTGCTCCTTTGTCTGTGGTCGTAGTCACATCCACCCTTCATTCTTCAAGACCTGGTTAGGGTTCCTTGAAGCCTGCTCTGATACCAATTGAAAACTACTAGAGGGGGGTGAATAGAGTTTTATAGATAATTTAACAATTATTGAACTCAAGCAACCACAATGTAAATATTGGACAAGGAGACGCAAGGTTTAGAGTGGTTCCAACTATAGCAAATACTATAGCTGTCAGTCCACTACCCGGTTGCTTACCCAACCGGGATTTGAAAAGAAATTTATTTTATTACCTCTTCAAGGAATTTACATAAAATACAATCTCTTTTCCTAAACCCTTCAAGCAGCCTTCACCTAGAAGTAATCGCCAACCTTGAAGAAGCCTTCCCTTGAAGTAGATGCACCAACTCCTGTTGCACCAGCCTTCTAAAGTAGCTTCCCTTGCGATAGCCTTCTTGAAGTAGCTTGAAGTCCCCTTCTCCACCTGAGAAGTCAACCCTCTCCAATTCGCAGCCTCCAACCCTAGGAGTAGCAAGGAGAATACAAAAGATACAAAGGAACAAGCAAGAAAACAGAAATTACAATACCACTTGTAGCTCAAGGCTTGATTTCCTATATCAAGCGTTTTGATCTCCTAACCAATGTATGTAGAAGTGTAAGTGCTGTGGATAGGAGATACTAGCCTATAGGACACAAAGTTGAGCTAAGAAGAATGTAGGCCAATGATCACAGTGCTCAAATTGCTTGCAAAAGATTGCTCAAGTATGCTCAAGTGTATTCTCAAGTGTAACAAGTAAATTCTAGTGTCCTATGGCTTGTCCTATTTATAGGAATGGCCTAAGTATGCTTAAGGACGTTCTAGACAACTTCTAGGGGTTTCTAAGTGCTTAACTAGCCGTTAGGTACAAAGTTGTTGCTTTAACAATGGCTAATTAATTTATTCTGCAGTTGCTGTCAGAGACCATCTCGGTCGAGGAATGGTCGACCGAGACACCTACTCGGTCGAAGTTTTGTCGACCGACAGGCTCTCTGGATTAACGTTCATTTGCAACTGCCAACTACTTTGTCTGTTGTGTCTAACGGCTACTTTGGATCTTTCTCGGTCGAGGAGTTTGTCGACCGAGAGTGTCTCGGTCGAGGAGTTTGTCGACCGAGAATGATCATGTTTCAAGGTTTCAATTTAAGCATTAATTATATGTGTGAGTGTGCAAAGGTGATCCTAATTAAATGGGATGACATGTCTAACTATGGTGTTTGGCTAGGGAAAATCTAACGCTTGATTTACATGCAATTCTAAGTACTTGTACATTATATATTTGTACAAGTTTTAACAACAAGGATTACATTGCATGAAAATATAAACAAGTAAGCTCTTGGATTTTCCCGTGCTACTTTATCATCCTGCTTAGTCCTGCACACTCAAGTAGCTTGTTAGATTAATAAGAATGAAATGTTTGTCATCATCGAAACAAAGGGATTTATCATAATATCCAATTTATCCAAAAAACCACATGTTACAGAAAGGGTATTATTATAGATGTTGTTTTAACAATTAAGGGAACATGGAGGAACCGATATTACTAAGAGCACCCATTATTTCTTGAGGCTTCTTCCTTGACTTCTTAACCAAATCAGAGTATGGAAATGTTGAAAATGACTTGTTGTACCATGGAAATGTTGAAAATGACTTGTTGTACCTCTGTAAAGAAATTAGGACGCATAGAAGCATGCGACTAAAATATGTTAGTTACATTTCAGACATCTTAATAGCCTAAATATTGAGCAATCATATAAGCTCAACCACAAACCATCTTGAGGCGAATAACCACAGAAAAATATGTTGTGTAAATCTCACATATAAGATTCTAAAAACACTACTCATAGATAAAAACCACTTTGTCTAGGCTACAATACTACCTTAGATACTACTTTTAGATACTACTGGCATTTTATGCAGTGACATGTTGTTTGTTGTGGAAGGTACAAAATGTATAATTCTTTAGAGAAATATTGACTTAGTAAGCTATCATGCAACATTTGATCAAGTTATGAAAGAAAAATTTACAGAGAACTATTGACTTAGGAAGCAAAAAAAGACATTCATATTCAGAAGGTCAAAACAAAATATGTTGTGTAAATGTCACACACAAGAAGGTAAGACACTACTCATAGCTAAAAGTAAAATAGGATTGTCATTTGGCAACATTGTCTATGACAATGGACATGAAACAACATTATCTGGATTGTTATGTACTAATAAAAACGTGGACCAAAGAAACACAACTATTTCTTTCATCTCTCTATACAGTATCCAAGAATGAAATTATCTATCTTTACACTTCATGACCTGCAATAAATGGAAACGACTTTAAATAATAGTTTTTTTTCAATTATGTCATATTATAAGCAATACTATATGCTCACTTTGGCAGTAAATGTGATTTTGGCCATGCTATGACATTGCCAATAACTTCATCCATATATTGATATTGCTCAGAAGGTCTGACTAGAGGTTCATTGGCCATCACCACAACCTCTACATAAACACCAACACATGATGAGCCTAAAATTTCACCTCCCACAATTTGCAAGGGGTCAACCTCAGATACTCGACCGATTGTAACTTTATCATCTACATCTGCGATACTCATCACATACACTTCCTATAAAAATGTACAATTAAAAAAAATATATATAAACATAGAATGATGTGCAATTTACACAAATACAAACATACTTGTCCCTTATAAATTGTTGAATGTCTCATTCCAGTTTGCATAATTATTTTATCTTTGTCATAAGGCCATCAAAATTCAACATGGAAAATAATTGATACCACACATCTCGTATAAAATGTATTCATACCTGGACAGTGCATACATGTTGTGCTGATTGATTGTTTCCTGGTCTAAAAAAGGCTAGTATCTTCTCTATTTTTGGATTTTGTTCTTGACTTTTAGCTTCAAATTCCATCTGTTGTTGTTCAAGCTGATCCTGGAAATGCTTCCTTTGCACTTCATCAGCTTCTCGAGATTTACGGTTCTTGCCCCAAATATCAGACGGTGATGGTCCAAGTCCATAACCATGAACATATCTTGGTCTCTCTTCTCCCATAACCTGCCTATAAATTTCAGCTGAAGTAACATCAGGTTGGTTTCTTCGTAGCTCGTCACCTACCTCAGAAAATTTTTCCTACACCCAACAGAACATAGGAGATCAATTTTATACCAAACATATAAATGTTTCCATGTAGTAAATGTAACATAATACTATAGGATAGGAATCCTTGTACCAAAATTTTGGCAGATTCAATATCAACTATGCTCCTATCTTTTTTATGATGAGTTTTCTCAAAAAACTCAATGGGATCAACTTCCCCGCCTATTTCCTTCTCCAACTGTATCACTCAAACAAGGTTATTGCTAACATCATTTAAACGGATGTCTCCAAATTGTCCAATTGGATCACAATATTGACTAACTTACATCATGTTTCAGACAAGCAAATGACTTGGTTCCTGTTGTGTGGCTAACCTTTTGAAATTTTCTTCTTATCTTGTTAGTTATACACTTCCTCTATGAAAAAAAATTGCAGTATTGTCCATAGTAATTATCTGTGAGGTAAATTAAATATCAATTAATAGATACAAAAAATTACCTTTCCTTTATTTCTGCTCCAGTAATCCACAAGAAATTTCCATTGAGACATTTCCACACGGGGAACAACTTGTTCAAGTTGTTGTTCATATGGAATATCTTCTACGAAGTATAGTTTTCGTAACTCTCACTTGTGTTCCTTCCATTTCTTTCCTAGTCTCTTCATTGTCCACTCCTTTAATTCTATATCCATCATGAATTTACTCTACCGACAATAAGGATATCAATTATAAGCTTCATTTAACCATTTAAAAATAAATTTTAATATTGTACCTTAAAAAAATTCCATAAGGATTCTTTTTTATTTGCTGGAAATTGTCTCCAGTCCTCGTAGTTTAATGGACAAAGATTGGGATCTCCTGCAATGTTTGTCAAAAAACTTGATAAGTGACATTGGTGTTCACCCACTGGTTGTCCCAATTGATTTATCTCAATGGGAATTTGATCACCGACCTTTCTTTTCCAGACTTGCAAACATTGTGTTCGACTACATGTGCAATGTCTTTGACCTAAGCATTCATTTATATATCATTAGATGCAGCACTATAAATGCAATGATATGAATAAACCGAATACCTAGCACATCAGTAGGTGTTGGCATAGCATTAAACGACTCATCATGGTGATCAGAGACATCATTTTGCTCCATGGTTTCTTGAAATACATTGCTATTTTGGCTATTGCCAACTCTACTCTCTACTCTTCTTGAGTGATTGGACACAAGAACATTAATAGTAGGCACCGGGGGTCGATGTCTTTGACCTGAGCATTCATTCATAAAAGATACAACATCAATGGAAATTATATATCTTTAGATGCAACACTATGAATGCAATGATATGAATTAACCAATTACCTAGCCCATCAGAAGGTGTTGTTGTAGCATTCAACGACTCTTGATGGTGATCAGAGAGGTCATTTTGCTCCATGTGGTCATGAAATGGATGGCTATTTTGTCTATTGGTAGCTCTACTGTCTACTCTTCTAGAATAATTGGACACTGAAGCATTGCCATTAGGAACCCGTGGTCGATGTCTTTGACCTGAGCATTCATTCATAAAGGCTACAACATAAATGGAAATTATATATCACTAAAGGTATCACTATATATGCAATGATTTAACCGATTACCTAGCCCATCAGAAGGTGTTGTTGTAGCATTTAACAACTCATCATGGTGACCAGATAGGCCATTTTGCTCCATGTGATCATGAAATGCATGGCTATTTTGACTATTGGTAGCTCTATTGTCTACTCTTCTTGAATGATTGGACACTGAAGCATTGCCATTAGACACCCGTTGTCGATGTCTTTGACCTGAGCATTCATTCGTAAAGCATACAACATATATAGAAATTATATATCATTAAATGCAACACTATAAATGTGATGATATGATTACCTTGTCCATCACAAGGTGTTCTTGTAACAGCAGAGCTAGAAATAGTGTTATTGAATTTCCTTGGTCTATCATTTTGAACATTAGGTGGAAGGGAAGCTAAATTTTTTTTTGAGCGATTACTGGATGACAGGTTCAAAGCTTTCCAACAACCTTGTGGAGTAATGCTTGGTAAATGAGTCCCCGTACAAGAGTCAATGATGTTGTTTTGATCATTCGTTGTAGTTGTCTTATTATGGAAGCTGTTACTTAACTGTTCTCTCATCCTGAGTATATCAAGTCACACAAAAATGAAGACACTTAAAACAAAATTGAACAACATAAAAGGTATTAGGGTTTAGGGTTTAGGGTTTAGGGTTTTTACTACTAAAAGGTATTTACTACTCATTCGGTCATCCTCTGCCATCCAACAATTATCCATTCTTAAAAATAGTAAAAAATATAACATTTATGAGTAAGTCTGTCATACAAACAACATAGTTATAATAAGGATAAAAGTAGAACATCACTTTGAGGCAATCCTCAAAGAAAAACATCATTTAAAACCACACCAGAGAAAAACATTTGCAAGCCATCATCAAGATCACATTGGGTACCTTAAATTCACAATACTTGATTGATTACTAATGTTCATTAACTAATAAAACACAAATTACATTTTTTGATTATTTCCTAATTTAAAGTTAAAAAAAATCATCAACAATTGTGACGGCCGTTATGACTATGACATGTCTGTTTTGTTGATGATGATGTGTCGAGGATGGTGTCGCTGGAAGACGAATCCGAACTGATGGTCATGGGGGACAAGGCGGTACCAACAGGCAAGGATTGCACCTCAGGCATGACAAATTCATCAAATGACGTCTCCTCAGATTCGGTACAGCCTGGCTCATCCATATACCGTCTCAGGTGAGAAGGCAAACTATTGTTGTAGTTATTTTTATATGCCTGTATGGTATTGTCGCCAATCGGACGAAGCAAAACTTGGTCTGTATGGCCAATTTCCATTCTCCCAATCCACCCACACCAACTGGTTGTGGATACCAGATTGTCATCACCATCATACTAAACCTCGATTACATTTGTCGAGTTCCCAAACTTTAAGGTCATTTGACCAGCCGTTTAGCGCCTTCCGTCTAGATGACGCCAATGTCTGGGAATGGTGAGTTGTGTAAGTGTACACTCATCTAGGGTGATGTTCAGCTTTTCTGCTTCAAGGAAAAGGAGTGGGGGGGGGGTAGACGCCCAGGCCATAGTGACTGTTGTAGGTGAATAGAGACTGCAAAATATTAGTACTAACAATTGTAAGTATATATAATGATATTATAAATTTAAAAAAAAAGTAGTATAAATTTGCAAAATATAGAGCAATATATTTTTAAAGTGAAGCAAGTAGTCTATAAACATATTCCCCATGGTTTCTATCATCATCGATAGGAATGAACCCATTATAGAACGGGAAACATCATTATCTAGTTTGATGAAACCTGGTCAGGGACCATACAAGTGTACAACTTGTATAAGATCTGAGTGTAGAAGACCCAGAACTTGGAGGAACTGGTGTGCCATCCAGCTGGTGGTTCCTGGCCCAAGGCGAGAGGTTGGAGTACATATATAGTAAATATGTATAATTGGCTATAAACTTCTTGAGTAACAGAACATGCCATCAAAAGACAAAAATTGATTTAGGATATGGAACTGAAGTAACCATAATGCAATGTCTTTACATTAAAGCAGTACTGAGATAAGATTTACACTCTAAAAAAAACATGAATCAACCATTATGTAAACATCACTACATAGAAGCCATGCAATATTGTTCAATATAGAAATCAAGAAGGAAAACCAGACTTCCTATGGCAGAGAAAAAATTATTGTTGTTCCACAATGGAACCCCTGCATTTTGTGCAATCATAGCTTAGTGTTAATAGCAACTTGTCTGCATGCCCTTGGTATCTTGCTTCATTGTTGCTTAAAGACCCTATTTTTTCGGGATGGTGAAGTTTTTAGTCAATTGGTAGTGCAGAAGAATATAGAACATTCAAGTTTACGGTAATCAAAGGAAAATTGAAGAAACCACACCCAAAAAAACATGTATACTATAAGTCATTATACAAAGGTCTTATTCTTCCTTAGACAATTCTGTATCCTCGAATATTACACAAGAAATGACCATCTCATAAACCTTGTTCTCTCCTTAGCCTCTTCCTACATACATAAAGATGAGTATCTCTCCCCTTCATTAGCCCAATGGTGGGAAACCCTATTATCATCAGAGAGCGCCAACCCACCAAAGGTGGTGGCCTAGGTAAGGATACATTACTTGCCTATTCATTAATGATTTACAACTAAAGATACAGGAGATGTGCAAACATCACATGAGCACCTAAGAGACCACTTTTAAAAAAAGTGGATGCTTCATTTTCCTTACAATTTAATACAACAATACACACATTTGTATATGAACATACTAACATTTAGCAAACTTGTATACATAACTAAAACCAATGCGACACTGTAAAATAAAACAACATAATCATCATATTTCAAGACTGTAAAATAATCCAAGTTTAAATCTAACAAAGAAGGATGGTCGATGGCTTGATATAAACGATTAAGGAAGTGATTGTTGGATATAAAACAACGAAATCATCATATTTCAAGACTATCTTCATAAACTGATTATCATATATACCTTGATAGAATGGACACTACGAGAATGGATGGGAAAGACCATGTGTGTTTATTGTTTCATGGGGTGTACTTACCTATCGCGCGCCAAAGCAGTAGGGTGGCAAACTGCCGCAGTCCTCGCCGACAAGTTGGGAGACTGATCTCTTTCTCGGCGTCCCCTCCAACCCTTGGCAACGTTTCCGACAAGTTGGGAGACTGATCTCTTCCTCAGCGTCCTCTCCAACCCTTGGAAATGTCGTCGGCACCTTGGAGAAGAGCAGAGAGCGTTCCAACTGGTAGCGACTACGATCTGACAGATTAGGGAGAAAACGCTAGCTAGGTCGACTTCGCGTGTTCTGCGAGCAGAGCAAATGTCGGGAGTAAATGTCTTTGCCCAACGCGTGGAGAAGAGGAACCGTTTTGCATGCCAGGGGAAGCCGCGCGGGAAAATTTTTTTTTTACTAATTGTGGCCCGCTCATTTGAATTGGCAATTTTGAAATGCCACTAATTAATTATAAAAACGCCTTAATTGGTAAGTCTTTTCTATAAACTCCATAATACGTGGTTTAGAGGCATTTAAATTACAAATGCCACTACATTACATAGATAGTGGCGTTTTTTTAGAAAAGCCACGAATGGGTATTTTTGCTGTAGTGATAGAAAAAATTATCTTGACATGATGAGATCAATTACTTTCCTAAAACTAATTACAATGCCTCATCTAACTGTAAAAGTGGCATTTTTATAGGATTAAATAGAAATATATATTGATGATGATAGATTCGTGAAAGCTCCATAGATTGAAGTTTGGATGATAGTTGAGGATGTTAAAATGATACTAGGTTTACCAAATAGTGGTATAGAAATTTTGGCAATGAAAAAGTCCCAAATTGCAACAAAACATGGGGAAGATATGTTTCATGGAATAAAAGGTGAAGATGAAAGTTGGGAAATGTTAAGGAAAAAAGGGAGAAAGATGAGTTGCTTAAGGACAACTTGGAGAAGTTGTGGTAGGAATTCGCAATGAATGTTATGGAAGAAAATTATCAAAACATGTATAGATCATGAATGTTGTATTTGTTGGCAACATTCCTATTACCAAACACAAGTGACTATGCCCACCATTTTTTGCTCCACTACTTGGATGATGTAAGTATAACAACACAGTTAAATTGGGATAATTTAGTTTAGAGCCACATCTTCAAGAAGATGAAAGAACTAAGCAAAAGTATGAGTAAAAGAAGGAGAGGCGAGATCAATAGAAGCACATTCTATAGCATTGGATGTGTTATGCACCTATGTGTAAGTAAATTGTTTTCTCTTCTCTTTTTTAAATTAACCATTCTATATGAACATTTGAATTATAAATTCTACGATTCCTATATGTGCATGTCTGGGATTTTGAGATATAGGATTTACAAAAACAACATCAAAAGAAGCAAAGTCAAGAATAAAACAATGGGCTACTCCTATTAAGAAGAACAAGTATCTCACAAGTTTGAATAGTGAAATTGTAAGCTTGAATATCACTAAATAGAATGACACTATAAATATTTATAAAAGATATATTATTAATTATATCATTTGTCATGAGCTATGTGCATATGTTTTTATAAAGATGAACAAGGATGATAAAAATGTCTGGGAATCTTAAAAAATAGTTAAATATGTACCATTTTACCTTTTAGTAAATTGTGCAAAAAGTTAGGCATTGTCTAGTAAGGTAGTTATAGCAGATGACACAACTAGAAGAGTCTATGATAGCTTGGATAAGTGATTACATATTTTAGAGGATGATCACAGACTTCAAAAGGAAGCATGTAATCAAATATAACTACAAGAATTTTCCTCTTTAAGATAAGAAAATGATAGATTGAGAAAAACACGTCAAAAGTTGAAGAAGAAAATAGAAGGTACAGGAAAGACATTGAAGATGGAAGGTATCTAGTAGCTACAAATACCTTCACTCCAAATTTTAATGAGAATGCAAGGTGGAATTCAGTAGATATCAATGGGGTGAGAAAGAGGACAGAGGAGTTGATACAAAAGTTAGTATAAATACAACAACCTAATACATATGGGGATGAGAGTTTGAACTCGGTGGAGATGAAATCATGAGATTCAATTACTAAATCAACAAGAAACGATGATGAAAAATAAGAAACACCTACAAAAAGTGTTGAAGAAATGGAGTTTAGGATAAATGAACTTCTTCTCAAGAGGAAAGTGGTTGAAGAAGAACAAAAGCTAGATTCATCTAGAATAGAAGAAGATGAGATAAATGATACAAGAAATGTTCAGCCTTCAGAAGATGTTCAAGAAGATGCTCACTCTGAAGAAGAAGTTCCAACAAAAAAAGATGATGGTGAAATACAAAAATAATGATGGATGTTGACATTGAAGATAAGCTAAAAGTGGTTGAGACAAATGATATAGAAAAGGAAGGTGAAAACCTTCTTATGAATGGAAGAAGAAAACATCGAAAGTATTGAGAGAGAGGAAGGGGAATGTGAAAAAGGATATTGGAAGCATCAATGAAAATATCAAAATAAGGAGTCCTGCATTGGTAAGGGTAAAAATATTTCATTATTAAATTTTATCTACTACAAATTGAGTTAGATGAGTAACCAACAAAAGTTAAACTTATACAACAAAAAAACTCCATGTTTATTAGATTAGAGCATTTCAATACAAAGCATATGAAGGAGGATGTACAAGATTTCATCCAATATATAGACGAAGTGTAAGGGGTTGCTTTTTTGTACTTCTAGTTTAAAAAAAAGTTACATAGTAGACATTATACTTACTTTTTAAATGTAATGTTAAAATCCATACCAATAACTTAGACATAAACTACAAATTTTACTTATAAGAGACAATATCATCATTTGGTATACATTTGTTTCTCAATTATAAATTATGTGTAACATCTTTTGTATGAAACTTTTAGAAAAAATAAACAATGTGCAGGTCTAGGAGAGAAGGGAGTTTTAGAAAAGATACTTGGTGCATGCAAAAGTGCCTATCAAGACTATTTGTTTATGAAGAAATGATGCAATCTCTTGTAAGAACTAAAGTATTAAATATATATCATTATATTAAGGATTGCTAACATATAAGTCTAAATTTTCAGTTTATGGATTGATTTATGCAAATGTTGAAAGAAACAACAAGAAAAAAGAGGAAGAAGGCATTTTCATGGCATTGTTTGAGCACTTATGTACTGCTAAGACAAACCGCTTTCACACTCGAATGCAACAAATTAACACAATACAATAAAGGTTACATGT
Source organism: Alisma plantago-aquatica (assembly GCA_963693085.1). Taxonomy (NCBI): domain Eukaryota; kingdom Viridiplantae; phylum Streptophyta; class Magnoliopsida; order Alismatales; family Alismataceae; genus Alisma; species Alisma plantago-aquatica. Next base: position 784,482,342 of record OY856412.1, on the reverse strand, counting down.
ATATAATTCAAAATATTGTTTTATTGGGAAGAGCTAGACATGATAGTGGCTGACATAACACTAAAGGATATCGATATGCTATCACCTCTCTTTAATGTACTTGAAAAATAAAACTATGACAATGGATTCAATGTTTACAATACTTAACAACGAAAATCACTGGAACTTGTTGGAAGCAAGTTTTAGAAATGGGGTGCACATATGCCTTATATGTCAATGTTGGGAAATTTCAATTAAGAAAGAAGTCGTTAAATGGGTAAGAAAAAACAAACAATGTTAATATACTGTTGAATTAAATGGTTTTGGTTACATTGTACCTAATAATGTTTGGTTTTGCATGAACGTGGGCTTTGTTCATGAGTTTTTTAGGGGAGTGCCAAAGTGTGGAAGTCAAATGTCTCAATGGACAATTAAGTACTCTAAATGCACTCAGTAAGAAGATGGTAGTGTTGATCATGGGGTATATCTTATGAAGTATCCTGAATGTTTGGTGGATGGGAAAGAGATGAACTTCACAAGTAAATGATCCCTACAATTAGGGAAGAGTTCTTCTAAGGGTTTTCTAAGGAATGATGAAGAACGAAAACTACAACTAGTTAGAAAACCTGCTCATGATCAAGAAGAGAAAAAAGAAGGAGGAGGTGATACCCAAAATGAAGAAAAGTTCAAGGATAACATGCCAAGCCTAAATACATGGCTTGCATCCTATTAAATCCAACTTTTCCAAAAAAATGTTGTAAACCAATATGAATTTGAGATGATGCTTGTGAAGATGTGTATCTGAACTCCAAAAATACATTTAGAATCTGAATTACATTTTGTGTTGAACATAAAGTTACACAGTTATTATAGTAACGTTTCTAGAGAGAACATTAGTATCTAGGCTTATTTTGTGCAAGTTTTATATTGCTGATTATAGTAAATTCTCTAAATTACATTCTTTTTGTGTGATTTTTAAACCTATTACTTTGATGTTATTTACATGGTTTTGTAATTTATCTAGTTGGTGTTCATATGCATGAGAATTACTGTGTAAGTCATGTTGTATCGCAAGTCATATAAAATCTAAAAGGTCATGATTGTGGTCAGTTGTAAGGTGCTCATTCCATATATACATTAACTCTTTGAACTGAAGAGTAACCATGTGAAACTTTAAGTAACTATGTGAACTGCAAAGTAACTATGCACTGAAAAGTAACTATGTGAACTGAAGAGTAATTACTCGATGTATAAAGTAACTTTATGTCAACAAAGTAACAAAAGGTTCTAGAATAACTACAAGGAACTCTTAATAAAAATGTAACAATATGAACATATGGTTACAAATTTGTTGAGTCATTGTGGTTAAAACAACAAAGTATGACCATTCCATATATATGATAACTCTATGTACTAAAGAGTTACTCTGTCAACCAAAAAGTAACTACGTCAGGTAACAACTAACTATGTTAACTCAAAAGTAATAGTATGAATGAAAAAGTAACAGCTTGACATATAAAGTAATGATGGGTCCATAAGAGTAACGTAGGGTTCCATAATGTAACTACAAAGGATTCTTATACGAGGATGAAACTATTTGAACATAAAGTTACATAATTGTCGCGTTACTACTGCTAAATAACAAAGTACACTCATTCAAACTATAAGTAACTATATGAACATAAATGTAACTATATGTATTACAAAGTAACCATATAAACTCAAAAGTAACTATTGAATACATAAAGTGATCATGTAGCTTGACATAACTATTACCATAACCCAACCATGGTTGTGGGAAGCACCATGACCTTGTAGAAAAGAATAGGATTAATGAATCAAGCCCATAACAAAAGAGTAATAAAAAAGTAACATTTTGAACCATAATGTAACCTTTGACCCAATAAATGTATCTAGAGGGTACAAATAATATTCTTTCAATATAAAATGTAACATAAGATTTGACTATAAGAGAATGAGCCTTATCTTAATAAGAACTAGATTGTAGCAAGAAGGATTGGTCGATACTGATATTGGATAAGTTGTAAAGGGAAGAAGAGAAATGTAGCCACTGAATCAATTATGTAACAAAAATTGGATGAATATATTATATGAAAAAATAACTATAAAGAAACTTTACCATCAATATGAATTCAATACAAAGAAATCTCGAAATGGAAAGAGTTTCTACATAATTGAAGTGTAATAAATTGTGAATTAAAAATATCACAAAGTGTATTTGATCAATTACATTTATATTAAATTTTAACATGAATCATAAACTAAATAATTAGATAATAATAAACCAACAACACAACTACAAAAAAAGTCCAACAACATCAACATAGTACACGGGCAAAAAGCCAACATCAGTAGAAACAACAACATCAACAAGATGGTATATCATTAGGAAGCATCATTATATATCAATCAAGATTGTTACACATCCATAAGAAAATTCACAAATTCTAAAGCATAACTATAAAATCATCAGTCACATATTGCAAAACAGACCCCTACTTTGTTCCTGCACATTTACAAACCAAAAAAAAGTATGATGGAAATGTTGTATATTATAATAAATATTTGCAAAATAAGTAACATACACACCTATTTTTCAAAGGATTGTTTTTTCTATCATGATTAACTCCATATTGAAGATAGTTCTTACACTATATCACTTTAGATTGGGAAGTTTCAAATCCAGATTTATACCACAAATCCGTAGCTCTAGGTTTGCCTTTACTTTAGCAAATACTAGGGATATGAACCTTGACAGCAAAATAAGAATATATACTAGAACTTGTTACACCAACATCAACCACTAATTTCAAATACTCCTTTCACTGAGAAATAAACTTTTTGTGATAGAGATCTATAACATTGCTCCTACAGGCTATTTTGACAACTGAATTGCACGTAGAAACCAACTAGTGTCCTCCTAGTGGATGAATTCATAACAAATACTTTGCCAAAAATCAGAGGGTGATCTTGATATCCTTTACTGCACTGCATTAATATACATGGATTGAGAAGACTACACAAATTATGACTCATTAGATAATCAATAATGTGCCTATAGGGAATCCCTTTAAATTCTTACATCAAACAATTACATTATAGCATATTACTAGATGAATCTTTTCACAATACACAAGGACAACTAGAACCACCAACACAATAAACCTCAAACACACCTTCATCAAAAGTTTCCTTTACATTATACACCATACTTTGAAGAACTTCATATTGAAAGATATTAGAAATAGACTTGGTCTATATACCTCTCATTTTATCCTCTAAAGGCCACAATGAAGCCAAAGGCAAATTGTTGTACTCATCATCAAAATACTTGCAATTTTCTGTCTCACAAACATGAGAATAAGTAGTCTCCAAACTACAAAAAAGTTCAAAGAGATTTTTCCCACAACTGACATGGACTCTAATGAATGCAATAAGGCTCTCAGTCCTTTGTGTTGTCCTCATGACAAAAAAGAAGGAATCTTACATAAAACATGGATCCCACTTCCACCACATATCATAAACATTACACTACCAACTAACAAACAACAAGTCATTCACTTCAATTAGATAACTCCATCTCTCTTCAAAATTGTTTGCATCATATATAATCCAGACACAATCATTAAAATCTCTAATGATTTGATCCTTGTTAAGAATTCCACCGAGTTTTGAGGGGAGTTTCTATAGAATGTACAAGGTGCAAAAATGATGCTTGCATGATGCAAAAATAGTAATGATCATAGAATTGATGGGTCTTTCCTAGTTACAATGTAAATAGTCTCTCTACCAAAACAAAATAAATATTGATTGAAAACCCATACAAATGAATTATACTTCTCATTCGACAATAAGGTTGAAGCAAATACCATTGTCTTGCAATTGTGATCAACACCAGTAAACATTCCAAAAACCATGGAATACTTTTTGGTATGATAAGTGGTGTCAAATACAATGGCATCACCAAACAATGCACAGTCATTGACAAAGATTGGATCAGACCAAAACAAGTGTGTCAAACAATCATCAGAATATTTTTGATACACATAAAACAATTTAGAATACTAAACCTTCAAACTTGCCAAATGATCCAACACCCTTCCCACACCATATTTAGATGACTCCTTTATCTTCCTAATGTGGTGTCCATGAGCTTGTCTACCTGTAAATGTCAACGTGTCATAACCACCAGACTCGGATGCTATAATTGCAAGCTATTTGGAGACATGTATATTGGCTTGACTTATAGAAGAATCATTTATTTTTGAGTTTGGTCAAGTGATGAATCACACATTAAGTAGTGAAAGTGAGAGGCATTAACAAGATCATGACTGTGTTAATCAACAAATGTAATAATAAACCATCTAGATGAGGATTTGACAATTATGAATCGGATCATGGCTGTGCACCCACATCTTTTCACAGAACAACCATGCTTCTTGAGAAACTTCCCACGTAGATCACAACCTTCATCACAAACAGGGATAAAAAACCTTAATATCTCTTAGAGAAACTAAGATGACCTTATTTATCTTACAATCTGAATCTTTATCAAGCAAAACCTTGGTACATCATTCATAACCATTGTCATCTTTCCTAACACTAAACCCAACCATACCAACATATCTAAAATAAAAGGATATATGACTGACCTAAATCACACAAACAAAATATAGTGGATCATGAGTAGTCAGACTCTTAAATTTATAACCTGACACTTAGGGAAACCATAGGGACAAGTAATGATAAGTATATACAAGTTGGGAGATATGCTAGTTACACCAACCAAGAAGGGGTACATGAAGATTGTGTTCCTTATGCAGTGATGTTACACTAAACAAGCAAAATAAGTAAATGAAATTATTGAGAAAGAAAAATAAGAGAATAAAAGTAAACACGCATGTGTTAACAAGAAATGGGAGGGAACTTGGATCGTGCTTCATCAACTACGATCTCTCACCAACATGCAATAATCCCACCCATAATATACCCTTACCAAGGTTACGAGCAACCATGATAGATGTTTATTCCTTCCTCTCTCGAGCTTAGGATAGATCTAGGTTATAAGGTTGTCTTTCTCTCAATATAGTAAAAAGACAATTGTAAAAATAACCATATTATCATGAGATTTAGCATTCCAACATTATTATATATTCATGCAACTCCATAACACTTAGATAGAATCAGAACTACTCTTTTGAGGCTCTAACCATCAAACATCACAAGACGATAGATACTATATAAGTGAAACATTTAGAAAAATAGTATGGAGATCATTTTTGCTAAGAACATATATATTCAAACGGATGTAAGTATATACATGTTGGGAGAGCCTTCGTTGCTACTCACAAACCTAACTATGAGTTTATCTGCTCATGGTAACGAGCAAATTATGGATTTATCGAGTACAAAAGACATAGCAAGTTGTTGAAGAAAAGAAGGAGAAGATGAAAGAGTAGAGAAAGGACGTGAGAAGGGGGGAGGGGATGCACTGACTACAAACACAAAATTACCAGAACTGATGGTCTGTAGTTCCTCATCAGGTTTTGTGTGGAGGCTATCGAGGCTTGTTGTTTGTCCTCATTCCTTTGTAGGATTAGATCTGGCAAGAAGGAGGTAGGGATGTAAATGGGTATGGGTAGACCCACGGACCCACAAATCTGGACCCTTAAAAAACCCATCACGGGTCTTTATTTTTATACCCACATACCCTTAGACTCGTATACCCTTGGAACCACATATAAGTGGGTCCAATGATGGGTATGCTTGGACCCAGACTGCTAGACCTGTGTACCCTCTATACATAAGTAACTAGTTAAATAATATGTTATATAGATCATACTTTACTAGTCTAACTAATATAATTCTTGAGATTATATCTTACTCTAACCAAAATAAGGTTGAGACTAGTCATATAGTTAATAATTAACTATTCTAGTTACAATAATGAACATACCATATGTAAACATAAAATCCAAATGTCTACAAAATTACATTACTTTCTACATAAGTTAACATTACGATGATGACTACAAATATGTAAACAATTAACTTAATTAATGTGAATGTATAAAATATAGAATTATCTAATATAACTATCGCATGTTAATATACTATATAATAACAACATCTTGTTGTATTAAAATATTTAAAACAAAGTCATTTCTATTACATAAACAATATGATGTTTTATAGAACCACTTACCCACATACCTGCTATTATTGCGGGTATGGGTGTGGTGTGGGTCAAGATTTTGTATTATGCGGGTCTAGAACCGGAACCGAACCCGCTAAATTTGATGGGTATGGATATGGGTATGGGCCAGACGCGCACCGTACCCACACCATTTACACCACTAGCAGGAGGGGATGGAAGGGGTAATAGACTCCTAGGACTTTTGTACTATTTTCCACCAACTAATGATAGAGGTAGGCTTGGAGTACTTCTCCTTCTCCAACAGCAATTCGTGGTCCTCTGTTAAAAAAACACCCCAGGTGTGTTCGTAGGGGTCCTCTATTTATAGGACTCAGTTCAGTGTCCTAGGGGCACATTGTTCCTTGTGTTGTAAGTATTTGAAGTACCTGCCTCTGGGCACCTGAGTAATAGTTCTGAATGACTGTTTGCTCAAAGAGGCCATTCATCATCGGCTATCGAGTGATGCTTGTTTGTAGTGGTGCCTTCGGTTGAAAAATCTAGAAAACCATCAGTGGATGATTAGGACGGACATCGAGAGACAGTTAGAAGAGCCATCAATGGATGAGGCTGACAAAAAAGGGATTTATTGTTTATTATTTTTGTGAGCATGAAAAATGTGATAATGTCAGCCTTAAGTCAAAACTTAAGTATTAGGAAAAAGGGTTGTTGACACCAAAAAATCTCCCTCTTGGATTGGAGTTGCATCACTTGTATTGATTTCTACGACTTTCTTTATCAGAAAGTTTCTCCCTTATTATGCACGGATGATCCTTTTCCAGATTGTACTTGTGCAAAGTTCTAGCAAAGGTAGCTTTCACACCAAATTTTTATTTTTTTGGATTTCTTCACTGTAGTGCTTGTGTGGGCTAAGGCTGTAGTGTTTCCCACATTTTTTTGGTTCTCTCAACCATTATAAATCATTTTAAAGACTGTGTTTCCCAAATGGGCCCTGATATAATGTCAGGTGGTTGTGTAAGAGGGCCCCTTTAAAATGTAGGTGTGTAAAAGTTGGCTTCCAGACTCCAGTACCGGGCACGACACATCTACATTCTTGAGTGCAACAATACACCACCTGTGTGAAGTCCTTTAGGATCTTTCTATGCACAACTCTCATGGTTTTATTCCTTTCAGCTTTTATAGGATTTTTGGGAGGTCTTGGGCCTCCATGCCTCTTTTGATCTCAAAGAGGGGATTGTAAAACTAGAAGGGGTAGTTGTTTCCTCTTTTCCTAGGGTTATGTACTTTCCTACATGTACTTGAGAACATGGTGGTCAATCAGGAGTGTTGTAGGATGAGTTCTCTATACTTAGAGATTTCATCTTAGTTGACAAACATACTTGTATCTTCTACATTGTCTTGAGGTAAGGCCGACATTTAGACATTATCACACTCTGAATTTTAAGTAGATTAAGTATCCAAAATTTGTCATTCTAGAAGTAATTACACTAAGAGTTAGCTTGAAGATAAGAAAGTATAAGATTTGGACTTATGACACTATCTGGGAAAATTGGATTCAAAATTTGCCTCTTCAGACTACTTACGCAACAAAATTTTCAAAGAAAAGAGAATATAAACATGTGCATCACTTAAGTCTTACATGGGGATTTAATTCTTTCAAGATTTTTTGAATATTTTGGTCAAAATGGTAGAGATTTAAATGTTTAAAGACGTACCATGTTAACATGTTCAGGACCCCCCAACATATCATTCACCCTGTATGTAGGGTGTCAGAGGATTAGGTTGATCTAGAACAAGCAAGTTAGAGCTTTTCATTTGAAATTCACCATTATGAAGCTAAGATCTTCATTGCATATTGTACTTGGAGATGGTGGTAGTAGCCATCCTGATAATGATAAATCTTCTAGTCTGATGTAGGTAGAATCTGCATCCAGAAGAGTACGTAAAAGACAAAGTCATTTGATAGAGGTTATTATTGTGGGAATCTATGACAGAGCTGTTGTTTCTCAAACTTGAGATCATTTGGTATGCAATGGCCATACATTTGTATCAGCTCTAAAATCATGTTGCCTACCTGGCTAGATTTTTCTTCGATGACATTGTTGGTCATATTATGAGATTTTGTGTGCTTGTTACTAAAAATTGCATCTGAACAGTTATAAAATATTGATGTTCTGGTGACAGTGTCAACTGATAGCATTGCTTAATGTCCATCATGCAAGATTGGCACAAATATCCATCGAGGAACATTATATTTTTGGTCCTCAATCAGCCATTGTAGATCGCCAGATTCCTTTCTGGATACAACATCTCCCACTATGTCTTAGAATGACATATAGACGTTGGAGAGGCTATCAGTCAGAAGTACCTGACATGTTGCCATAGTATTGACCGTCATGTATCCTCCTATTGTCAAAATATCATGGAGGCCTGGTAGTAGTACTTGTACATTTTATCATTCAAAACTGATGACAAAATCCTCCTCCCTTGGGTGTAGTGCTTCCAGTAGAAATGTAACTTCTTCCACAAATATCCAATAGCATGCTAGCTCATCAAATTTCTTGATGGTGGGCATTATTACATCTATTGGTTGTGGTCCTTCTAGTGGTTGGTCATCTTCTACTTCTATGGGTACCTCACTCTCTTCATCAAAATTTTATTTTGGAGATGAGGTTTTTTCTATAATGTTCTCATTAGAGGGTTGGATAGTGGGTTCTATTTCCTAGAGCGACATTGTAGATGTTTAGTCTTCAGTGATATTATCCATTCGTTAGGAGTAGGAATAGATACTAGAACTGCTGTAGTAGTGACAGTTGGTATTTGTTTAGTAGAGGGTGGTGGTGGGGGAGAGGATGGTTATTTTCTTCTTTTCTTAGGCACTAGGTTTTTTGGAGCCTCTTTAGATTTCTTTAATTGTTCTCTCCAGGGGGTCTTTTCAGGTAAAGGGATCAATGGATACATCCTCTGTGATATCTCTTCCATATTCTCATCATAGAAAAATCACCTATCTTGTATTGTTTCCATGAAATAGTTGCCTCTTAAGGTGTGGAAGTCCTCGTTTCAATTTGTTCTAGAGGGATGCCCATGGTCATGGCTTTGATCATCCTTAGTGCAATGATTGCACTATATCCTAAATTATGTTTTTCCTATGACATGTTTCCATCAAAGGAATCTCCTTCCAGTTTGGGCGGTACCATGCTCTGTCTCCTTGTATTAACTTCTTCAGACACTTCTTGAATGGTCCTGTGTTTTGGATTTTTTAAGACCATTTTCCCGCATGGCAGGTTGTTTGCACTAAAGTTGTATGTTATCACTTTCCTTGTTGAAGGATTAACCACTGTTAGTTACCAGTGGTTGAATGTCTTGAATGGAAGAGCTATAAACTTTAGACTTTTTTTCATGTCTAGGGTGTCTTGGAATTCTTTGAAAGATGTTGTGTTACTTGTTTCTTTGAATAGATGGGCGTCAAGGATAGAAGTTGCATTGAATATTGACCCTCCTTTATCCGTGTACATGAATTCCATTATGATTGTTGTGTACAATGTCTTGAATAGGGTTCTACTTATATTTGCCTATTTTTGAAAAGTCAAATGTATATGTTTCATTGTCAGTCTGTATTTGTTGTTGCATTAGATGATGTCTTCCCCTAATTTCACATCATCAAGAATTTTAGCTAGGACATGAACGTCCCATACTATCATGCCTGCAATGAAGGTAATGTCCCTATTTTCCATTTCTCATGGAAAAGGGGGTGGAGCAGCTGGACTGAGATAGTCTGTGGGGTTGGGGATTGTAGGTGGGTCTGGAAAGGAAAGATCTTATGATTCGGGGGTGCGTTGTCGAACATATGGTATATGTTCCATTCATATGCCATCATTTTTATTTCTTACTCAAAGGATGTAGGGTCCCCCCTGCAGAGATAGATTCATCTAAGAAAATTTCTTTCATAAAGCTATAATACTCATGTGGGAGAGTTGGAACTTTGTAGTTAAAGAGAGGGTCTATCCCATCCATAACATCCTCAATTGTGTATGTCTCCTCTCTTCTTGGTACATATTTTGTCATCTTAACATCTTTGTCTCCTTCCATTTCTATGTTTTTGTTACGACCCAACCTTCCGGTAACCCCCAATTAAGGGAGATCGAGAGGTCGAAGCCGCACCTATAATTTCCGAATCAAAGGTTCGACATATAACCAAGAACAATTATTAAATTTTATCAGGATATACTGAAAAGTTGTAAGAAAATAAACTTTTGCATACCTTTTGAAAATTTGGATCTATAAACTTCTATCCACATATGAATTTCTACTCTAACTAACACTCCTAGTATTTCAATTCATGAATTCACAATATGTCGATTTACTGTTTGTCCTTTTGGCTTTGTACCTAAAATGCCGACAAACAAAACGTCAGTCATCCAAAGCTGGTATGTGGGGGAAACAATAATCATGCAATTATTCATAACAATGTACTGCAGCCAATTACCATTTAACAAACAATTTTACATTTTCAATATATCTGTGTGATCCATGCATTCCCTATCCTCTGCGCTGGCCTTACAATGGACCTGGATGCTACTTTCTTTATAGTAGATCCCCATTAAACCCCTCATGGTCCCACCTATAGGTGAACCAGTTTCTAGGGTTGAGTCACATGGCACTACCCGTAAGTAGCCCACTCCTTTACTCATGGCATGATAAAGGGTCTCATGGCACTATACTTGGTCGCCCAATTTCTAACCCACGATAACCTAGACCTTACTCTAGGTTACCCATTTTTAGCCTTTAGAAGCCATAGAGGTTGATTCGGATCTAAGCCAGTTATATATATATATATTCATGGTGATAATCATAGTCACTTTACAGTTGCATGTAATAAAAGGCATCTAATAGTTATTTTTAGGCAACCAATAAAACCATTCGAAAATCGCCATGAAACTAAAGTGATTATTCATAGTCATAACCACATACCTGATTTGATTATTTCACAAGAATTAAGAAATTCCAACCAAGAAAGCAATCCAAGCAATCAATTCAACAATCACATAATTCCTGAAAAGAATATGTACTCTATTTATTACAGACTTTAACAAGAATCTACTTTATTGACTTGGATTCACTTTCTAGGGCTTCTAATCCGCATTAAGGTTTCATTAATATTCATTAGGGTTTCTTAGATCAATTTCTCAAACATTATCCCTTTTAGGTCAACAAACCCTAAAATACTCTTTTCTACTTATATAAACCTTAATTGCTCAAATTATCCATTTTAATAGTCTTTTATACCCAAATTGTCTTAGGATCATCATATCTCTATTTATTCATGGGTTTGAACAATTAAATCAATTAAAAGAGATATTCACCTAAATTAGGGTTTTCATGCTCATTAATGCACGAAACCCTAAATTAATCCAATTATATAAAAGATCATCTTTTTAGATCCTATTTTCACTTTTATCAACAACAGGTTAATATTTGCTTGAATTATCCAAAGAACATCATTAAATCCATCTATCATCAAATCTATTGGTTTCTCATTAATTAAATCATTAAAGATGATAACTTTATGTACTTTTCAAATTTCAAGCATATATATGCACATAATCTCTAAATTAAACTAATTATGTGTAAAGTTCATCCTTTTCGATCTTAATGTACCTTTTTACAATTAACAAGTTAATATCAACTTTAATCACCCATTAAACTCTACTAATTTCATTAATCATCTCAAAGTAGAGTTTCTTAATCTTTAATTCATCAAAGTTGATAACTTGCACTAATTTTTGAATTACAAAAGGAATTGGCTTCTAAATCTATTTTTATTGAATTCCTCTCATTTTTCTGATCAAAATGCATATATTATTCATATTCATCCGAGCTACCGATTATTCGATATAATTTTTGCAATAAAAACACATATGGACCAATAGGGAGATTCCACGTAGGCAACTTATCCCCATGCAAGTACCTTGTGGGTCATCTTTTGAAATTAGAATGTATTTTCACTTTTACCCCTGGGCCACGGACTGCTTCTTCACTCCAGGAGGGGCACTTTCGTCAGACCGATTCTGGTCATCTTCAACCCCGCGATAGTGTGTCGCTGTTGCCCTAGCCGCGGCTTGTGCGCTCCTCGTCCCTCTCCTGGACCCCAACGGCCCCCACAGATGGTTCCTCTACCTTCGATGCTCCTCGGCGATCCCCTGGCTACCTCGATCTCGCGGCCGAAGCCACTGGTAAAGTCTGCTCACATGACCATTCTTTGTGGCCGTGCTGCAACTTTTGCGTAAGGCTGAGGGTGCGGGAAGACGGTTGTTCCACCCATAGTGGTCGAGAAAACTTTGGCCTTCCATCAGTATAACTCCACCGTTCCCATAGCTCTAGGGATAACCCCACTTCTCTTGGTGAGGGTTAGAACAAAGAAGAAGAAGGAGAAGAGAAAAGCTTTCTCGGGATTATCTTTAACTCAGACCAAATGCTCTACCCCTTATATAGGGGAGGGTATCCACACCCCAAGTCGTTCATCCAAGAGGGAACAAGCCCCTTTCCTAATAGGAAAATGATCTTCCTTAATTATGTGTAATTTTTCTCTTTTAACAATTCCTTAGTAACCCCATATGCTTTCTTTATTAGGAAATTCAAGAATTACCTCTTTCCTTGTCTTTGTTTTTGGCTTTTAATCCTTTGGCCTCGAAATTTCTATTTTCCTTTAATAGAAATTACTTCCTTTCTTCATAAAACCCCAAAAACATTCATTATGCACCATATTATCTTTTATTTGACATTATTGGTATTTTCTCTTTCCTCTTTCTTCATTGGGACTCCTTGGATCCCAAGCAACTCAAATATTTCGAAATTACTTTTTATGGATACTCATTATCCTTCTAGATGCATCTATATGCATTATTTCTTATTATCATGTTTATTTCTTATTAAAATATCTCTTTTTGAGGATTTCTCTTTATTTCTCTTTTATTTTCCTCATTGCTTATTCCTTTTAATGTTAGGAATCATTGGGATACAAAATTTCACCAAGGATAACTCAATTATACATCTTTTCACTTATTTCCAATATTTTATCATTATTTTCAATTTCTTTCTTAACAAAGAAATATTAAATTGACCTTTTCTTTTCTTATTGCATTCTCTATGCAACTTTGGACTCCTTGGAACCCAAGACGCATGAAATCCATCCTTGGATTACATCTCTTTGCCTTCTAGAGGTTTATACCTATTTCTTTTCTCAAATATTCAATTATTCGTTAACTTATTGAATTTTCTTATTATTTGGGCCCAATAGCCAATAAAGCCCACAACACGATCATCAAGGCTATTGTAAACAAAATCCATTTATTCGAATCAAATTATATCATTATTTGTTCAAGTATCTTTAATATGAGAAATTACATTTGTCACCAAATGTACCCAAAAATTGGGGTTGTAACATTGCCCATTCCCTCTCAGGAACTCTTTATAGTTTATATCTATGCACTGGGTTACTAGTGTTCATCCTTTACCTCCTGGCTTGCATGGCCACATGCCACATGCAACTTCATCTTAGGTATTCAAAGTACTACTATCACTTATTATCTTGGTAGTACCACGGTATATGGTGATCTTAGGTCATGATCTCCTGTATTGTCATGATTCCTTAAGATAGATTCCTCAGAAACCCTAAACCACTCTAGTCGGGGTTTCATCACCTTCCTTTCGAAAGAAGTGCATTTGAGGCTCTACAACCATCCTTTCATTACATCAAGGTCTAGGCTGGCTAACCAAACAACCCTTAACTTATTCAACATATCTCATTACATCAGAGTATTAGCCAAACATATCTCCTTTCCAAACTTAGGGTTAGCCTAACCACCTCTTCTAGCTTCTAGCCAAACTAGTTAGATACATCTCAACTAGAGCATCCATTACCACTTCACATCCTTAGGTATTAGGTAACATTGAAGTCATACACTTCCATGTTTTTCACTTATCCTCTCAAACTCAAACTCTAAGTCTATCTTAATCAAGAAAACTCTGAGCTCATTCCTTTGGTGATCAAAATCAACCTTGTATGGCTCATATCTCATGATAAAAAAATCCTCATAAGGTGACTACCTCATTCCTCTTAGTTTTGGTAAACCATCCATGCATCGTTCACTCCACCAGGGTATGCTATAATCTCTATCCTCATACCTCGTAGAACCATTCCAACTCACATCATCTTTTATCCTTAGTGTATGGCATGCGTATTGTCCTATCTCTCACTCCCATAACAAGGGGAAATAAGCATTTGCTGCAGTCCAAATACAGAGTTCTTCCTATTCCAAGAGTAGATATGGTACATCCCACCTTTCCAGTACACCTTTAAATCTAAGTTGAAACATGCCTCATATGTCAATTCATCACAAACATCTCGATATCAAAGTCACTTTCATGGGAAACTTGTCTCGAACCTACTTGGGTCACCACACAATCCTTGGTCATCTCCTCTAGGTCTATAGGGTGCCGACACTTTTAGGGTCATCCCTCTTTCCTTATGCATCCAGAGAGTGCCCTACTCATCTACCCTTTGGGTCCCATGAGTTCATGAAGGTGATCAATCTCCTAACCCATGGCCCTCAGACAATGATAGTTGTTACCTCTCGACCCTATGGTCATGTGCAACTAGGGAATTAGGCAACTCCTACTTCCATCGGTCTTATCCCTACCTGACCCTAGGATAGACTTAGGATTCTCTTATAGTACATGTTCAACTTAGAACCTTACCCAAGCCTTCATCATCTCTCTCTCTCTGCATTCATGGGCTAACTTTCATCCTTTCATAGGGATCATGGCTTTAAAGACCATGTCTCTACTATAAACCATGGCAACCAAAATCGTCAATTGTGTAGCAGCGGAAATTTAAGTCTTGACTTTATTCAAAATGTATAAAGAGTACATTACAAATTTTTCCCAAAAGGGGTACAACTTTATACAAGGAACTAGGATCTAGGTAGAGGAAGACTTAGACTAATACATCATTGTCTCCAAACAAAACAACTTATAACATAAAAGAAACTATGATCATGTAAGCTATATGCTCTTTTTCTTCTTGTCCTTATCCTTAGCCTTAGGTTCACCAAGCTTCCATGCGCACTTTGATTCTATCCTGGATGGTTGGGGTCATCCAGCAAGAGAAAGATAAAAGGAATGTGTTAATAAAAGGATAAAGGCAATCATAAAGCTAAGCATTTCATAACAAAAGATTCCACTAAGGAATTTCAAGGAGTGAGAGGCAAATGAGTAAATAAGATTTTAGAAAACTGCCACATTTCAATATCAACAAATATCACCTTTGCATGAATATAAATTATGACTCAAAATCATCTCATTGTAGGGTGAGGCACCTACCGGACCTCACCAATGGCAGGGGGACTAAAACCCCAGTGTCTAAAAAGTGGTAGGGGGACTAAAACCCCAGTGCCTAACATATAAAATGGCAGGGGGACTAAAACCCCAGTGCCCGGCAGGGGGACTAAAACCCCAGTGCCCTGTGGGTGGTTTGTACTCATGTACACTACATTGTCAATTGGCCAATAACTATATCATGCATAAACATTCACTTGGCAGTAGAGTGAAAAGTATAACAAGATTGCAACATAGACTTTGGAATAAAACCCAAGAAATAAATAAATAGGCCATCATAGGCAACAATAATATCCAAGAACTCCAAGAAATAAAGGAGCCAACAAAGCAACAACATTATACAGTGTTTCCAAGTATTTCAAAAGGATGAGCCAACATTGGCAATAACAAGATTAAGAATTTCCAAGTAAATGAGGCAACATATGTAGTAGCAAGATTCACATAATTCAAATGAATCAGCCACAATGGCATTAGAAGCATAAAATAAGTAAAGAGCCAATAAATGCAATTAGAAGGATAACAAGGCTAGCACAATAATGATTGTGGGGTTGGAAAAGACCCAACTGAAGGATAGATAGTTTGCACAATAAACATTCACATTCATCTTTGATAGGATTCACATAATATGATTCACATACATAGGAGCCACATACAAAATAGGGTGCACATACATAATAGGTGTCACATACCTATTTTAATTAATTACCATCACATACACCAATCTTATTGTGTCACCATTCCATTTTCCCTAGTTATAAACTTTATCATGTATTAGTATTTTTAAGGCTTAAAGCATATGAAAAACCCTAATTTTCTACCTTCAAAACCAAAACTCGATTTGTGACTCAAAACCTCGACCAAAAGATTATTCATATTCTCCTGATTAATAAAACATATTTTATTTTACAAATTGGAGTTTAAATGAATTAATTATGTATTTTAGAACATTTTATACACTTAAAAAGGAATTCATAGCAAACCTCGAAAAAGGAATCATAATTGGGACTCAAAAACCATAAAATCGAATTCTACGTTAAAAATCCTTTCCATTGACTATTTATTTGCATTTTTCTGACATGGGAATGATTTATTGTGAATTAAATCATCTCAGCCAATCAGAATGCAAGAAAAATCCATGTAGGCTAAAAAGGCTTGCACCAAGGGCGATTGAGCAGAGGGTGAAATTACCAAAATACCCTTGTGGGTTAAATTGGTCTATCACAGTCGCAGGGGCACTCTTGTCATTTTTACATCTCGATTAATCGCAACTGAGAAATCAAAACAAGATGGGAAAGGTCAGAACTGCCCATGACCTGTTACTAGGTAGATCAACACTGCGCGGGGGGGTGCTAAAGTCATTTGTTGAACTGGGATGTTCCTCTCGCATCAATGGCGAGAGCTCCTAGCTTCAGAGATGACATGCGATCCCAAACACAAAGGCAAGGCTGACATAGGGAGAACTGAGGTTGCAGGGACCTTGCTCGCATCAACCCGAGGCAATGGAGCAAAAGTTTGATGTCGAGGGAGCTCAGGAGCAGAAGAAGTCGCTCCAGACTTGGCCAGAATAGGGGAAGGAGAACACGAACTCGAAGCCCCTTGAATCAAGGAGAAAAACCCAAGCTAGGGTCGTCAGTGCACTCGCGGAGGCAGTGTGAGTCGAAAGCAAGAGTCAGCGGTGGCGGAGGAGCACCAGAGCACAAACTAGCAAGTGGTGACAACTGTTCTATGGTGGCCCTATAGGACCAGGCAATCGGGAGCATCGCGGGACAAAGAGAGGGTACAAACAAGAAGAGGGAGGATCGGATAAGCTTACCCACTTGCCAATTGCTCATGAGGATACTAGAGAATGCAGGTACCGAACTGAGGTCGTCGGAACTAGAGATGGAGTAGGTCGGTGAGCTCCATGGAGAATGAGGAGAAATTGGGAATAGGGGTGAATTTTATGCGGTGTGAGGGTGCTCTGTGAGTCTTTATATAGGTGGGAGAGGAGTTGTCGCTCCCTCTACAACTCATCAGTGGAGAGGAGGGGAAAAGCCCTAATGGGCGTTTCACACTTAGGGAGATGTAGGCAGCGAACTATGGCTCATTGCAACCGGCTCGTCAAGACGAAGCCAAAGGAAGTAAAATCATCTGGAACAGTGTTGTGTAGAGGGAGGACCGAGTCAAGAAGCATACAACGGCCTGTTTGTTCAGTTGCTGGAGGTAGAAGAAGGTGCAGACACCGTTAGATCAGAGCGGGTCAGCTCACGGTCATTGGATCGCGGACGATCATTGTCCAGATCGTGTGACAAGAAAATAAATGGAACATTGGCGTTACACATCAAATAGATGAAATCGATTAAAATCCCATAGTTATACTTTATGAAAAGCTTATAAAATAGATTTGAAGGGTCAAACGAAGTCCAAAAGCCACCAAATTTTAACCACATGCACATATTAAAGTCTAGAACAATGTTATTCAATTATATTCTCGTTTTACTCATTATTTGTCCCTTAATAAATATATTTCTCATTAAAGTGTTTATTAATATGTTAAAATGAATGAGTTATTTGAAAAGTCTTCTTTTAATGGATTACATGAGTGAATTTTGAGATATACAACCATTATTAGCTTTAAGAGCAAAATCCCACCATAAAATTCTATTATGATATATTATTATCATTTTTGAGGAGAGAGAAGGAAATTAGGTTAATATTCTCATTAATTAATTTAAATACACCTTATTGCTAATATATTTATCCAAAAAGCTCCAAATTAATATTTTCCACTTAATTCTCACATAAAACTCCATTTTGCATTATTAGACCTTAATTATTACCTTAAGTGGGTTATTTGTGCAAACACCCCTCCACTATCATAAATGAGGGAAAAAGGTGATTTCAACCTTGAATTGTGCTCAAATTGCACAAAGAGTCCAAAAAGAATATAAAAGAAGGGAAATTTATGAAATTGGTCCAAAAGGACTAGAAGGCAAAGAAAAGATCAGAAGTGAGTAAATTGTAGGAAAGACCCTGAGATTTAGTATGTTATAGCACACCACCCCTTAAAGAGGATTTCGTCCCCGAAATCACAACAAGAGCAAAGAGAGGGTGAGTGTGCAACATCCCAACCTTAAACACTAGGTTATAACCCTTAATCTAGGGTACAACACAAAATCTACATAAGACATGTGCTACTAAGGTTTCCACAAAACCTATAGCCTTTTATCAAACTTAAATGAACATTTTTGCCTTATTAGCATAATCTCCTTCATGAAGAGGTATCATATTTATTATACTATCACTTGTGCCACATTTTATTCCCAAATAATTACATCTCAATATTATATCATGTGTATTTCCCTCATCAAGGGTTTTAAGCACAATTAGGGTTTACTAAGCCATTTCAACATTAATTAATGTATTAGGTCAAAAACCTTAATAACATGAATTCATTTTCCATTATCCTCTTAAAACTATCATGTAGAATTTTCACAAATTATTTTGTAGAAAAAGTTAATATTATCCAACAAGTTATAAGCCTATAATAATTCCAAATAATGTTCATATTTCACATTTTCATATCATCTTTCATACTCATATTAATGACATCATTAATCATTTTCGTCCATTACACTTCATATTATAAATTATACATGTTTTACATCACATTAGGCTTTTATGAATATTTAGGTGAATCCAATTATTCGTTGTCATATTTGGGTCATTATATTCATTTTAGTGAATAGGATGTAACACATTAAATATTAATGAATTAATTAATATATCAAGTTATGATGAGGTGTTCATTAGATATACCTTACATATATTGATAACTCTGTGACTATAATCCATTTATATGCATTAAGGTATATTATGTGATGATGACACCTAATGTCACTAATGTATCATGAAAGGCATTAAGGGTGTCTATATATATATGTTGTCAAAGCTAGATGATTACATATTAGGGTTTAGGTCAACATGATCAATACATGTTAAAGCATCCTTAGGGTGCATTATCCCTACACATTTTACCATTAGGGTGGCGTAGTCAATATTATGTATATTCACCATTAGTAACTTGTTTATTATGTGCGTCAATAATATGTGAAGGTTCAAGCATATGAACTATCTCTATATGACTTACCACATATATGCATGTGTATAAACAAACAAGTTGAATTACAAGTATAATGCGTTTGGTAAATTCTTTTTCTCATAAGTTATTATGTACATATGTCCACATAGATAGGGTTTCTAACTATAAAGGTATTTGATTTTGCTTTTAATTGGGATTCCATCCCCCTAAAAAAGGGATTTCGTCCTCAAAATCAGATTTGCAAAACCAAATAGGGTACTAACACCATTACCCTCATCCTACCCCTTAAAAGGGTCAACTAAGTCAAACTAAGCTAAGGGTAGAAGGGTACATAAAACTCAACACTAAAAGGATTTACTAACCAAGCTTCAAGGTGTAACATAGGGTACACTAAACCCTAAACATAGAAGTATAAGGTATTTAAGGATGATTTTTGTGTAAGAGATCAAATCATCACTTATGGTTTTCCTAAGGTATTCAACAATTAGGCAACATGCCCAAAGATAGACTATGTCGAGCTGTCTGTATCAGATCAGGCCATGCCAGGTCATATGAGCTCAGGAGTCCCCGTTACCAAGCTAGTGGGGCAGAGGAAAATATTGCCAGCCCCCAAGCTCTGACCCTTTCTAGACACCATCACTTTCAACTTTTTGCTCTAGTAGCTTCTCAATAGATAATTCACCAAAAAGTTGACAAAATTTATTTCTAATTATGAAATTAGTATGATCCTAAATTAAACTTTCATGCTAGGTCAACTCTAAGGTGAAAAACTAACCAAAGGGAAACTATATACTCTAGGGAGACAATTTTGAATTAGTCAAGAATCTGACTACCTTGATGCTCTGATACCATGCTGTGAAGACCAGGTCTCTACTATAAACCATGGCAACCAAAATCATCAATTGTGTAGCAGCAGAAATTTAAATCTTGACTTTATTCAAAATGTATAAAGAGTACATTACAAATTTTTCCCAAAAGGGGTACATATTTATACAAGGAACTAGGATCTAGGTAAGGGAAGACTTAGACTAATATATCATTGTCTACAAACAAAACAACTTATAACATAAAATCAACTATGATCACGTAAGCTATATGCTCTTTTTCTTCTTGTCCTTATCCTTAGCCTTAGGTTCACCAAGCTTCCATGCGCACTCTGATCCTAGCATGGATGGTTGGGGTCATCCAGCAAGAGAAAGATAAAAGGTATGTGTTAATAAAAGGATAAAGGCAATCATAAAGCTAAGTATTTCATAACAAAAGATTCCACTAAGGAATTTCAAGGAGTGAGAGGAAAATGAGTAAATAATATTTTAGAAAACGACCACATTTCAATATCAACAAATATCACCTTTGCATGAATATAAATTATGACTAAAAATCATCTCAATGTAGGGTGAGGCACCTACCAGACCTCACCAATGGTAGGGGGACTAAAACCCCAGTGCCTAAAAAGTGGCAGGGGGACTAAAACCCCAGTGCCTGGCAGGGGGACTAAAACCCCAGTGCCCTGTGGGTGGTTTGTACTCATGTACACTACATTGTCAATTGGCCAATAACTATATCATGCATAAACATTCACTTGGCAGTAGAGTGAAAAGTATAACAAGATTGCAACATAGCCTTGGGAATAAAACCCAAGAAATAAATAAATAGGCCATCGTAGGCAACAACAATATCCAAGAACTCCAATAAATAAAGGAGCCAACAAAGCAACAACATTATACAATGTTTCCAAGTATTTCAAAAGGATGAGCCAACATTGGCAATAGCAAGATTAAGCATTTCCAAGTAAATGAGGCAACATATGTAGTAGCAAGATTCACATAATTCAAATGAATGAGCCACAATGGCATTAGAAGCATAAAATAAGTAAAGAGCCAATAAATGCAATTAGAAGGATAACAAGGCTAGCACAATAATGATTGTGGGGTTGGAAAAGAACCAACTGAAGGATAGGTAGTTAGCACAATAAACATTCACATTCATCTTTGATAGGATTTATATAATATGATTCACATACATTGGAGCCACATAC
The DNA here is from genome assembly GCA_963693085.1 of Alisma plantago-aquatica. NCBI lineage: Eukaryota > Viridiplantae > Streptophyta > Magnoliopsida > Alismatales > Alismataceae > Alisma > Alisma plantago-aquatica. Next base: position 784,460,673 of record OY856412.1, on the reverse strand, counting down.
AAAATAGGGTGCACATACATAATAGGTGTCACATACCTGTTTTAATTAATTACCATCACATACACCAATATGATTGTATCACCATTCCATTTTCCCTAGTTATAAACATTATCATGTATTAGTATTTTTAAGGCTTAAAGCATATGAAAAACCCTAATTTTCTACCTTTAAAACCAAAACTCGATTTGTGACTCAAAACCTCACCCAACAGATTATTCATATTCTCTTGATTAATAAAACATATTTTATTTTACAAATTGGAGTTTAAATGAATTAATTATGTATTTTAGAACATTTTATACACTTAAAAAGGCATTCAAAGAAAACCTAGAAATAGGAATCATAATTGGGACTCAAAAACCATAAAATCAAATTCTACGTTAAAAATCCTTTCCATTGACTATTTATTTGCATTTTTCTGACATGGGAATGATTTATTGTGAATTAAATCATCTCAGCCAATCAGAATGCAAGAAAAATCCACGTAGGCTAAAAAGGCTTGCGCCAAGGGCGATTGAGCAGAGGGCGAAATTACCAAAATACCCTTGTGGGTTAAATTGGTCTATCACAGTCGCAGGGGCACTCTGGTCATCTTTACATCTCGATTAATCGTAGCTGCGAAATCAAAACAAGATGGGAAAGGTCATAACTGCCCATGACCTATTACTAGGTAGATCAACACTGCGCGGGGGGGGGGGTGTTAAGGTCATTTGCTGAACAGGGATGTTCCTCTCGCATCAATGGCAATAGCTCCTAGCTTCAGAGATGACATGTGATCCAAAACAAGAAGGCAAGGCTGACATAGGGAAAACTGAGGTTGCAGGGACCTTGCTCGCATCAACCCAAGGCAATGGAGCAAAAGTTTGATGTTGGGGGAGCTCAGGAGCAGAAGAAGTCGCTCCAGACTTGGCCAAAATAGGGGAATGAGAACACGAACTCGAAGCCCCTTGAATCGAGGAGAAAAACCCAAGCCAGGGTCGTCAGTGCACTCGCAGAGGCAGTGTGAGTCAAAAGCAAGAGTCAGCGGTGGCGGAGGAGCACCAGAGCACAAACTAGAAGGTGGCGGTGATTGTTCTACGGTGGCCCTATAGGACCAGGCGATCGGGGGCATCGCGGGACAAAGCGAGGGTACGAATAGGAAGAGGGAGGATCTAAGAAGCTTACCCAATTACCAATTGCTCGTGAGGATACCAGATAATGCAGGTACCAAACTGAGGTCGCCAAAACTAGAGATGGAGTAGGTTGGTGAGCTCCATGGCAAATGAGGAGAAATTGGGAATAGGGGTGAGTTTTATGCGGTGTGAGGGTGCTCTGTCAGTCTTTATATAGGTGGGAGAGGAGTTGTGGCTCTCTCTACAACTCATCGGTGGAGAGGAGGGGAAAATCCCTAATGGGCGTTTCACACTTAGGGAGACGTAGGCAGTGAACTATGGCTCGTTGGAATTAGCTCGTCAAGACGAAGCCAAAGGAAGTAAAATCGTCTGGAACGGTGTTGTGTAGAGGGAGGACCGAGTCGAGAAGCATACAACGGCCTGTCTGTTCAGTTGCTGGAGGTAGAAGAAGGTGCTGACGCCATTAGATCAGAGCGGGTCAGCTCACGGCCGTTGGATCACAAACGATCATTGTCCAGGTCACATGACAAGGAAAATAAACGGAACATTGGCGTTACACATCAAATAGATGAAATCAATTAAAATCCCATAGTTATACTTTATTAAAAGCTTGTAAAATAGATTTGAAGGGTCAAACGAAGTCCAAAAGCCACCAAATTTTAATCACATGCACATATTAAAGTCTAGAACAATGCTATGCAATTATATTCTCATTTTACTCATTATTTGACCCTTAATAAATATATTGCTCATTAAAGTGTTTATTAATATATTAAAATGTATGAGTTATTTGAAAAGTCTTCTTTTAATGGATTGCATAAGTGAATTTCGAGATATACAATCACTATTAGCTTTAAGAGCAAAATCCCACCATAAAATTCTATTATGATATATTATTATCATTTTTGAGGAGAGAGATGGAAATTACGTTAATATTCTCATTAATTAATTTAAATACACATGATTGCTAATATATTTATCCCAAAATCTCCAAATTAATATTTTCCACTTATATTCTCACATAAAACTCCATTTTGCATTATTAGACCTTAATTATTACCTTAAGTGGGTTATTTGTGCAAACACCCCTCCACTATCATAAATCAGGGAAAAAGGTGATTTCAACCTTGAATTGTGCTCAAATTGCACACAGAGTCCAAAAAGAATATAAAAGAAGGGAAATTTATGAAATTGGTCCAAAAGGACTAGAAGGCAAAGAAAAGATCAGAAGTGAGTAAATTGTAGGAAAGACCCTGAGATTTAGTATGTTACAATGGCAACCTGCCTATCTTGGTCAAGCCCCATATCGGTTACCCCCATGGTAACACATCCATAAGCACATAGAGATGGCTATCTATGGGTCTAGAGGTTCATCCTCACACCATGTACTTTTCACTAAGCTCCTCCAGATCCTATGAGACCTCTTTAGGTTACCTTAAACCAACAAAACTAGTATACACACCCTACAAAAGGGTCCCTCTCCCAGGATGGGAGGAAACTACAAAACTTGTCAACAAGGTCACAAACATCCTTACGGTTTACATCCATATGAGCATGCTTAACCCAGTAGCTACTAAGGCTCAAGTGGACCACTAACCAAGCTAGGTCATACTTGTTTTCATTCCTCAGCATTGTATCAAGATCATACCTTCCCTTGTCATCAACTTAGTTGTGAGGGCTTCATCAAACATACCTTAAACTTAAGGTGCTTCCCTTTTCCTTTATACATGAGGAGTACCATGCTTGAAACTATAGCAACTTAATTCTTGTCATGAGCATTAGGTATACCACTTCCCCTCTTAGGCCTAGGAACCCTAGGTTCACTTTTTGATGACCAACTACATGCTCAAACTATTAACCACAAAGGTATGTAGTATAAGGCATGACACACACTTCCTTTCATCCTTGTACTCGAGAAACACTTCAGTGTCGAGTCCTCCATAAGGACAACCAACAAGGCATAAGGCCCCACAACCTGTCACTAAACCACTCCAGGGTATACAAAACTTCTTCTTCCTTTCTCGGAAGGTAAACACTTATACCATAGGCACATAAGTGCCAAAAGCATCATCCTCTTTCTAGGGTTTGGTTCCTCTCGTGGAAACCAAGATATCCTCATCCTTCAGGGATCAAGCATGAGGCAACCACCATCATCCACTTAGGTCATATCATCCTCAACTCCCCACTATTCCTCATATCTCAGAGTATAGGCTTCCATCCTTCTTGCTTGGGGTCCTTCTCTCTCTCTCTCTAGAGATAACCCTACAACCAACCTCCCTACTAGAGGTCCTCTCTCCATGAAGGATCAAGCTCATATGCATACCCCTACCTGAGTGAAGCCTATGTTCAACTTATGTTTGCTCAAGATTATCCATAACCCTTTATGCTTACCTCATAAGCTATTCATCATACTCTTCTAGCCTTGGTGCAAACCTACTGTCAGCATTACTGACGTACTATGGGTGCATGTCAAGCTCATATAACCTCATGGGGTTTCCATAGGTTCTTTACTAACCTCATCATTGAAGGATCTATCCTTCACTCTAATATGCACGACCCTTATCCAGGGTTGGGCCGCCAAAGGTGCTAGGTCATCCAACCTCTCATGGCTCATACGTCATCCAAGGCATGTCCATCTACACACCTGGTCTAACTCATCATGCCATCTCTCTCTCTAACCTTCACTTAGGGTTAGGGCTAACATCATCCTCATAGGATGTGCCAGGTCTATACTTGTAATGGAGATCTCTATCTCCAAGACTAACTTTCTTTCCTTATTCTCCTGACAAGAAGGTCTAGCCTCAGGTATCTCCTAAGGACATGACAACTTATGTCATACGACCTAAGCATGTATCTATTCCTTTATGCTTAATCTATTAAGCTTATGTCCATGACATCTTATTTACATGCTTTTCATTAATTTGGTGGAGGATTCCTTAAGCCTTATCAACCTTACCCATATCTCAAGAGGGTGAGGGGAAGAGAGAAAACCCTAATCCTTAAGGTCCTTAATAGAATTCGTGATGAGAAGGGATGAATAAGATGAGAAAGTCCTAAAGGTATCTTATTTCGATTCATACCCTAATACTTTGGCTAGGCAGTCACACGGATCTGGGAGTCCTCGTATTCCGACTAGTGGTGCAGAGGAAAATATTGCCAACCCCCGATCATGATCCTTTTCTAGACACCTCCATCTTTTGGATAATCCTCTAATACCTCCCTTGGGTTCTATGGAGTTTGTAAAATTTAATAATTATTAATGGTTAAGTGAGGAACCTACTCTCTGATACCTAATGTTATGACCCCACCTTCCGGTAACCCCCAATTAAGGGAGACTGAGAGGTCGAAGCTGCACCCATAATTTCTAGATCAAAGGTTCGACATATAACCAAGAACAATTATTAAATTTTAACATGCTATACTGAAAAGTTGTAAGAAAATAAACTTTCGCATACCTTTTGAAAATTTGGATCTCTAAACTTCTATCCACATATGAATTTCTACTCTAACTAATCCTCCTTGTATTTCAATTCGTGAATTCACAATATGTTGATTTACTATTTGTCCTTTTGGCTTTGTACCTAAAATGCTGACAAACGAAACGTCGGTCAGCCAAAGCTGGTATGTGGGGGCAACAATAATCATGCAATTATTCATAACAATGTATTGCAACCAATTACCATTTAATAAACAATTTTACGTTTTAAATATAACTATGTGATCCATGCATTCCCTATCCTCTGCGCTAGCCCTGTAGTGGACTTGGATGCTACTTTCTTTATAGTAGATCCTCATTAAACCCCCCATGGTCCCACCTATAGGTGAACTACTTTCTAGGGTTGAGTCACATGGCACTACCCGTAAGTAGCCCACTCCTTAACTCATGGCATGATAAAGGGTCTCACGGCATTATACTTAGTAGCCTAATTTATAACCCACGATAACCTAGACCTTACTATAGGTTACCCCTTTTTAGCCTTTACAAGCCACGGAGGTGGATTCAGGTCTAAGCCACTTATATATATACTCATGGTGATAATCATAGTCACTTTATGGTTGCATGAAATAAAAGGCATCCAACAATTATTTTCAAGCAATCGATAAAACCATTAGGAAATTGTCGTGAAACTAAAGTGATTATTCATAGGTGTAACCACATACCTGATTTGATGATTTCACAAGCATTAAGAAATTCCAACCAAGAAAGCAATCCAAGAAAGCAATTCAACAATCACATAATTCCTGGAAAGAATATGTACTCTATTTATTACACACTTTAACAAGAATCTACTTTATTGACTTGGATTCACTTTTTAGGGTTTCTAATCCACATTAAGGTTTCATTAACATTCGTTAGGGTTTCTTAGATCAATTTCTCAAACTTTATCCCTTTTAGGTCAACAAACCCTAAAATACTCTTTTCTACTTATATAAACCTTAATTGCTCAAATTATCCATTTTAATAGTCTTTTATACCCAAATTGTCTTAGGATCATCATATCTCTATTTATTCATGGGTTTGAACAATTAAAACAATTAAAAGACATATTCACCTAAATTAGGGTTTTCAAGCTCATTAATGCACAAAACCCTAAATTAAGCCAATTATATAAAAAGATCATCTTTTTAGATCATATTTTCACTTTTATTAACAATATGTTAATATGGGCTTGAATTATCCAAAGAACATCATTAAATCCATCTATCATGAAATCTATTAGTTTCTCGTTAATTAAATCATTAAAGATGATAACTTTATGTACTTTTCAAATTTCAAGCATATTTTTGAACATAATCTCTCAATTAAACTAATTGCGTATAAAGTTCATCCTTTTCGATCTTAATGTACCTTTTTACAATTAACATGTTAATATCCACTTTAATCACCCATTAAACTCTACTAATTTCATTAATCATCTCAAAGTAGAGTTTCTTAATCTTTAATTCATCAAAGTTGATAACTTACACTACTTTTTGAATTACAAAATGAAGTGGCTTCGAAACCTATTTTTATTGAATTCATCTCATTTTTCTGATCAAAATGCATATATTATTTGTATTCATCTAAGCTACCGATTATTAGATATAATTTTTGCAATAAAAACACATATGGACCAATAGGGAGATGCCACGTAGACAACTTATCCCCATGCAAGTACCTTGCGGGTTGGCTTTTGAAATTAGAATGGATTTTCACTTTTACCCCCGGGCCACGAACTGCTTCTTCACACCCAGGAGGGGCACTTTTGTCAAATCGATTCTGGTCATCTTCAACCCCGCGACAGTGCGCCACTGCTGCCCTAGCTGTGGCATGCACACTCCTCGTCTCTCTCCTAGACCCCAACGGCCCCCGTAGACGGTTCCTCTACCTTCGACGCTCCTCGGTGATCCCCTAGCTACCTCAATCTCGCGGATGAAGCCACTGGTCAAGTCTACTCACATGACCGTTCTTTACAGCCGTGCTACAGCTTTTGCTCAAGGCTGAGGGGCATGGGGTGACAGTTGTTCCATTCATGGTGGTCGAGGAAACTTTGGCGTTCCATCAGTATAACTCCACCATTCCCATAGCTCCAGGGATAACCCCACTTCTCTTCGTGAGGGTTAGAACGAAGAAGAAGAAGGATAAGAGAAAATCTTTCTCGAGATTATCTATAACTCGGACCAAACACTCTACACCATATATAGGGGAGGGTATCCACACCCCAAGTCATTCATCCAAGAGGGAACAAGCCCCTTTCCTAATAGGAAAACGATCTTCCTTAATTATGTGTAATTTTTCTCTTTTAACAATTCCTTGGTAACCCCATATACTTTGTTTATTAGGAAATTTAAGAATTACCTCTTTCCTTCTCTTTGTTTTTGGCTTTTAATCCATTGGCCTCAAAATATCTATTTTCCTTTAATAGAAATTACTTCCTTTCTTAATAAAACCCCAAAAACATTCATTATGCACCATATTATCTTTTATTTGACATTATTGGTATTTTCTCTTTCCTCTTTCTTCATTGGGACTCCTTCGATTCCAAGCAACTCAAATATTTCGAAATTACTTTTTATGGATACTCATTATCCTTCTAGATGCATCTATATGCATTATTTCTCATTATCATGTTTATTTCTTATTAAAATATATCTTTTTGAGGATTTCTCTTTATTTCCCTTTTATTTTCCTCATTGCTTGTTCCCTTTAATGCTAGGAATCATTGGGATACGAAATCCCACCAAGGATAACTCAATTATACCTCTTTTCACTTATTTCCAATATTTTATCATTATTTTCAATTTCTTTCTTAACAAAGAAATAATTAATTGGTCTTTTCTTTTCTTATTGCATTATCTATGCAACTTTGGACTCTTTGGAACCCAAGGAACCCAAGAGGCACGAAATCCATCCTTGGATTACATCTCTTTGCCTTCTACATGTTTCGACCTCTTTCTTTTCTTAAATATTCAATTATTCATTTACTAATTGAATTTTCTTGTTATTTGGGCCCAATAACCAATAAAGCCCACAACATGATCATCAAGGCTATTGTAAATGAAATCCATTTATTCGAACCAAATTATATTATTATTTGTTCAAATATCTTTAATATGAGAAATTAAATTTCTCACCAAATGAACCCAAAAATTGGGATTGTAACAGTTTTCTATGAGTGGAACTGGCTATGTTGTTTGTATGGCACCCTGTCTTGTCGATGCCTCATTCCCTTTTCCATTGTTGCTATTTATGGAGTGCCTCAGCAAGTATGGGGAATTAGTAAGATTGTTATCCCCAACGGGCACTCCCTCGCTTCCTTTAGGGTCTTCTTCTTTTATCGTAATGGTATGTGCATATGTTTCTAGTCCTTCAAAGATTTGCGCATGTCCAGGTTGTACTGTCACCATCTGCATGTTGGCTCAAATATGCACATCAACACCTGTAGTTGTTAGGGAGGAGACTTCATAATCTATAGTGTGTTGTCTCTTTGTGACTGCTCTTCACTAGTCAGTGGTGCTACCATCCTTTTTGCTACCTCGGCTCATAGGATGATGTTTTATTTGAGTAATTAATCTTGCTCTTATCAAATTAGAGTGAGATCCTTTTTACACATGCCAAGGCCTCCATTACCTGTAGTTGATTGCCAGCTAATCACTGCATTTGTTGTAAAAGATGAGGACATGTTCTTTCTCCACTTCTATTTTCTGTACATGTGAGGTTAGTATAGACATGTGTGAAGATAGATTCAAAATATTTAGGGTGGAGGTTCAGACAATCTCACATAAATAATCAAATCTCCTACCCAATGTCCATGTATTTGGCTACTATAGGTCTTGGCTACTGTTGTTGATGTTGTTCCCGGTTGAAGTTATCTACATGCTCAGCTTATTTTTTCTATGCAGTCCTCTCATGGCATGTATTTTGTAGTGGTTGTGGTATCTCAGTGTCTTGGACTACTTGCTTATGTTATTCATTTTCAAGAGTTATTGGGACATTGACTGCCTCAAACACTTATATCAAAGGCTTATCATTCACTTCTATGACGAAGTTTTCTTTGTTTACAGATATCTCTAGATCCTCTGATATTTTCTCAAGTGTAATGGTGGGATGTTCAGAGTGTTTATTCCCTTCTATTTCAAGCATTGTGACCATAGGTGTGGTCTTTGGGGTTTCATGTTCCTCATTTTCCATATCTATAGCATGTAGTGAGGCTATTTATTTTGTTTTGATCGTCGTTGCTATCCTTTTAGGAACTCACACTACCAACTTCTACTTTGTCTTAGGCTTCTTTGCTAGACTCCTTGGTTGCTTTTTTCTTGGCCGGACTTCCCTTTTCATGCTTGTAGATTGTGAATATATTAATTGCAGAATTTCCTACTCCTTGAATGTGAGTTTATTATTTTTGTAGTTCCTAAACCCAGGGAGGGACAGACACAATTTTGTTCTATAGAATTTGTAGTAGATTTTATCCTTCTTATTTGAAAGAATGCTTGTGGAAGTGCAATACTTTACATTTACTAGCATATCTCCACTTTAATTCTGGAAGAATCAGAGCTTGTTGGGGCAGCCCGGTCAGTGAGTGATGTAGGTTATCAGCACTCCCATGTAGAAATCACGGGAGCCTTTAGGTCCTACCACTATTCCCAGTTTATCTATCAGGAGTTTTCCTACATTCATGGGTTTGTTTTCCATTATGCTCCACAATATGTCGAAGTCCATCCTCATCATGTTACCCATGTCTCTCTGAAGAATAGGACATTAGCTACTATCTTCTGCACTACTCGCATGAACCCTGAGTGCATCACGATAGCTTTAGCCTGTCCAAAATTGAATTTTCTTTATCCACATAGCTTTTCACAGACTATGTATGTCAGGAATCCTCACACATTCCTATATCTTTCTTCCCTATTGGCTCGTTCAACTTCTTCAGTAGAGCTTTTGAAAATTGAGTTGAGCCTCTTCTCGATCAGTACACAATTCTCTTTTATCATTCAAGCGTGTAGTTTGAAGTCGCCACTGCATTCTTTGATTTCTTCTTCGGTAATAGGGAACCTTTTTAATGAAGACATGAATTATAGTATAAGTTCATCATAGGATAGCTAATAGTTGAAACAAACTGTATATATTCGATTATTCTCCAGACTTTGTCTCACTCTCTCATAGATTCCCATCTTCTTAACTGTATCCACATCACTGAACCTTATCACTTTATAGCTCCTTGGTGACATCATATCAGGCTAGAGCTTCATGTGCTCTATATGTCTAAGTATGAAGTCATTATCGGGTTCTTCCCTGTAGACCTCTCTTGATGGTTGTGCAACATCCAAAACAATTTCTATGTTCATTATCGGGTTCTTCCCTATAGACCTCTCTTGATGGTTGTGCAACATCCTTGGAAGATTTTGTTGGGATTTTGAGTGTTTTTCCTTATGTAGGCTTGGGGCATTACTCTTATTCTTCTTCTTTTGCTGTAGTTACTTAGATGGAGTGTATTCATACACTTTTGTCCTTATTTGTTGGCCAGGATTGTCAACTCTTCTGGAATTGGCTCAGCCAAAATCCTTGCTATGTCTACCTCCAAATGTGCCTTGATGCTTTTTGGAGTGCGTTCTCCATGCAATTTGAAGTAGGCCACATGTTCATCCTTCCATATTTCTATCCTCTCTATTTCCTTTATAGTCATTAAGGATCTGATCTATCTTGTTTCTTTAGATTCAATCATCCATGTATTTGAATTGGCATTGCCTACCATTTTTCTTAGTAGATACCTTGATATTTCTTGCAAGATTTGTAGCATGCAGATAAATGTAAGCTTTTTTTTTTATAAAACGAAAACATCAGTTGCTAGTCGGGAACCAGGTAGGAAACAAATGAATGTCTGAAAGATAAAATTACTGCCCTTGAGGGGGACACACTTGCCATTGTGTTGCTGAGGATGGTTGCTTTAAGCAGAATTTAGCAAGCGCATCAGTGAGTTTGTTTTGATTCCTTCTTTGGTGCACCACCTTCTGGATCCCTGCATGGATCAAGGCGTCTCTGATCTTTATAGTAAGATTGCGATATTTGTCAGGAGGGTCCTTCCGATGTGAAACCCATTGAACAGCATTCCAAGAGTCTGAAATGATTAAACCTTCAGCAAGTGAGTTAAGAGCAGCAAGTTGTACTCCATGCAAGATAAATGTAAGCTTAATTGAGTAAATAAGTTGGTTGAGGGCTTAATAAAGTAGGATATTGATGGTTGTGTGAGAGAATGGGGGGGAAGTTGACAATTGATGGTTAGGGAAAGATTGTTTGATGGTTAGAAGTTGGCGGTGATGATTGATGGGTCATAGGGATTAGTTTAGTGGGGTACAACCAATGGTTACCCTCAACTAATGTTTGGTGTGAGGTACCATCAACTGATGGTCAGGTGCCACTAATGGTTAGTGGAGACCGAAGGTGAAGGTGAAGGTGAAGGATGTTATGGCGAGGGTACTGACAGCTAATGGTTGGTGAAGAAATAGATCGAAGGTGAGAGGATGGATGTATGGAGTGGGACCCCATAGGGAAACCACTCCCTACTAGAAATAAAAAGGCAACATCCCTTAAACCAAACAACACATAATTTTTTTCACCAAAGGGATGATAACCAATTCATTCAACATGCATGTATCATAATACAAAAAGTAATAGTGGAAGATAAATTTATTTAACTATTACAAAGCTTGATATATATATACATCACTACACCACACATGGGTTATTCAAAGGAAATTATCTTAAAAAACAAGGATCTAGCTGAGGGTCATCTAACCACCTCCTTCAAGTCTCCCAAAAGCTCAGCTACCAAGGATGTTGTCCAAGACCACCCTGCTATCCTCTCCTTGATCTAAACTTGGGGTTCGAGGCATACCCTAAAAAAAGGAGAAGAAAAGAAAAAATCAACAAAAGATGGTATGTGCATACTAAAGGAAATTGAGCAATATATGGAATAAAGGACAAAAAATATAAAAGACTTCCCATAGAAAAGTATATGACTACCCAATCGGGCACAAAAGAAGAGAATTTCAAAAACATGATAAATAAGAGTAAAAGATAGGTTCAAAGAATCCACATATTTCACCTATGACAAAACTAGATAACATAAACATGTTGGTAGGAAATAACACATCTACCATAAATGTGTGGTAAGCAGAAATTGTACACATCCAATCTAAATATGGGGTGGCAGGGTCTGTCAACATCTACTCAAGTAGGAATATAACATCTTCCTAAATATATAAATATGTAGGAATTTAACATCCACATTCATATGTGGGAATTTAACATCCACATAAAAACACATGCAACATTATAATAGTAGTCACCGCATGATGCATAACAAAAGATAAGCAAGAATATAAGAGATTAAGAGCATACGAGAACAAAAAGGATGACAACATCCATCCATATACCATCACATTACGTGCCATATATACATCCACTACCATGGTGGGAAACAAAGCACATATAATCAAATAAGTCCAGCATGCACAAAGCACAAGAGAGAGTCCAAAAGAATATCCATGATCACATGATCAATAACAAATAAGGTAGTTCACATGAACCATGATTTTCAAAAGAAAAGACATTGTGTATAGGATAATGCCCATAGGACCAAGAGAAATATAATTTAGGTGAATTTCTCAAAAAGAATAATAGATGATGCAAACATGTCTCAACTTCAGAGTCTAAAGTCCAAATTCACTTCTAGATCCAAGTCTAAGTCTCCAAAGATCCTATTATACATATATGTAGATTTTAGGTCAATTTCACATTCATTATTCAAAACCTAAAAATCACCTTTTTCATTACATGTGATTTCGGTTATCAAAACCATGCCATATTTTAGGTTACCTTTTTCGGAGTCCAAAACATATTTTATTATATTTTTCTGACTTACATATATTTAGTTATAAATTTACAAGTTATAACTAACTAGGAAATTCCATTAAAATTCACATGTTAATTAATCATTGGACTTAGGAAACAAAACTAGTATCATTAGATAGGTCTTCTTTTCTGAAGTCAACAACCATTTATCTGTATTTTTCGACCAGTATATAAATAGTTATCAATTTTTTGAAATCCGTCAATAGGGAAAAAAAGAAAAAGCCACTTCATCTTTTACTTGTGAGAAACACAAAGAGAGAGAGAGAGAGAGTTTTCATGCTAGTAGGCCCAATCAGATACCAACAAATCTTCTAAGTCAACACCACCTTGGACCCGCACAAGAAGAAAGAGGACTGGGTTAAAAGACATATTTGCCCTCGCTTAGAAAACATAGAAAGCAAGGAAGAAAGGAGGGTGCAAAGATAATCTTACCCGTGGGATTCTCTTCCTCAAAGAGAAGCACCATTGCTGCTCAAAGCAGTAGGTGCAAGCTCCCTGAGATTGGGCAATTCTAGGGTACAATGAGACTAGAGAAATCATGGCTATCTCGAGGATTTGATTGCTCGTGAAGACCTCCGGTTGCCCAAGAATGGCGCCACGAACACAAGGAAGGAAACCTATTTTTCGAAAGCCAAAACAACCACGAATAGATCAATTGGGGGTGTAGAACACTTGTAAAGAGAACCACAGACACCCACATACCTAAATTTATAGGCAAGGGTCAGAGAAGGGGTGTAAGATAAGGAGTCGAGATGTCTAGTGGCCTAAGGATTTGGGGTTTTCTAGAAATAGGAAAGTTAGACCAAGATTTAGGGATCAAAAGGTAAATTATTTATATCCCAAATCCAATGGGAATAATTTCAAGGAAAACCATGCATGAGAGATTGAGAAAATTCCTTTGAATTGAGACAAAGAATTGGGTTTATTGTTCAAAAGAAGCGTCATATACTACTCAAGGTAGGAGATGTAATCTGGGTCATAAAAACCCAGATCAAACAGTTGGTATTAAACACAAAATTGGGGAAAGATACATGTGTCACGTGACAAAGAACTATAGGCAAAAATCTATGACAAATAATTATAATTCGATTCCAAATTGACAAAAGTGTTAAAGCAATATTTCATTATTTTTTTCTCTCTTCAATTCAGGTCCCAAACATCATCCAAACTAGGTGAAATTTTTCACAGAGGCCAAGTTAGGCATGTACATTCCAATTATGCAATTAGATTTTCCTTTTGGGAACTTTTAATGTGTTAAATAAACCAAATCATATTTTCACTTTTCTCATGCATTAATGACTTTAAGATTCTCCAAATTTTATTAAACTTCACCCACAAGTCATATTTAATGTATTGGTTACATATTTTTCATTAATTTTACATGTTTTATAGGTTTTTACATTTATTTAATATTTTGAAGGTTCTACACACTTTCTCTCTCCTAATTTCATCTTTTAACCAAACATCTTCCAAATTGGATGAAAATTCACCCAAAGGATGTATTTATTATGTAGATTATGATTGCATGATTATTTTCCTCTTTTGGAGTCAATTAATATTTTATTTAATATTTTGGGGAAATCACATATCTTCTCTATCCAAAATAAATTAAATTAATTATTATTATGTGAATAATGTGAAACTTGACTCCCAAGGCAATTGGGACTAAAGGAACACCACTTTTAAATTAGATTTCAATTTTGGGGTTTCCTTTAATGAGTTATGACACAATTAATATTTGGGGCTATTAATATCAAATTATTACTTAGGTTATCATATTATTTCACTATTATAATTATTGCTCATCCATTTATGTTCCATAGCTTAATACAATTACTAAAAGAATTATGTGTAATTACTTGCATGGTATTTTATATAATTAATTATTATCTCATGTGAAATATTTTATGTGTTTCTTATTGACTTAAGACTAATGTGAGAACATTAGATTACATTAGGGTAATTTATGCATGCATTAGCTCATTAGAGTTATACTAAACTTCTTTTAGGTATAACATCAACCTGGTTTGTCTAAGTCCAAAAGGTCAATGTTCTAGGATAGGGTTCGAGACCTAGTATGTTACAATGGAAGCATGGAAGGTTGAATGTTGCCAATTGATGGTTGCGAGAGGTCGCTCATTGGAGAAGATGAAGCGGCAATAGCAATTTGAAGGAAAGAAATGAAGTTGGAATCATTAGAGTTTTTGGTTGGAACCACCTGAAGGTAGAGTCAAGGATAGTTAAAGAAGGTGAGGATCATTTCTGCTATGCTTCTAGTGTGATTGAACACCCTCTTCTCACCATCATAGGTTGGTTGCTCTACCAGAGACTCAAAAGAAGGTAGGGAGATTGCTCCTCATTTTGGTGGTGTTGGTTGAGAGGATCGCCGGTGACACCAAACAGAAATGTAGATTGTTCCTTTGGGGTTCCTTCTATAACCGATTGCTTCATTGATCAATGGTTGGAGCTTGAAGACAGTATAGAAAACATGTCTCTTCTTCGTTTTTGATTCCTTTGGTTCGTGCAACTAGAATTTTAGGAAGAATGCCCTCATATGAAACTCTTAGTCTTTTATAGGAATCAGAGTGACGCTTGGGTGGCCATCAGTTGACTAGTTTGTTGGTGTCAACCAATGGTTTGTTAGAACCGATGGTCTGGTAGAACCAATGGTCATTATAAGTTAGTGGCTTTACTAGACCTTAAGAACCAACAACTGATGGCTATAAGTGTTTAGTGAACATCTGATGGTTTTTCAAAACGGATGACTCGGCAGAACTGATGGTTGTGATCACCAGATGGCTTGACCAGAACATCTCAACATTCGATGGTGCTACATCTTGTTGGTTGATCTACACAGTCAACAGATGGATGATCTGAATTGATGGTTACTCTAGATCTAGAGCTTCTACTTGTGTGGCATCACCCTCCCTTCTACCGATGGTGGTGGGATTGAAATTCTAGATCGATGGTTGTCCTGGCTTTGATGGCAGTGTAGTGCCTACACCAGTTAGTTGTAGGTTGGTTTTAGTCTACGGGCACTAAAATTTTGAAAACAAGTTCAAAATTACCAAAAACTAAGATTAAAAAATTATTCAAATTACCGGATATTATTTTAGGGCTAGAAATTAAATGAAGTCAAAATATTGAAAGGGAATTAAGACAAAGTTTAGAAATCATTGGGTTACCTCCCAAGAAGCACTAATTTATAGTCGTTAACTTGACTTTCATGCTTTGCTAGTCAGGGTACTTCAGGTGGCATCATTTGGGGATCTTCTAACTGGAGTTCCAACCTTCATACAAAAGCCTCATCCTCATATTACCTCTTGAATTGATGCCCATTCACCTAGAACATCCCTATCTTCTTTCTGGTGATCTCCATCATTCTAGATGGGTATATCTGTAACATCTTTAGATTCTGCCGTCTCGATACTTAGAAGGATCGAGGGGACAATTCGGAAAATGTTAGCTAATTGTTTCAGAGAGTGATGTGGAAGCATAATACACATACATGAACATACACATATAACATACACCATGCAACAATCTAACCATTGAACATGTATATTACAAAATGAATTAAACTTACAACTTACATTTATATAATTTGAAGAAAAATTTTACAAGTTTGTGAACATGTATGCTAATGAGATCTTAACACAATAGGTATAACCTAGATAACTGTTCACTTCTTGTCTTTTATCCCACGCTAGCTCTGAACCTAAAACATACGTGAAACAACGAATGAACACACAAGGTGTTGTGTACGTGGGTAGAAAGATACATACTAATATGCTTGCATAATTGAAATAACTTGAGAAAGAAAGGGTAAAAGATAACATTGTTTAAAGAGATAATCAGGTAAACACATATTTTATACATTTCATTAGATGTAGTTGTACTACAATTTTATAAGCACTTCTCATACATCCAGTTTGGGAAAAAATATTTCATCATACATCTAACATGGGAAATTCATCATACATCAATGCTAGGCAACATACATCCATACTGGGCCATGTGCACTAGTAGCAACAACTCATTAAAATATCCTTTTATGTTTCGTTATGTTTTGGCGGAGCATATAGTATAGTAGTTCAACCAACAAGATATAAAAAAGAATTTCACACAAGGTACATCATATCACAAGCAACCAAGAAAACTATTATTATACTTAATAAAGCCCATGTACCTGAGTTCAGAGAATCCTAATCATCTTGGATCATCTATAAATTGTCCATGACCTGATTAAATATAATTAAGCATCATTAATATATGTACATTATATTCTTGGTAATTTTAAGTCCAAATTAGGGTTTAGGTCAAACTTAGCTCAATCTGATGTTAGGATGGTGTCTAGTATTTTTAGTCTGATCTATATTTCATTATTAAGGTCTGGTACAAATTACATATTTTTTTTATGATTGCGTGATTTTCTAGAATTAAATGAGGTTACAAACATGGAATTGGGTTTTAATGAGAAATGGCCTATTATTTTGATATAATAGTCAAATATGAGTTCATATTTGGTTTCCACATTGTATTAGGGTTCATTAATATTTTTCTATGATTTTATTTCCATCACTTGCTAATAATTCTAGTAAACCAACCCTAGAAAGAAACATTACTCTCTAGATGAAAAACCATAAGTAACAATGTCCCAAATGTCTGATTTAGAAATTCCATGATAAAGTATACATTAATCTGAGTTCATGGGTACTTTTAGGGAATTTATTGGCCAGGGGAGCTATTTTTAGACATATTCCTAAGATATGGTATATTTTTGAGAATTTAAAGCAATTACCTTTAGTGGCGGGTCCCACTGCCTGAGAGGGAAGTCCATGATTGGTCCCCACTGGCCCAAGTGAACCGGATGGCTTGTGATTTCTAGTCTCAATCTATCCTTGGCTCATCTTAGTCTTTCCCATGCAAAAAAGCTCCTGCCTGTGTGTGTGTGAGCGCTACCGTGAGAGGGGACTTTGGCGAGTGATTGATCGACATAGCCTCATCTCCGACATGAATCAAAGAGTCCAGAAACTCCATACAGGAACCAAGATCCACAAGGGCCAGTCCTGAAGGTGGTGAGTAGTCCGAATCATAGTGTCAATCTCTGAGTTTGGATCGGCGGTGGAGGAAGCTCCGTGAGATTAGGGTTTTGCTCCCGGTGCATCTCCCTTCTCCAAAAATAGGTCAAGAAGAACCAAGACATCCCAAGGAACTTGGTTGTAGTTCTGGTTCATCATAGGGAATTTGCTAACTCACTCTGATGAGGGGCGATACAGTTGGGTCCTCCAACCTAGACATGCTCCTCTCTAGACCTGGGTGGGATCAGATGACGAGTTGGGGCCTTTCAGGCACCACCAAAGCATTGATTTAGGCTAGCCAATCTACTGGGATTTCCTCTCTTACTGTCACCATACCCTAGCCATATTCTTCCTCCTCCATTGACCTTGACCTCAGTGCCAATGGGGGTGGTTCGGAGTAGCGGCAGAGCAGAGCAGTAGGAAAGGGGCATCCATCAGGGTATTGTTCCCTTGCCTATTCGTGACCTAGAGTGCCATTGGTGTGGGGTTGCACAACCTCTGGTCTAGCACATCACCTTTGAACTGGGAAAATACGAACTTGCCTCTAAAGAAGCGGAGGAAGATGGTCTCCAGCATTCTCTACAACAAGATAGTGTCGAGGAGGGGTGTTGGGGAAGAACCTTTGTTAATGACTGACTTCAAATCCTGGTTCGCCATCTTCAACATGAGAACGATGAAGCTCAACCTCCATCCATCCTGTGAGTTGTAGAGGTGTATGGTGTGACTTCTTGTCTAGGTTGGAAAGTGTTGAAGATGATGATCAATAGGAGATACCCCCATAATTATCTCTTTGATCCGTGATATGTATGTGTTTTATTGCAGATATTTCCTTATGCAGTCGGTCTAATCACTCCCTTCTTTACGGAGGAGGTAGACCATGTCATAAGGGTTCCTCCTTGTCTCTCACTATCATAACATGTCCACACAAAATCATCCAACATATGTCTAGCTACATGTTTGGGTTACAAATATCTACAAGTTGGTTTGCAGTATGGTGGAAAGGCTCATACTAATCAATTGTACTTCCATCAATCATGAAATCTTCATGAAATAAGTTTAATGTGATTATCATGGTCAATATATTTCCCAAGTGTCACATACAACCTTTAAAATTAATATGTACCATCAAATGGGTGTTTTATCTAATGAACACTCAAATCGATTAACAAAGACATAAATCCTAATTGAATTGGGTTAGGCTTATTTGCACCTTTAGTCACACCTTAACGCCTGTAATGATCCATGATTGTATACACAATTTCTCAATTTGTGTTCAACTGTGTATGTAGTGATAATGGTCCTCAAAACTATCCTAAATATATGAACCCTAAGGTTGGGGTCATCAGATTCACCCCACCTAATATGGAATTTCGTCCTCAAAATTCAACTAGTCTCATTCTTAAGATGATATCAAGGAGGTTTATGCTCTAGGCCGCCACTTCTAAGTTTCAAGAGTATCATTATTCTAGATTCATACTAAGTTGTCTTCTTAAGATATTTAAGCATGTAGGGTGCGCCCACCCCATCCTATATAGGTTGAAGCATCATTTTTTTTACGAATTGTAGCATCATTTAGTGTCTTAGTCATCACATGACATTGTTACATTTTAGAATTTACATCCTCAAAGTCACATAATTATAAGGATTTTATTCATACATATGAATTTAAGATGGTATGATTCAAGGTTCTTTCACTCCACTAACGCATGTAAGGCGATATCAAGCATCATTTACTAGAATGTTGGCACTTAACATCACTAGTCTAGCTTTATGATCAACATCACGTCATAATTTCATCATGTGAGAGGGTCTTATTTAACATGCTTGAATATTACGTTTCCACCTCATGGTGTAGTTAATTCTCAACTATAAGCTTGGATTAAGAAGGATTAAGGTTAAGCATTATATTGTCATGCAATATATATCATCCAAAGGGACCTTTGCGTCAAGATCATGCTTTCATAACTTATATCTTTCATGTATGACAGAAGGGGAACGAGAATATACTAGGTCAATCTTGTCATGATTTCAAACTTGGATATTACATTTATGATATAGGAAGGGAATATAGGATAGGTCAATCTTATACAAGTGGCTTTTCATACATAATCATCATCATAACTCAAGTGAGGTTTCTATCATCATATATTAAGAAAGAGAGGAAGAAGAAGAAGGGACAACATGTGTGAGTATCTCATGCACAATGCATTTTACTCCAAGAACTTGCATTTCATATATCACCTCTCTTGCAGCTAATGATGAGCATCACTGACTTAAGTCACTCAAGCTAGGACCTAACTCAGTCAAATGATTGACTTTCTCATTATAATTTACCTACCTATATTTTTTTCTTCTACCCAACTCTCACATATAAGATTGAATCATGTAAAAGGACTCAACTCATCAACTTAAGAATAATCTAGTGTATGACACATCATTTTAAACATATTTCATATTTTCATATATTGGGGTTAGGTCCTGTGACCCTCTCCATGTGGGTCTCACTCTCTTTGGAGTTCACCACGTATCTTGTCCTAACACGGGAGTCCTCCTTTGTAAAAGAGCTTGAGGCTTATGCATATTCAACCTTATCTTAACTTAAATTGCCTTACTAAGAAAGAAGTATGTCTTTCATCATCAAGACTTATTTTAGCTTTTCTAAAATTGAACTCATCTCATATACAACTTAAATATTTATAAGGAAACTTATACCATCAGAGATAAAACTTAGATAAGATTGCAGATGCTTATTTCAACCATCATTCTATCATCTACTCTATATATCACTTATCTTGATAAGACTCTAGACATCTAATCTAGACTACTCTCTCATTTAGACTGATGTCACTCCCTTTCACTTAGGTTACATGAACACTAACTACTCTATAGTGTGACAGACACATTTTTATATTTACATATATATAATAAAATATTATATAGTTTTTCTCTAAGAAAGAAGTCGTCAGAGAAAACTGTCTAGGCTCGAGCCGATTGGAAAACAAAACCAAATCAGCAAAATGAGTGTCCCACACACAGTAGATAGTCTAGTATCATGTAACCTAGTGAAATGGTGAGAACAAAGTGTAGACTAGTGTAGCTACCCCATACATATGAGCTCTATATGGAAAGGGTCTCACACACTTGTCTAAACCTAGTTCTCAAACATGTAGGCTCTAACCTAGAGGCTAAGTCAGAACTTATTCCTATTGAACACCTTACTACGTTTCTAGGATTTAAAGTGAAAGGTGAAATTATGTTTTATGTTTCATGTTGAAAACTATCAGGTCTAGCTATTGTTCATGCTTGGATACCAACTGTAACAAATCTGCATTCTTCCGTCTTGAGACTCAGAAGGCCCGAGAGGACAAATCTGAAAATGTTAGCTAATTGCTTCAGAGAGCGATGTAGAAGCATAATACGCATACATGAACATACATATATAACACACACCATGCAACAATCTCAACATTCAACATGTATATTACAAAATGAATTAAATTTACAACTTACATTTATATAATTTGAAGAAAAATTTTACAAGTCTACAGACATGTATGCTAACAAGATCTTAACACAATAGGTACAACCTAGATAACTATTCACTTCCTGTATTTTATCCCACACTAGGTCTGAACCTAAAACATACATGAAACAACGAATCAACACACAAGGTGTTGTGTAAGTGGGTATAAAGATACATACTAATATGATTTCATAATTGCAATAACTTGAGAAAGAAAGGGTAAAAGAAAACATTGTTTAAAGCGATACTCAGGTAAACACATATTTTATACATTTCATTAGATGTAGTTGTACTAAAATTTTATAAGCACTTCTTATACATCCAGTATGGGCAAAATTATTTCATCATACATCTAACATGGGCAATTCATCATACATCCATTCTAGGAAACATACATCCATACTGGGCCATGTGCACTAGTAGCTACAACTCATCAAAATGTCCATTTATGTTTCGTTATGTTTTGGCGGAGCATATAGTATAGTAGTTCAACCAACAAGATATAAACAAGAGTTTCATACAAGGTACATCATATCATAAGAAACCAAGAAAATTGGTCTTATACTTAATAAAGCCCATGTTCCTGACTTCAGAGAATCCTAATCATCCTAGATCATCTATAACTTGTCCATGACCTGATTAAATATATTTAAGCATCAGTAATATATGTACATCATATTCTTGGTAATTTTAGATCCAAATTAGGGTTTAGGTCAAACATAGCTCAATCTGATGTTAGGATGGTGTCTAGTATTTTTAGTCTGATCTATATGTCATTATTAAGGTATTGTATGAATTACATATTTTTCTGATGATTATGTTATTTTCTAGAATTAAATGAGGTTATAAACATGGAATTGGGTTTTAATGAGAAATGGCCTATTATTTTAATATAATAGTCAAATTTGAGTTCATATTTGGTTTCCACATTGTATTAGGGTTTAGTAATATTTTTCTCAGATTTTATTTCCATCATTTGCTAGTAAATCTAGTAAACCAACCCTAGAAAGAAGCATTACTCTCTAGATTAAAAACCATCAATAACAATGTCCCAAATGTCTGATTTAGGGGTTCCCTGATAAAGTATACATTAATCTGAGTTCATGGGTATTTTTAGGGAATTTATTGTCTAGGGAAGCTATTTTTTAGACATATTCCTAAGATATGGTATATTTTTTAGAATTTAAAGCAATTACCTTTAGTGGCGGGTCCCACTGCCTGAGAGGGAAGTCCATGATTGGTCCCCACTGGCCCAAGTGAAATAGATGGCTTGTGATTTCTAGTTCCAATCTATCCTTGGCTCATCTCATTCTTGCCCACGCGAGAGTTCCCAGGCACAAAGGCTCATGCATGTGTGTGTGAGTGCCGTCGTGAGAGGGGACTCTGGCGAGCGATTGATCGACATAGCCTCAACTTTGACATGAATAAAAGAGTCTAGAAGCTCCACACAGGAACCAAGATCCACAACTGTCGGTCCTGAAGGTGGTCAGTAGTCAGAATCATGGTGTCGATCTCTGAGTTTGGATCGGAAGTGCAGGAAGCTCTATGAGTTTGGGGTTTTGTTCCCTGTGCATCTCCCTACTTCGAAAATAGGTCAAGAAGAACCAAGACCTCCCAAGGAACTTGGTTGTATTTCTGGTTCATTGTAGGGAATCTAAAAACTCACTCTGATGAGGGGCGATGCAGTTGAGTCCTCCAACCTAGACGTGCTTCTCTCTAGACCTAGGTGGGATCATATGATGAGTTGGGGCCTTCCAGGCACCGCCCAAGCATTGATTTAGGCTAGACAACCTACTGGGATTTCCTCTCTTGTTGTCCATTCCCCATCCATATTCTTCCACCTCCATTGGCCCTGACCTCAGTGCCAATTGGGGTGGTTCAAAGTAGCGGAAGAGCAGAGCAGTAGGAAAGGGGCATCCATCTAGGTATCGTTCCCTTGCCTATTCGTGACCTGGAGTGCCATCGGTGTGGGGTTGCACAACCTCTGGTCGAGCACATCGCCTCTGACCTGGGCAAATCCGAACTTGCCTCTGAAGAGCGTCACAACTGGAAGAAGAGGAGGAAGATGATCTCCAGCATTCTATACAACAAGATAGTTTTGAGGAGGGGTGTTGGGGAAGAACCTTTGTTAATGACCAACTTCAAATCCTGGTTCGCCATCTTCAACATGAGAACAATGTAGCTCAACCTCCATCCATCACTTGTGAGTTGCAGAGGTGTATTGTGTGATTTCTTGTCTAGGTTGGAAAGCACTGAGAGATGATGATCAGTATGAGATACCCCCCATAATTATCTCCTTGATCCAAGATATGTGTGTGTTTTGTTGTAGATATTTCCTTGTGGAGTCAGTCTAATCACTCCCTTCTTTATGGAGGAGGTAGACTAGGTTAGAAGGGTTCCTCCTAATCTCTCGTTGTCATAGCATGTCCATGCAAAATCATCCAACAGATGTCTAGTTGCATGTCAGGGTTGCAAATATCTATGAGTTGGTTTGTAGTATGGTGGAGAGGATCATACTAATCAACTGTACTTCCATCGATCATGAAATCTTCATCAAACAAGTTTAATGTGATTATCATGGTCAATAAATCTCCCAAGTGTCACATACAACCTTTCAAATTAATATGTACCATAAAATGGGTGTTTTATCTAATGAACACTCAAATTGATTAACGAAGACATAAATTCTAATTGAATTGGGTAAGGCTTATTTGCACCTTTAATCACACCATAACACCTATAATAATCCATGGTTGGATACACAATTTCTCAATTTGTGTTCAACTGTGTATGTAGCGATAATGGTCCTCAAAACTATCCTCAATATATGAACCCTATGGTCGGGGTCATCAGAATATCTTTTACATAGTGAATGGGCTAGACCATCTTCATATTAATTTTCCTAGAAATAGTCAAATACTAGAGTTAAACAACTGGACTTTGTCTCCTTCAGAGATGTATTTTCTCTTTAATTGGGCATCATGTCACACCTTATTTCTTTGATAATAAATTCTGGCATTTTTGTAAGCATGCAGCTTGAGTTCCTCGAGCTCCTATAATTGTAGAAATAATTTATTTCTAGCTTGGTTCAAGTCCATGTTCAAAACTTTGATTGCCCAAAAGGCCATGTGTTCTAATTCACAAGGAGATGCCAATACTTTCCATAGATCAAACTATAGGGGGTATCCCTATTGGTGTTATGTATGTTGTGTGATAGGCCCATAGTGCATCATGGAGCTTTGTAGACTAGTCTTTCCTTGTTTTGTTGACAATTTTCTCAAGGATTTCCTTTATCTGTCGATGGGAAACATCTACTTTCCCTGACATCTGAGGGTGATATGGCATGGATACTTTGTGTTTCACTCCATATTTCTTTGACAAGGCTTCAAATTTCCATTCCCCAAAGTGGGATTTCCTTCCACTAATGACGATGCATGGGACTCTAAACCTCAGGAAGATGGTTTTCTCAAACAACTTGATCACCGCCTTGGAGTCACAAATTTGGGTAGCAACAACTTCTACCAATTTTGAGACATAGTTCACAACAACAAGAATATACTCATTTCCCCATGAAGATGGGAACGGTCCCATATAGTCAATACCCCATACATAAAAAATTTATACCTCTATCTAATAAAACATTGACATCTCATTCCTTCTTGAAATGTATCATGTTCATTGGATCTTATCGCATGCCTAATAGAAGGAAGGCTAATAAAATCCTAAATGGAGAACTTTACTGTCGTTCTCTCTCCTCCCTAGTGTCCTCCATAAGATGAAGCATGACATTCCAGAAGAATTTGAGTAACTTCTTCTTTTGGGATGCATCTTCGTAAAAGTTGTTGGCACATCTTTTAAACAAGAGTGGGTCATCCCAATAATAATTCTTCATATCAAAGAATAGCTTCTTTTTCTTGTTGTAGGTAATATCAGGTTGTAGTTGCTGACAAACAAGATAGTTATAGATACAGACAAACCACAGTAAATCTCACTCGACTAATTTTGCCATTATATAGGCTTCATTGGCCTAGTTGTCATTTGGTAATGAGTCTTCCTCTGTAAACACTATCCTTCAAAGGTGGTCTGCAACTACATTATATGTTCCCTTTTTGTCAATGATCTCATGATCATACGCCCATCTTAACAACCTGGTCTTAATATCCTTCTCTTGCATCAGTTACTTAATTGTTGCATGATCTGAATACACCTTTGCCTTTGACCCTATCAAGTAGGAGCTAAACTTGTCAAAAGTGAATACTATCACTAGCATTTCTTTCTTCATGGTTGTATAGTTAACTTGGTCATCATCTAGTGTGTTTCTAACGTAGCATTTAGCATGATGTTTCATGTTCTTCCTTTGCCCCAAAGCAGCATTGACGTCATAATCGCTTGCAACACACATAATTTTAAAAGGTAACTCCCAATTCAGATCATACAAGATGGGAGCTGTTGTCAAAGAATTTTTTAGATTATTAAAGGCCTCTAGGAACTTATCATTAAAGTCAAACTCAACATCCTTTACTACAAGGTTCAATAGATGTTTCACAATTTTCAAGAAATCTGTGACAAAGTGGTTTTTCAGGCTTAATTTCGAGGACGGAATTTCTTTTAAGGTGTGTAGGATGTGATGGAGTGGACTTTTAGAATCCTAAAATGTCCAATGACACAAGTGAAGCCATACATGTTGAGTCGTTTGGGAATCCTAAGTGTCATAATTCTTGGGTGTTGTTTGATGTTGACATCATCATTATGATCCACAAGGTTATGCCCTTTTGAAGTACATAGTTGTTTTGTCAAATAGCTCAATCTTAGAACTGTTGGGATGTGGTTTGGGTGATGATAAACCTATGGTCCTCATTTTATGATTAATTGAGGTTCCTAGTCAAAGTTATCTAAGTTTCGAATATGATGAAGAAGTAGGTGTTTTCATGTCTAAGGTTTTAATTAGTCATAGCCTTAAGCTTGACGTCACCTTGTCATGTGCCCTTATGGCTTGCGAGCCACGGATCAGCCTAGCGATGTCCCTAATTCTGTGCATCTGATATGATCGTATGACTAAAGACATACATCTAGGTAGTCCATGATATATCTATCCTTCGTAAAAGATATCCAGAGTTAGACGTGGGATGACTGCGGTCTCACTCACGAAGCCACAATCACTATGGACGTGTGTCGAGGGAACGTGAGTTAGGTGTCTCGCCTCCTGAACGGCTTGATAACCTCTTAGTGGGAGAGTAACTAGAGAGAACCAAGCCAGACATCATCGTCAACCTCTTCAGCTACTGTAACAGAGTTGGATCAAGAAGGGCTCTAGCGAGCCTGAGCTATAGTGTCCACCGAGGTCGGGGTGATGCTCACCGGTGGTGGGGAATCTGTTATGATGAGAACATGAGTAACAAAGGGGTGAGGCCAAGCCTCACAGCGGCAGTGTGGGATCGCAATAGTGCATCGTCTAGCATGGCTTCCAGAGAGGAGAAGGAGCTTTGCTCTATTGATTTGGTCGCCGTCACGGATCCCTGGAGGCAGCTCTCCCCTTTAGCTCGGTGGCATCGTTCCAGGTCGAGCAAGAGGAGCCGATGCGGCTCGCAGAGCATAGCAACGTGGGCGGCAGCCTTGCTGCAGGAGAGACCTCTGTGATGCAGCTAGCGGACCGAGGAGGAGGACAGAGGAGTTGATCCCTCGCTGGAGCCCTACTCCACAGTGACGATGTTGGACGAAATCTCACACCTGCGAGCCAGCGCCAACATCGTGAGGAGAGAGGTGGAGCTGGTGGCGCACAATTGCTTGCCGGAACGTGTAGCAGCAAAGGCGGGTCTGGAGCAGGAGCACGAGCTCCTACAGACATAGAGCAGCACCGAGAATAGACGCAACGCCCAAGCAGTTTCCCTCGGCATCAAGTAGAGGCTGAGGAGGAGGAGATGGGTGCCTACTGCTCACCGAAACAGAGTGGCAGCGGCCCTCATTCCCGCCAAGAACAGAGCCTCCTCAAGCGGACGCTAGGCGGAGAACCTAATCATGTGATGCCGAGAAACAAAGGAAAAGAGGAGAGCAGACGAATTGCCAGGATAAACCCTGAACCGGACGGCTCAAGCAAAGGAGCAACGAGCCCCCACAGGGCCACGTGGCGTGATCCAATTGCCCGGATGAGGTAAATAATCAGAAAATGCTCAGTTTTTCAATAAATCATAGTAATTAGTAGGAATGTCAGAAAAATACAAACAAGGTACTAAACTTCTCAGAAAAATGAGTAGAACACATTTAAAGCAATATATCATGCTTTTGATGCACTAATATCAGTGATATCTCATTAGTTGTGAAATGTTTAATTGATGGATAATAAATATCAAACGTTGGCCTAAAATTATGAGAATATGTCAATAAATGAATATTCACTCTTATAATCCAGTGGATGTCAGTGATCATGATGTTGATGAACGAAAGCATGTAATTTACTTCATATGGCTAATTAGGGCTAATAACCCTAAATAAAATGTATTAAATACATACATGCTCAATAAATGATTAAATTTATAGAGTAAGTTCATATCAGTAATCTAAAGCTAAGATGTAAATCGGATATCAGTTGGATGCATATAATTCATGTTATATGAATATGACCCGTAATACATGTGATGTAACCCTAATTCGAGTAATACATTTAACTTAGGGTTGATATGTATAAATAATGATATGGAACTTGATATTCAGATTATGTATCCTAATCTGGAACATAACATCAGTAACATAAATCCCACATCAGGATGAAGATAAGACAAGTAGTAATGTGTGTATATATATATATATATCCTAATGAAATAGGAAAACCCTAAAATGGATATAAATAGGGTTAATGATGATGAGAACCTGATGATCGTATGTGATCTTATCTTAACCAGGGTTTGACCAAGATTAGAGTTGACATGAGGAATATGTGATTAGGATATCTCTTTGGAAGGTACGCCATTACCTCTTACTTGGCTTATTATATATTATGCTTGCGTTATATGGTAGTACAAACTTGGCATATGATATTGATTGAAATGATTGTTCTTGTATGATATGTTGCATTATTTTCGATACTTATTGCTATGAATACATGAAACATAAGATATCTGGTCCATTATATGATAGCACTAAATCTCTTTGGTAGAATAGTGCATTGATGAAAGTATTAAATCTCTTTGGCAGAATAGTACATGTGAGCACTAAATCTCTTTGGAAGAATAGTGCATTTATGAAGTACTAAATCTCTTTGGTATAATAGTACATGTGAGCACTAAATCTCTTTGGTAGAATAGTGCATGTGGTTGATTGAGTTTTACATATAATGGAAAATGTGCTTAAAATATATGTTCTCTTTTGTTGATGAACATCTTTGTAACACCCCTGACCTGGGTTATAAGCTAACCCTAGGTGTTTTGCCTAAATATGAAATTAAAAGTTTGTAATTATCCTTTGGTATGTAATTAAAGCTTTTATGGAACATAAGTTTCCCTTTCTGTCCCTTATAAACCAATGTTGAAGTGATTGGTTGCAATATGGGGACCTATGTGCAATTTGCCCAACCAGAGAGGTTAAACTGCAAATTTCACATGTTTATATGTTCCTTTAATGTGGAGACAACATAGGAATGAATATGATGAGGTTTAAGGGATTTCCCAAGCTTGAGCACCAAGGTGCAGCTGTGGAAGCAACCCCTGTACTTGAAAACCCTAAATTGGTGTAAAATGCAATTTACCCAATTTGAGGGGTGCAACTTGTAAAATACATCATCTAAAACATCTTTTATGGCTCTTGGCATCATTTAGAAGAGGAATGATGAAAAGATTACTTTATGTGAATAATCATATAGTAAAGAACACCCTTGTGATTGAATAATCAAGGTGTATGTATAATAGCCCTTTTATGTATATGCTTTAGTGATGGGTTGATCCTCTTTGCCTTCAATTCTTGACCATAGAAGGAGTTTTTCCTTAGAAATAAGATGTGGGGACGTGCAAGGAAGAAAGGGAGTACTTAGATGAGAAATGAGGAAAACATATGTTCTTATGTTGAAAATTCATCTAAGTATATATACAACTTTTCTCACTTAGCAAGGGAACGACCCTCTCCCTTTCATTTCTTTTCCCCTTGCTCAAACCGACTAAGGAGAGCTCTGGAGCTCAGGAGGACGACCAAGGGAGTGCAAGGTAGGTTTGGATCCTTCCTTTTTGCTCAATTCTTGGATGAAACTCGGATTTAAGGTCAAATTCATGGCTAGCTCACTTAGCTCCATCTTTCTAGCCATCTCTTTTCAACCTTCCTTGGAGGATTCACCTTGGCCGACCTATGGAGCTTCTAGGACGCCATTAAAGGCTTGGAACTCGAAAGCTTGGAG
The DNA here is from genome assembly GCA_963693085.1 of Alisma plantago-aquatica. Classification (NCBI taxonomy): domain Eukaryota; kingdom Viridiplantae; phylum Streptophyta; class Magnoliopsida; order Alismatales; family Alismataceae; genus Alisma; species Alisma plantago-aquatica. Next base: position 784,431,188 of record OY856412.1, on the reverse strand, counting down.
CTCAAGGAGCAAGCTTTAGGCGGGTTTTATAACTCTAAACTTGATGCTTCGATTATACATCTTTTCTATGCATATAGTTGATAGATCTTCTTCTTCCCTATCTTCCCTTGCATCCTTGCAAGCAAAATCGTGAAGAACTGCTACTGTTCTTAAGGTGGAAGATAAGGGCGTTAATTACTATGCTTATCCACAGATTTTCACTTTATCAAACGACCTCCACCTATTGCTCAAAACGGTTTCAAACCGTTTGGTGGGCAAACGGTTTCAGGGTCGTTTGAGGGCAAACGGTCTTCAAGACCGTTTGGTCCCGTTGACCAAGTGAAGACCGTTTGGGAATCTTGTTCATAATTATGTAGGTTAATCACCCACAAAATTTGAGAGGTTAACTCCAAAGGAATCGTGAGATATGAGCAAATCAATTATCAAAACGAATTGAATTAAATTCTGATTTGCAATCTGTTTAATTTGCCCTTTTTGGGCAAACGGTCTCAAGACCATTTAAGATGGTTGACTAAACGTTGACCGTTTGGGATTACTGTTCATAATGATGTTAATTAACGACTCACCAAATTTTATGGATTAATTCCAAACGAGTCATGAGTTGAAGGATGATTAATAGGGCAAACCCTAATTGAAATTAGTGCTGAATCTCCAATGAGTTAAGTTGAGATTTTGGGTTGATTAGCCCAAACGGTTTCAAGACCGTTTGGGAATCACCCAAACGGTCTCAAGACCGTTTGGGGGTCACCCCAAGACCGTTTGGAGGTCTGGGGTCAAGTATAGTTGATCAATTGAAGGTCCAAAGGCACCAAATCATATTGCAATTAAGTATTGATGTGATGATCAACTCAATAGATCAAACCTTGATGGATTTTCACTAGAGTCCAAAGGATGGATGGGCAAACGGTCTCAAGACCGTTTGGAACTCATCCAAACGGTCTCAAGACCATTTGGTGTCAACCCAAGACCGTTTGGAGGTCTAGGGTTAAGGTAATTTGATCAATTGAGGCCCAATTACAATGGGTTATTGAAACAATCAAATTGTTGTTTTCTAAATATAGATCTTGTTGAGTTTTGGGTTGAAGGACCCAAACGGTCTCAAGACCGTTTGGGGTTCCTCCAAACAGTCCTAAGATCGTTTGGGCACAACCCAAGACCGTTTGAAGGTCTAGGGTTGAGTTAATCTAATGGTTTGAGGGTCCAATTGTAGGAAATTGATGCATTGTTGAAAATTGCTGATTTTGACCTAATTGGACTCCAACCTTAGTCAAAACGACTTGGATTTTGGTCAAACTTTGGGCAAACGGTCTCAAGACCGTTTGGATGATGTCCAAACGACCTCAAGACCGTTTGGGCCAAGTTTGAGCCCAATTGGAGGTCAATTGATAGGTTCAACTTTGAATTGTTTCACATTGTTGAACATTGATGACCAATCAACTTGAAACCCTAATTGAGAACGATTGAACCCTAATTGGTTTACAATGGAGGGTCAATTTGATGTCTAAGTGGTTAAGGCTAACCTTAATTGGCTCAATTTATAAGTGGTTAGCATACCTTTAGCCAATTGAGGGCTTCAACATACATATCCTTGAACTTTGGTGACCTTTGAACCCTTTTGGAGGTCCAAACGGTTTGAGCCCATTTGGACCAAACGGTCTCAAGACCATTTGGGTCCAAACGGTCTCAAGACCGTTTGAGACCAAACGGTCTCAAGACCGTTTGGGGCCAAACGGTCTCAAGACCGTTTGGGGCCAAACGGTCTCAAGATCGTTTGGGCTCAAACGACCTCAAGACCGTTTGAGCTCAAACGACCTCAAGGTCGATTGGTCCAAACGACCTTAAACCGATTGAAGTTCCAAACGGTTTGGAAGTCAACCCTTCCAAACGGTCTTCACCTCCAAACGGTCTCAAGACCGTTTGGATCCAAACGGTCCCAAGACCGTTTGGGGTCAAACGGTCTCAAGACCGTTTGAGTGGTTGAAACCGTTTGAAGGTTGAAACCGTTTGAAGATTGGTGATGGTTTGTACTTAACCATTTGATGATGTAATCAGTTCAATGGTGATCCAATCTAAACCCTAATGGTAACCTAGATCATTAAGGGACTATGTGATTAGTGAGTTAACCCATGATGGTGATCATGTGGCAAATTACCAAAATACCCTTGAGGGGTCTAAAGGGATAAAACCTTGTACTAATCAAACCCTAATCACATGATGTTGATGTTTTTGCTTATGTTAGTCAAGGAGACTTATCTCAACCTGATCTAGAGTGGTGTTGCCACCATTTACTAGTAAGAGGAGAGAGAAAGTATTTTCTAGAGAGAGAAAGTATCCTAGAGAGAGAAAGTACCCTTTTTAAGGTGGAAACTCTGGTGAGATACTTCAATTACTTATGAGTGTGCATGTTTAGGGAATGACCCACCTATGTGAGGTCATGGGAACCCTATTTATAATATTTAATGGATCTTAATCCTAATTAAGAGCCTTAATGATGATGTTTCTCTTACATAATGATGTAATGAGTACAATTCACCATGGAGTGAATAGTAAACCCTAAGTTTAGGGTGAAGACATGAAAGATGAATAGTAAACCCTAATTCAATTGAATAAAACCCTAATTGATGACTAGTTGAGGGTGATTCCATGTGAATCCCTAGTTGAGGGTGACTCCATGTGAATCCCTAGTTGAGTGTGACTCCATGTGAATCCCTAGTTGAGGGTGATTCCATGTGAATCCCTAGTTGAGGGTGACTCCATGTGAATCCCTAGTTGAGTGTGATTCCATGTGAATCCCTAGTTGAGGGTAATTTCATGTGAAACCATAATTGAGAATGCACCCTTAATGGTTGAATTGTTTACTATTATCTTTTGAATGAACCATGCAGGTTGTTATGAGATGATAGGCATAACCAGGTAGGGAATGCCATGTTATACTAATGAACTTTGCAGATTGTTATAAGATAATGGGCATATCCAGGTATGGAATGCCATGATATATTCATTGAAAGCATGTCTTAAGCTTTATGAATAGTAACCCTTGTTGATGCACTGTGAGTGACATCTTTTGTAATTTATGGGCTGTAAGAGCCATAAATGTTATCAAAGTCATGCTTGACAGATGACTTGAGATGAAATAACTGATGATTGTGAAAAGTTAGGCCTGCTACATTTTAAGTATTCTCATATATAGCTGTGTTATTGTAAGATGATAAGAATACTGAATGTACCTAACTGATTAAGAGAAATAGTGAGAGGAATTGATGTAGATTCTTGTAGTCCGTCATTCCTTCACTAAAAGAGAAATGGTGAGAGGAATTGATGTAGATTCATGTAGTCCATCATTCCCCACCACACAGTCGAAGAGGTGAGATACATCCCTGCACTCCCTTAAAAACATAATCAACAGCGTAGTATATCTGTTAGAGTTATCTACGAGTTATTTGATTGATATTACTTTGAATAGCATAGAAGTTCTCATATTTTGATATTGATTGAACTCTGCTTATCATTAAACTGCTAGTGAATACCTTGAAGGCTTTTATTGCTTAGTTATTCCCTGCTTTGCTTATAAAGCTTCTAGTGGAGAGTTATAACTCTCGCTGGGGCAATTATGTATAATTGTCTCACCCCGTAGACTTCTAATTTTTAGGTGGTCGTCGAAGACGGAGGAACAAGAACTCAGGTGACCAATCCCAGCAGCATCAGGAGCAGTAATTATCTCAGGTGGAGATCTAGCCTGCTTCATGGTGTAGTATAGAGTCAGTCTTATGTGTCCTCTGTACTCTCAGGTCCTGGAGTGTTTTGAGTATGAATTCTTGAGAAGTTTTGTATCATGTTGTATATAATTACTCAAGAAGTAATTGTCAGTGATGTAAACAGTAAAATCCTTTTTCTATGGAAAAGGTTTGAGGTTTCAAGCGCTTGTCTCAAAAAGTTTTAATTTCTCGTGATTTTTGGTCTTCCGCTGTTTACCGATTGCTTCCGCACATGATTAAATCAGGATTAATTCGTGGTTTGGAGATCGGAGCCCACAATTAAGTGGTATCAGAGCTCTAGGTTCGCCGAGTCTACAGAGGCATAGGACATAGGAAGTCGAGTCTATCTTTAGTATTCCTTCCTTATCTAATAGAGTCTTCTACTCCTCAGGAGAAGAAGATACTTAAGATGTCAGAGCCACATAATGAGTATGTGGAAGGAAAGTAGTGTTAGTGCACCTCAAGGCGGTGCAAGAGTACCAGAGGTGGAACAGCCTGTACCAGGACAACTTAGAGAGCCACCCCAGTTTGACCCAGCTGATATGGGTAATCCAGCAGTCCCGACTGTGTTTGGGCAGTTTATGACTGCCATAACACATATAACCGACAGGTTGCCTATGCCTGCACCTAGGGCACCTGTCCAACCAGAGAGCCAAAGTATTGGGAAGACGTTCGAGCGACTACGTCGTGTCGGAGCTACCGAATACCATGGGACTGCTAACCCCGCAGATGCTGATCTGTGGTTGACAGAGCTGGAGAAGGCTTTCAGGATCCTGAACATCCCTGAAGCTGAGAAGGTTAGACATGCTGTCTATCTTCTCAAAGGAAGTGCTGGTCACTGGTGGACCATGGAAGAGCAGAAGAGACCTGGAATAGAAATCTCATGGGAAGACTTTCGATGGGAATTTGTCCAAAGATATTTCCCGAAGACCTTCCTAAATGAGAAAATATCTCAGTTTGAGAGACTGAGACAGGGTATGATGAACATTAGCGAGTATGAAGCTAAGTTCATGGAGCTATTGCGGTTTTGTCCGCACATGGCTGCCACAGAAGAAGAGAGAATCAGGAGATTCGAGAGGGGTTTGAATGCTGACATGTCTACCCCAGTGTCTGCCTTAGAGAACCGAGACAGATTCTCTACCTTCGTTGAATCAGTCCGAAGGATAGAGAGATCTGTGGTTGAGAAGAGGCAAACCCAGAAAAGATATCCACAATTCCAGGGTTCTTCATCTATGGACTTTAAGAAGTCTAGATCCTCTACACCTAACCCTCCACCATCCAGAACTAGTTCTCAGACTGAGTGGTCTCCAAGTAGGGATGGGGATCTTAGTTATATTCCAAATAAGGCCTCCATTATAGCATCAACATCGGTGTCTGGACCTCGCCGACCTTATGCTATATCTAGAATCTGTTATCAATGCAGAGAACCGGGACATTTGGTAAAAGACTGTCCAGACGGGAATCCTATGATGACTCAACCTCAGGGGCAGAGTCAACAAGAATCACAAAGGAGGAAGTTTTCTAGTGACAATAGAAGACGTGGACAGACGTCCCGGGCAGGTCAGAGGAAATAAAGTCATTCTAATATTTCATTTTCATGTTTCTATGTGATTAAAAACGTGAAAATAGTGTTTTTGAAATTATTCTGACTAGTTTTATAAGGACACAAGGGAGATGAGAACTTATATCTCACTCAATGTTCCTTAAAAAGTTTAATAATCTCTCTTATCGGTATGTCAAAAGATGAGATTTATAAATGATGCCTGGAGGAAATATAGAAATGGAAAATCTTGTGTGTATAAGGATATGAAAAGTGAGGAATGAGACAGTATATAAGTGCATACTACTTGATCTCAGTATTTGTAAACCCTGGCCAGGTATACAGATATTGATGATAAAGTGAGTATGGAAACTCCTAGATGGATATCGTTTTGATTGCCCTGATCAAGCAATCATTCTGATACAATCTAATGAGTATCATGAAATAAGAAATATGATTTAACAAAAAGGGAAGAGCTATGTGTCATTCCCAAACAATCAAAGGGAAGAGCTATGTGCCATTCCCAAAGGGAAGAGCTATGTGTCATTCCCAAAGGGAAGAGCTATGTGTCATTCCCAAACAAAAAAAAAGGGAAGAGCTATGTGTCATTCCCAAACAATCAAAGGGAAGAGCTATGTGTCATTCCCAAAGGGAAGAGCTATGTGTCATTCCCAAAGGGAAGAGCTATGTGTCATTCCCAAAGGGAAGAGCTATGTGTCATTCCCAAACAAACAAAAAGGGAAGAGCTATGTGTCATTCCCAAATAACCAAAGGGAAGAGCTATGTGTCATTCCCAAAGGGAAGAGCTATGTGTCATTCCCAAACAAACAAAAAGGGAAGAGCTATGTGTCATTCCCAAATAACCAAAGGGAAGAGCTATGTGTCATTCCCAAAGGGAAGAGCTATGTGTCATTCCCAATCAAAGAGGGAAAAGCTATGTGGCATTTCCAATTAATAAGAAAAACTGTGTGAACTATCCCAATTACATAAAGTTGTAAAGGATTACTGAGTAAATTATCCTTGTATGATATATATGTTGTTCCTTTTGATAAATATTCTTGGGTAATGATAGAAGTATGTTATTTTATGCCTCTTCTTTCCAATAATATAGACATCATATGTTAGGGGTTTATGCTCTGCATAAACATTGGTAAGGTTGAATTAGTGAAAGGAGCCTTGTGTGGAATTGCAGAATTCATGATACCTCCATGATATTAAGATAATATGTGGAGACTTGAGGACATGATTAATGAATACTCTGTTTCTCCTTTTGTCTGAGATTTCGGGGACGAAATCCTTGTTAGGGGTTTATGATTTGTAACACCCCTGACCTGGGTTATAAGCTAACCCTAGGTGTTTTGCCTAAATATGAAATTAAAAGTTTGTAATTATCCTTTGGTATGTAATTAAAGCTTTTATGGAACATAAGTTTCCCTTTCTGTCCCTTATAAACCAATGTTGAAGTGATTGGTTGCAATATGGGGACCTATGTGCAATTTGCCCAACCAGAGGGGTTAAACTGCAAATTTCGCATGTTTATATGTTCCTTTAATGTGGAGACAACATAGGAATGAATATGATGAGGTTTAAGGGATTTCCCAAGCTTGAGCACCAAGGTGCAGCTGTGGAAGCAACCCCTGTACTTGAAAACCCTAAATTGGTGTAAAATGCAATTTACCCAATTTGAGGGGTGCAACTTGTAAAATACATCATCTAAAACATCTTTTATGGCTCTTGGCATCATTTAGAAGAGGAATGATGAAAAGATTACTTTATGTGAATAATCATATAGTAAAGAACACCCTTGTGATTGAATAATCAAGGTGTATGTATAATAGCCCTTTTATGTATATGCTTTAGTGATGGGTTAATCCTCTTTGCCTTCAATTCTTGACCATAGAAGGAGTTTGTCCTTAGAAATAAGATGTGGGGACGTGCAAGGAAGAAAGGGAGTACTTAGATGAGAAATGAGGAAAACATATGTTCTTATGTTGAAAATTCATCTAAGTATATATACAACTTTTCTCACTTAGCAAGGGAACGACCCTCTCCCTTTCATTTCTTTTCCCCTTGCTCAAACCGACTAAGGAGAGCTCTGGAGCTCAGGAGGACGACCAAGGGAGTGCAAGGTAGGTTTGGATCCTTCCTTTTTGCTCAATTCTTGGATGAAACTCGGATTTAAGGTCAAATTCATGGCTAGCTCACTTAGCTCCATCTTTCTAGCCATCTCTTTTCAACCTTCCTTGGAGGATTCACCTTGGCCGACCTGTGGAGCTTCTAGGACGCCATTAAAGGCTTGGAACTCGAAAGCTTGGAGCTCAAGGAGCAAGCTTTAGGCGGGTTTTATAACTCTAAACTTGATGCTTCGATTATACATCTTTTCTATGCATATAGTTGATAGATCTTCTTCTTCCATATCTTCCCTTGCATCCTTGCAAGCAAAATCGTGAAGAACTGCTACTGTTCTTAAGGTGGAAGATAAGGGCGTTAATTACTATGCTTATCCACAGATTTTCACTTTATCAAACGACCTCCACCTATTGCTCAAAACGGTTTCAAACCGTTTGGTGGGCAAACGGTTTCAGGGTCGTTTGAGGGCAAACGGTCTTCAAGACCGTTTGGTCCCGTTGACCAAGTGAAGACCGTTTGGGAATCTTGTTCATAATTATGTAGGTTAATCACCTACAAAATTTGAGAGGTTAACTCCAAAGGAATCGTGAGATATGAGCAAATAAATTAGCAAAACGAATTGAATTAAATTCTGATTTGCAATCTGTTTAATTTGCCCTTTTTGGGCAAACGGTCTCAAGACCATTTAAGATGGTTGACTAAACGTTGACCGTTTGGGATTACTGTTCATAATGATGTTAATTAACGACTCACCAAATTTTATGGATTAATTCCAAACGAGTCATGAGTTGAAGGATGATTAATAGGGAAAACCCTAATTGAAATTAGTGCTGAATCTCCAATGAGTTAAGTTGAGATTTTGGGTTGATTAGCCCAAACGGTTTCAAGACCGTTTGGGAATCACCCAAACGGTCTCAAGACCGTTTGGGGGTCACCCCAAGACCGTTTGGAGGTCTGGGGTCAAGTATAGTTGATCAATTGAAGGTCCAAAGGCACCAAATCATATTGCAATTAAGTATTGATGTGATGATCAACTCAATAGATCAAACCTTGATGAATTTTCACTAGAGTCCAAAGGATGGATGGGCAAACGGTCTCAAGACCGTTTGGAACTCATCCAAACGGTCTCAAGACCGTTTGGTGTCAACCCAAGACCGTTTGGAGGTCTAGGGTTAAGGTAATTTGATCAATTGAGGCCCAATTACAATGGGTTATTGAAACAATCAAATTGCTGTTTTCTAAATATAGATCTTGTTGAGTTTTGGGTTGAAGGACCCAAACGGTCTCAAGACCGTTTGGGGTTCCTCCAAACGGTCCTAAGATTGTTTGGGCACAACCCAAGACCGTTTGAAGGTCTAGGGTTGAGTTAATCTAATGGTTTGAGGGTCCAATTGTAGGAAATTGATGCATTGTTGAAAATTGCTGATTTTGACCTAATTGGACTTCAACCTTAGTCAAAACCACTTGGATTTTGGTCAAACTTTGGGCAAACGGTCTCAAGACCGTTTGGATGATGTCCAAACGACCTCAAGACCGTTTGGGCCAAGTTTGAGCCCAATTGGAGGTCAATTGATAGGTTCAACTTTGAATTGTTTCACATTGTTGAACATTGATGACCAATCAACTTGAAACCCTAATTGAGAACGATTGAACCCTAATTGGTTTACAATGGAGGGTCAATTTGATGTCTAAGTGGTTAAGGCTAACCTTAATTGGCTCAATTTATAAGTGGTTAGCATACCTTTAGCCAATTGAGGGCTTCAACATACATATCCTTGAACTTTGGTGACCTTTGAACCCTTTTGGAGGTCCAAACGGTTTGAGCCCATTTGGACCAAACGGTCTCAAGACCATTTGGGTCCAAACGGTCTCAAGACCGTTTGAGACCAAACGGTCTCAAGACCGTTTGGGGCCAAACGGTCTCAAGACCGTTTGGGGCCAAACGGTCTCAAGATCGTTTGGGCTCAAACGACCTCAAGACCGTTTGAGCTCAAACGACCTCAAGGTCGATTGGTCCAAACGACCTTAAACCGATTGAAGTTCCAAACGGTTTGGAAGTCAACCCTTCCAAACGGTCTTCACCTCCAAACGGTCTCAAGACCGTTTGGATCCAAATGGTCCCAAGACCGTTTGGGGTCAAACGGTCTCAAGACCGTTTGAGTGGTTGAAACCGTTTGAAGGTTGAAACCGTTTGAAGATTGGTGATGGTTTGTACTTAACCATTTGATGATGTAATCAGTTCAATGGTGATCCAATCTAAACCCTAATGGTAACCTAGATCATTAAGGGACTATGTGATTAGTGAGTTAACCCATGATGGTGATCATGTGGCAAATTACCAAAATACCCTTGAGGGGTCTAAAGGGATAAAACCTTGTACTAATCAAACCCTAATCACATGATGTTGATGTTTTTGCTTATGTTAGTCAAGGAGACTTATCTCAACCTGATCTAGAGTGGTGTTGCCACCATTTACTAGTAAGAGGAGAGAGAAAGTATTTTCTAGAGAGAGAAAGTATCCTAGAGAGAGAAAGTACCCTTTTTAAGGTGGAAACTCTGGTGAGATACTTCAATTACTTATGAGTGTGCATGTTTAGGGAATGACCCACCTATGTGAGGTCATGGGAACCCTATTTATAATATTTAATGGATCTTAATCCTAATTAAGAGCCTTAATGATGATGTTTCTCTTACATAATGATGTAATGAGTACAATTCACCATGGAGTGAATAGTAAACCCTAAGTTTAGGGTGAAGACATGAAAGATGAATAGTAAACCCTAATTCAATTGAATAAAACCCTAATTGATGACTAGTTGAGGGTGATTCCATGTGAATCCCTAGTTGAGGGTGACTCCATGTGAATCCCTAGTTGAGTGTGACTCCATGTGAATCCCTAGTTGAGGGTGATTCCATGTGAATCCCTAGTTGAGGGTGACTCCATGTGAATCCCTAGTTGAGTGTGATTCCATGTGAATCCCTAGTTGAGGGTAATTTCATGTGAAACCATAATTGAGAATGCACCCTTAATGGTTGAATTGTTTACTATTATCTGTTGAATGAACCATGCAGGTTGTTATGAGATGATAGGCATAACCAGGTAGGGAATGCCATGTTATACTAATGAACTTTGCAGATTGTTATAAGATAATGGGCATATCCAGGTATGGAATGCCATGATATATTCATTGAAAGCATGTCTTAAGCTTTATGAATAGTAACCCTTGTTGATGCACTGTGAGTGACATCTTTTGTAATTTATGGGCTGTAAGAGCCATAAATGTTATCAAAGTCATGCTTGACAGATGACTTGAGATGAAATAACTGATGATTGTGAAAAGTTAGGCCTGCTACATTTTAAGTATTCTCATATATAGCTGTGTTATTGTAAGATGATAAGAATACTGAATGTACCTAACTAATTAAGAGAAATAGTGAGAGGAATTGATGTAGATTCTTGTAGTCCGTCATTCCTTCACTAAAAGAGAAATGGTGAGAGGAATTGATGTAGATTCATGTAGTCCATCATTCCCCACCACACAGTCGAAGAGGTGAGATACATCCCTGCACTCCCTTAAAAACATAATCAACAACGTAGTATATCTGTTAGAGTTATCTACGAGTTATTTGATTGATATTACTTTGAATAGCATAGAAGTTCTCATATTTTGATATTGATTGAACTCTGCTTATCATTAAACTGCTAGTGAATACCTTGAAGGCTTTTATTGCTTAGTTATTCCCTGCTTTGCTTATAAAGCTTCTAGTGGAGAGTTATAACTCTCGCTGGGGCAATTACGTATAATTGTCTCACCCCGTAGACTTCTACTTTTTAGGTGGTCGTCGAAGACGGAGGAACAAGAACTCAGGTGACCAATCCCAGCAGCATCAGGAGAAGTAATTATCTCAGGTGGAGATCTAGCCTGCTTCATGGTGTAGTATAGAGTCAGTCTTATGTGTCCTCTGTACTCTCAGGTCCTGGAGTGTTTTGAGTATGAATTCTTGAGAAGTTTTGTATCATGTTGTATATAATTACTCAAGAAGTAATTGTCAGTGATGTAAACAGTAAAATCCTTTTTCTATGGAAAAGGTTTGAGGTTTCAAGCGCTTGTCTCAAAAAGTTTTAATTTCTCGTGATTTTTGGTCTTCCGCTGTTTACCGATTGCTTCCGCACATTATTAAATCAGGATTAATTCGTGGTTTGGAGATCGGAGCCCACAATCTTTGTGCAAGTATACGCATTTCTTATATTCTTCTATTACTGCCAAGTATTAGTTTTATCTTATTGCTAAGATATGATGAGAGGTATATAAAAAGACACGTAGGCGTACTCAGTACAATATTCATGAAATATTGTGCTGATGTGTACCGCATGTAATCTTTTGTTTAGGTTGTGGTTATGCTCTTGAAGATCCAGGATAGTTGAGAGTTGTGTGGCGAGCTGATGTACAGGTGGCCCTGTTGTCTTAAGATCCTGTAGTTTAGTGGTAGTACATGTATATGTATATATTGCTGTTCAATATGTAATATCAAATGTTGTAACAATTCAAGTTGTAATTATATGTTGAATGGTGAACATGTGTGTATGGTTTTATTATTGTTCATGTACATGTGCTACTGTTGTTCCTTCTGACTCCCTTGAGTTTCTTCTTCTTAGCCTAGTGTGGGATGTTTAAATTGGGATTCTCGCTGAGGTGAGGGTTTCAATTTGGACGTCTCACATTAGATTAAGTTTTAGAAAATCCGGGGACGTCATAGGTGGTATCAGAGCATGAACAATAGCAAAGCATGGCATGTGCTCAATATGCAACACAAAACTAAAGAACCTTGAACTTAATAATCTTTAGGGTTAGATTAGTCGTCTTTTAGAGACTAGATCTGACCTAGCCTCTAGGATTAGCACATAGATGTCCGAGAACTAGGCCTAGACTAGTGCTTGTTGTGTAGCAAGTCTTTAGATGTCGTTCTTTCCTTATAGTGCAGCGGTATGGGACGTTGCATTATTTGGAAATGATGTGGATCAAGGGAAGAGAAACCCTAGACATATGGCGCTCGTTGTCTAGAGTAGCTACACTAGTCTACCCCGTGTTCTCAACCTTTTCACTAGTTTTCATGACACTGGACTCTCTACTATGTGTGGGACACTCGTTTCAGGATTTGGTTTTTTATTCCAAACGGATCGAACCTCGATAGTTTTCTCTGACGCTTGTTTTATCAGAGAAAAACTATATAATATTTTATTATGTATATGTATTACAAAAATGTGTCCCCACACATGTACGAGTAGGAGGTGATCATGCAACCTAAGTGAAAGTGAATGACATCAATCTAGAAGAGAGAGTAGTTCTAGATTAGATGTCTAGAGCCTTTTTGATATATATGATAGACAGAATATATGAAATAAGTTTTGATGATATGATGTAAGTCTTATACAAATGACATAATATGGTTATGATGGTATATGTTTGTCTTTGAGGACTTAAGTTCGTCTTAAGGATGCAAGATGAGTTCTGATGATGTAAGTAAATAGGCTTTATGAGATAAGATATGTTAAGCTAAGACAAGGTTGTGAGTCAGCATGAGCCTCAAGCTCTTTTACAAAGGATGACCTCTAGTGTTAGGACCAGTTTTGGGGTTAGCTCATGAGAGAGCGAGACCTACAGGGAGAAGGTCAGAGAACCTAGACTCCACGATATGAGAAATATGAGATATGTGATATGATATGTCCTAAACTAGACTACTCCTGAGTGATTGAGATGAGTTACTTTATGCATGATTCCTATAGTTATCTCAAACCCTATATATCCTTGGGAGTACCAAACCCTAGATACAGAGAGAGGCTGGTTATATGTACATATGTGAGTATGAATATGAGAACCTGCCATTTAGATGAGGGAGACAACCCAAGACCCTGGAGGAGGTAGCTATGTTAGTTTTTGTGAAGCCTCATGCTCGAGTTGATGGTTTCCCACAAAGGAATCTAGTGGTGTATATAAGAGAGTTCTGGGTAAGCATGTTTCATGGGTAGAGACATATGAAGAGGATGTTGTAGCATGTTTTGGTTTGTGCTTATGTGGCTAAAGATTGTGAAGTTGATGACTAGTTCCAGTGAGGTAATCCGAGAACCCTATACTAAGAGGAAAGATAAAGTATAATCATATGAGATACTCATAAGGTTGAGTTAGCTCAGAGAGACTGAGCATAGTGCTAGCCCCATGGTATGGGTTAGAGGAGCCTCATTTAGACAAGATAAAGTTTTGATATATGCTTAACAAGCTGCTCACATAAGTTTGTTTAGCACAACCATAATATAATGTATGTAAGGATGTGATCTAATCTCATGACGTTATATATAGACATGATATGATGGAAACCTAGAGATGGTTTAATAAATGTTAATGCATAGATGGTTAACCATATACATGAATAATGATGATAATGTGATAATGTTGGTTAATCTTGTGATGGAATCACTAGTAAATGTTTTAATATATTATTAACAATGAAATGAGATCAAAAGAATGAAACATGTTACATGAGGTGTTAATCATAGTGCTTAAAAATGATAAAAATATAGTTTGAAAGTTATCACAACATAATGATTATAACACCTTGATATGATCTAGATGAATAAAGTGGGTTAACTACAGTTAATACCCTCCTAAAAGGCATATGTTAATGTTAAACATGTTCCAATATTATCTCAATAAAATGTTGATGACACCTTGATATAATGGGTGACTTGGGTTAACTCCTTTGGAACATGATAATTTGATGAAGGAATCCTAATGCATGGCTAAAGATAAGGAAGAAAATCTAACATATGAGATATGTAAGGACATAACCTAAGCTTCTAAACCCTTGCTTGAGCCTTCTATGGAGTGAGGTTTCACCCTTGATGCCTTTGAAACCTCCTAATAGTGCTTTGGATACATGGTTTTAGGTAACCTTTGTAGATATGTTACCCATAGAATTCTACCTATATGTGGATGAAGGCAAGATAATGTTTTTTTGTGTGGAACTATAAGTATGGTTTACTTTTGAGGACGAAAGTTCTTTTAAGATGTATATGATGTGACAAAGTGGTTTTTCTGGCTTAATTTCGAGGACGGAATTTCTTTTAAGGTGTGTAGGATGTGATGGAGTGGACTTTTAGAATCCTAAAATGTCAAATGACACAAGTGAAGCCATACATGTTGAGTTGTTTGGGAATCCTAAGTGTCCTAATTCTTGGGTGTTGTTTGATGTTGACATCATCATTATGATCCACAAGGTTATGCCCTTTTGAAGTACATAGTTGTTTTGTCAAATAGCTCAATCTTAGAACTGATGGGATGTGGTTTGGGTGATGATAAACCTATGGTCCTCATTTTATGATTAATTGAGGTTCCTAGTCAAAGTTATCTAAGTTTCGAATATGATGAAGAAGTAGGTGTTTTCAGGTCTAAGGTTTTAATTAGTCATAGCCTTAAGCTTGACGTCACCTTGTCATGTGCCCTTATGGCTTGCGAGCCACAGATCAGCCTAGCGATGTCCCTAATTCTGTGCATCTAATATGATCATATGACTAAAGACATACATCTAGGTAGTCCATAATATATCTATCCTTCGTAAAAGAGATCCAAAGTTAGACGTGGGATGACTGTGGTCTCACTCACGAAGCCATGATCACTATGGACGTGTGTCGAGGGAACGTGCAGTTAGTTGTCTCGCCTCCTGAACGGCTTGCTAACCTCTTAGTGGGAGAGTAACTAGAGAGAACCAAGCCAGACATCATCTTCAACCTCTTCAGCTACTGTAACAGAGTTGGATCAAGAGGGGCTCTAGCGAGCCTGAGCTATAGTGTCCACCGAGGTCGGGGTGATGCTCACCGGTGGTGGTGAATCTGTTATGATGAGAACATGAGTAAGAAAGGGGTGAGGACAAGCCTCACAACGGCAGTGTGGGATCGCAATAGTGCATCATCTAGCATGGCTTCCAGAGAGGAGGAGCTTTGCTCTATTGATTTGGTCACCATCACGGATCCCTGGAGGCATCACTCCCCTTTAGCTCGGTGTCATCGTTCCAGGTCGAGCGAGAGGAGCCGATGCGGCTCGCAGAGCATAGCAACGTGAACAGAAGCCTTGCTGCAGGAGAGACCTCTGTGATGCAGCTAGCGGACCAAGGAGGAGGACAAAGGAGTTGATCCCTCACTGGAGCCCTGCTCCACGGTGATGACATTGGGTGAAATGTCACACCTGCGAGCCAACGCCGAGATCGTGAGGAGAGAGGTGGAGCTGGTGGTGCACAATTGCTTGCCGGAGCGTGTAGCAGCGAAGGCGGGTCTGGAGCAGGAGCACGAGCTCCTACAGACATAGAGCAGCACCAAGAATAGACGCAGTGCCCAAGCATTTGCCCTCGGCATCAAGCAGAGGCTGAGGAGGAGGAGATGGGTGCCTACTGCTCACCAAAACAGAGTGGCGGCGGCCCTCATTCCCGCCAAGAACGGAGTCTCCTCAAGCGGATGCTATGCGGTGAACCTAATCATGCGATGCCGAGAAAGAAAGGAAAAGAGGAGAGCGGACGAATTGCCAGGATAAACCCTGAACCGGACGGCTCAAGCAAAGGAGCAACGAGCCCCCACAGGGCCACGTGGCGTGATCCAATTGCCCGGATGAGGTAAATAATCAGAAAATGCTCAGTTTTTCAATAAATCGTAGTAATTAGTAGGAATGTCAGAAAAATACAAATGTGGTACCAAACTTCTCAAAAAAATGAGTAGAACACATTTAAAGAAATATATCATGCTTTTGATGCACGAATATCAGTGATATCTCATTAGTTGTGAAATATTTAATTGATGGATAATAAATATCAAACGTTGGCCTAAAATTATGAGAATATGTCAATAAATGAATATTCACTCTTATAATCCAGTGGATGTCAGTGATCATGATGTTGATGAACGAAAGCATGTAATTTACTTCATATGGCTAATTAGGGCTAATAACCCTAAATAAAATGTATTAAATACATACATGCTCAATAAATGATGAAATTTATAGAGTAAGTTCATATCAGTAATCTAAAGCTAAGATGTAAATCGAATATCAGTTGGATGCATATAATTCATGTTATATGAATATGACCCGTAATACATGCGATGTAACCCTAATTCGAGTAATACATTTAACTTAGGGTTGATATGTATAAATAATGATATGGAACTTGATATTCAGATTATGTATCCTAATCTGGAACATAACATCAGTAACATAAATCCCACATCAGGATGAAGATAAGACAAGTAGTAATGTATATATATATATATATATATATATATATATATATATATATATCCTAATGAAATAGGCAAACCCTAAAATGGATATAAATAGGGTTAATGATGATGAGAACCTGATGATCGTATGTGATCGTATCTTAACCAGGGTTTGACCAAGATTAGAGTTGACATGAGTAATATGTGATTAGGATATCTCTTTGGAAGGTACGCCATTACCTCTTACTTGGCTTATTATATATTATGCTTGCGTTATATGGTAGTACAAACTTGGCATATGATATTGATTGAAATGATTGTTCTTGTATGATATGTTGCATGATTTTTGATACTTATTGCTATGAATACATGAAACATAAGATATCTGGTCCATTATATGATAGCACTAAATCTCTTTGGTAGAATAGTGCATTGATGAAAGTACTAAATCTCTTTGGAAGAATAGTACATGTGAGCACTAAATCTCTTTGGAAGAATAGTGCATTTATGAAGTACTAAATCTCTTTGGTAGAATAGTACATGTGAGCACTAAATCTCTTTGGTAGAATAGTGCATGTGGTTGATTGAGTTTTACATATAATGGAAAATGTGTGCTTAAAATATGTGTTCTCTTTTGTTGATGAACATCTTTGTGCAAGTATACGCTTTTCTTATATTCTTCTATTACTACCAAGTATTAGTTTTATCTTATTGCCAAGATATGATTAGAGGTATATAAAAAGACACGTAGGCGTACTCAGTACAATATTCATGAAATATTGTGCTGACGTGTACCGCATGTAATCTTTTGTTTAGGTTGTGGTTATGCTGTTGAAGATCTAGGATAGTTGAGAGTTGTGTGGCGAGTTGATGTACAGGTGGACCTGTTGTCTTAAGATCCTGTAGTTTAGTGGTAGTACATGTATATGTATAGTTTGTTGTTCAATATGTAATATCAAATGTTGTAACAATTCATGTTGTAATTATATGTTGAATGGTGAACATGTGTGTATGGTTTTATTATTGTTCATGTACATGTGCTACTGTTGTTCCTTCTGACTCCCTTGAGTTTCTTCTTCTTAGCCTAGTGTGGGATGTTTAAATTGGGATTCTCGCTGAGGTGAGGGTTTCAATTTGGACGTCTCACATTAGATTAAGTTTTAGAAAATCTGGGGACGTCACAAAATCCTTAATGAACCGCCTATAGTACCTGGTGTGTCCCAAAAAACGTCTCACTCCAGTTATCAAAATAGGCAGTGGGATTTTGATATTTCCTCAATCTTTCTAAGTTTAACATCAGTTCCTTTCTCAAAAAAAAATTGTCCCAAGACAATGCCTTCTCTTACCATGAAATGGCACTTTTTCCAGTTCCGAACTAATT
Organism: Alisma plantago-aquatica; assembly: GCA_963693085.1. NCBI lineage: Eukaryota > Viridiplantae > Streptophyta > Magnoliopsida > Alismatales > Alismataceae > Alisma > Alisma plantago-aquatica. The sequence goes on along the minus strand of OY856412.1, from coordinate 784,413,123 downwards.
GTTTTCCTTCACATCTTTGTAGGACTCTAGCTAAGTTTTTTGAGACATTGGTCAAATTTGGATTTATATATAGAGAAATCATCCATAAACACATCCATTATTCCTCCAAGAAATCTGATAACATAGAGACCTTGCATCTCTGGAAGGAGTTTGGTGTGTTGCATAGACCGAATGGCATTCTCCAAAAAGTGTAGGTGTCATAGGTACATGTGAAGGTTGTCTTCTCTTGATCATTTGGATGAATTGTCACTTGGTAGAAACCCAAATACCCATCCACAAAATAGAAATAAGAGTTATGTGCCAATCTTTCCAGAACCTGATCAATAAAGGGTAAGGGGAATTGTCTTTCCTTGTGGCCACATTCTATTTCCTATAGTCAATACACATACGCCAACCTGTGACAGTAAGCGTTGCCACTTCATCTCCATTCTCTTCTTTTACAACTGTCATCCCTCTTTTCTTGGGTACAATGAGGATCGAGCTGACCCAGTTGCTATCACTGATAGGGTAGATAATTTAGGCATCACGTAGTTTTATGACTTCCTTCTTGACCACCTTATTTATCATTTGGTTTAGTTTTCATTGTGGTAAACTAAAATCTTATTTGTGTCTTCTAGGTTTATCCTATGCATACACATAGTTGGCATAAGGCCCTTGATATCTTCCACAGAGTACCCTATAGCTTTCTATGTATCTTGAGCTCATTTATCAATTTCTCTTCTTGGTCTTCTGTCAAGGTGGAATTTATAATGATGAGATTGCTTTACTAATCATTGAGAAATTCATAATTTAATCCCTCAAGGAGTTTCTTAAACTCGGGTTTTGGCTTATGTGTTTCCTTTTCTGCTGGAAATTGCTCTAACGAAGCATACTTTATAGTCTCTATAGTCCCTTCTTCGTCACTACAATCTTCCTCTGATTGGTTTAAGTAATCCATAATTTCTACCTCAAGATCTTCCATATTGGGGTTTGGGTTGTTCAAATCTTGCATGAGAGGATCGACAATGGTGTGATCTTCTTCCACTTCCTCACAGTACTACTTGTAGCTATTCATGAAGTAGACCAATTAGAATAGTGAGGGTCCCCTCATAATGTCTTGGGCTTGAAAATCAATGTGGTCATTTCCAACACAGAGAGTGATGATTCCTTCTGTGACATCAATTAAGTCTCTTCTAGTGGCAAGAAAATGTTTACCAAAGATCATGGGACATGTGAGGTCCTCTACAATGTCAATCACTACAATATCACAAGGTATTAAGAATCATCCTAGACAAATAAGAACATCTTCCACGAACCCCACATGTTTTTTGAACATATGATCTTCCATTTGAAGTCTCACTCCCATTTTCACCATGTCGGTGAGTCCTAGTCTATGAATAAGGTCAGAGGAATTAGACTAAAATTGGCTCTCATATCTCTGAGTCCCTTTCTCTCTATATTATCTCCAACATTAAAAGGGATAGTGAATGCACAAGGGTCCTTCGTCTTTGTTGGAATCTTCGCTTGACGAAGGAGGTGGAAATTCTAGACAATTGCATTATCTCAACATGATCTCCTCTTCTTCTTTTTGTGATGAGGTCCTTGAAAAACTTAGCATAGGTAGGCATTTCATTGATGGAGTCTAAGAAAGGGAAATCTAGGTGTAGTTTCTTCACGAATTCCATAAACTTCTCGTACCTCTTATTAAGATGGGCTTTTATTATCTTGTACAAAAAGGGAGCCTTTTTGGAATATGGGTTTTTATTGGAAAAAACTTCTTCTACTGGATATGAACCCCTTTCTTTTATAGATTTCTTCCCCTTTCCTTTGTCTTTAGGCTTATCCTTCTTGGTAGACTCTCCCTCTTCAAGCACTTCTTCCACTGTTGTTGGTTTAGGTTGCATTTCTACTAGCATCATTTTCTCTATTATCCTCCCTTTGCTGGTTCTCTAATACTTCTCTAGAGATAAGGGTGGGAATCTTTGCAGTCTCAATGTTAGAGGGAATCTTTCCTTAAGGGTCATTTATGAGTCCAGACAGTTGTGCCAATTGTTGGTCAATTTGCCTTCAACGAGTCTACATTTCAGCCATTTGGGTGTGCATTGTGGTCAAGATGCATGAGTTGGTGATATCACTTTGAGTTAGATGGTCATTCAATGAAACTAGCCTTTTCACAAAGTCAAATAGTTGAGACATCATGTCAGGCTAGTTGCTTCTCCTTGTTTGGCTTTGATCTTGATTTTTTCGATTGGTGTTCTTGTATTGGGTTGTCCTTATCCTTGTCCTTGATGGTTACTTCAATTTTTTTGGTAGCTGATGGTTCTAGTGAACATGCTTTGCCCTCCTCCTTTCCCAAATCATGTCTACAATTTAGGCTAACCGCTCATTTGGTGAGAGTTTTTAGCAGCATCTTTATTTCCATAACTGAACCCGGGGTGATCTGGTCTCCTAAAGATTACATAGACAACCTACTCGATCTCACCTTCATCACTCTTGTTGTCATCTTTTGGTTGGTGTAGATACAAATATTGACATTGTGTCCTCCTTCACCATAGGTGACACATTTCATAACTTTCTCAATCTTGTCCTTCCCCTTTCCTCAAGTATCCTTCAACTGTTTAACATGTAGAGCAATCTTCGATATTTGGGAAGTTATATTTTCCACAGACTTGGCCTCGACAGACGGTTCATTAGAGTTTGCCCTATTCATTGAACCCCTGTCACTTCTCTCATAATCCATGCCTGTTTATAGTGCCACTATGTTATCTATGATCATCATAGTCTTCTTTGGCTTCTTGCCAAGTAAATCACTTCCAGCAATGACATTCGGTGAAGTTCATTCTGCATACGTTAATAATTATAGAATGTAGTAAAAATTAAATCCTTATCATAATTGTGATGAGGGAAATCCCTATGATATTTTTGAAATCATTCCCATGCTTCACGAAGATTCTCTCCAGGCTTCCGTGAGAATCCAGTGATCTTTTGTCAATTTATAATGGTTTTCTTAATGAAGTAGAACTTTTTGATGAAAGCATCAGCTAGGGGTTCCCATCCACTAATGGATCTATGAGGCTTCCTAAGATATCAGGATAGTGCTTTTTCCTCCAAAGAGAAGATGAATCCTTTACAATATATATATATATATATATATATATATATATATATATATATATATATATATATATATATATATATATATATCTTCTTGAGGTACCCTCTTCATCTTATTCATGTCATGGATGTTCTTAAAGGCATCAAGATGATGATAGGAATTCCCATCTTTTAAGTTACCCCTAAATGTTTTGATTTGGATTATGTAGATGACTGTTGGTTTCAAGTCAAAATTTGTAAGACCAAAACTTGGAATGGCGATGGGGCATCTAGATTCGTTAGCTCTAGTTGCAGACAAATCCCTAAGGGGGAAACCTTGTTCTTATTCTTCATCTTCTTCTATGTTGTTTATTATTTCATTCCTAATCATTTTTTCATTCAACTCACTCCTCATCACTTGGCAGTGGAGGTGATATTAAAATAGGAAAAATGTCTTCAGCTAGTTGGTTGGGGTTGTAATCCTCAAATTCAGATTCTTGGTCAAGTGGAGGTATAACAACTCTTCCACTCGAACTACCTCCACCTTGAAGCCCTCCCCTATGAGGTGGCATGATGGCGCCAAGGTGGGTTGTTGCACTTTCTTAGTCACCTAAAATAGTTCATACATTCAAGTTAGGAACTGGACTAGTTTAATGAAATATTCAAGGTAGTCATGAGATGATGGATTAAAATTTTGTGCACTCAATTATATCACTAGACTTGAGGTACATGTGTATGGTGAGTAGAGTCGTGTTCATAATAGTGTCGTTTTTCCTTATCCTTGAAAACAACACAAAAAAGTTGACCAGCCTAAATCATACGACCAAAATGGAGTGGATTTAGAGTAGTCAAACTCTTAAATTTATAACTTGACACTCAGGCGGCCCACAACTATTTTATGCGATTTGATGTAGTATTTGGGGTTGATATACATGGAAAAGGATGGTGGGTGTTAAGAACATAGAATCTTTGCTCAGTTACACCAACCAAGAAGGGGTAAATTAAGATGGTGTTCCTTATAAAAATATGTTACTCGAAACAAACAAAACAAGTAAATGAAAGAATTGATAATGCAAAATAAAAGAATAAAAGCAAACAAGCATGTGTTAACAAGATATGGAAGGGAACTTGCATCTAGATTCATCAACTAAGATTTCGCACCAACATGCAATAATTCACCCATAGTATACCCTTAGCAAGATTACGAGAAACCATCATAGATGTATATTCCTTCGAATCTTGAGCTTAGGATAGATCTAGATTATAACATTGTCTCTCTCTTGATATGTCAAAAATAATTTGGAAAATAACCACATAATCATGTGATTTAACATTCCAACATTCTCATGCATTCATGCAACTCCACAACACTTAGATAGAATCAGGACTTCTCTTTCGAAGCTCTAACCATCAAAAATAACAAGATGATAGCTAATCATACAAGTGAAACGTTAAGAATAAGAGTATGGAGATAATCTTTTCTAAGAGCATATATATTCAAATGGATGTAAGTATATGCATGCTGGGATAGCCTTAGTGGATACTCCCAACTGAAGCCACGAGTTTATTTTTTCACGTTGACGAGAAACATTACTGATTTACAAATTATAGAAGACATAACACACTGATAAAGAAAAGAAGGAGAAGATGAAGGTGAAGAGAGCAGGTGTGACTAGGGGGTGAGGGGATACATTGACTACAATAATAGAATGGCCACAACCGTTGGTATGTAGCTCCTTGTAGGGTTTTAGATGGAAGCGGTCAAGGCTTGCTATTTGTCCTCCTTCCTTCATCGGAGTACATCGAGTAAGCGGGTGGGGATGGAAGGGGTCATAGACTCCTAGGACTTTCTTCCTCTTTGTCCACCAACTGATGGTAGAGGCCAGGTTGGAGGAATTTTCCTTCTCCAAAAGCACTTCCTGGTCCTTTTTTAAAAACTCTTTGGGTGAGTTCATAGGGGTCCTCTATTTATAGGACTCGGTGTAGTGTCTTAGGGGCATACTTCTACTTGCATTGCAAGTATCTAAAATGTGTGCCTCGGGGCATGTGAGTAACAGTTCTGAATGACCACTCTCTCAGAGAGGCCATCAGCCACCTAATCTCTCTATATATATGTATAACTGAAAGTGTAATCTTAGAAAGTGTAACTGAAAGTGTAATCTTAGAAACCATGATGTGGTGGAATTAGGGTTTGTAACCCTAATCCCTAGTCCAAACATGAGACAACCCTAAACCATAGTTTAGGAGCGCATCTAGTTTTGTTTAATGTAATGTGAATACATGGTGACACATATGCAGTATGCTTGTTTTATATTATGTTGATTGAATGCTTTTTGATTGGATGTTTGGATGTACTCTTAAAGTACATGTGAAATATTTTGCATGGTTCTGCGAAGGCATAAGGTACATGGTTATGCTTATTAATACTTGTATTGAATTATGAGATTGTTAATGTTTCTCGATGGGGTTGAATGACAAATAAACTACTTTCTTGTTTATTTACTTCCTGTGAATTATAAAGTTCCTATGAGTATCATGCAAAGTAAATAATACTATTTTGAACCCTGGGTTAGACTGATCTTAAGGGTAATGAACATGAGTCCCAGAGGGACAATGATTACACCTGAGGTAGTTGACCAGATATGCGTTAGAATATGAAAACATGTTTATGTTCTTATATGCAAGATAAAGATGTTTGCTTATATGTTACTTGGGATTATTGTTTGAACCCACATACCAGTATAGCAATATACTGATTGTGTATTTGTTTTTCGGTGTTTTATGTATCAGATATACTTGATTCATGGACATGAGGGTATAGATAAAGATGTTGAAGACACTATAATTTCATCATGAAGGTTTAGTCTTAATGGTTTATCTTCACACATATAAAAGTTAATTCTGTCTAAAAGTTATGTAACTCCTTAGAGGAGCTTTTTATGTAAACATGTAAATATTTTCTCATTAATGGAAATTGTTTACTTTTCTGTATTATTTCTTGAATCTGATCCTAGAATTTATGAGTGACGATTCGCAACTTTAAGGTCTTTTAGACACTCAAAAGTGCGGGTCGTTACATTTGGTATTAGAGCACAGATTCATAAACTAATACCTAATAGTCTATAATTTCAAATCATCCTTAGAGGTTTAAGAGAAAAATTAGTAAAGCCTAATGTGTCTTTTAGGTTTCTCATCTCACATTTTCATCTACTTCTCATATGTTTACTTAATAAACTATGAAAATAAATTTTTAATTAGAGAAGTAAAATGTGAAAAGATGTAACCTTTCATGTAGGTCCCTCTAGAGAGGGTAGATACTAGAAAGATACATGTTTGGGTAAACCCTTTCATAGAGGAAGGACTTGGAATATGTGTGAAAACTCTAGAGAGTCTATTGACAGGAAAGAGTGTTGTCCCTAACCCTAACCCTAAAACCTTTATCTTAAATAATGAACATGGTGTGGTGGTATGGGACACTACTCATGTGAATCTTGAAATCAGGAATAAGAAGATAAAGGGAATGGGTGTAGGTGACCCAGTCTCCCATGCATGAGTGCATGAGGAGCATGACCCTTAGGTAAGAGGTCTTAATAAATATATTGTGACGATCTTCTTGTGAATCGATATTAATGAATGCGGAAGTAATTAATTAGCAGTGAAATTACAGAAAGTCACTAAAAATTAAAACTTTTTGTAAAGAGAACCTCAAACGGTAAAACTCTTTCATAAAGAAACAAGTTAAGTTATTTACAAATGATTCATTAGTACATCTCTGTATTAACACATCTTGAGAGTCATAACGCTGACTGCTCTGTCAAACTATACATGAGCAGTATACAAAAATCATGAGGCATTTAAGCCAAAAATCTCAGATCTATATTAAACCATTTACTGACTCCTAGGACCTGAGAGTACAGATATGACACATAGGACATTCTATACACACGACCTAACAGATAGTGACTCCACATGTGGATCACTACTGTCTTTGATGTTGCTGCTGCTACTGTTGCTGTTCACCCACTGAAGGGTTCCTTCGTCCTCGGCGTCTACCTAAAAAGTTGAATCCCATGGGGGTGAGACAATTGAATAATTGTTCCAGTGAGAGTTATAACTCTTTGCCATAAGCATTTTTATTGCAAATAAATGAATAACACTAAGCAGTAGAATATAAATATTCAACAACATGTAAATTACTAAATAAAGCAATATTCTTTATGTAATCATTTCAATTATAATTTGATTAAAGAACAAGTCATTCATTTAATAAGTAATATGAAGAACATTTATATAATTTATCCAACTGGGACTGAATGAACAATGTATCATCAATCATTGTTTCTCGTAGTTCAACCTAAGCAATTATGCTACACGGTTGATTACGTTTTCAAACATATTTATTCCCTGAGGAGATGAGATATACCGCTCATACTCCAACTGACCATTTTGAAATCGCAATCGGTACCATACATAGGTCATCAGAAGAGCCGGATTTCTATGACCTCATCTTCCTCAGTCAGTGTGAGGATCATCATGCAGGACATCTCGTGTCTCTGCCATAATAGCCTTCCAGGGTATTCTGGAAACTATGATGTTAGAGTTACAGTGGCATGTTGTACTCTCTTCGCCATTGAGGGATTTCTTGTCTATCTCACATCGATGCGGCATTAACAACATCATCGAGAGATTAGTGATACATCATCCCATCATAAACATATAATGAAGGATTAAGAGATTGAATTTTAATCTGACATCAATTCCTTCATTAGGATGTAAGGATATTCGCGCCCATAACCCCCACATACGCAAAAGTATGCTCTCTAGGAGTTCCCTTAGGAAAACTTGTTTCACCATCATTTAACTTCTGACGATGATGGATCTATGGTTAGGGCTCTACATGGTATCATTATACTTGATTATTTAAGTACATTATGGCATTCTTTTAGCATCAGGCATGTTTTCAAACATAAACCATTAAAACAATTGCTATAAAGAAAGATTACTAATTATATCAAGTTCATTTCCCATCTAGTTATCATTGGGATATCAATCCCTAACCATATCATCATTATGATTCAAGAACATGGGTGTTCAAATCCTTGGTTCAGCAAAATACTTGTTACCAAGTAACATATTGCCATCAAGTCATTTCAATGTGAATATGATTGTAGGAATATAGATATTTTTTATGGCTCATACATCCTTTCAGTCTCATTTGTTACCTTTCACTAGGAAACATAGCATATCATTACTTTCAAGGCTTATAAAGTGCTTTTAATGAATATTGCATCATAGCTCTTACCTGGTTGTGCTCACTATTTCAGAAAAACCTACATGATTAATATAAATGATAACAGACACATTATTTCTATATCAGCACAATGTACAATAATGATAGCATCCCTATTGGTTAAGGTTTTACTTGCAAATCAACTCCAAGTTAAGTATAGAGCACCACAGCCGTCCTGCCAAGAATGATTGTGCAAGGGGAAGCCACCACGGCCGTTCTACCTTGCACGGTCGTGCTACAGAATATCACCATGACCGTTTTACACTTATGAAATCAATACTTCAAACCGATTAGGGTTTACTATTCATATCACATCACTCAAGGTCAGAGTTCTTATTTAGCATACTCTGAATTGGGATTTACTATACTCATCACATCACCCTGGGTTAGGGTTTAGTTATCACATTAAATCATCATTGATTAGGGTTATTATTAATATCTCACCATTAGGGTTTACTATTCACCCTAAGTAAGAATGATCAACAAGTTACCTTTAATATAAGGGTTACCATGTCATCATTATGAATTAGGATTATGTCATCATCATATATTAGGGAACTCCCATTATTTCCCTCAATTAGGGTTATGATTCATTAACCATCATAATTAGGGTTTCATGATCTCACTAATCATGGATCATGCCCTAATTAGGCATTCATTCATATTGAGAGTTCATTGCTTGATTAACATTCATATAGGAAGTCTTTTCTCTCTCATCCCTTATATGATTTGATGCCTTCATCATCCTTGATTAGGCTAAGTCAACTCAACATTGACATCATGGGTTATGTCATTACTATTGTGATCACTAAAACTTACTCATTTAAAGAGTACTAATCACTCTATCCCATCAAGGATACCTTTATTATACTCACCTTTGATGTTAACATGCATTAATCAACTAATCACTTTTGTCCTTTAATCACTTCAAGTATCTACGAGGTTTAGATTAATCAACCACCAAACCATCCTGACCTCTAAAGCATCAAACTATCTTGACCTTCTCAGACCTCAAACGGTCTTGCACACTAAACCTCCAAACGGTCTAAGAGAGTTTGGACCTTCATGCGGTCTTGGTCTGCCCTTGAGACCATTTCGTAAAGTAGACCTTCAAAACCGTTTGCTAAAGTAGAGGTGAAGACCGTTTGGTCAAGTTTGACTTTGAAATTGTTTGGTGATGAAGACTGTTTGGTCATGTTTGACTTTGAAACCGCATGGACACAACCAACCTTGAAACCACATGAGACCAAACAGTTTGGGATCGTTTGGTCCCAAATGGTCTTGAGACCGTTTGGTCCCAAATGGTCTTGAGACCTTTTGGACCCAAATGGTCTTGATACTGTTTGGTCCAAACCACCTCAAAACTACAAGGACCAAAAAGTGTCTCAACAACTTCAATTGAATTAGGGTTTCCAATGTTGAACCCCTCAATCGATCATGCACATGTTATCCAATCATCAATTGAGTTAATTAGGTTAACCCTCAACTGATTTGACACTCAATTGACCCTCAACTGATCATCAATTAGGGCTTGGATCCATTGGGTTAGGTTTTGAAATCAATGACCCTTCAACATACTTCAATGTGAGTCTAATTGATTTGAAACCATTGAACCATCATTCAATTTAGTCATGACCTGACCCCAAACGGTCTTGGGATCATTTGGATGACCTCCAAATGATATTGAGACTGTTTTCTCAAGTCAACATCAAAAACCAACTCAACCAATTAAGATTTGATTCATTGGATTGATCACTAGGTCAACAATCAATTACACTTCAACTTGTTACCTTTAGATCTTCAACCACTTGACCATAGTCAACCCTAGACCTCCAAACAGTCTTGGGTGACCTCCAAACGGTCTTGGGATCGTTTGGATATTCTCCAAACGGTCTTGAGACCGTTTTCCCATTATTTTATCAAAAACACATTTAGGGTTTGGATACTAGAATTGGTCACCAAAATCAGCAATCGATTACTCATCAACTTGATATCATTGGACACTCAATTGGTCATCTATGCTTAACCCTAGACCTCCAAATGGTCTTGGGTGATCACCAAACGGTCTTGAGATTGTTTGGGTGATCCCCAAATGGTTTTGAAACCGTTTGGTTCACTCAACCCAAACTTCAACTTAATTCAATTATTGAAATCAACAATTGACCCGATTAGGGTTTAAATGGTTGATGGGCCTTTGATTGGTGAACCACTTGGAATTAGTTGATGATTGTTTATAGATTTTTGATCTAAATGTTTTTCAGCAGACCTACAAATGGTCAATGCCTGGTCAATGCCTCCAAACGGTCTTGGACCGTTTGCTTCTATGCGGTTTGGTTGAAACTGTTTGCAATGAAACGGTTTGAAACCGTTTGCTCCCAAATGGTTTGGGAAACCATTTGAGCAAGACTTGGAGACCATTTGATAAAGTAGTTTTTGGATAAACATAGAGATTAACATCATCATCTTCCACCTCTGTTCAAACAAGAACAGGGGTTGTTCTTCACGGAAATGATAGCAAGAACACACAAAGGTATCTAAAGAAGAAGTATAAGCTATGATTTTAGGAAAGAAGGATGCATTAACAATGCTTAAGGGTTAGAGTTATAAAACCCGCCTCTAAGACTGATCTAGAGGTCCAAGCTTTGTAGCTTTAATGGTGGATGAAGCTCCAGTGGTTGTCCAAGCTTCATTCTTCAAGTTTTGGATGGATAAGATGGCTAGAAAAGGAAAATGTGTGAAGGAAACCATGAATCCAACCTTGTTTTAGGGTTTTCCCCCCAAGAATCTGAGGTAGATGATGATCAAGAGTCACCTACAGGTTGATCGTCCTCCCTCTACTCCAGATCTCTTCCTTTGTCAGTCTAAGAAAGAATATAAGGCAAAGAACTAAGGGAAACGATCCCTTGCTTTGTTGAAAAGGATTCCTTTATATATTTATGGGTTTTCTAGGCAAGGAAAAGACTATTATTTCTTTTAATCCCCACTTGTTTCCACCACAACTTCCTCCATTCTTTGGATACGTGCCCACCCTCTAAAATCTTGCAAGACTTCTCACTTATCCAAGGTTTAAAGGAAAATACTAAGCATCTAAAAGAGTTATGTGTTAATATCCACCCTTATTGGATATTGCTTAATATATTATTAGTGTGAGTAGTTCCCACTCCTACCATGATATTTTTAGTGCCCAAGCATGACAAAAGCTCGTACAAACTATTTCAAACACATCCTCCAACTTTTGGTTGAAGGGCTCCATATTTAATATATTTCTTTTTACATTAAGTTATATTAAAGAGCCTTTTGTGCTTAAATCTTGATTACTCCAATATCAAGATTCTCTCTCCTCCATGATTATTCAAATGAGGCGCCCCTCTCATTTTATTTTCTCTAATTGATGCCAAGAAATATGAGAGATCCTCTAGAGGGTATATTTTACATGTTGGACCCTAGGTTTTGGGTAAATTGCACTTTACACCAAAACTAGGTTTTAAGGCACAAGGATTTCTCTACAAGCTATATCTTGATGCTCAAGCTTGTGGAATCCATATCAACAAATCATACTCATTCTTATGATGTCTCAACATCTGAGGAACATCTTATCATGTGCAATTTGCAAGTTAACCCCTCTACTTGGGTAATTTGCACTTTAGTCCAAAATTAACAAAACAATATTTCAACATTATTCAAAAAGGACTGAAATAGAAATATAGGTTCCTCAAAAGCCTTAATTACATTTCAAAGGATAAATACAACATATAATCACTCAATTAAGAAAAACCCCTAGGGTTAGTACATAACCCAGGTCAGGGATGTTACAAATCATCCACCCCTTATAAGGATTTCATCCCTGAAATCATTACAAAACATATTAAGAGAAAAGAGCAGGGTATTTCCTTCTCATCTCTTCTTCTAGTTCCCACATGGCTTCTTCAATTCCATGGTGATTCCAAAGGAATTTTACAAGACTTATGTCTTTCTTTTTCAGCTTTTTAATTCTTTTATTAAGGATTGACACAGGTCCTTCTTCATAAGACACATCATTATTCAATTCTACTTCCATAGGTTGCATAACTGATTCTGTATCAGGATGACATTTCCTAAGCATGGAAATGTGGAACACTGGGTGTAACATTTGCAACTCTGGTGGTAACTCTAGCTTATAAGCTACCTTTCCAATCCATTCAATGATTGGATAAGGCCCCATAAACCTAGGAGCTAACTTTCCTTTCCTTCCAAATCTAAGAACTCATTTCCAAGGTGAGACTTTGAGGTACACTCTGTCTCCAACCTCGAATTCTAAAGGCCTAGGATGCTTATCAACATAAGATTTCTGCCTACCCTGTACAGTCTTCAACTGTTGTTGCATTATCTTAATCTTCTCAGTGGTTTGCTACACAAGATCAGGACCTAAAAGTTGATATTCACCGGTTTCATACCAACATAGGGGAGATCTACAATTTCTACCATACAAAGCTTCATAAGGTGCCATGTCAATGCTATGTTGATAGCTATTGTTGTAGGCAAACTCAATCAAACTTAGGTGTAGGTCCCAACTTCCGGTAAACTGAAGAACACATGCTCTAAGTAAGTCCTCTAGTGTTTGTATAGTCATTTCTGACTGTCCATCAGTTTGAGGATGAAAGGATGTACTAAACCTTAATTGTGTGCCTAAAGCTTTATGAAGTCACTCCCAAAAATGACTCGTAAACTGGGGACCTCTGTCTGAAATAATGGTATCTGCAACCCCATGCAACCACACTATCTCATCTATATACAACTGTGCTAGCTTCTCAGCAGAAAAGGTTGTTTTGACAGGTAATAAATGTGTTTTCTTTGTCAACCTATCAACTATTACCCAGATGGAATCATGACCTTTGGTTGTTCTAAGTAAACCAACCACAAAATCCATGGTCACATGATCCCACTTCCACTGTGGTATAGGCAAAGGTTGCATTGTTCCTGCAGGCTTATGGTGTTCAGCTTTAACTTGCTGACAGACTGAACACCACATAACAAACTCAACACCGTCTTTCTTCAAACCAGGCCACCAATACATATCTTTCAAATTTTGATACATCTTGGTCCTTCCTGGATGCATAGCATACATTGAAGAATGAGCTTCCTCCAGGACTAACTTCCTCAAGTTATCCACATCTGGGACTATCATTCTACCATGATAACAAGCTACATGGTCATCTGAGTCATAGAAACCTTCTCGTTTCTCATTATCATACTCCGATCTAATATGTTGAACTACTTCATCAGCTTGTTGTGCCTCCTTAATCTGCTATCTCAGAGTAGGTTTTATGTGCATCTCAGCTAACAACCATGATAACAACGATACTTTTAACTGTACATTGTCTTGCCTTAAGGAGATAAGCATATCTCTCCTAGAGAACACCAAAGAATTCAACTGTGCTCTGTCTTAGACTGGTGTTGCTAATTTCCTACTCAAAGCATCAGCAACTACATTGGCCTTCCCTGGATGGTAATCAATTGTGCAATCATAGTCCTTGATTAACTCCATCCAGTGGCGTTGCCTCATGTTAAGTTCATTCTGAGAAAAGATATACTTAAGGTTTTTATGATCAGTGAAAATCTGGAATGTCTCGCCATAAAGATAATGTCTCCAAATCTTCAGGGCATGAACCACAACAGCTAGCTCTAAATCATGTGTCAGATAATTCTCCTCGTGTTTCTTAAGCTGTCGATAAGCAAAAGAAATCACTTGCTTATCCTGCATTAACACACATCCTAGTCTATTCTTAGAGGCATCACAGAAAACTATATATCCTTTCGCTTTCTTAGGTAACATAAGAACAGGTGCACTTGTCAACCTTTCCTTCAACAGCTGAAAAGATTGTTGACATTTATCACTCCAGGTAAAAGGAACATCCTTCCTGGTCAACTTAGTCAAGGGTAAAGCTATGAAACTAAAGTTCTTAATGAACCTCATGTAATAGCCTGCCAACCCTAAGAAACTTCGAATCTCCGTTGGCATCTTCGGTTGCTCCCATTGCAGGATAGATTCTACCTTTTTAGGGTCAACACGAATACCTAAAGCAGATATTACGTGCCCAAGAAAAGAAACTTCTGGTAACCAGAACTCACACTTGCTAAACTTAGCATATAACTTATGCTCTCTTAGCAAAGTTAGAGCCTGATGAAGATGGTGCTCATGTTGCTGAGCATCTCTACTATAGATCAAGATGTCATCTATGAAGACAACAACACACTGATCGAGAAAAGGTCAGAAACTTCTATTGATGAGGTCCATAAATGTAGCTGGTGCATTTGTTAGTCCAAAGGACATAACTGTGAACTCATAGTGACCATACCTTGTCCTAAAGGCAGACTTAGGTATGTCACCATCCTTAATACGTAGTTGATGATATCCCGACCTCAAATCTATCTTTGAGAAGATGGTTGCACCACACAACTGGTCAAAGAGATCATCAATCCTCGATAGAGGATACTTATTCTTTATTGTTACTTTATTTAACTGTCTATAATCAATGCACAACCGCATTGACCCATCTTTCTTTTTAACAAAGAGGACCGAAGCACCCCAAGGTGAAATACTCGATCTGATGAAACCCTTTTCAAGCCACTCTTGTAGTTGTTTCTTGAGTTCAATCATCTCAGCAGGCGCCATCCAATACGGTGTTTGTGCTATCGGTTGCGTGTCCAGAACTAGATTGATCTCAAAATCTATTTCTCGGGGCGGAGGTACACCTGGAAGTTCTTCAAGAAATACATCTTCAAATTCCCTAACTACAGGAACTTCAGCAGGGTTAGGACTTTCCATGGTGGTATCTACCACATGGGCCAAGAATGCATAACATCCTTGCCTCATCAGCTTCTCAACAACCATAGCGGACACAAGATGGGTTGGAAGAATCTTTCTATCTCCTTGAAAGATCCATGTGTCACTTTCATCAGTGAACACAGCTTGCTTGGACTCACAATCCAAGACAACCTTATACCTTTCCAAGGTATCCAACCCAAGGATTACATCGAATCCATGCACTCAAGTGGTATAAGATCCACTTGAATGCAATGTTCAAAAAAGAAGAGAATGTAGGGAGAACATACCTCCTGTAAAATAGCAGATCCCGTCAAAGGAGTGTCTAACAACAAACTATCTTCTCTATGACTTATTGTCATATTGTAGTCACGAATCACTCTTCGAGTGATAAAGGAGTGTGTAGCACCCAGATCAACTAAAACAGATACGACGCAAGATGTAGACGTATTAGAATTAAACAACTCCATCTGACATGCCACAACTCGAGGGTTGATCACTACATCAGGTAGATTCATCGTATAGAATCTCATCGTCGCATGTGGTTGATTCGGCACTCGATGACTTGGTGTCGATGATCCATCTTGGGACGCTTGTCCACGTACTCTAGCGTTACCTAGAAATTGTCTCCTTTGAAATCCTTGATGACTCTGCCTTTGAGGTTGAGTCACACTCACTTCTCTGGCTCTGCAATCTTTCATCAGATGTCCCATCTTTCCACATATGTAACAGCTTCTGTTCAGTTTTTGTGGTCTGGGTGGTCATGTAACTGACATAGATGTTGAGCTATGAGCTCCTTCTGGGGGTAGACTTCATCCTCTACCCCAATTTGATGTCCACTGCATCTGGGTACTGAATCTAGGTGGTGGTGTAGGTACAGAAAACCTCGGTTTCTTAAAACCTTTAGATGAGGATCCTTGGAACTGGGGATACATCCTCTTGTGCTTAGTTTGTCTCTTCTCTGAAACAGACCTCTCTATCCTCCTGAATGACTCCACAAAGGTAGCAAACCTTTCCCTATTCTCCAGGGCAGACACAGGGGTGGTCAACTCAGTGTTTAATCCTTTCTCAAAATGCCTAATCCTTTCTTCATCTGTAGCTTCCATATGCGGACAGAACCACAACAGTTTCATGAACTTAGCCTCGTATTCGCTAATGTTCATCGATACTTGTCTTAACCTCTCAAACTGAGAGATTTTCTCATCCACGAACGTCTTAGGGAAGTATCTGTTGACAAATTCCCGTCGAAAAACTTCCCATGCAATCTCCACACCAGGCCCTTTTTGTTCTTCCATGGTCCACCAATGACCAACACTCCCCTTGAGAAGATACACAACATGTCTAACCTTCTCAACTTTTCGGATGTTTAGGATTCTAAAGGCCTTTTCTAGTTCAGTTACCCACAAGTTAGCATCTGCTGGGTCGGCTGTTCTAGCATACATCGTGGCTCGAACCCAGTGTAGTCATTCAAATGTCTTGTCGGATCCTTTTCCTTCTGGCTGGGTAGGTGCCCTAGGTACTGGTATATGCATCCTATCAGTCATGTGTGTCATGGCAGTCATGAACTGCCCAAACATGGCTTGGAAGGATGGATTCCCCATTTCTACTGGATTGAACTGGGGTGGTTCAGGTACAAGTTCCTCCCTTTCTTGGTCTCTTGCACCTTCTCTAGGTGCAACAACACTACTCTCGGCAACGTGTTCCTCGTGTGATCCAGACATCTTTAGTTTTCTCTTCTCCTCCTAAATGAGCAGAAGACACTATCAGATATATTGGAAGACACTAGAACAACTCTACAACCTAAGTCCTATGTCTCTGTAGACTCAGCGAACCTAAAGCTCTGATACCACTTAATTTGTGACGATCTTCTTGTGAATCGATATTAACGAATGCGGAAGTGATTAATTAGTAGCGAAATTATGAAAAGTCACTAAAAATTAAAACTTTTTGTAAAGAGAACCTCAAACGGTAAAACTCTTTCATAAAGAAACAAGCTAAGTTATTTACAACTGATTCATCAGTACATCTCTGTATTAACACATCTCAAGAGTCACAACGTTGACTGCTCTGTTAAACTGTACATGAGAAGTATACAAAAATCTCGAGGTATTTAAGCCAAAAATCTCATATCTATATTAAACCATTTAATGACTCCTAGGACCTGAGAGTACAAAGACGACACATAGGACATTCTATACACAAGACCTAACAGACAATGACTCCACCTGTGGATCACTGCTATCCTTGATGTTGTTGTTGTTGTTGTTGTTGTTGTTCACCCATTGAAGGGTTCATCCGTCCTCGACGTCTACCTAAAAAGTTGAATCCCATGGGGGTGAGACAATTGAATAATTCTCCCAACAAGAGTTATAACTCATCTCCAGAAGCATTGTTATTGCAAATAAATGAATAACACTGAGCAATAGAATATAAATATTCAACAGCAGGTAAATAACTAAATAAAGCAGTATTCTTTATTTAATCATTTCAATTATAATTTGATTGAATAACAAGTCATTCATTTAATAAGGAATATGAAGAACATGTATATAATTTGTCCAACTGGGACTTAATGAACAATGTATCATCAATCATTGTTTCTCATAGTTCAACCTAAGCAATTATGCTACATGGTTGATTACATTTTTCAAACATATTTATGCCCTGAGGAGATGAGATATACCACTCATACTCCAACCGACCATTGTGAAATTGCAATCGGTACCATACATAGGTCATCATAAGAGCCGGATTTCTATGACCTCATCTTCCTCAGTCAGTGTGAGGATCATCATGCAGGACATCTCATGTCTCTGCCATAATAGCTTTTCAGGGTATTCTGGCAACTTCTCTATTAGAGTTATAGTGGCATGCAGTACTCTCTTCGCCATCGCGGGATTTCTTGTCTATCTCACATAGATGCGGCATTAACGACATCATCAGGAGATTAGTGATACATCATCCAGACACATACATATAATGAAGGATTGAGACATTGAATGTTTATCTCACATCAATTCATTCATTAGGACGTAAGGATATTCGTGCCCATAACCTCCACATACTCAAAAGTATGTTCTCCAGGAGTTCCCTTTGGAAAACCTATTTCACCATCATCTAACTTCTGACGATGATGGATCTATGGTCAGGGCTCTACATGGTATCATTATACTTGATTATTTAAGTACATTATGGCATTCTTTTAGCATCAGGCATGTTTTCAAACATAAACCATTAAAACAATTGCTATAAAGAAAGAGTACTAATTATATCAAGTTCATTTCCCATCTAGTTATCATTGGGATATCAATCCCTAACCATCTCATCATTATGATTCAAGAACATGGGTGTTCAAATCCTTGGTTAAGCAAAACACTTGTTACCATGTAACATATTTCCATCAAGTCATTCAATGTGAACATGATTGTAGCAATACAAATATTTTTCATGGCTCATATAGCCTATTAGTCTCATTTGTTACCTCTCACTAGGCAACATAGCATATCATTGCTTTCAAGGCTGATAAAGTGCTTTTAATGAATATTGCATCATAGCTCTTACCTGGCTGTGCTCACTATTTCATAAAAACCTGCATGATTAATATAAATGATAACATGCACATTATTTCTATATCAGCACAATGTACAATAATGATAACATCACTATTGGTTTAGGTTTTACTTGCAAATCAACTCCAAGTTAAGTATAGAGCACCACGGCCGTGCTGCCAAGAATGGCAGTGCAAGGGGAAGCCACCACAGCCATGCTACCTTGCGTGATCGTGCTACAAAAGATCACCACGATTTTTTTACACTTATGAAATTAATACTTCAAACCGATTAGGGTTTACTATTCATATCACATCACTCAAGGTTAGAGTTCTTATTTAGCATACTCTGAATTGGGATTTACTATACTCATCACATCACCCCGGGTTAGGGTTTACTATTCACATTAAATCATCCTTGATTAGGGTTATCATTAATATCTCACCATTAGGGTTTACTATTCACCCTAAGTAAGAATGATCAACAAGGTACCTTTAATTTAGGGGTTACCATGTCATCATTATGAATTAGGATTATGTCATCATCATATATTAGGGATACTCCCATTATTGCCCTCAATTAGGGTTATGATTCATTAACCATCATAGTTAGGGTTTCATGATCTCACTAATCATGGATCATACCCTAATTAGGCATTCATTCATATTGAGAGTTCATTGCTTGATTAACATTCATATAGGAAGTCTTTTCTCTCTCATCCCTTATATGAGTTGATGCCTTCATCATCCTTGATTAGGCTAAGTCAACTCAACATTGACATCATGGGTTATTTCATTACTATTGTGATCATTAAAACTTACTCATTTAAAGAGTACTAATCACTCTATCCCATCAAGGATACCTTTATTATAGTCACCTTTGATGTTAACATGTATTAATCAAATAATCACTTTTGTCCTTTAATCACTTTAAGTATCCATGGGGTTTACATTAATCAACCACCAAACCATGTTGACCTCTAAGGCATCAAACGATCTTGACCTTCTCATACCTCAAACGGTCTTGCACACTAAACCTCCAAACGGTCTAAGACCGTTTGGACCTTCATGCGGTCTTGGTCTACCCTTGAGATTGTTTGGTAAAGTAGACCTTCAAAACTGTTTGCTAAAGTAGAGGTGAAGACCGTTTGCTAATGTAGAGGTGTAGACCATTTGGTCAAGTTTGACTTTGAAACCGTTTGGTGGTGAAGACTGTTTGGTCATGTTTGACTTTGAAACCGCATGGACACAACCAACCTTGAAACCACATGAGACCAAAAGGTTTGGGATCATTTGGTCCCAAACGATCTTGACACCATTTGGACTCAAACGGTCTTGATACCATTTGGATCCAAATGGTCTTGAGACCATTTGGTCCAAACCACCTCAAAACCGCAAGGACCAAAAAGTGTCTCAACCACTTCAATTGAATTAGGGTTTCCAATGTTGAACCCCTCAATCGATCATGCACATGTGAGCCAATCATAAATTGAGTTAATTAGGTCAACCCTAAACTGATTTGTCACTCCATTGACCCTCAATTGATCATCAATTAGGGCTTTGATCAATTGGATTAGGTTTTGAAATCAATGACCCTTCAACATACTTCAATGTGAGTCTAATTGATTTGAAACCATTGAACCATCATTCAATTTGGTCATGACCTGACCCCAAATGGTCTTGTGATCATTTGGATGACCCACAAATGGTCTTGAGACTATTTGATCAAGCAACATCAAAAACCAACTCAACCAATTAAGATTTGATTCATTGGATTTATCACTAGGTCAACAATCAATTACACTTCAACTTGTTACCTTTAGATCTTCAACCACTTGACCATAGTCAACCCTAGACCTCCAAACGGTCTTGGGATCATTTGGATATTCTCCAAACGGTCTTGAGACCTTTTTCCCATTATTTAATCAAAAACCAAATCATTCATTTAGGGTTTGGATACTAGAATTGGTCACCAAAATCAGCAATCGATTACTCATCAACTTGACATCATTGGACCCTCAATTGGTCAACTATGCTTAACCCTAGACCTCCAAATAGTCTTGGGTGATCACCAAATGGTCTTGAGACCGTTTGGGTGATCCCCAAATGGTTTTGAAACCATTTGGGTCACTCAACCCAAACTTCAACTTAATTCAATTATTGAAATCAACAATTGACCCGATTAGGGTTTAGATGGTTGATGGGCCTTTGATTGGTGAACCACATGGAATTAGTTGACGATCGTTTATAGATTTTTGATCTAAATGTTTTTCATCATACCTCTAAGTGGTCAACACCTCCAAACGGTCTTCGACCATTTTCTTCTATGTGGTTTGGTTGAAACTGTTGGCAATCAAATGGTTTGAAACCGTTTGCTCCCAAATGGTTGGGGAAACCGTTTGAGCAAGACTTGGAGACCGTTTGCTAAAGTAGTTTTGGATAAACATAGAGATTAACGTCATCATCTCTTACCTCTATTCAACCAAGAACATGGGCTGTTCTTCACGGAAATGATAGCAAGAACACACAAAGGTATCTAAAGAAGAAGTATAAGCAATGATTTTAGGAAAGAAGGATGCATTAACAAATATTAAGGGTTAGAGTTATAAAACCCACCTCTAGGAATGATCAAGAGCTCCAAGTTTCATAGATTTAATGGTGGATGAAGCTCCAGTGGTTGTCTAAGCTTCGTTCTTCAAGTTTTGGATGGAGAAGATGGCTAGAAAAGGAAAACGTGTGAAGGAAACCATGAATCCAACCTTGTTTTAGGGTTTCCCCCCCAAGAATCCGAGGTAGATGATGATCAAGACTCACCTACAGGTTGATATTCCTCCCTCTACTCT
The DNA here is from genome assembly GCA_963693085.1 of Alisma plantago-aquatica. Taxonomy (NCBI): domain Eukaryota; kingdom Viridiplantae; phylum Streptophyta; class Magnoliopsida; order Alismatales; family Alismataceae; genus Alisma; species Alisma plantago-aquatica. The sequence continues at coordinate 784,391,569 of OY856412.1, read as the reverse complement.
AGAGCTCTTCCTTTGTCGGTCTAAGCAAGAAGATAAGGCAAAGAACTAAGGGAAACGATCCCTTGCTTTGTTGAAAAGGATTCCTTTATATATTTATGGGGTTTTTAGCCAAGGAAAAGACTGTTATTTCTTTTAATCCCCACTTGTTTCCACCACAACTTCCTACACGCTTTGGATATGTGGCCACTTTATAAAACCTTACAAGACTTCTCACTTATCCAAGGTTTAAAGGAAAAGATTAAGCATCTAAAAGAGTTATGTGTTAATATCCACCCTTATTGGATATTGCTTAATATATTATTAGTGTGAGTAGTTCCCACTCCTACCATGATATTTTTTGTGCCCAAGCATGAAGCAAGATTGTACAAGATATTGCAAACACATCCTCCAACTTTTGGTTGAAGGTCTCCATATTTAATATATTTCTTTTACATTAAGTTATATTAAAGAGCCTTTTGTGCTTAAATCTTGATTACTCCAATATCAAGATTATCTCTCCTCCATGATTATTCAAATGAGGCTCCCCTCTCATTTTATTTGATCTAATTGATGCCAAGAAATATGATAGATCCTCTAGAGGGTATATTTTACATGTTGGACCCTAGGTTTTGGGTAAATTGCACTTTACACCAAAACTAGGTTTTAAGGCACAAGGATTGCTCTATAAGCTATATCTTGATGCTCAAGCTTGTGGAATCCATATAACCACATCATATTCATTCTTATGATGTCTCAACATTTGAGGAACATCTTATCATGTGCAATTTGCAAGTTAACCCCTCTACATGGGTAATTTGCACTTTAGTCCAAAATTAACAAAATAATATTTCAACATTATTCAAAAAGGACTGAAATAGAAATATAGGTTCCTCAAAATCCTTAATTACATTTCAAAGGATAAACACAAGCATCTAATCACTCAATTAAGCAAAACACCTTGGGTTAGTACATAACCCAGATCAGGGATGTTACATATATGAACCCAATAGTTATATATACATGAAAATGAAAGGTTGAGTATAACCTGCTCAAACCCCTTATGTTGTCTCTTGAAGTTTGGTGATGGTAGCCAAGCCCCTGGAGGGGAAGGCCAATTTGGAACCAAGCCCTGGAGGGGAAGGTGACCCAAGTTTAATAAATAGATAGGGACCATGAGGGGGTATCCTAGAAATTGAGAAAACATGGGTTGATATGTTATAATGATAAACATTTTGCCTAATGGAAGAAAAAAAAGATATCTATGAAACCTTTATGGTTAGTGTGCCAACTTGGGGTGGGTCAACCCAAAGAGTGGGAAGATGACATATGAGGGAGGCAAAACCTAGATCTTAGGATCAGGTTGTGGCTAGAGAGCCTAACCTCCTCGTATGAGCCAAGAAGGCAGCCTAGGCCAGGACTTTCCCTTAAAGGGTAAGTGAATGAATGTATTTAAGTATTGAGATAACCTTATTCCTCACCTAGAGGGGTGGAGAGTTAAAAAAAATGAAAGCATGTATATTCTTTGAACCCAAGGATGCCATCTCTACGTAAAAACTGGTCAAGCCTAGGATTGGGAAGACCAGCAAGGCACCAAGCCCAGGAGGGAAGGTTGCCTGAGTAGACGACCAAGCCCAGGAGGGAAGGTCATGAAATGGTCAAGCCCAGGAGGGAAGACCATGGAGGCACCAAGCCTAGTAGGGAAGGTGGCCTAAGTGGACAATCAGGCCCAGTAGGGAAGGTCATGACACAGTCAAGCCCAGGAGGGAAGACTAGGTAGGCATTAAGCCCCAGAGGGAAGGTGGCCTAAGTCCACAGTGCAATTGCTTAGGATCAAGCCCTTGGATGGGAAGATCACAGAAGGTCAAGACCAGGAGGGAAGACCGACATGGAACCTAGCCCTGGAGGGAAGGTGGCTCGAGCCCATTGTTGGGACTACACTACACAATGTCTACTCTAAAGTGAGAGGTGATGGCAATCAGGGTTAAAGAATTATATAAGAGAATAATGTACTTAAAAGATGTGATATCTCAAAAGAAACCCTTAGGGAGGGTAGAGACCTAATGCAATCCTAGGGTCAAGTAGGGTGTATTAGAGGTACATAGGACCGCTGGGTTGGGAGTTGATATGCCCTGAATGCACATGACCAAGTGGTTGGGAGGTAACAATTGGTTTGCCCTAGGACAATGTCTCAGGAGGTCGGACACCTCTCTGATGTTCATGTGGCAAGTGGGCTGAATCTAAAGACACTCCCTCGATGCATACAGATGAGATCACTCCAAGAGTACCTATACCCCAAGAGACCTAAAGGATCTGGCTAAGGCTCATAATGATACATGAGATGTAAATATAAAAGATATAAGGAAGTCACAAAAACTTGAGAGAAGTTGTGCCCTAACTTAAGAGTAAGAATAAGGGACACTTGAGTTCAAGGAACTTAAGAATGTTATCAAATTAAGATCAAGTAAGTTTTGAGTCATATTGGGTATGATTCAACCTAAAATATGAAATACAAAGGTAATGTGTGGATGCACCATATTCTCTCTTGGAATGGAATGAACTTTGTGTTTGGGATGTAGTCAAATGCTTATTTCATCTCATTATGAGGGAGGGAGATTGGATAGACGCATGTTATGCTTAAAATTGAGTTTATGAGGATGGATATCCTACATTTAATTTGTAATGACATGACCTAGGGTTAGAGGTGTCACCTCACCCTTGTATGAAATTAATGAATAATAGGTTGGAAACCTAGGTGAAAAGAGAAATCACCAAGTAATAATGAAATCACCAATGAGAATGAAATCATGAAGTGATGATATTATGCATATACTAGAGATGTGGAAATACTTGAACTTAGCTTTAGGTGCCAATCTTAGTAATAAGATGAAATTTGATATACTATGGAAAAGTTCTTAAAGATGTCTAAGTAGGGTGCTAACACTAAGACTTGAAACTAAGATGAGTTATAATTCACCTTTTTCTTTTGGGTGTGAATTTTGAGGACAAAATTCCTTTTAAGGTGGGGTGAATGTAATATCCTTAATTTTTGGTGAAATTGAATTTATTAAATATAAGGGATGAATTGATAAATAGTTTTTCCAATGCTATTATTTATGGAATAATAATATTAATCAACTTCATGGCACGAGTGCTTGTGGCAAGTTAAATAAATAAAAGGAATCCATACATGAGTAAATAATAATGGATTTTGATATATTGTTAATTTTCCAAGGGGAAATAAAATACATGGTGTTTTGGATAATTAAAGGAGTAGTTATCTCGCCAAGAGGGGAAACATAGTGTTAATGCACCCAATAACATTGTCTCGATTCAACCTTTGTTTACTTGGAAATAATAATAATAATAGAAGGGAAGAAAGTTGTAGAAATTTGAAGGATAAGCATGAGCATATATGTGTATATGTATTACTACATGAGGACTCTATTGGGTATCTCATGTCTTTGATAAAGTATACTATATTTTCCAAGGATGTTGTTTATTACCGTGAAGGAAGTGAAAGAGACCAAAAGAAGGAAAATGTAATTATTCTTTTATGAGAATATATAGCCTTGTATTGAAAAGGAATAGGGAAACATGGGTTTAAAGAGGACTCTTGTATGAGGTTATCTCCTAAACTGTGTGCAAATAGGAAGGACCCGACCTTCCCATGTGGTTTCTCTTCCTCTCTATCTTTCCTTAATTGTAGTCTCTATTAGGGCTTCCACTGAGTACGTATATATAGAGAGAGACCCAGAAGCTCTCATTTGGATAAGGACTTTCAGGCCTGATGGGGAGGGGAGGATGCAGCAGCCAACACTCTGAACGATGGAGGGCCAGGCTAGGAGGAAGAGCTGGTAATAATGCCAGAGATGGAGCATCCATATCTGTAGCCATGTGGAAAGGAAGGGCACCTCCTGCTAGGAGGACCTAGGGGTGGTAGAGGAAGTAGATGGGGTTGTATGTGGACCATAGTTGAAGTCAACCACTCTCAGCTTCGGCGGAAATATCACAGGTACAGTCTGCGTGAGAGACAGATCACAACATGGGCTCACGTGAACGAGAAGGGCCGAAAGGGAAGGAAGGGTGGTCAGGGTGTAGCCGAACCCCATCGGAGTAGACGGAGGTGAAGGTGCCTTGGCTTTCTCTATGGGGTGATGCCACAAGATGGCTAGGAGTAGGTGCAACTGAGGAGGATAGAGGAAGGGCTACTTTGTGGTGTCTGGCCACTGCCGACGTGGTTGGGATGGGTCGACTCTGTCAAGGGTTGCTTTTATCAATATCTCATCTCCTTCCTCACTGATCGGGAGGTTTCAGCATGTGTACGATGATGTGGGGTTGGGTACCTCGTGTGAGGCAGCAAGCAATGGGGAACAATGGTCATAGGTCCCACGCAGAGAGATCGCGAGGAGAAAGATGGGTATAGTCAAAGTGAACAAATTTCCCCTCCAGTGTGTGAAGATTTGATGCATAATAGAAGGGCATCTCAGTCTTTTCATCATAAACCAGGCCCTCCCAAGAGATTGGGTTATGAGAGGTAAATTTTCCTACGTGGAACTATACTATTGGTGAGATTAAGTATTTACTTGAAATACTTATAGAAAATAATTGGTAACTCTGATGGAGGCATATAATATATGAAAATTGATCAGGAGAATGATAGGAATGCAAATAAAATTTTATTAGTACTTGATTATGCTTCCTGTGATAAAAGTATATGCAATACATGTGTTAATGTGATTAGTATAAAGGGAAAGCCTAAATTTTTCTTAATCTAATGCTTAATTGAATAGATTCATTCATGTTAGGCTAACACCTGATGTTGCCATGTATAATGATTAAAACCTTGATAATTTTGAATAATGGATGATTCTATGTTAGCAATCTTATTCATGTTGTTTAGGGTTTTACAACCAACATGGACATCTTGCTATGATCTTAATGTTAGTAATGTGATTTAGGTGTCACAGGTAATCTAATATGTTAAGATGATGATTAGGGTTTCACCTAATATGTATAACTGAAAGTATAATCTTAGAAACCATGATGTGGTTGAATTAGGGTTTGTAACCCTAATCCCTAGTCCAAACACGAGTCAGCCCTAAACCGTAGTTTAGGAATGCATATAGATCTGTTTAATGTAATGTGAATACAGGGTGACACATATGTAGTATGCTTGTTTCGGATTATGTTGGTTGAATGCTTGTTTCTTGGATATTTGGATGCACTCTTAAAGTACATGTGAAATATTATGCATGGTTCTGCGAGGGCATAAGGTACGTGGTTAGCTTATGAATACAAGTATTTAATTCTGAGATTGTCAATGTTTCTCGATGGGATTGAATGACAAATAAACTACTTGCTTGTTTATTTACATCTTGTGAATTATAAAGTTCCTATGAGTATCATGCAAAGTAAATAATACTTTTTTGAACCCTATGTTAGACTGGTCTTAAGAATAATGCACACGAGCCCCGGAGGGACAACAATACACCTTAGGTAGTTGACCATATATGGGTTAGAATATGAAAACAAGTTTATGTTCTTATATGCAAGATAAATATGTTTGCTTATATGTTACTTGTGATTATTGTTTGAACCCAAATACTAGTTTAGCAATATACTGACTATGTATTTGTTTGTTGGCATTTTAGGTATCTGATATACTTGATTCATGGACATGAGGGTACATATGAAGATGTTGAAGACACTACAATTTAATCATGAAGGTTTAGTCTTAATGGTTTATCTTCACACATGTAAAAGTTAATTCTATCTAAAATTTATGTAACTCCTTAGAGGAGTTTTTTATGTAAACATGTAAATATTTGCTCATTAATGGAAATTGTTTACTATTCTGTATAATTTCTTGAATTTGATCCTGGAATTTATGAGTGACGATTCATGACTTTAAGGTCTTTTGGACGCTCAAAAGTGCAGGTCGTTACAAAAAAGGTGTGGTTATCATGGAGACAAGGTGAAATATGTTTTGAGCGTAAAAGTAGTAAAAGTGGGGATGTCTATGCATAAAAATTGAAAACAATGAGAGGTAAGTTAATGCATGAATTATCCCCAAGACTGGATGTTATCAATATACCATCATATAAACTTCCAAATTTAAGTCCAATTCCAGTGACATCAGATGAGGACGTAAATATCACAAACAACAGATGTAGAATGATGTAAATTTTCATTATCAAAGTTAATCATTGCAGTCTTACAATCAATATCAAAACTATGATCCATAACAAAAACAACCTAACCCGCAAAACTTGCATTAAAACAATATATAAACATTTGACAAATAACTATAAATAGCATCCATGTTAGATAACAGATTAACAATGAATTGAGTTTGAATAAAATAGTTAGAAAATCCATTCATTTCAGGTAAATACTCATTCAACTACTGCAATAAGTAAGTAAATAACTATAAGACACCTAATCCAAAAATTGAAGGTGTGGATAGAAAATTAAAAATTAAGTAAATATGAAAGTAGGAATTATGTGCCTGATTCAGTAATCCAAATTTTCATACATGGACATGTTGCTTCACAAAGTCATGGTTGGGTGATGGTGGAATGTCCTTGTTAAGCTACACATAGAATCTTTTAAAGAATGGATATTTGATATTTTCTGACATGATTTTCTTTGTTTCATTTTTTACTTTTCTTGTTTAGCAAACAAAAGAGTAAGGTACATAATTATTTGTTGTAGGATTTGATTCTTAGATTTGAGGAACACAAATCAACATAGATTTGAAAATTGTTGTACACCATGGTTAAGTAACTACATTACTTTAAAGGTAACTATTTAAACTTTGAAGTCACACAATGAGCTATAAAGTAACTATTTCACATATAAAGGAAATGTGTGCATAACAATGTAATTGTACGATACTAGATGTTACAACAAATCACAAAATGTAACTGTTAAAAAAATGTGCTTCATTTAGAAATTGAAGTCTGTATCGAGTTTAATTTAGGTTACTAGAGAACACTCCTAGATAAACAAAATATACTCTCAGCCTATGACATTTCATATATTATATCGAGAAAGTTTATACCCAAGATACGTAGACAGTTCATTCCTAGTCAGTGATGTTAGTAAAAAAACCCAATTCTAGTAGGAAAATATGGATTACCTAATGATTCCACTTGCATATATTGTCCTTGACTTACTATATTCAAGGTTTACTATTTGAAATTCACACAGATAATAGGATCGTCTTCAAGGATCAATACATCTGCTACAATAGGGAGTTGACGGTATAAGATAGAGAGATACTAGGGGGAGGAATGCTGGTAGGGAGCAAGGTCTGCATATATTACCAAATTCAATCAGGAAGAAGGAGAGATCGTCAAAGTCGGGATTGTGAATATGGGACATAGGAGTTAAGGTGCTTAAATTTCCTTTATATACGACATGACTGACCATGTTTTCAAAGAACTGGTAGACAAATTAAAATACTCACTCCGGCATTGAATGACACACACACACAACAATACTTTACACCCACCATCAAAACTAATTTTATGACGACACATATTATATATATATATATATAATATTATATATATATATATATATATATAGGGTAGCGATCGTGTGAGAAACATCCTACGGTGAGAGCATGAGAGGCATTTGAATAACTACAAATTGGTAATTATTTTTAAATATCCAATCATATAGATGGAAAATGCATCATTTCATTTACCATCTCACAAAAATCATTGCAATCACGCATTAGTTACATGGCCATATGTACAATATACACTTTTTACATCCAACGGTTAGCTTGAAATTCAATATAGAGTGTCGAAAAGTATTTTGTTGTTGTAAATGATCTACACATTGGATGCTGGTAAAACTTTGTAGGGAGGTAAATATCAATATATACTTGTAATCTGTATAGTTGGATTATGAAAAATTGATCTATATGGAGAGTTATTCAAATTCCTCTCATGCTCTTAAAAGATATATATATATATATATATATATATATATATATATATACATATATATACATATATATGTATGTATGTATGTATGTATGTATGTATTAGTCACTATGAGAAATTGTGTAAACATTTTCAAGAGTAATTTTGGGAATATAGAGGAATTTAAAATAAATTGTCTATTTTCCTACAAAAGCCACATTATATCATGTGAAAACTCCAATTGACCACATAAAAGAAAAACTAAGATAATTAACTCTAAAACTAGAGAATAATGGTAAAAGATACTTCTATAGAGATATCTTCAACATGCAAATCAAATGGATAAATATGCATTTGTCACTAGGCTAGCAACCACGTCTAGAACCAATCTAATAGAAGTCATCTTTACGATAAGAAGAAATATCTAATCATAATCCTCCCCTGGGTTTTGACCAAAGATCTCAAAAACTAGTCTATCTTCGTATCTAATATCCTTGCTTCTATCATCTCTCTTCATCATGTAGACCCACTTGTTATTTAGTGCTCTCTGACTCTTGGGAAGCACCACAAGCTCATAGGTATCATTCTCCTACAATTAAGTCATCTCCTCCTATGTTGCTTGATGCCACTATGCTTTGTCTCTATGAGTTTGTGCCTCCTAAAAAGTATCAGGTTCCCCCTAATCAATAAGGAGAATATACTGAGATGTCAGATATATGGATCATCATCATCATCATCTAAGCCTCAATCCCAACTATGTTGGGGTCGGCTACATGGATCCTTCATTTCCATTCAGCTCTATCATGGGTCATATTCTGATTGAGATGTAGAGATTCAAAATCTCTCTTTATAAGCTCATCCCATGTTAATTTAGTCCTTCCTCTTCTTCTATTTATAGTGTTTGGCTCAATAGCATTGCTTCATATAGGCGTACTAGTAGGTCTGCATTGCACATGTCCGTACCACCCCCACTTTATTCCTGATATAGTCATTTCTCAAACGATCTTTTCTTGTCGTCCCACACATCCATCTCAGCATATGCATTTCAGCCACGTTCATCTTGTTGAGACCTTGTTTCTTCACCGCCTAACATTCACTCCCATAGAGCATGGCTGGTCGTATAGTTGTTCTATAAAACTTACTTTTTAACCTGAGAGGGATCTTCTGATTGCATAAAACTCCAGTTGCACTCCTCCATTTCAACCATCATGTAGTGATCCGGTGACAAACATCATTTTCGACATCCCCATCTATTTGAATCATAGAACCTAAGTAACAAAATTTTTCACATTTTGGTATATCTACTCCGTCCAACTTGGCTCCATAATTCACACTGTGAGATTGGCTGAAATTGCAATGCATATACTCAGTTTTTCTCCTGCTAATCATCAATCAATTTGATTCCAATGCCTTTCTCCAACATTCAACTTTATCACTCAATCCATCTTTTGTTTTGTCAATCAAAACAATATCATCAGCAAATAACATACACCAAGGAATATCATCCTGAACATTCTTTGTTAACTCATCCATAACCAGAACGAATAGATATGGGTTGAGTGTGGATCCTTAGTGTACCCCAAGTGTAATAGGAAAAGTTGGTGTCTCTCCTCCAGGAGTCTTGACACTTGTAGTAGAGCTATCATACATGTCTTTGATCAAGTCAATGTATTGGATAGGCACACCCTTTTTCTTCAAAACCATCCATAACACTTCTCTGGGTACTCGATCATAAGCCATCTCTAGATCGATAAACACCATATGAAGATCTCTTTTGCTTTGTCTATACTTCTCCATAAGCCTCCTTATCAGAAAAATAGCCTCTGTTGTTGATCTTCCAGGCATGCAACCAAATTGGTTGTTTGATACCTGCATTATAGATCTTAACCTCTGCTCAATAATCCTCTCCGAAAGCTTCATCGTGTGACTCATCAGCTTGATACCTCTATAGTTTGTACAGCTCTAAACGTCACCTTTGTTCTTGGAGATTGGGACTATAATACTATTTCTCCACTCATCCGACATCTTCTTGGTCTTCATAATCTTGTTAAAGAAATTTGTTAACCATGTAACTCCCTCATCCCCCATACTCTTCCATACATCAATGGGAATATTGTCTGGTCTGCATGCCTTTCTCATTTTCATCTTTTTCAAAGCATTCTTAACCTCAAATGGTGAAACTCATCGTGTGTAAATGATATCTCTTGTATTCATGTCACACGAGTCGCTAACATTATATGCAGTATCTCCAAGAGGCCCACAACCTTTAGACTGTCGGATATATGGATGAAGGATGAAAAACTCTGTTAGACCTTTTCAATTGTTTCTTTGAAGAATCTGCTTGGTGATGATCTTGCTTCCCCTGCCCAGCAAAATAGGATGCAAGATCAGGTAAAAGTACTTTTATGTGCATTTAAAATGGGGACACTTGATGTGCTACCTCTCTACTTCTTAGGGTGATCATGCTTCTCTTCTTCATCATCTAAAGTTTGCATCGGTGAAGAAGTTGAAGCATCCTCATACTCATAATGAGAAGAATTGTCACCTGATCCTACAATCTTTGTATTGTCATTCTTAGGCTCTATAACTATCGAACTCTCACTAAATGTCCTACATCTATGTATCTTCTCATGGTCTTTATCATAAGATCCTATAACATGTAGCCAAACTGTTGATCACCATAGCCAAGAAATATTATCTAGAACTAGTTTACCATCCAATTTTTTCCTCTTTTACTTTCGAACATGTGCATAAGCCTTGCATCCAAATACTCACAAATGAGCAGAGAAGCATCCTTGCTTATCCATACCTTCACAAATATATCAAACCCCAAGGTAACAAATGGAGATCAATTTATCAAAAAGTAGGAAATACTCACTTCCTCACCCCATAATATCGTTGGCAACTGTACAATATTCAATATGCACCTGACTTTCTCTACTATGGTACAATACCTCCGCTCATCTATACCATTGTGTTGTGGTATGTCAAGATCTATCCTCTTAGGTTATATACCATGTTATGTGTAGTAATCCTGGAACCCCCTGGAGGTGTAATCTCCTGCATTGGTTGTGTGGAGACACTTCAACTTTTTCTCTATCACCCGCTCCATAAATTTTTAAAAACACTCAAAGACATGATACTTGATCTTCATCAAGTAGACCCAGACCTTCCTAGATGCATCATTATGAATGTGACAAAATATTTATTTCCACCCAGTGAAACCACCTCAAATAGACTGCAGACATATGAACTAGTTGTAGAACATCTGGTACGTGAAAGAAACTTGTCAATTCTTTTCCCTCTAACATGAATCACATGATATTAGAATTGTATCCTTTCCAAAAGGAATCAACCCCTACTTTGATAACAGCTGCAAGCCTTTCACACTCATGTGTCCTAGGCCCTCTCTTCCATAGATCTTCCTGGTGATCCTCAACTTCATGTATAACACTTCTTTTAAGAACTTTAATCTAGGTCTTCTACAATGCATGATAGAATTTTCCCCGTATAAGAACCAAAGTACCCTTTGTGATTTTATATTTTCCACCATAAAAATGTAGATGTCAACCTTCTCTGTCAAAGTAAGAACTAGATATCTAAATGATCTGTGAATTGGGACAAGATGAATATCCTTGAATGTGAGCATGCAACCATAGTTGTCTGAATATAAATGTCTCCAATCATCATAGTTTTAAAGAAGAGGGAATTTCCCATATTCACCCTCCTGAAGTCTCCTTTCTTGTAGAAAGTGAAGAACTCCTTACTATGTGAAGCATGAAAAGAAGTTGTAGTATCCACCATCCACTTAGAATCATCATGCTCATCATGCAAACACTACTCCTAGACTGTCAAGACCACATCTTCATCATCGTCCCTATCTTTTAGAATGATAACTATAGTATCCTTGTCATCATCCTTCTTGTCTTTGGATCTAGACCCATGTTTTCCTTTTTACACCTTGCAGTCCTTTTTAAATGTCCTAGATTTCCACAATGGAATCACCATGTACTCTTCAAATTGAATCTACCATGGGAATTTCTATGGTCATGAGACTCATTGCGCCTCTGAGATCTATCGCATTCAATCTCTCTATCAGCGCCCCTACTCTCTATGAAGTGCACCTGTTGTCAGATGTCACCTGAGGCTCATTGTTGAGTCTCTTCATTCAGTAGAATTACCTTCACCTGATTAAGTGTCAAATTGCATTCATGTGCAAAATTGTTGACTATAACTACGAGTGTCTCCCAACTATTAGGTAACAATACCAGAATAAGTAGCTCTTGGAGTTCATCAACAACAACTATCCTCATCGAAACTAGTTGATTTGCAATGCTTTAGAATTCATTCATGTGCTCAGCAATGCTTGTACTATCTTGATATTTTAGGTTCACCAACTTCCTAATCTAGAAAACTTTAGTTATAACAGTCTTCTACTCATATAATTTCTTGAGCTTCTTCTACATATCTTTGGGATTAATCTCTTTAGAGACGTGATGGAACACAAAAATATTTAGCTATTTTTGCATTATTCCCACAGTCTTTCTATTTGGTTTCTTCTGATCTGCATTAGACATACTCCCTGGCTTTTGTCCCTCTATCAGATTATAAAGTCCTTGTCATATATAATATCCTCCGTCTAGAGATTCATCTCTCCCAATTTTTGCTCGTCAACTTTACCATCATTGTATCATCATCCTTTGCCATCTAGATCTCCATCTTCCCAATATGGGATCTGATACCAATTGATAGGTTCATTGATGGGAAATATTTGCACCTATGTGATACAATCATGATGCAATTATAAAGAGAAATATAAGTGAAAGTGTTACTGAAGAGAGTGTAAATCCATAACTATAACAACAAGAATATAGAAGGGAAAACACCAAATAGTGATGTGAAAAACTCTCACAATGTGTGAGGGAATAAGAATGGGTCCAACCAAGGGAAAATCCACTTTAATAAGTAAAGATGCAAGTTTTCCTCTCGGGTTTTGACTCCAAAACCTAGATAATATACCAAGAAGGAGAAATAAGAATATATTACACCATAAGAGGAGATCTTTACAATTCTACCACCTCAGATGTAAAGATCTCACTTTTTGGAAACCCCCAATTAATTAAGGCCTTAAAGTTTAAAGACATTACCCAAAAATTTCCAAGATCCATATTTAACCAAACAATAAATAATAGAAAATAATTTCCATTAAATCAAAAGTTGTTTAAAAAATGCTCCTTGAAAGAGTTACATGAATTTTTATCATTAGAGGAACTTCACATATGAGAAATATATGAGAAGGAGTATCTTTCTAATACTTCTTACAAGTTAACTTTAATGTCTTCAAGTAATTTCATGTATCCATCATATCTTGATATCATGTTATCTAGCATGTACCTAAAATGCCATGAAAGAAAAGCATGGATTAGTATATCAAAATATATTGTGTATGTGGGGTTCTTGAAAAGTGTGCCATTACATAACAACATATTTTGAATCAATTACTTGCAAATAAAAAATGTCATTGTCTTCACATAATATTCCTTTATGTGATACTCATAATGGAATTATAGTTGAACAGGTTGTAAATAAACATTCAACAATTTAGTTGTTCAATTCTCAAGAAACACTCAAAAAACATCGACCAACTAATGCAGGTAGTCATAAGCATAACCACATACCTTTATGTAGAACCATGTAGATCTTACAGTCATTAAGTATGTTATTTAATCAAGCAAGCAAACCAAGCAATCAACTTTAATTTAATCTGCATGTATGCAAATCCTAAAGTTTCACCATGACATTAGTTAGATTAATCCCTAATCGAGTCCTAATCTAGGGTTTAGGTTTCCTTGTTATCATGTTATCATTATAGTCATGCTTAAAAATCCTAATTACTATATCCAACATATCCTTTCATGATTATCACTTAGATTCAAATAGGTCCATTAACAATATAGAAAATTAGGATCTTTAACCTTAATGTCTCATATTCATGGCTATTCTCTTTAAATAACCTAATCATCATCATAATTATTATCATCATTTTAACTTCCTATTATGTTAAAAATTCCCATATTATATCTCAATAAACACATTTAACTTGATCAATATGCAAGTATAGGGTTGCCATTTATTAACATTCACTTGAACACATATATTACCCTACTTTTGGAATAGGAGGCATAATCAACTCTCATTTGCATTTTATTTAACTTTCTCTGGTTTTCCTAATAAAATTCATACATAGTTTCACTATGTTCCGATCTACCAATTATTATCTACAATTTTTGCAATTTTCTTATATTTTCACCAATAGAAAAGTGCCACGTCAATATGTAGAGGACTTACTATATATTCTACCATCTAGGAGACACACTCAAAATAATCAGTGGTCTTAAGAAAGGGCAGAAAGATGCCCTTTCTCTTAGTGTTGTAGAGTGGAAGTCCACACACTCAGGGTAATCTAGGAAAACTCTCCCAACCTTCACATCCTTCCTTGTTCCAACACATGGAGTTTTCTGTTGAACCCTATGTGCATTCCGCACAAACACCATCACACAATAGGAGGTTTTTGTTGATGAATGAGTTCAAAGCCCCCCAACGATGACTCTAGTGGGAAAACTTGCTTTAGGTTAGTGTCCCCAGTCCAGTGTTGTTTTCCCCTTAAGCGACATCCATGGAGGCCATGGCTCATAGTTCTACAGTCTAGAAAACATCAGTGTAAGTGGCTTCTTATTCTAGTCTGACGAGGTGGGGGTGGTGCCACATCTCTGATTTCCCTTGGAGGTTAGGAACTGTGCGTGTGCCACTTTAGAGACTAAGGCACTACCTCCAACTGCTTGTAGGTCTATCCGTGATTGTTTTTTATGGAAGCAATTGGCAAGTGCTCGAGGAACATGGCAAGGTTTCACCACTAATGTGACGTCCCCGAATTTTCTAAAACTTAATCTGATGTGCGATGTCCAAATTGAAACCCTCACCTCAATGAGAATCCCAATTTAAACACCACACACTAGGATAAGAAGAAGAAAATCAAAGGAAGTCAAAAGGAAACAAACAGTAGCACATGTACATGAACAATAATAAAACCATACAACACATGTTCACCATTCAACATATAATTACAACATGAATTGTTACAACATTTGATATTACATATTGAACAACAAACTATACATATACATGTACTACCACTAAACTACAGGATCTTAAGACAACAAGTCCACATGTACATCAGCTCGCCATACAACTATCACTATCCTAGATCTTCAAGTACATAAGCCACAACCTAAACAAAAGATTACATGTGGTACACGTCAACACAATATTCAAGAGTATTGTATTGAGTATGCCTACATGTCTTTTATATACCTCTCATCATATCTTGGCAATAAGATAAAACTAATACTTGGCAGTAACAGAAGAATATAACAAAATCATATACTTGTACAAAGATATTTCATTAACAAAAGAGAACACACATTTTAAGATCATTTTCCATTATATGCTTGTGCATCTGCCTACCAATGGGATAGATGCATTCAGGCCTTATGATCTGCTTACCAAAGAGATAGATCATTGTACATGTGATCTGCTTACCAAAGAGATAGATCACTCACTAGCAATATGCTTACCAAAGAGATATAGTGCTTTCATATAATGGAACAAATATATTATGTTTCATGTGTTCATAGCCATAAGTATGGAAAATCAGGCAACATATCATACAAGAACAATCATTTCATCCAATATAACTGATCTCATATTAGAGGTCAACTTTATATAACATGGATTTTGTGTATAAAAAGGATCTCATATTTACATATTATATTCAAGTTACTGATATAAAGGACCTTTGTGAATTTCAACATTTATCGATCATAAATGTATTTATTGCATATTAATCAGGGTTATTAGTCCTAATTAGCGACATTAAGAAAGTTACATGATTTCGTGCACTCACATGACCATAACTGACATCATATGCATCCTAAACATAATTATGGACTTACTGATATTTTTTCATGATTTTATGTCATCATTTAATATTTAATACTCAAGAACTAAGTATTACACCTCCTACATGATATCACTGAGATTAATGCATCAAAAGGTTGATATTATGCTTTTATATTATTCTACACATTTTTCTGAGAATTTTGATATATTATACTTATTTTTCTGATGCTCGAGCTATTTACTATGATTTATTGAAGAACTGGGCAATTTTTGATTATTTACCTCATATGGCCAATGGCACTCCACCACATGTCCACCAAGGAGCGTGGGGTCTTTTCTTGAGCCAGCTGGTTTGTGAACCTAGACCCGGTCTATCTGGTTGAGTGGGAGTCCAGACCGGTCTGCTCCCCTTCTCTTTCTCTCCCTCACACGACGCAAACTCCGCGTGCGTCTCTTCTCAGTGCCGCACGACGCCTATGGGAGCCCATGCTCCTCTACTCCAGTGCTACTGCCGCCGTTATGAGCTCCTACAAGCAAACACCTATAAGCTCTCCTCTTCTCACGATCCACGTGAAACAGATGCCTGAGGCATTCATCTCGGCGATGAAACCACCACCGCTGCTGATCTGGAACACTGCGAGAGGTCGGCCATGCTCCGTTTGCCTCCATCTCTCTTTTGTGTCGATCTGTATTGGGACTCCATGTTCTGTGTGAGTCCACGATGCCAACGTGGCACTACTGGACTAGAACACCAGTGAGAGCTCAGCCATACCCACCTTCTTCTAGCTTCCTTGCCAGACGACGCCTGCGTGCGTCTGATCAGGAGTTTCGATCGCTCCACGGTCTAGTCAGGGCGCCGCCGCACTGTGACTCTACTCCGGCGTGCAATGGATTGCAAGATCCTGCTCCTTGCCGTGGGTTCTTCCACCATGAAATTTGCACAATCTTGCTGCTACGAATCAAGATGGCAGAGAATGCTCCTAACGTGATTCTCCTCACCTCCAGGCTCACTGTAGGTGGTTCCTTCTTCTCTCGCGATCTCCTTATTTGACGCGATCTGTCTTCAGAATGACACCGTCGTCGTGCACGCCTCCTCCTCGCAACCTCGTGCCTTCCAGTTCTCCAGCGCACGAGATCTCTACCACCTCTTCCAGCTTCTCCGTCAAGCACTATTGTAGTGTAGGGAACCGATGAGGGATTGACATCCCTTGCTCATGTAGATATTAGTCCTATTGACTTTCACCGTGAGCCCATGTTATTAAAGAGGAGTCGGATGCCATCTTCTCCTTTCAACACAATGAAACCACCCCCACGAGGCCACAATCTGCTACACGTATCCACCCAAGATTGATGATCGTGGTGGTCTGATCTTGCGAGAACTATACTGCCTCCCACGCTGTTGATTTGAACTAGGCTAATAGGTAATTTCTCAAAGACCAAGTCCAACGAGATAGAAATCCAAGGCCACACAATCCATCCAAAGAGCTAATAAAAGGATCAGAAGACATCCTTAATATAAACATAGGCTACAAATCAAATACTTTGGTCCCATATAACTCAAAAGATATTCTGACTCCATCAACCCAAGAGATATGTCATTGCATGATCGACACACTTTGAAGGCCATCATTATATCACACAAATTCATAAAATCCCCTATCTTCATAATTAGCTTCATGAATGTATAGAATCAAAGAAGTTGATGTCGTCATTCTATTTATCTAAATTGGCTATCCAATAATCTCAAAATTCCATTCTATAACATCCTACACACATTAAAACAATTTCGTCCTCCAAATTAAAGCCAAAGACCACTTTATCACATCATATACATCTTAAATGTAATTTTGTCCTCAAAATTAAGCCATTCTCGGACTCCGAGGAAAAACCAAAAGGTCTTCACACACAGATACGAAACTACTCTAGGTGCAACATTCCCATAAACATCATGTCCAAAACATATGTACCACTCCTATGAGGCTATTAAAGCATCTAGGGTGAACTACCCCTTCAAAAGGGTTTGGAAACTCATTTTTGGTCATGACCTATCTCATATGTTAGGTTTGCATCCTTATCTTTACCCATGCATTAGGATTTCCACATCATATTACCATGTTCTACAGGAGTTAACTAAGATTAACTCATACATCAAGGTGTCATCAACATTTTATTTAGCTAATTTTAAGAACATGTTGAACATTAACATATGCCTTTTAGGAGGGAGTTAACAAAAGTTAACCCACTTTTTCCATCTATATCATATCAAGGTGTCATAATCATTATGTTGTGCTAACTGTCAAACTATATTTTTCATCTTTATTAAGCACTACGATTAACACCTCGTGTAACATGTTTCATTCATATGATCTTATTTCATTGCTCATAATAAATTGCAACATTTACTAGTGATTTCATCACAAGATTAACCAATAGTATCACATTATCATCATTATTAAAGCATGTGGTTAACCATTTATGTGTTGATATCTATTAAACCTTCTTAGGTTTCCATCGTATCATATCCATGTATCATATCTCAAGATCGGATTACATCCTTATATATATAATATCATGGTTGTGCTAACCAAACTTATATCAGTGGCTAATCAAACATATATGAAAACTTCATCTAGTCCAACTGAGGTTCTCATGACCCAAATCATGAAGGTAGTGCATTCTCAGCCTCTCTGAGCTAAATCAACTCTATGAGTATCTTATAAACAAAACTTTATCTTCCCTTCTTAGTCTAGGGTTCTTGTATTACCTCATTGGAACTAGTTAATAGCTTCATTAGCTCTAGCCACATGAGAACAAAACAAAACATGCTATGACATACTCTTCATAGGTCTTTACCCATGAAAACTATTTCTCAACTCTCTTTCTCTTATATACACACCACTAGATTCCTATATGGGAACCACCAACCTGAGCATGAGACTATACAAAAACTAACATAGCTACCTCCTCCAGGGTCTTGGGCTCTCTCCCTCACCCCAGATGGTAGGCACTCATATTTCCTTATTCACATGCACATATGTAACTAGCCTGTCTCTATCTCGAGGGCTTTGGTCTTCCCAAAGGCATCTAGGGTTCAATAAGACTATAGGAATCATGCATAAAGCAACTCAACTCAAACACTCAGGAGTAGTCTAGTTTAGGACATATCATATCAAATATTTCTTATATTTCTCATATCATGGAGTCTAGGTTCTCTGACCTTCTCCCTGTGGGTCTCACTCTCTTTGGAGTTAACCCCAAAACTGGTCCTAACACTAGCGGTCCTCCTTTGTAAAAGAGTGTGAGGCTCATGTTGATCCTCACAACTTGTCTTAACTTAAAATATCTTATCTCATAAAATCCTAGTTACTTGCATCATCAAAACTTATCTCAAATCCTCAAAACTGAACTTAAGTCTTCATAGACAAACATAGATCATCATAACCATCTTATGTCATCTATATAAGACTTACATTATATCATCAAAACTTATTTCATCTATTCCATCTATCATATATTACAAAAAGGCTCTAGACATCTAATCTAGAACTACTCTCTCTTCTAAACTGATGTCATCACTTCCACATAGGTTGCATGATCACCTCCTACTCACACTTGTGTGGGGACACATATTTTTGTAATACATATACATAATAAAGTATTATATAGTTTTCTCTGATAAAACAAGTGTCAGAGAAAACTATCAAGGTTCGATCCGATTGGAATCAAAAACCAAATTTAGAAAATGAGTGTCCCACACACAGTAGAGAGTACAGTGTCATGAAAACTAGTGAAAAGGGTAAGAACAGGGGGGTAGACTAGTGTAGCTACTCTAGACAACGTGCGCAATATGTCTAGGGTTTCTCTTCCCTTAATTCATGTCATTTCCAAATAATGCAGTGTCCCATACCGTTGCACCATAAGGAAAGAACGACATCTAAGGACTTGCCATACAACAAGTACTAGTCTAGACCTAGTTCTCGGACATCTAGGTGCTAACTTAGTGGCTAGGTCAGATCTAGTCTCTAAAAGATGACTAATCTAACCCTAAATATGATTAAGTTCAAGGTTCTTTTGTTTTGAGTTTCATAATGAGCAAATGTCAGGCTTTGCTACTGTTCATGCTCTGATACCACCTGTGACGTCCCCAGATTTTCTAAAACTTAATCTGATGTGTGACGTCCAAATTAAAACCCTCACCTCAGAGAGAATCCCAATTTAAACACCACACACTAGGCTAAGAAGAAGAAAATCAAAGGAAGTCAAAAGGAAACAAACAGTAGAACATGTACATGAACAATAATAAAACCATACAACACATGTTCACCATTCAACATATAATTACAACATGAATTGTTACAACAATTGATATTACATATTGATCAACAAACTATACATATACATGTACTACCACTAAACTATATGATCTTAAGACAGCATGTCCACCTGTACATCAGCTCGCCACACAACTCTCTCTATCCTAGATCTTCAAGAACATAATCCACAACCTAAACAAAAGATTACATGCGGTACATGTCAGCACAATATTCAAGAATATTGTACTGAGTACATCTACGTGTCTTTTATATACCTCTCATCATATCTTGGCAATAAGATAAAACTAATACTTAGCAGTAACAGAAGAATATAACAAAAGCATATACTTGTACAAAGATATTTCATTAACAAAAGAGAACACACATTTTAAGCTTATTTCCATTATATGCGTGTGCATCTGCCTACCAATGGGATAGATGCATTCGGGACTTATGATATGCTTACCAAAGAGATAGATCATTGTACATGTGATCTACTTACCAAAGAGATAGATCACTCACTAGCACTATGCTTACCAAAGAGATATAGTGCTTTCATATAATGGAACAAATATATTATGTTTCATTTGTTCATAGCCATAAGTATGGAAAATTAGGCAACATATCATACAAGAACAATCATTTCATCCAATACCATATGCCAAGTATTTTACTACTCATATAACACAAGCATATTGCATAATAAGCCAAGTAAGAGGTAATGGCGTACCTTCTAAAGAGATAGATCATTCTAATCATCATTTCCTCATATTCCTAATGTCAAATATATCTTGGTCAAACCCTTGGTTAAGATAAGATCACATACTATCATCAGGTTCTCATCATCTTACATCTCATATTAACCCTAATCGTGCTCATTAGGGTTTTACTTAGTCTCTTTAGTGTATTCCCACTTTTACTTGTATTCTTATCTTAGGATTATCTTTACTAATATCATTCTCCAGATTATGGTTCATTATCTAAATATTAGCTTCCATGTCATTTTGTACACACATTAACCCTAGGTTACATCATTAACCTAAATTAGGGTCTTAAACCGTGTATTAGAGGTCAACTTTATATAACATGGATTTCGTGTATAAAACTGATCTCATATTTACATATTATCTTTTAGTTACTGATATAAAGGTCTTCTGTGAATTTCAACATTTATCGATCATAAATGTATTTATTGCATATTAATCAGGGTTATTAGTCCTAATTAGCCACATTAAGAAAGTTACAAGGTTTCATGCGCTCACATGACCATAACTAAAATCATATGCATCCTAAACATAATTATGGACTTACTGATATTTTTTCATGATTTTATGTCATCATTTAATATTTAATACTCACACTACTACAGAAACAACATTTAGTGTCGCTTTTTTGGGCGTCAGTTATTTAGGAAAACTGACGCCTATAATATTAAATTTCAGTTATTTATGCAAACCGACGTCTATATTCGAAGACCAGCCAGACACGGGTACCGCTTTGTATTCAACGTCGGCTGGTTATAACAGAATGATGCCTAAAAATGCCCACAAAATCCAATTTTTGAGCGAAAACATTTTAGGTCACCTACAGCGTCGGTTTTTTAACTATTCACTGACGCCTATTTAAAATGAAAATTTGTGCGAAAAGTCCCACTTTCAGTGTCGGTTATCCTTAGATAACCGAAGCTGATAATGGTTCCCACCAAATAATTAAGGGTAAAGGTTGTCTAGTTGGCATCGGTGTTTTACTATCAACCGACGCTAAATCGTAATAGGCGTCAGTTTTGTAGATAACGGATGGCGTTGACCAACTTAATAGAGGCCCGATCACCTGGCTCTCCCCTTTTCTTCCAGTTTCATCGATTCTCCTGTGCGCTGCTCATCACCGCTCTCCCAAAATCACCGCCTGGTGTCTGCTACTTCTCGCTCGCCGCCGACGCTCCCTGCTGCTGCTCTGCGTCGCCGCCGCCGCCCGTCGCCTTCCTCCTTGTGTCTCTGTCACGCCGCCTTCCTCCTTGCTCACGCCCTACTGCGGCGCACTCCTTCCTCCTTGCTCACACCCTAATGCGGATCTATCTTCTTCCTTGCCGCCGCCCGCTGCTTGTTGTTCTGCTCTCCAGGTATTAGTCATAGCCTCTGTTCTTCTTTCTCCCTAGCTCTTTAACTACAACACTTCCTGACTTCAAAACCTAAGCACCTTAGCCATTTGGCTACGGTTACCTGGAAATTCAGTGAGATACCTTCTAGTTATAGAAGTCCTTACTCCACTTTCTTCCCGACTAAATAATCAATCAATTTTGTTAAAGACTAGTTAGTGTTCTACTTCTTTCACTAAGAAGAATGGCCTACCACAGCCATGTTGCCCAGCACGGCCGTGGTAGGCCAACACAGCCACGGCCGTGTTTGCTGTTGGTAAGGATATGAACAAATCTATATGTAATGCTTTATGTAAATTCTAGGATACGAACAAATCTTTTTCTTGCATATATTTGTGCTTCTAATCCTAATGCTTGACCTAATTCAGTAAATTTTGATGCATGTTGAAATAAGATTTAAACTTTTCCATTCTACCATCCTAATTTGATTTGATTAAACCCTAACATTGATGAAACCCTAACATCAATTGTGATGAAACCCTAACATGTACATATCTATTATTGTGTTTGTTGGCCTAGAAACTCATCCAAGATTTACTCATTAGGAGTAAATCTTGGATAGTCATTGGTTTGGGACTTTTCTTGAACACCTAATCTCACTTAGGATGTAAGTGTATAATGTGTATTGGGTTTTTGAGAAAATTTCGGTAGCATTTCCTCGTTTGTTCTCTAAGTACATATGTACTTAGAGAACAACGGGGAAATGCTGCCGAAATTTTCTTGAAAACCCAATACACATTATACACTTACTAGTGAGATTAGGTGTTCAAGGATGGGATAGGTGGTACACATTTATTATATATAAGAATGACATCACATGTGTTTGTTGGCCTAGAAACCCGTCCAAGATTTACTCATTAGGAGTAAATCTTGGATAGTCCCCGGTTTGGGACTGTAATAGGAGTAAATCTTGGATAGGATTTAAGTGTATACCCTAATCTTGTCCTAATATATACTTGTTTTCTCTTTGATCATAGAATAGATAGATCATGGATGTCCATTCGCAATCACTGCACCCCAGAGTTTATATCTGGTCTTGATCAATTTATTAGATTTGCTGAGGAACATAGGAAAAAACCTACAGATAGGTTCTACTATCCATGTAGGCATTGCGGTAACAACTTGAAAGTCAGCATTGGTGAGGAAATCAAAAGTCATGTCATGTGCAACGGGATTGTACAAGGCTATACAGAATGGCACTGGCATGGAGAGATTTCAAACTCAAAACCAGTAGATGTCGATAGTAGTGCTTGGGTGGAAGAAGAAATTGCCTCCACTGACGTAGACGTGAACGAACCAGTTCCAGTAGACATCATTGATGCGATGTTGGATAGTTCTAGGGTAGAGCACACCAATCCACCTCCTATCTTTAGAAACATTGTGCATGATGTTTAGATATCGTTATACACAGGCTGTGCTAAGTTTACGAAGCTTAGCGCGGTGTTGAGATTGTATAAGTTGAAGCTAACAATAGATGGAGCGACAAAAGTTTCACTTCATTGTTGACTTTGTTGAAAGAAATGCTTCCTGAAGGAAATGAGCTGCCAATCTCAACATACCGGGTAAAGAAAATGTTGTGCCCAATGGGAATGGAGGCCAAGAAGATACATGCATGTATGAATGATTGTGTATTATTTCAAAAGGACTATATAGATTTGAAAGATTATCCAAAATGTGGTGCGTCACAGTATAAATTGACGACTTCGGGGGAGTCCAAAACTGGTTCTCCTGCCAAGGTGTTGTGGTATCTACCTATAATATCACAATTTCAACGCTTGTTTGCAAATCCGAAAGATGCGAATAATTTGAGGTGGCATGCAGATGTTAAGAAAAATAATGATGGGATCCTATGACATGCGTCTGATTCCCCACAATGGAAGAAGATTGATCTATTGTACCCCAAATTTGGTGAAGAAGATAGGAATCTAAGACTTGGGCTTTGTACAGATGGGATGAATCTGTACGGGACATTGAGCAGCCAACATAGCACTTGGCCAGTCATGCTTGTTATATACAATCTTCCTCCCTGGTTGTGTATGAAAAATAAGTATGTTATGTTGTCGTTGTTGATATCGGGCCCTAAACAACCCGGAAATGATATCGATGTTTATCTTGAACCTCTGATTGATGACTTAAAGAAACTTTGGGTTGAAGGTGTGATGACCTATGATGCTTCAGGAAGAGAGACATTTCATTTGCACGCTATGTTGTTTTGCACTATTAATGACTTTCCAACATATGGGAATTTGTCTGGATATAGTGTCAAAGGAGCTAAAGCGTGTCCTATATGTGAAGAAAACACTGATTCAATAAGACTAAAACATGGCGGAAAGACTGTATATCTTGGCCATCGAAGGTTTCTTTCAAATTTCCATTTGTATCGTAGGAAGCGTAAAGCATTCAATGGATGGAATGATGAATGGAGTGCACCTAAACCTATACCAGTGGATGTTGTTTATGAAAGGGTAAACGACATTGTAAATGAATTTGGTAAGAAATCACAATGTAGTATGGCCACACGGAGTGACAATTCTTCATTCAAGAAGAAGTCAATATTTTGGGATCTTCCTTATTGGAGTTCTTTGACAGCCAGACATTATATCGATGTAATGCACATTGAGAAAAATGTCTGTGATAGCATCATTGGTACTCTGTTAAATATACCAGGTAAGACTAAAGATGGGATAAAATCCAGACTGGACCTACGTGAAATGGGAATAAGGTCAGAATTAACAGAATTATGTGAAATGGGTAATAAAAGAACATACTTACCTCCGGCTTGTTATACGTTGTCTAGAAAGGAGAAGAAAGCTTTTTGTGAATGCTTGGTAAATGTTAAGGTGCCACATGGTTACTCATCCAACATCTGTAGATTGGTATCAATGAAATATCTGAAGTTAATAGGTCTTAAATCTCATGATTATCACACTCTAATGCAACAAATATTGCCCGTGGCAATTCGATCTATATTGTCAAAGCATGTAAGGTTTGCAATCACCAGACTTTGTTTCTTTTTCAACAGTCTATGCAGCAAAGTTATTGACCCTGATACTCTCGATAATTTGCAAAGAGAAGTGGTTGTAACCCTATGTCAGCTTGAGATGTATTTCCCTCCTTCGTTCTTTGATATCATGGTACATCTTGTTGTCCACTTGACTAGGGAAGTGAAAATGTTGGGACCAGTTTTCTTGCATTGGATGTATCCCTTTGAACGACACATGAGCGTTTTGAAAGGTGATGTTCGAAACCGTTATCGGCCTGAAGGGAGTATTATTGAAGGTTATGTGGCGAGAGAGGTTATGGATTTTTGCAGTGACTTTCTGAGTGGTAATAACACTCCTGTTAATGACAAGAATATTGAGGAGGGCAAAGGAATTTTGGTATCACGGGTGAAAGTAATCAGCCGTGAGCAGTTGGAACAAGCTCACTTGTATATTTTACACAACATGGACGAAGTCAGTGTTTATATTGAGGAACATACCAATTTCATCAAGAGACAACATCCTCGAGCAAGTTCAATGTGGCTTGCTAGAGAGCATAATAAGACTTTTACTAAGTGGTTTGAAGATAAAGTCTTACATCAACTATCTCAAACACCAAATGATATTACAGAAACTATCAAATGCCTCGCCTTTAAACCAAAACCGAATGTTATGTTGTATGAAGGGTTTGACATTAATGGGTTCACATATTACACAAAGCGCCAAGATGATAAGAGTGTCATCCAAAATAGTGGGGTCACTCTTCAAGCGTCGACTATGTATTTTGCAAGTGTAAAGGATAAGAGTCCACATGAATCTAAAATGTCATATTACGGTGTCATTGAAGACATATGGGAGTTTGACTACATAGATTTCAGAATTCCGCTCTTTAAATGTAATTGGGTTGATAACACCAAAGGAGTTATGGTGGATGAATTGGGTTTCACTTTGGTGAACTTTGAAAAGATTGGCGAGAAGGGTGAACCATTCATATTGGCATCACAGGCAAAACAAATATTCTATATCGATGATCCTGCAAATGATAAATGGTCGGTTGTTCTTCATGGTAAAAGACAGTTCATTGAAGATCCTATAGATGAAGAAGGGTACTATGATAAGTATGATGACGCCAGTCCATTCTCTGTTGGGTTGCCAACTCCACAAAATATTGAAGCTAATGATGACTTATATGTGCGCGGAGATCACAATGAAGGATTGTTAATTGATAAAAGATCACAATTTTAGAGGCATGTATGTTTATATTTTTTTATTGAAGCTAAATGTTTGCTTTTTTAATATCAATATCATTTTCAGATTTGATTTTTCATTATCTTCAGAAAATTGACCAAGGATGATCGGTCGAGTTGTGCACTCACAGAACTCGACCGATGCAATCTTCAGAAAATCGACCAAGGATGATCGGTCGAGTTTCAATCCAGGAAAACTCGACCGACCAAGTGCCTGTAATCCATTTTCCAATTTACGTTTAAAGTGATTAGCACTTGGTGAAATTTGTCCCAAACATTTTTCTCTTATAAGTTACAAGTCAATTCATCATTACAAGTGATTACATAGATGTTCTGAGGTTGTTTACATAGAAAACCCAAAACACACACTTGTAGCCATTTTGACTTGAACTTTACCCATTCTACGGCTTTGGATTTTAGATCATTTTTAGATTTGATGTTTCATTATCTTCTAGTTAATACAAATGCTAAATGTTTGCCTTTTTAATGACATTTTCATATGGCTGACCATGATGAGCATGATGTCCATGATGAGCATGAAGTCCATGATGAGCATGTTGTCCATGACGAGCATGGCGAGGATACCAATGTAAGTTATAAAAACATATCTTGTATTTCTATAAAATTCATTATCTTCTAGTTATGTCATATATCCCATATTTCTATATTGCGCTAATTCAGTGTGTTTATTTTTGTCAAATTTTAGGTTGATGATGCACATGTACCCACTGAAGCACTGGAGCAACTTGATGCGCAGCACCAAACACTTAACAAGAAAAGGGGCATCACTCTGTTGAAGAAGTTAATAGAGCTAATTGGCAGTGGATCCAAATTGGTTGTGGAGTTTGATAATGGAGGAAATGCAATTGGAGTGAACCGCAATAATTTTGTAAACTATCTTGGGTGTGTCACACGCAGTCATTGTGGTGTTAAGTATGATAATTGGCATAAAGTTCCTCAGGGGAGGAAAGACTTGATATGGAAGGATTTATGTGTGAGTTATTATTATTTGCAATTCTATTTTGTAGATTACAAATTATATTATTTGCAATTCTATTTTTGGAAACTAGTTAATAAGAATTCTATTTTACAGAATCTGTTTGCATTGGATGCGAAGCTGCATCATAAAAGCGTGATGCAACGCGCTGGAAAGATGCTTAGGAACTATAGGAAAAATCTCAACAGAGAATACATAAAAGATGGTGATAAGAAGAAGAAGTCAGCCCTTGAACAGTGGAACTTCTTGGACAAAGAAGATTGGGACAATTTTTTTGCTTCAAGAAAATCTGAAGAATTCAAGATATTAGGCGTCACTCCCAATTTAATTAATATATGTTGTATTCACCTATTCAAGATTAACATTTAGTGCTACTAACCAAATCATTAATGTGCATACTAACTAGGCCCTCAGTGAGGTGCAAAAAGCAAGGCGTGCACTGAATGTGCATGACCACACTATGGCTCCAAAGGGCTATGCAAGCGTTCGCCAAAGACTACAGGCGGAGTCTGCGGCTACTCAAGAGTCTGTTGCTACTCAGGAGTCTACCACACCCATGCCTCGCCATGATATCTGGATAGCTGGGAGGAAAAACAAGAAGGGTGAAATAAAGAAGCCCGTAACTGCTGAGGCGGCTGTGAAAATGGTAAAATACAACTCTTAGAGCAATCATTTGAATATTGATTATTGTGGTGTTAACTTACCAATTTCTATTGATGGTGATTAGCGGGAGCTGCACGAGAAGAGGAAACAAGGCACGTTCATCCCTCAGGGCACAAGGGATGAATTGATAGTTGTTCTGGGTAACCCAGAGCATCCTGGACGTGTTAGGGGTGCAGGCGCTGGTGTGGGCATCAAAGCATTCTTTAGGCCATCCCAACGCAAACCCAGAGCGGAACTTTCACAAGAATAGGTAACCTATTCTTTTTTTAGAATGTTACTGCAAAAGGAAATTCAATAATAAGAAGCTAATGTTTCTTTTATCCATGTATAGGAGAATAAGAGATTCGAGGATATAGTTGCTAAGAAGGTCAATGATATAGTTGCTGAAAAGGTCAAGGAAGAAATAGTGCAGTGGTAGGCATCTCAGGCTTCCAATCAGCCTATGGCGACCCACTCTTCTCCTGATGCACAGACTGCGAGTAATCCTAGAGACCCATCTCCTAACACGTCTGCAGTAAGTATTGTTTATGACATTGTAGCTAGTCTTTTCAAGATGATATGTTTTTAAGATGATATGTATATATGTATAACATTCTTTAAGTAAATTTGTAGGCATTGAAGCCATACCACTTAAGAATGCAAGACTATGTTATTGCAGAGGCGCAAGCTTACCAGTCCCTTCCTGGGGCAACATTTTATGGGACTCCAATGCCGTAGGGCTATGTTCGTGTGAGCTCGATATGTGTATTACCCGATTGGAGGGAAGCTGCATTGCCATATGCCCACCCAGATATTGAACCACTTGGTGAGGCAGAAGGCGGGGTGATATTGTGGTCCAAAGTAGATGTCGTCCACACTACTGAAATTGTAAGATAAAATTACATTACTTTAGATTGTTAATGTGTATATATGAGGTCAACTGATCTGAAATTATATATAAAGGTTAAAAAGAAGACACCCGGAGCACCTAGGCCTCCACCTCCACTTCCTGCATTACCAAGTTGGGTTCCAACTGACCTAAAATACCCGTTAGGTCCTGCTTGTAGGGGAATGGCATGTTGACTACGAGCACATAATATACATTGTTCTATAATTGTTTCTTTAGAAGAAGATTATGCAGGTCAATCATACGATAGCTCTTTATTTATACAAGATATTATTGAGTTGTTTATGTATCATTGGCTGAATACATCAATGATAGAGACAAGGATAAGGTGAGATCTTGTTTATACATCCATATACCGTGTGTAAGATCCAGTGATCTGGTTTCTTATATATTAATGCATACGTAATACATGTTTTGCAGCTACTTAGTCGAAGATCAATGCAAACAATTTGCATTTGATCATGGGGGTATTTGATTCTATCATTGATTAGTTTGGTAGCTAAAGACCCTGATAGTGTTCAACAATACTATATAGATACTTTTACAATTTTCAGTCAGCAAAAGAAGACGATAATAATAGCTCCATTCAATGTCAAGTAAGTTTACTTTATTTATAATTTGGACTTAAGAAAATTCCATTTTAATTGTGCATTTTGAGTTATTAATTTTTAACTTTTTTACCTCTAGCGGTAGACATTGGGAGTTACTAGTTATTGTCCCCGGGACGTCATTGTTTATTATATATATCCTGTGGGAAGTACATTGAACACTAAAATTGGACACATATTGAGAATGCCATTATTCTGGTGAGAAATATTTCATTTTTATATCCGTTAACATTTGTTATAACATTACTATTTAATTATGCAATTTATTGTGTTACATTAACATGTAGGGGTTTACATGCATTCAAAAATGCTGGAGGAAATGTCCCAAGGAGAAAGAACAAGCCAATAATTTGGGAGAATGTAAAAGTAAGTTCTCGACTCCAATGTATATATTATTTATGTGAACTTTGCTTAGTTGTATTTTTTAATATTTTGTATGTTTCAATTTATAGTGCGCTACACAAGACAATGGCTGGGCATGCGCATACTATGTGATGTGATTTATGCAGATGATTATCCGACATGCCGCATTGGATATTAATACCATACATGAGGTATTATATATAGTCTCATTAGTTAGTATGAAATATATCAATCTTATTTTTATATTATTACTTATATAAACATCATTCTCTTTGCAGGTGTTTAAAACTGACCACACTATAGGTAAATGCTTACAAAATGTACATGCTCCGTATACGATGGAAGCATTAAATGAAGTAAGAGAAGAATGGGCAAAAGCCATACAAGCAGTGGCGATTGTAAGATATAATTGGGATGCTAATAGCGATGCTGAATGATATTTTGTAAATGAATATTTCTGAATGTTTATACATGTCTGAATGTTTCTACGTGTATTTGAATGTTTCTGCATGTGTGAATGTGAGAATTGAGTTGATGTCTGAATGTATCTACTTGTGTGAAAAAATATTTGTTGATTTTGAAGGTTTGTGGCATGTTTGTAGGCTGATATCAATGGATGTCGTAAACCTGTAATTCATAAAACTAAACTGCAGGTTCTCATCCTACTGACCAACCACAGCAGGCCTACAAACTGATAAGAAAAAAAAAATTAAAGTATAGGCATCGGTTATTTATAAAACACCGTCATTAAAGGCCTACATCGTCGGTTATTAGATAAAAACTGACGCCTAATATGACAAACAACCCGACTGTGCAGGAAAGCACGGTCGTGGTGGAAAAGGCGTCGCTTATTCGTATAAAACCGACACCTATAGTACTAAACATGGCCATGCAGTGAAGCACGGCCATGTCGTCTGGGAGTATGGCGTCGGTTGTTTAGTTGTTAACCGACACAGAAAGTGTCCTAGGTGGTGCCCTTCTTTGTGGCGCGAACCCTATAGACGTTGGCCAACTATATATAATCGACGCCTATAGAGCATATAGGCGTCGGTTAGAAAACTGACGCCGAAGAGTTTTACCTTTAGCGGTGCCCACATAGGTGTCGCTTTAAAACCGTCGCCAAAGGGGGTTAAACAACTGACGCCAAAGGCGTATTCTATAGTAGTGTCAAGAACTAAGTATTACACCTCTTACATGATATCACTGAGATTAATGCATCAAAAGGTTGATACTATGCTTCCATATTATTCTACACATTTTTTTGAGAATTTTGATATATTATACTTATTTTTCTGATGCTCGGGCTATTTATTGTGATTTATTGAAGAACTGAGCAATTTCTAATTATTTACCTCATATGGCCAATGGCACTCCACCACCTGTCCACCAAGGAGTGTGGGGTCTTTGCCTGAGCTAGCTGGTTCGTGTGCCTACACCCGGTCCATCTGGTTGAGTGGGAGTCCAGACCGGTCCGCTCCCCTTCTCTTTCTCTCCCTCACACGACGCAGACTCCGCGTGCATCTGTTCTCGGCACCGCACGAAGTTTGCGGGATCCCATGCTCCTCTACTCCAGTGCTACTGCCGCCGTTATAAGCTCCTACAAGCAAACACCTATAAGCTCTCCTCTTCTCACGATCCATGTGAAACGGATGCCCGAGGCATTCGTCTCAGTGATGAAGTCACCGCCGTCGCTGATATGGAACACTGGAAAGAGGTCGGCTGTGCTCCGTTCGCCTCCATCTCTCTTTTGTGTCGATCCACAGTGGGACTCCCTGTTCTGTGTGAGTCCACGATGCCAGCGTGGTGCTGCTGGACTAGAACGCCATCTAGCTCTGCCATACCCACCTTCTGCTAGCTTCCTTGTCGGACGATGCCTGTGTGCGTCTGATCAGGCGTTTCGATCGCTCCACGGTCTAATCAGGGTGCCTCTGCACTGTGACTCTACTCTGGCGTGCGATGGACGGCAAGATCCTACTCCTTGTCATGGGTTCTTCCACCATGAACTTCGCACAATCTTGTTGTTGTGAATTAGGATGGCAGAGAAAGCTCCTAATGTGATTCTCCTTGCCTCCAGGCTCGCTGCAGGTGGTTCCTTCTTCTCTCGTGATCTCCTTATTCAATGTGATCTGTCCGCAGAATGATGCCGCCGTCGTGCACACCTCCTCCTCGCGACCTCGTTCCTTCCAGTTCTCCAGTTCACGAGATCTCTGCCGCCTCTGCCTGCTTCTCTGTCAAGCACTGTTGTAATGTAGGGAACCAATGAGGGATCGACATCCCTTGCTCATGTGGATCTTAGTCCTACTAACTTTCACTGTGAGCCCTGGTTATCAAAGAGGATTCGAATGCCATCTGCTCCTTTCAACACAATGAAACCACCCCCACGAGGCCAGAACCTGCTACACGTATCCACCCATGATTGATGATCGTGGTGGACTGATCTTTCGAGAATTGTACTGCCTCCCACGTTGTTGATTTGAACTAGGGTAATAGATAATTTCTCAAAGACCAAGTCCACCAAGATATAAATCCAAGGCCACACAATCAGTCGAAAGAGCTAATAAAAGGATCGGAAGACATCCTTAATATAAACTTAGGCTACAAATCAAATACTTTGGTCCCATATACCTCAAAAGATATTTCGACTCCATCAAACCAAGAGATATGTCGTTGCATGATCGAAACACTTTGAAGGCCATCATTATATCACACAAATTCATAAAATCCCCTATCTTCATAATTAGCTTCATGAATGTATAGAATCAAAGAAGTTTATGTCATCATTCTATTTATCTAAATTGGCTATCCAATAATCTCAAAATTCCATTCTATAACAACTAACTATCATGTTTAAGGCTAGCTTCTCCTAATGGCAAGGGCTTCCTTCTTGGTCCCCTATAGATAGGTTATATAGAGATTTAGGGTAATGGGGATTACGATGGAGAGGGAGAGAGGCATTGAGAGAATGTTGGGATTTCCCCTTCATGGATTTATCACTTAACTAAGGATTGAAAGACTAGATTTTGTGTATGTTATCTCAAAGGAATAAAATTCAAAGACTATACTATATTCCTTCTTCTTTTCCATTACCCTATTAACATTGTTAATTTATTATCATCATGTCCATGAGAACAACTAAACAACTCCTATTTTTATCACTTTATCTTTCATTAATACATTTCCTAAAATAAATATCCATATTACTTGGTTGACACACAAAAAACCATAAAGGAATGCTTATAAATACTCAACACTTTATTGGCAAAAAATATTCATGAATTATAGATTATTCATCTATTCCTCTCCCTTGGATATAGTCTTCCAATTAATTATCCTTATTTCAAGAGAAATCACTAATACACTTTCCAATATATATTTAGTTTTATTGGGATGTATTTTGTACATAAAACTTTCTCTTTCAAATATTTCATTAAGGCCATACCATTATTTCACAAAATATCCTTTTCCCCCAATTTCTAGAATCCTATTATTTCCATTATTATTTTCCAATATACTAAAGGTTAGATCAAAATAATACTAGTTGTTTCCTCAACATGTGTTTCCAAACTGGTGAGATAATTTCTTCTTTAATTACTTAAAACATCACACATATTATTTTCTTTTAGAAACTTGCATATTATCCAATATTTAGTTGTCCAATAATTGACACAGTCACCATTCTTTGTTTACACATGAAATCTCATATTTCTTTAACTTGTGCCACAAGGACATATTTTCACAAAAAATAGTCTCATGTGTGTCACTTGGACCATGGGTTTAACCCATGCCATAATGTGGTTTAATAATATTATTCCATCAATAATATCATTTGGTAAAACATTTAATGATTCATGACTTATATTTAATAAATTCAATTTTATAGAATTGTGGATATTATATTCACCCCTCCTTAAAAAGAATTTTGTCTCTAAAATTCAGACCTACTCAGGTTAAGGTGAATGATAACTCAAGTCAATTTCAAACCTGAAGTTTACCAACCCTACTTAGATATCTTTAACAACTTTTACAGATACACAAATTCCTCATAATATTACTAAGTTTGGCACCTGAATTCAATTTAAGGTACATCCACATTTTTAGTATTTACATCATCTCTTGGTGTTTATATTTTCATTTGTGATTTCAATTTCCCTTGGTGACTACCTTTCCACTTATATTTCCATCCTATCATTCATTTATCTTCACATAAAGGTGAGGTAACACCTCAAACCCTATGATAGGTCATTAAGTTCAAATTAAGGTATTCTAGATCATATGTCAATTTTAAGCATAACATATGGCTACCCAATCTCTCCCACTCATAACGAGATGAAATAATCATTTAACTACAGCTCAAAAACAAATTTCATCCCATTCCAACAAGCAGAGATGGTATATCCACATATTATCTCAAAAATTTTCATTTTAGGTTGAATCATTCTCTACATGATTCTAATCCATACATACTTTTTAATTCCCAATATTCTTATATATCATGAAGTTAAATTTCATTTTTCACTCTTGAGTTTGTACACAACTCCTTTCATTATTGCATGACTTCTTGTATCTTTTACATTTACACCTCATGTCTCATTAGACTTAGTCACTTCCTTGATGTCTCTAGGGGTACAAGTACTTTTTGTGTGATCTCATCCTTATGTATCTAGGGAGTGCCTCTCACATTTACCCATTGGGAATTATGAAATCCTGAGACATGGGCCTCGAGCAAACATAGTTGTTATCTCCCGACCATATGGTCATATGCATTCAGTGCACAATCATCTCCTTATCTAATCAGTCTTATGTACCTTTAATACTCCCTACTTGACCTTAGGATTGACCTAG
The DNA here is from genome assembly GCA_963693085.1 of Alisma plantago-aquatica. NCBI lineage: Eukaryota > Viridiplantae > Streptophyta > Magnoliopsida > Alismatales > Alismataceae > Alisma > Alisma plantago-aquatica. The sequence continues at coordinate 784,356,639 of OY856412.1, read as the reverse complement.
GGCTCTACCCTTCCCAATAGTAAATCAAAGGAACATTATTTTCATATGTAATTCTTTAAACAAGATTTCTCGATCTCTTATGGTGCTCATTATTCACTTAATGTCCCCTCATTGGACTCATAATGACCTTCCCTTGTAGGCTTGGTCCCATCTTTTCAGCCACTTCCAAGGTGACCTTTCCTCATGGTCCTCAGAGATGGCATGCTTGGACCCAAAGAAACATACTCAATATGTGTGCTTGCATATTTTGTATACTTAATTGTTCACACTTTAGGTGAAATGTAGGGTTACCTCAATCTTTAAATTGATTTATCATCTCACCCTTCTAGCGAAGGTCCTAACCTAGGATTCCTTCTTGGCTCAAAGGAGGAGATTAGGTTCTCTTAGCCACAACCTGACCCCATAGGTCCTTTTCCCACTCTTGGGTTGACCCAACCCAGGTTGGGACACCATCTCTAAAGGTTTCATATTTTCATCTTTATGCATTGTCTTTGTTATAACCTCTCAACCCTCATTTGATCAATCTCTGGGATACCTTCTCATGGGAGTTTTGTTCCTACAATGAACTTGGTCCACCTTCCCCTGAAGGGGCTTGGTTTCATACTAGCCTTTCCAATATAGGGCTTGACCTTCTGTGACCTTCCCTATATGGGGATTGGTTGTCTACATTGTAGACTCACGCCACCTTCCCTATCTAAAGCTTGGTGCCATATTATCTTTCCTAATCATGGGACTGACCTTTATTGGCCTTCCCCTATGGGGGCTTGATCTTTTCTAACCATCCCCCTAAGGGGTTTGATCATTGTCATCTCAATGACTTTCTTTCCATATCCAAACTTCCATAGATAGCATGGGGGTTTGAACATATTATATTTAGATTATCATTTTCATATATAATCATTGGTTACTTATGTTTCTCAAAACTTTTCTCATGAGTTTTTAAAACTAATTTCTCCAAGTGAATTCATGCATAGGAGGTTGGGTGCCCTAGATTTATTTATATTTCATCTTTCCTTTTACCCTAATTGGGGTTCATATGGGAAGGGTTACTATATCACCCAGACTACTCCAATTTCCTAGGTATGGTTTTGTGTTAGGGTTATAGAGTACATCCTGCATAGTTTTTATGTCCCTTGACCCACTAGGGTTTTTTACAAACAAAACCTAGTTCCCTCAAGGGTTACACTCATAAGGAAAAACCCATAAAACTTTTTTAATTACTTTATCATTATTTCCACATTCATGTGCATTTAATTGGATAAGGATGCATTCATTCTACTTCTTCTCAAAATCCTAACTTGAGATGCAGAGAGAAGTTCCTTTTAGGGTTCATTGAGCAAAAAGAATGAGAGGTGGATGAATCAAGATGTGAAGAAAACCTAAAGGTATTTTACTTTGGGAAAAATATTCTGACTTTGGCCAGGCAGGGTGCATGGGCCAGAGAGTCCTCATAAGTTGACTATTAGTGGGAGGAAACATTTTCCATCCCCCAGGTCCAGGTCCTTTCTAGACATCATCGTATTTAGAAAATTCCCTAATAATTCCATCATATTTCTATAGATTACTAGGAATTATAAACTAATAAATATTATTTGAAAAATTAGTGGCTATGATACCGAATGTGACAATCTCACTTTTCAAAGTCCCACAATTAAGGAAGGCCTTAAAGTCGAGAGCCATTACCTAAAATTTCCCAAGGTACGGATTTAACCAAACAATAAATAATAGCAAATAATTTCCATGGAATCAAACATTGTTTACAAAATGCTCCTTGATAGAGTTACATGAATTTCTATCATCATAGGAATTGTACATATGAGAACTATATGAGAAGAGGTATCTATCTAGACATCCTTACAAGTTAACTTTAATGTCTTCAAGTAATTTCATATGTCCATCATATCTTGATATCAAGTTATATTACATGTACATAAACTGCTATGAAACAAAATCATGGGTAACTATATCAAAATATACCGTGTACATGGGGTGCATGCAAAAGGTGAAAGTGCACAACACCATATATTCAATCAATCACTTTCATGGGAACTATCATTTTTTTCACATAATCTTCGTTTATGTGATACTCATAGTGGCATTATAGCTGAACATAATGTAAATAAACATGCAACTGTTTAGTTGTTCAATCCTCAAAAAACACTTGAAAACCATCAACAAACTAATGTGAGTAGACATAAGTGTAACCACATACCTTTTTGTAAAACCACGCAGATCTTGTAGAGATTCATCTTATTATCCAGTCACGCAAGCAAACCAAGCAATCAACTTTCATTTAATCTACATGTATGTAAATCCTAAAGTGTCACCATCACATTAGTTAGATTAAAACCTACTCGGGTCCTAATCTAGGGTTTAGGTTTCCTTGTTATTGTGTTATCATTAGAGTCATGCTTCTATATCCTAATTACTATATCTGGCATATCCTTTTATGATGACCACTTAGATTTGATTAGTTCCATTAACAATATAGATAATTAGGATATTTAACCTTAATGTCTCACATGTATGGTTATTCTCTTTAAATACCCTAATCATCATCATGTTAACTTCCTATTATGCTTAACATTGCCATATTATATCTCAAAAATGACATTTAACATGATTAATATACAAATCTAGGGTTTCCATTTATAAATCTTCACTTGTACACATATATTAATCTAATTTTTACTAGGAGGCATATTTAAGTCTCAATTATATATTATTTAGGTTCCTTTCATTTTCCTAATCAAATTCATATATAGTTTCACAATGTTATGATCTACCAATTACTGTTTGTAAATTTTACAAGATTATTATATTTTGACCAATAGGAAAGCGCCATGTCAATATATGGCAGAGTTACTATATTCCACACAGATCCTGGCTCGGCAATGGGATTCAGCCACCTAGGTGATGCACAACATGTGGTTAGGGGTCTTGAGAAAGGGCAGAAAAATTTCCTTGCCCTTGGAGCTACAGACTAGAAGTCCATGCCTAGGGGAAATCTGGGAAAACTTTCACAAGCCTTCGCCTCCTTCCTTGTTCCTGCACGTGGTGTTTCCAGATAAACCCTATGTGTGTTCCGCACAAACAACATTGTGCAACAGGAAGCTGGCGACGAGGATGGGTTTCCAAGCCCCCAAGATGATGCCTCTAAAGGGGCCAACCTACTTCAGTGTAGTGTCCCCAGTCCACTACTATTTCCCCCATCAGTGACATCCACTGTAGCCATGGCTCACGATGCTGCAGTCCAAAAAGCATCAGTGTAAGAGACTTCTGATGCTAGTCTGAGGAGGTGAAGGTGGTGCCACATGACTAAGTAACCTTAGGGTTAGAGAATTGTGCCTGCACCCCTCTAGGGACTAAGGCATTGCCTGCTACCACTTGCAGGTTTATTTGTGGTGGTTCTTTGTAAAGAAATTGGGGCATGTTCGAGGAACAAGGTAGGGTCTCACCATAAACTATCATGTCTAGGGCCATGTTCTGTTAGTGGAAAGGGCTTCCTACTCGGTCCCCTATATATAAGTTAGATAGAGGTTTAGGGTTATTGGGAGAATGGAGGAGAGGGAGACAAGCACTGAGAAAAAGCTTGGATTTCCCCTTGTTGTATGTTTTAGTTAACTATGGATTGAAAGGCTAGATTTTCCTCACGTGATTTTCTAAGGAATAAAAGGCAAAGACTTAAATTATATTCCTTCTTCTTTTACTGTAGCATATTAACATTGTTAATTTGTTGGGATTAGTAAGGAGAGGGTCATCATCACGTCTACGAGAGCAATTAAATAACTTCTTTTTTCTCTCTCTCTATCTTTCATTAATATATTTTATAAAATAAATATCCATATTACTTGATTGACACACAAAATTCCATCAAGAATGCATATAAATACTCAACACTTTATTGGCTAAATTGATCATGAATTCTCAATTATTCATCGATTCCTCTCCCTTAGGCATAGTCTTCCAACTAAGTATCCTTATTTCAAAAAAATCACTAATACCCTTCTCAATATATATTTAGTTTTATTGGGATGTCTTTTTTACATAAAACTTGTTCTTTTAAAGATTTCGTTAAAGCCATATCATTATCTCATAGAATATCTTTTTTCTTCCAATTTTTAGAGTCCTCTTCTTTGCATTATTATTTTATAGTATACCAAATGTTAGATCATAATATTACTACTTTTTGCCTAAAATTTGTTGCCAAACTGGCTAGATAATTTCTCCTTTAATTATTGAAAATATCACATATTTTATTTTTAAAAATTTGCATATTATCTTATATTTCATTTGTCCAATAATAAATAAAGTCACCATCATCTATTTATGGACAAAATCTCTTATTTCTTTAACGCGTGTCACAAAGACATATTTACAAAGATAGTCTCATGGGTCTCTGTTGGGCCATGAGTTGCAACCCATATCACAAACTAGTTTAATATCATTAGGAAACATATTTATCGATTTATGCCTTATATTTGATAATTTTTTCACAAAATTGGGGATATTACACCAGAACTTCTTAGGAAGATGTTCTTTTCCAAAATGCACAGTACTAAATGGTCTGAACAAGACATCTGGATGACTTGGTAATCATGTCCACCTTCCTTTCTTCTTCCTTTCTTTTTTCTTGCTTCTTCCTTTGCTTTCTTCTCCGTTTCTAAGGTATTTTTTTTCCTGCTTTGGAGGTGCCTATTTCTTTTGTTTGGCTACAAAGCCAATTGACGGCTGCTCCCTTTGGTTACTTGACTACGACACTTCTAATTAGCGGCTATTGGGATTTATAATCCAGGAACGACAAAAAAAAAAATTATGCCTTTATGGGCTTCCCCCCTCATTGGCTGGAAACATAGGCCCAACAGAGCAATCATCTGAATGCGAGTCGTATCCAGTTGGCTCAGTTTTTATTTCAGATTACATCTAGGATATGTGTTTAGATATAATTAGTTGCTCCAAACCTGACCTGTGTTTAGATATAAATAGCTGCTCTAAACCTGACCTGTCCGTGGTAGACGATGGTTTTTCTTTTTTGTTCCTATCGTAGTGACTTTCAAGTAAGCATCATGTCATATAGGCTGCCAAAATTTGGATTAAGATCGGTTGTGTTGTCTGAACAGGCCGACTGAATATCTTCACAAAGCTGGAAGTTTCGTTTTATCTATTAACCGTAGAGCCGAGTGAGATTTAGATTTTGATCATCCCGAAACCAACATGGGTCTCACATGTAGACCATATAAGGTAGGTGTTCCACAAGTGAATTATAAGCTAGTTTGACCAGGAATCCCTTGCGACCAGAATTTGTTGAAACCTTAGTTCGACATTGATTTTAACATTGTGAACATGGATATAACTCAAATCTGAATTTGCTCAATTTGTCTAAAAACATTATTGGGGTGCATTTTTAAAGCTAGAACCCGGTACCGCTGCATTCTGGTTTGGACTGGAGCATGTTCATAGTTCAAATGTTATTTTTTATTAAGAAAATTATCTAATGCGGACACACTAATTTAGTAACAATTAAATATTTATTATTATGTGATAATATTGTTATAAACATTTAAAGCGTGTTAGTTACCCGAAAAAGAAGAAGCAACAACTCTATATTGCGCTCTGTCAATTCAAATTTAACGGCAGGAGGGTTGCTGGGATTCAAGATGAGTGGTTGGGGAAATGTTTTGGTATAATGGGAAACTTGAGGGGGCATAGGAAGAAAAATTAAAAGGAAAATGATATTATTAGGGCGTTTGCATTAGAAAAGAAAATAACGTCCTTTCCTATAAAAACTTGGTAGAATTTTATAGAATTGTTGTATAATGTACAATTGGCGTATATGTCTACTTACTTTTCTTGAACAGGAGTGATAACGAAATAATTGATTTTTGATTGGTCGTCCTATCTCCTATATATATAAAGGAAAAAGCACGGGCTCGCGTTACAGAATTCAACTCGTATTCTAATTGAGTTCGTTCATGTATATAACTCGGGAGTCGGAATCCAGAGGCAGGGAATCCTGAATCTGGGTTGCCGGGTTGGCATCTCTAGTTAGAGTGGGACTAGGACACCTCTCTAGGAAGGTAATTGACGATCCAATTGGCACATCTATAAATCGTACACTAGAGATAACAGCACATCCAGAAACTCTGAGGCCGGTAGCATGGAGGACTGTTGGGATTACTGGTGTGATCTGGATGCCGGCACTGCCTCCAGGCATCTGCCACTCGGTGATTCTCGTTTCGGAACTAGTTTAGTGCTCTTGCCCGCGTCACACTACAGTTCAATACCACGCGTGTTCAGGGCGCTGTGCTGAAACTTCCAAAACACTGCAGCGGAACTAACTAAGGTGACCGTCCCGCTGAAACCTCTCAGCGAATACGGCGGCGACTACCTTCAATGGGCTGCCGGGACGTGCGAACCCATCCAAGTCCCGCCGGAGATCAAATCACACTGCGACGCGGTTCCTCGTTGATGCTGCCGAACGTTTCGCTGGACAAGTGTATCTACAGCCCTTAACAGGGCCCCGTACAGCGCTCATGGTCACCACGTTCTGTCCCCTCCAGCTGGGACATCCAATTTCAAATGAAGCCGACGGCGAAAACGGTCACAGAGCTCGACATTCCGAGGGTGAGGCTATAAATGAAAGGGAGGGGCCGTCAAACACTATACCGGCGGCAAGGCAGATTGTAGACCGGATAGTTGCGTTCGAGGTGTTGAGGGATGAAGATGCGGCAGGAGGATCCAACTCCTCAAGGCTCACGGTTGGGGAGGAGTGCTCCATTTGCCACGAGAAAACTGTAGCCGGAGAAGAGACGGGGACCTTGCCTTGCAAGCATGCGTTCCATGCTACCTGCATACGCCGCTGGTTCAACGTCAGAAACAGTTGTCCACTCTGCCGGTATAATGTATAAGTTGCTGGCTTCAACTTATGCGGATATTTAGACATGTACTCCTATTTTGAATGAGGAGAAATTATTATTATTTTTTTTTAAACTGTTGAACATGTAAGTAATCCAGATCTAAAGAACATGATTACCCAATGTGTTTCAAGCAATGGATTCACATCAGATAATGATAATGGATAGTAATCTTGTGTGTTAAAAACATTACTTGAAAGCGCGCTGCTTCCACGCAAACATGGTTGATTGTTACGAATTTTTGAAACCCGAGGTACAATACAATTTTCATAATATCACATCTAGAGAGCAGCGATTCACATGTGCTACAACCAGCAAGAGAATGTATTAACTGAAGTAGTAGTTAAATGCAGAAGAAACATATCAAAGTAGAGTCCTTTTGCACAACCCACTCGTTTGCGTAAGTTCCAATCTCCTACTTGATGCTGCGGCTAAATCTTTAGAAATTGCTCACAATGTAAATAATTCAGATTTATAGAAGATAGCCAGGATGTCTTAACTTCAAACATGGGATTAGACAATGACTGTTGAAGGTGCTGATTTCGTTACAAGTATGGTTCCATGTTAAATAGTGGCGGAACCAGGACCCATAGGTTGGGGGGGCCAAAAATTAAATTTTCATTGTAAAGTTTGAACCCATGACCTTTGGTACATCAAATAACATATCAACCACTACACCATGTTCAGTTTTGTGTCTTTATATGTAAAATATTGTATTAATAATAATTGTATTCTACATTTTTTGCCAATAAAATGTACAATGCCTACACCAAGAATCAAACTCATGACCTTTGGTACATGAATGCGGCTGCAAACCAATACACTACTTACACATTCGTGTCTTTTATGTGTCATACATGATATATATTATAAATATATGTATATATATGTATATGTATGTTTATTTTTTTATTTTTTTTGGGGGGGCCATGGCCCCTGCCCGCCCCCCCTGGTTCCGCCCTTGCATATTATGGAATTTGTAACTTTAAAATTATAACACTAGAATAGCAAACTTTGTCCATATCTACAAATATGGTTGCATGTTATGAAATTCGTAACTTTAAAAGTAACACACTAGAATGGCATACTTTATCACGTATAATAAGTAAGAGGATACAACGTTAGATTTGGAGCCTCGAAGTCTAATAGCTACGTTACTTGTAGTTTCTGCAAGTGTTGTGAGTTGTATATGGAGAACGGACTCCATTGTCTAGCATTGCCTTCTTCTGAGTCGAAACCAGTTCTTAAACACTTTATCGAAGAACTAGAATAGGAAATATCGGGACTCAGAGACATAGTAGAATGATCCTCGGTCTTTAATTTCTTTTCATACTAAAAAGAGATTTTTTTTATATATAACTGAAAACATATTGGACATGTATTTATTGTATGACATATATGAGTACTTAATATGTATTGCGGGATACTTGTGTCGAGCAGTCAATACTTTATCCAAGAGCTTGTATTGAGTAGACAAACTGTATATGAGAATATGTTATCTCGAGATGTAGTCGACTAGTTGTATTCAACCAGTTAAACTTTATTCGAGCATCTGTTGAATGGTCATATACAATTTATCAATAGTCATTTAGAAGTCTAACTAATGAGCAATTAATTATTAACACTTTCTGACCTGATGAATGGTCAAATACAATTTGTCAATAGTCATTTAGAAGTCTAGCTAATAAGAAATTAATTATTGACACTTTCTGACCTGATGAATGGTTTAATACAATTTGTCAATAGTCATTTAGAAGTCTAGCTAGTGAGCAATTAATTATTGATACTTTCTGTTCAAATATATTTGATAGTGTGCTAAAGAAAAAAGATTAATCTAGATTGTTGAATAGGTGTCCAAAATGATAATTGACACATTTGATCAACCTTTTTCCACTATTGATGTGGCACTTGCAACCCTAGAAAAATTATCTTTTTCCTCTCCTTGTGATGTAGTTATTGCTAACAGATCCATCCAAGACATATGAGCTTTGACAAAAGTTGGATTGAGTTAAAGTGTGTAACTCATTCGTGCGAACATTGTATTGTGGGAGAAAACATAGTCATCTTCTTCCACTGCTAGTAGAAAGCTATCTTCTAAGAAAAGTCCTTCATGGGCTGCTCATTTTCAAATAAGTTTTTAATCTTCATTTTGTTTGGTTTGATCCATCTATTGTTTGACATTACTATTTTATCATAGATTTTACCTTGTGCCTCCTTTTATATGGTCATTATTCCTGACTATCCCAGATAAAATAGATATGACAACCTAAGTAAACTTAGAACGTACTTGTTATTTCATAGTATATTGACATGGCTGCCATGATGAGATATTTAGCGGATTTCACTTTAAACCTTGCCAACAACATATGAATATATGCTTCATCTTGGTATGAATAATTTATGCGGTTGACTATGCTTGCCCAAGTAAATAAATAATGTTATGACCGTATCTGAGCTTAATGGGTAAGTTAGGGTTTATGTGGATGACTACATGATTATTTATATTGGTCATTGATTAAACATGATTAATGATGATATCTCAATCATGATATGTTAAACCTAATGAGAACTCCAAGTATGCTATCTCTTTGTATAATTAGAGTTTGAGAAATGTAAACCCTAATCGGAAAAAATTAGGGTTTTGATAGAACATGAATATGGAATTTGATCAAGATAGCAATGTGGTAAATGATTTTTTATATTTTCTACAAATTTTGTATTTCATTGAATTTTGGATATGATATGGATAACTCTATTATGCATATTGGAGAAAAATTTCAGAATATTTGAGTGTTCTTTGACTGTGGTTCTCGATTGAACTATACTTCGACCAAAATACTAACAGAGTGCTTTTCAGCAGTGTAGTGTTTTATTTTTAGTTATTTATTGGTATCTCCAAATGATCTAAAATTTTAACTGGAGATCTAAAACTCAATCATAAACAAACGTAAAATTTTCATAATTTTTGGATGCATTTAGACCTTATCAGTAGACGAATTAGAGTAATATTTTTTATGATAGAAAATTTAACTGAAATAAAAGAAAGTATAGTGAGGGGTCAATGTGTAATTGACCAAAGTAGCTAAATTTCTCTATATGGTCAACCTAACACACAAGGAGCTCTCATAATTTGTGATTCAATCTAGATAAACAAAATCCTAGAGTGAGACAGAGAAATAGGGTTTGAGAGGAGAAAGTGATGGATATGCTGACCTAGGGTTTTGTAGTCCGAGGAATGATGAAATCATGTAAGATTAGCTTCTATGGATATAGTTTCATGGTGAATCTTCTCTCTATTGTAAAAATTCCATCCCTCCCCTAATTGGATTCAAAATCATATCAAATCAAGTCCTTTTCTCACTCTTTCTCTCTTAATCTTCAATTCTAGGGTTTCCAAATTGAAAGGAAGAAGAAAGTGGCGGTTGCAAGGGTTTTGATATGGATTTGAGATTTTCAGATACATGATACATTTTTAAGTTGTTCTATACCTTAGGGTGAGTGGTTAAAAGAATATTTCAGTCAATTGTACTTAATTAGATGGTTTTAATTTATATTCTCGATTTCTCCCTAGATGACAATAAATGAAAAGAATTGTTCTTGAATTCAGTTTATAGAATACTTCAATTCATGTTCCAATTATGATATGAAAATGTTTATATGATGGCATGAATATAGATATCCATGTATCTTGAATACTAAAAAATTAAGAAGTTTATTGAGAATCTTCTGAAGATCTGAATTTTCAAGTTATTCGGGTGCTTGAACAACATTATAGCTGAAACTCGGATTTATGCTTATATGATCTTACTTATGTCCCTCGTGCATATAATTCTACATGTTTGATCTCTTTGATTTGATATATGGACAAATAGAGTTTCTGATTTTCACAGTACATAAGATGTGAATAGCAAGTAATCAAGGATGGAAACCCAATCTAGTATGCTTTTACAAGTATACATATCTAATTTAGTAGTAAATGGAGGATTGAAATGATTCATGTGATATTGTGGGATTTTATCTGAATATTGTCTTATATGCATATATGTTTTGTTTATGAGATTCAGATTTTCTAACTCAAATACTTTTCATGAAATGCATATGTTGTCATTCTATTGCAAGTGGAGAGATATGACATGCCCTAGATAGGTATGTTATTGATGCCATGCATAAATGTGAGAAATTGTGGGCTCCGATCTCCAAACCACGAATTAATCCCGATTTAAACATGTGCGGAAGCATTCGATAACAGCGGAAGACCCAAAAATTACGGGAAATTAAAACTTTTCGAGGTAAGATCTTGAAACCACAAACCTTTTCTATAAAAAGGATTTAACTGTTTACATCACTAACAAAAACTTCTTGAGTGATTATATACAACATGATACAAAACTTCTCAAGAGTTCATACTCAAAACACTCCAGGACCTGAGAATACAGAGGACACATAGGACAAACTCTATACTACATCATGAAGCAGGTTGGATCTCCACCTGAGATAACTACTGCCCCTGATGCTGCTGGGATTGGTCACCTGAGTTCTTGTCCCTCCGTCTTCGACGACCACCTAAAAAGTAGAAGTCTACGGGGTGAGACAATTATACGTAATTGCCCCAGCGAGAGTTATAACTCTCCACTAGAAGCTTTATAAACAAAGCAGGGAATAACTAAAGCAATAATAGCCTTCAAGATATTCACTAGCAGTTTAATGATAAGCAGAGTTCAATCAATAGCAAAATATGAGAACCTCTATGCTGTTTAAAGTAACATCAATCAAATAACTCGTAGATAACTCTAACAGATATACTACGCTGTTGATTATGTTTTTAAGGGAGTGCAGGGATGCATCTCACCTCTTCGACTGTGCGGTGGGGAATGATGGACTACATGAATCTACATCAATTCCTCTCACTAATTCTCTTAATCAGTTAGGTACATTCAGTATTCTTATCATCTTACAATAACACAGCTATATATGAGAATACTTAAAATGTAGCAGGCCTAACTTTTCACAATCATCAGTTATTTCATCTCAAGTCATCTGTCAAGCATGACTTTGATAACATTTATGGCTCTTACAGCCCATAAATTACAAAAGATGTCACTCACAGTGCATCAACAAGGGTTACTATTCATAAAGCTTAAGACATGCTTTCAATGAATATATCATGGCATTCCATACCTGGATATGCCCATTATCTTATAACAATATGCAAAGCTTATTAGTATAACATGGCATTCCCTACCTGGATATGCCTATCATCTCATAACAACCTGCATGGTTCATTCAACAGATAATAGTAAACAATTCAACAATTAAGGATGCATTCTCAATTATGGTTTCACATGAAATTACCCTCAACTAGGGATTCACATGGAATCACCCTCAACTAGGGATTCACATGGAGTCACCCTCAACTAGGGATTCACATGGAATCACCCTCAACTAGGGATTCACATGGAATCACCCTCAACTAGGGATTCACATGGAGTCACCCTCAACTAGGGATTACTATTCATTTTTCATGTCTTCACCCTAAACTTAGGGTTTACTATTCACTCCATATTGAATTGTACTCATTACATCATCATGTAAGAGAATCATCATCATTAAGGCTCTTACTTAGGATTAAGACCCATTAGATATCATAATTAGGGTTTCCATGACCTCACATAGGTGGGTCATTCCCTAATCATGCACATTCATATGTATATGAAGTATCTTACTAGAGTTTCCTCCTTAAAAGGGTACTTTCTCTCTCTAGGATACTTTCTCTCTCTAGAAATACTTCCTCTCTCCTCTCACTAGTAGATGGTGACAACACCACTCTAGATCAGGTTGAGATAAGTTTCCATTGGCTAGCATAAGCCGAAACATCAACATCATGTGTTTAGGGTTTGCTTAGAACAAGGTTTTACCCTTTTAGACCCCTCGAGGGTATTTTGGTAATTTGGAACATGATCACCATCATGGGTTAACTCACTAATCACATAGTCCCTTAATGACCTAGGTTACCATTAGGGTTTAGATTGAATCATCATTAAGCCATTTACACCATCAAATGGTTAGGCATAAAATCACCACAAATTTCCAAGTGGTTTCCAACCTTCAAACGATCTCAACCATCCAAACGGTCTTGAGACCGTTTGATCCTCAAACGGTCTTGAGACCGTTTGGAGGTGAGGACCGTTTGGGAGGTTTGACTTCCAAACCGTTTGGAGCCTCAAACGGTTTGAGGTCATTTGGACCAAACGACCTTGAGGTCGTTTGAACTCAAACGGTCTTGAGGTCGTTTGAGCCCAAACGGTCTTGAGGTCGTTTGAGCCCAAACGGTCTTGAGACCGTTTGGTCTCAAACGGTCTTGAGACCGTTTTGGTCCAAACGGTCTTGAGACCGTTTGGCCCAAATGGGCTCAAACCGTTTGGACCTCCAAAAGGGTTCAAAGATCACCAATATTTATGGATAAGTGTGTTGAAGCCCTCAATTGTTTAAAGCTATGCTAACCACTTATAAATTGAGTCAATTAGGGTTAGCCTTAGCCACTTAGTCATCAAATTGACCCTCAATTGCAAACCAATTAGGGTTCAATCGTTCTCAATTAGGGTTTCAAATTGATTGGTCATCAATGTTCAACAGTGTGAATCAATTCAAGGTTGAACCTATCAATTGACCTCCCATTGGGCTCAAACTTGGCCCAAACGGTCTTGAGGTCGTTTGGACATCATCCAAACGGTCTTGAGACCGTTTGCCCAAAGTTTGACCAAAATCCAAGTCGTTTTGACTAAGGTTGAAATCCAATTAGGTCAAAATCAGCAATTTTCAACAATGCATCAATTTCCTACAATTGGACCCTCAAACCATTAGATTAACTCAACCCTAGACCTTCAAACGGTCTTGGGTTGTGCCCAAACGGTCTTGGGACCGTTTGGTGGAATCCCCAAACGGTCTTGAGACCGTTTGGGTCCTTCAACCCAAAACTCAACAAGATCTATACTTAGAAAACAGCAATTTGATTGTTTCACTAACCTACTGTAATTGGGCCCTCAATTGGTCAATTACCTTAACCCTAGACCTCCAAACGGTCTTGGGTTGACACCAAACGGTCTTGAGACCGTTTGGATGAGTTCCAAACGGTCTTGAGACCGTTTGCCCATCCATCCTTTGGACTTTAGTGAGAATTCATCAAGGTTTGATCTATTGAGTTGATCATCACATCAATACTTAATTGCAATATGATTTGGTGCCTTTGGACCTTCAATTGATCAACTATACTTGACCCCAGACCTCCAAACGGTCTTGGGGTGACCCCCAAACGGTCTTGAGACCGTTTGGGTGATTCCCAAACGGTCTTGAAACCGTTTGGGCTAAGCAACCCAAAATCTCAACTTAACTCATTGGAGATTCAGCACTAATTTCAATTAGGGTTTGCCCTATTAATCATCCTTCAACTCATGACTCGTTTGGAATTAATCCATAAAATTTGGTGAGTCGTTAATTAACATCATTATGAACAGTAATCCCAAACGGTCAACGTTTAGTCAACCATCTTAAACGGTCTTGAGACAGTTTGCCCAAAAAGGGCAAATTAAACAGATTGCAAATCAGAATTTAATTCAATTCGTTTTGCTAATTGATTTGCTCATATCTCACGATTCCTTTGGAGTTAACCTCTCAAATTTTGTGGGTGATTAACCTACATAATTATGAACAGGATTCCCAAACGGTCTTCGCTTGGTCAACGGGACCAAACGGTCTTGAAGACCGTTTGCCCTCAAACGACCCTGAAACCGTTTGCCCACCAAACGGTTTGAAACCGTTTTGAGCAATAGGTGGAGGTCGTTTGATAAAGTGAAAATCTGTGGATAAGCATAGGAATTAACGCCCTTATCTTCCACCTTAAGAACAGTAGCAGTTCTTCACGTTTTTGCTTGCAAGGATGCAAGGGAAGATAGGGAAGAAGAAGATCTATCAACTATATGCATAGAAAAGATGTATAATCAAAGCATAAAGTTTAGAGTTATAAAACCCGCCTAAAGCTTGCTCCTTGAGCTCCAAGCTTTCGAGTTCCAAGCCTTTAATGGCGTCCTAGAAGCTCCACAGGTCGGCCAAGGTGAATCCTCCAAGGAAGGTTGAGAAGAGATGGCTAGAAAGATGGAGCTAAGTGAGCTAGCCATGAATTTGACCTTAAATCCGAGTTTCATCCAAGAATTGAGCAAAAAGGAAGGATCCAAACCTACCTTGCACTCCCTTGTTCGTCCTCCTGAGCTCCAGAGCTCTCCTTAGTCGGTTTGAGAATGAGAGGGAGTGAATGAAACAGGAGCAAGGTCATTTGCTCGTTTGCAAAGGAAAAAGCTTTTATAGCTTTAGCCTATTTTCTACTACAAGGACCTTTCAAATTCAAAATTCACATCTAGGTCCCTCCTTGTTCAAGGGCACGTCCAAGCCCATATAATATTATGCAAATCTCAAGAAAACTCAAGATCTAAGGGTAAAGGAATCCAACCTTCAACTAGGGTACATACATGAAAGGGTTTTGTACCCATTTTAGGTGATTTCTATCACAAAGATCATTTTTCTCATCTGATTAGTGAATGATGTATCTCCTTCATCATTTCTACTCTAAATGATGACAAGAGTCATAAAATATGTTCTAGATGGTGAAAATTACAAGTTGGACCCCTCAATTTGGGTAAATTGCACTTTACCCCAAATTAGGGTTTCTGAGCATGGGGATTGCTTCCACAGCTGCACCTTGGTGCTCAAGCTTGGGAAATCCCTCAAACTTTATCATAGACATATTCATGATGTCTTAACATCAAAATAACATCTTATCTTGTGAAATTTGCAAGTTCAACCCTTAAACTGGTTAATTTGCACATAGGTCCCTGCATACAACACAATGCTACATCTTTATACAAAAAGGAGCAAAATCGAAAGTAAATGTTCCTGAGGAACTTAATTTCATGCCAGGGAGTGTTCACAAGTATAATAATTACCTATTTAGGCAAAACTTCTAGGGTTAGTTCATAACCCAGGTCAGGGGTGTTACAAATCATAAACCCCTAACAAGGATTTCGTCCCCGAAATCTCAGACAAAAGGAGGAACAGAGTATTCATTAATCATGCCCTCAAGTCTCCACATATTATCTTAATATTATGGAGGTATCATGAATTCTGCCATTCCACACAAGGCTCTTTTCACTAATTCAACCTTACCAATGTTTATGCAGAGCATAAACCCCTAACATATGATGCCCATATTATTGGGAAGAAGAAGCATAAAAAAAAACATACTTCTATCATTACCCAAGAATATTTATCAAAAGGAACAACATATATATCATACAAGGATAATTTACTCAGTAATCCTTTACAACTTTATGTAATTGGGATAGTTCACACAGTTTTTCTTATTAATTGGAAATGCCACATAGCTTTTCCCTCTTTGATTGGGAATGACACATAGCTCTTCCCTTTGGGAATGACACATAGCTCTTCCCTTTGGTTATTTGGGAATGACACATAGCTCTTCCCTTTGGTTATTTGGGAATGACACATAGCTCTTCCCTTTTTGTTTGTTTGGGAATGACACATAGCTCCTCCCTTTGGGAATGACACATAGCTCTTCCCTTTGGGAATGACACATAGCTCTTCCCTTTGATTGTTTGGGAATGACACATAGCTCTTCCCTTTTTGTTTGTTTGGGAATGACACATAGCTCTTCCCTTTGGGAATGACACATAGCTCTTCCCTTTGGGAATGACACATAGCTCTTCCCTTTTGGTTAAATCATATTTCTTATTTCATGATACTCATTAGATTGTATCAGAATGATTGCTTGATCAGGGCAATCAAAACGATATCCATCAAGGAGTTTCCATACTCACTTTATCATCAATATCTGTATACCTGGCCAGGGTTTACAATTACTGAGATCAAGTAGTATGCACTTATATACTGTCTCATTCCTCACTTTTCATATCCTTATACACACAAGATTTTCCATTTCTATATTTCCTCCAGGCATCATTTATAAATCTCATCTTTTGACATACCGATAAGAGAGATTATTAAACTTTTTAAGGAACATTGAGTGAGATATAAGTTCTCATCTCCCTTGTGTCCTTATAAAACTAGTCAAAATAATTTCAAAAACACTATTTTCACGTTTTTAATCACATAGAAACATGAAAATGAAATATTAGAATGGCTTTATTTCCTCTGACCTGCTCGGGACGTCTGTCCACGTCCTCTATTGTCACTAGAAAACTGCCTCCTTTGTGATCCTTGCTGACTCTGCCCCTGAGGTTGGGTCATCATTGGATTCCCGTCTGGACAATCTTTTACCAGATGTCCCGGTTGTCTGCATTGATAACAGATTCTAGGTATAGCATAAGGTTGGTGAGGTCCAGACACCGATGTTGATGCTATGATGGAGGCCTCATTTGGAATATAACTAAGATCCCCATCCCTACTTGGAGACCACTCAGTCTGAGAACTAGTTCTGGATGGTGGAGGGTTAGGTGTAGATGACCTAGACTTCTTAAAGTCCATAGATGAAGAACCCTGGAATTGTGGATATCTTTTCTGGGTTTGCCTCTTCTCAACCACAGATCTCTCTATCCTTCGGACTGATTCAACGAAGGTAGAGAATCTGTCTCGGTTCTCTAAGGCAGACACTGGGGTAGACATGTCAGCATTCAAACCCCTCTCGAATCTCCTGATTCTCTCTTCTTCTGTGGCAGCCATGTGCGGACAAAACCGCAATAGCTCCATGAACTTAGCTTCATACTCGCTAATGTTCATCATACCCTGTCTCAGTCTCTCAAACTGAGATATTTTCTCATCTAGGAAGGTCTTCGGGAAATATCTTTGGACAAATTCCCATCGAAAGTCTTCCCATGAGATTTCTATTCCAGGTCTCTTCTGCTCTTCCATGGTCCACCAGTGACCAGCACTTCCTTTGAGAAGATAGACAGCATGTCTAACCTTCTCAACTTCAGGGATGTTCAGGATCCTGAAAGCCTTCTCCAGCTCTGTCAACCACAGATCAGCATCTGTGGGGTCAGCAGTCCCATGGTATTCGGTAGCTCCGACATGACGTAGTCGCTCGAACGTCTTCCCAATACTTTGGCTCTCTGGTTGGACAGGTGCCCTAGGTGCAGGCATAGGCAACCTGTCGGTTATATGTGTTATGGCAGTCATAAACTGCCCAAACACAGTCGGGACTGCTGGATTACCCATATCAGCTGGGTCAAACTGGGGTGGCTCTCTAAGTTGTCCTGGTACAAGCTGTTCCACCTCTGGTACTCTTGCACCGCCTTGAGGTGCACTGACACTATTTCCTTCCACATACTCATTATGTGGCTCTGACATCTTAAGTATCTTCTTCTCCTGAGGAGTAGAAGACTCTATTAGATAAGGAAGGAATACTAAAGATAGACTCGACTTCCTATGTCCTATGCCTCTGTAGACTCAGCGAACCTAGAGCTCTGATACCACTTAATTGTGGGCTCCGATCTCCAAACCACGAATTAATCCCGATTTAAACATGTGCGGAAGCATTCGATAACAGCGGAAGACCCAAAAATTACGGGAAATTAAAACTTTTCGAGGTAAGATCTTGAAACCACAAACCTTTTCTATAAAAAGGATTTAACTGTTTACATCACTAACAAAAACTTCTTGAGTGATTATATACAACATGATACAAAACTTCTCAAGAGTTCATACTCAAAACACTCCAGGACCTGAGAATACAGAGGACACATAGGACAAACTCTATACTACATCATGAAGCAGGTTGGATCTCCACCTGAGATAACTACTGCCCCTGATGCTGCTGGGATTGGTCACCTGAGTTCTTGTCCCTCCGTCTTCGACGACCACCTAAAAAGTAGAAGTCTACGGGGTGAGACAATTATACGTAATTGCCCCAGCGAGAGTTATAACTCTCCACTAGAAGCTTTATAAACAAAGCAGGGAATAACTAAAGCAATAATAGCCTTCAAGATATTCACTAGCAGTTTAATGATAAGCAGAGTTCATTCAATATCAAAATATGAGAACCTCTATGCTGTTTAAAGTAACATCAATCAAATAACTCGTAGATAACTCTAACAGATATACTACGCTGTTGATTATGTTTTTAAGGGAGTGCAGGGATGCATCTCACCTCTTCGACTGTGCGGTGGGGAATGATGGACTACATGAATCTACATCAATTCCTCTCACTAATTCTCTTAATCAGTTAGGTACATTCAGTATTCTTATCATCTTACAATAACACAGCTATATATGAGAATACTTAAAATGTAGCAGGCCTAACTTTTCACAATCATCAGTTATTTCATCTCAAGTCATCTGTCAAGCATGACTTTGATAACATTTATGGCTCTTACAGCCCATAAATTACAAAAGATGTCACTCATAGTGCATCAACAAGGGTTACTATTCATAAAGCTTAAGACATGCTTTCAATGAATATATCATGGCATTCCATACCTGGATATGCCCATTATCTTATAACAATATGCAAAGCTTATTAGTATAACATGGCATTCCCTACCTGGATATGCCTATCATCTCATAACAACCTGCATGGTTCATTCAACAGATAATAGTAAACAATTCAACAATTAAGGATGCATTCTCAATTATGGTTTCACATGAAATTACCCTCAACTAGGGATTCACATGGAATCACCCTCAACTAGGGATTCACATGGAGTCACCCTCAACTAGGGATTCACATGGAATCACCCTCAACTAGGGATTCACATGGAATCACCCTCAACTAGGGATTCACATGGAGTCACCCTCAACTAGGGATTACTATTCATTTTTCATGTCTTCACCCTAAACTTAGGGTTTACTATTCACTCCATGGTGAATTGTACTCATTACATCATCATGTAAGAGAATCATCATCATTAAGGCTCTTACTTAGGATTAAGATCCATTAGATATCATAATTAGGGTTTCCATGACCTCACATAGGTGGGTCATTCCCTAATCATGCACATTCATATGTATATGAAGTATCTTACTAGAGTTTCCTCCTTAAAAGGGTACTTTCTCTCTCTAGGATACTTTCTCTCTCTAGAAATACTTCCTCTCTCCTCTCACTAGTAGATGGTGACAACACCACTCTAGATCAGGTTGAGATAAGTTTCCATTGGCTAGCATAAGCCGAAACATCAACATCATGTGTTTAGGGTTTGCTTAGAACAAGGTTTTACCCTTTTAGACCCCTCGAGGGTATTTTGGTAATTTGGAACATGATCACCATCATGGGTTAACTCACTAATCACATAGTCCCTTAATGACCTAGGTTACCATTAGGGTTTAGATTGAATCATCATTAAGCCATTTACACCATCAAATGGTTAGGCATAAAATCACCACAAATTTCCAAGTGGTTTCCAACCTTCAAACGATCTCAACCATCCAAACGGTCTTGAGACCGTTTGATCCTCAAACGGTCTTGAGACCGTTTGGAGGTGAGGACCGTTTGGGAGGTTTGACTTCCAAACCGTTTGGAGCCTCAAACGGTTTGAGGTCGTTTGGACCAAACGACCTTGAGGTCGTTTGAACTCAAACGGTCTTGAGGTCGTTTGAGCCCAAACGGTCTTGAGGTCATTTGAGCCCAAACGGTCTTGAGACCGTTTGGTCTCAAACGGTCTTGAGACCGTTTGGGTCCAAACGGTCTTGAGACCGTTTGGGTCCAAACGGTCTTGAGACCGTTTGGCCCAAATGGGCTCAAACCGTTTGGACCTCCAAAAGGGTTCAAAGATCACCAATATTTATGGATAAGTGTGTTGAAGCCCTCAATTGTTTAAAGCTATGCTAACCACTTATAAATTGAGTCAATTAGGGTTAGCCTTAGCCACTTAGTCATCAAATTGACCCTCAATTGCAAACCAATTAGGGTTCAATCGTTCTCAATTAGGGTTTCAAATTGATTGGTCATCAATGTTCAACAGTGTGAATCAATTCAAGGTTGAACCTATCAATTGACCTCCCATTGGGCTCAAACATGGCCCAAACGGTCTTGAGGTCGTTTGGACATCATCCAAACGGTCTTGAGACCGTTTGCCCAAAGTTTGACCAAAATCCAAGTCGTTTTGACTAAGGTTGAAATCCAATTAGGTCAAAACCAGCAATTTTCAACAATGCATCAATTTCCTACAATTGGACCCTCAAACCATTAGATTAACTCAACCCTAGACCTTCAAACGGTCTTGGGTTGTTCCCAAACGGTCTTGGGACCGTTTGGTGGAATCCCCAAACGGTCTTGAGACCGTTTGGGTCCTTCAACCCAAAACTCAACAAGATCTATACTTAGAAAACAACAATTTGATTGTTTCACTAACCCACTGTAATTGGGCCCTCAATTGGTCAATTACCTTAACCCTAGACCTCCAAACGGTCTTGGGTTGACACCAAACGGTCTTGAGACCATTTGGATGAGTTCCAAACGGTCTTGAGACCGTTTGCCCATCCATCCTTTGGACTTTAGTGAGAATTCATCAAGGTTTGATCTATTGAGTTGATCATCACATCAATACTTAATTGCAATATGATTTGGTGCCTTTGGACCTTCAATTGATCAACTATACTTGACCCCAGACCTCCAAACGGTCTTGGGGTGACCCCCAAACGGTCTTGAGACCGTTTGGGTGATTCCCAAACGGTCTTGAAACCGTTTGGGCTAAGCAACCCAAAATCTCAACTTAACTCATTGGAGATTCAGCACTAATTTCAATTAGGGTTTGCCCTATTAATCATCCTTCAACTCATGACTCGTTTGGAATTAATCCATAAAATTTGGTGAGTCGTTAATTAACATCATTATGAACAGTAATCCCAAACGGTCAACGTTTAGTCAACCATCTTAAACGGTCTTGAGACCGTTTGCCCAAAAAGGGCAAATTAAACAGATTGCAAATCAGAATTTAATTCAATTCGTTTTGCTAATTGATTTGCTCATATCTCACGATTCCTTTGGAGTTAACCTCTCAAATTTTGTGGGTGATTAACCTACATAATTATGAACAGGATTCCCAAACGGTCTTTGCTTGGTCAACGGGACCAAACGGTCTTGAAGACCGTTTGCCCTCAAACGACCCTGAAACCGTTTGCCCACCAAACGGTTTGAAACCGTTTTGAGCAATAGGTTGAGGTCGTTTGATAAAGTGAAAATCTGTGGATAAGCATAGGAATTAACGCCCTTATCTTCCACCTTATGAACAGTAGCAGTTCTTCACGTTTTTGCTTGCAAGGATGCAAGGGAAGATAGGGAAGAAGAAGATCTATCAACTATATGCATAGAAAAGATGTATAATCAAAGCATAAAGTTTAGAGTTATAAAACCCGCCTAAAGCTTGCTCCTTGAGCTCCAAGCTTTCGAGTTCCAAGCCTTTAATGGCGTCCTAGAAGCTCCACAGGTCGGCCAAGGTGAATCCTCCAAGGAAGGTTGAGAAGAGATGGCTAGAAAGATGGAGCTAAGTGAGCTAGCCATGAATTTGACCTTAAATCCGAGTTTCATCCAAGAATTGAGCAAAAAGGAAGGATCCAAACCTACCTTGCACTCCCTTGTTCGTCCTCCTGAGCTCCAGAGCTCTCCTTAGTCGGTTTGAGAATGAGAGGGAGTGAATGAAACAGGAGCAAGGTCGTTTGCTCGTTTGCAAAGGAAAAAGCTTTTATAGCTTTAGCCTATTTCCTACTACAAGGACCTTTCAAATTCAAAATTCACATCTAGGTCCCTCCTTGTTCAAGGGCACGTCCAAGCCCATCTAATCTTATGCAAATCTCAAGAAAACTCAAGATCTAAGGGTAAAGGAATCCAACCTTCAACTAGGGTACATACAAGAAAGGGTTTTGTACCCATTTTAGGTGATTTCTATCACAAAGATCATTTTTCTCATCTGATTAGTGAATGATGTATCTCCTTCATCATTTCTACTCTAAATGATGACAAGAGTCATAAAATATGTTCTAGATGGTGAAAATTACAAGTTGGACCCCTCAATTTGGGTAAATTGCACTTTACCCCAAATTAGGGTTTCTGAGCATGGGGATTGCTTCCACAGCTGCACCTTGGTGCTCAAGCTTGGGAAATCCCTCAAACTTTATCATAGACATATTCATGATGTCTTAACATCAAAAGAACATCTTATCTTGTGAAATTTGCAAGTTCAACCCTTAAACTGGTTAATTTGCACATAGGTCCCTGCATACAACACAATGCTACATCTTTATACAAAAAGGAGCAAAATCGAAAGTAAATGTTCCTGAGGAACTTAATTTCATGCCAGGGAGTGTTCACAAGTATAATAATTACCTATTTAGGCAAAACTTCTAGGGTTAGTTCATAACCCAGGTCAGGGGTGTTACAGAAATGTTGAATGATAATATTTATATTTGTAGACATGATATATGTTTGAATACTTGAGAAGTGCTATATGTGCATGAGTAAGGAGAAACCCTAAGAAAGGGGTAAACAATATGTTAAGCATTGAGTTCAGTATCATCAGTGATTTCAATTCAATAGTCTGAGTAGTCATTAATGTACAAAGTTAAAAGAGATCATTCTAAGAGAAAGACATAATCAAAGTTATAGTAATAATAGTAGCCCTGAACACTGTAGATTCCCTATGAGAGGTCTGCGACGTAGGGATGAAACGACCTAACCCGGAAAGTGTCCAGTATATGGGGGTCGGATCATACTAACAGGTGGTACGGGAGACGAAGCCCTAGTGGAAGTCTCCTTAAAAATATAGTATGTAGTGTCCAACATCAACCAGAGATCCTGGTGGCACTAGAGTACAGAAAAGCCAATATGTGGCTTGACTCTCCGCCTGTGTGCTCAGGTTAGAGGAGTCCAGTTTTTAAGGCCCATAGGTGTGCCGAGGCCAAAGAGCCATTTTCCTATTGAAGACCAGCGATGTAGTCAGGCTTAGCATCCCGGGTGTGTCAGCTAAGTCTTGTACGATGAGATCGTATTTCGTTATGATTCTTCATATGTAGAGTACACTACATATGATCAGGGCATAAGCTAAAATATGATAATATAACTGTAAAGAGTTTCTTATAAGTAAGAAGAGTTAAGAAAGATTTGATTTCAGTTTCACAGCAGTTGTTCTTTAAAAGTAATATTGAATATAGTGAGGATTATATTTCCATACTTGTTTATTTCTAATGATGTAGGCTTCAATGATATTAGTAAGTTTTTGAATATCAAGTATTTTAATTTGAATTTGTATCTTGTTTTATTTCAATTATCCAAGAATGGTAAATGTCTGATTCAGTACTTTAGACTGCATTACTGTTTTACTCATTCACTGAGTGAGTAGGCTCACCCCTCTACTCAAAATTTTTAGGGAAACCGTCGGGATTGAAGATATCATTACATCAGAGTAGATCTGCCACAAGATTTAAGTCTGAGTATAGTTAAGTTCAGTCGGTCCTTGTCACTCTAGGTACTTGTAAAGAAATAAGAGAGATTTGTAAATGATGATGTATAACATTATTCCTCTTTTGGAAATATATGTGAATCAGCAAATCATATGTGCTTAGAAGTATGAGAAACATACTGAATGTTCATACATGCATTTTTATTGTTGAAATCAGACTAGAGAAATCAATGTTTTGATTCCCTTGTAAAGTTAGTTTATGTGGTTTAATGCGAGAAAAACAAAGAGTTTGAAAAGGAAGAAAAATTTAAGGGTGATCTTTGTATTACATTAAATCCTCAATTTATGCCCTAATATCATGATTAATGTTAATTGTGAGATTGGGTTGTAACAACTTGTTATCAGAGCTTAGGCTGAGTTGTCAGGGACCATTAAGTTAGTAAGTTAGAGTCATAACTGTGACAGATAGGAGATGTTATGATGTTAGCTCTGAGGATTTGAGTATTTGGATATCATGGTATGGTATCTGAGTACTTGGATCAACCAGTATCAAGCTACTCTATCAATTCTTTCATGTATACCCTGGCCAGGTATACAGTGGAAGGATGGTCTAGAGAGGAACCCTAGAAATATTAAGGTTAGAAATAAGATAAGTAACATGAATTAAGAGCATAAGTATAAAATGAGATAGAACTTTCATTTGATATTGTTGTTTTATCTGAGATGAATAGAAAAGCTCTTATATGTTTGAATTTAGATATTCAATATTTTGAAATATATATGTGTCTTTAAGATTTGTTGTACACTATGCAGTTGTAGCATTTATTGATTACATTCTTTGTATCAAGTAGACTAGAAATGATCTTTGAATGATCTTTCCTAAGTGGATAAGTTTTCTTCCACACATTTGAGATGAATAGGAGTTGAGTAATCCTAAGTAGCTCTTGGCTTCAGGACTGTAGGTTCGGCCTGGTCCGGCTGGCAGGATGCATTACTGGGATCTAATGACTCCTATTAGTAACATAACAAGAGTAAATTTTGGATAGATTAGATCCAAATTCTGGTATGAATGTATATACTCTAAGATTTTGAAGTATAAGGGAAAGATTGGGATAACTAAGAATCAGTTGGAACTGATATCTGAGATCCAACTTTGGGGCCTCATCTGAGAAACCCTTAATTGGGAATAAAGGAACACGACATAAGGTTCAGATTAAGTTTAATTATTAGTATTATATGAACTCTAAATATGAAATATGGAAAAGATATGAGAAAAGTATGTAAGGGGCCAAGAGAGTAAGAATCAATCATGAGGGATGGATTATATAACCGAGTACGATGTTTTTATGTACTCCAAAGCAAAGGGAAAATAGAAGAAAAGAGATAAGTATACAATAAGTACATAGAAGTGAAGAGTCTTTAGAAGAGTTAAAGTGAAGAAGAACTAGATGAGCATGTAAATCATAAAACTAGGATAAGAAACTTAGTTGAAAAAAAGAGAAATGTTGGAAATAATGAGCTTGATTAAGGAATGAGGGTTATGATATAATTGAGAGCATGGAATGATACCTTTATTAATAAGTTTAATACATTCATCCTTACTGCCTTTGGATTCTAAGTCTCTATAGAACAAAAAACTAGTTTCTAAAAGAAGAACAAAAGTGTAGCTAAATAAATGAATAAGTCATACAAAGGTAGACTATATTCAGGAAGGAAAAACTTGATTGAAAGAGAAACTATGTTTCACCCATGCATGAGTCTTTTGATTTAAAATGAAGGATATGTAATGTATTAAACATGAGGTGATACTAGTAGAGAGATTATTGATTTAGAATTTCAACTTCACATTAGTAAAAGGATAAAAGGAAATATATGCAACATGGTATACATGATCATACACATAAAAGAGGCAACATGATCATAAGAGAAAACTAGAAGTTAAAGATGACATGTGGTATAGTAGTATATGGTAAGAGAATTATGGAAAATAAAGAAGGGTTTGAAACATAATGGAGTAATGTAGACTATAAAAGAAAGAGGTTGCGAGATTCAAGAAAGTGCTAATTAGTCAAGCATAATTCTTGATAATTAATTAATCCTACATATGAGAAATGTATTATTGAATGTTTGAAGATAAGAATTCTAAGTCTCAAAATCATCTTCTCTTTCATATCTTCCTTAATGAGAGCAATGTGGGAATGAAGTGATAAGAAAATGAATCATATATGATGCATAACCACCATGGTAGAGACATCTAGTCAATGTAATAATGACACACAATATGATGATGAAACCCTAGAAGGGTAATTCAGATAGTAATCTATTTGAATGGCCAAGTAAGAGAAAGGAAATTCAATCGATAAGATAAATAAGAATTTAGTAAAACTTGTGAGATCTAAAGTTTGAATTTCAAATTAAGGGAGAAAAGTCACATCACAATAACGTCATGATACAGATAAGGACTAAAGCATAGAATGTTTATAGTTGTAAGTAGTTCAAGGGATGTCACTAGTGATTTTACCTTGAATACTAGCATCTCTATAAAACAAGATCATGATATTTGCACTATGAGAAGTAAACTAGCACTGATAGTAATCCAAGGTTTAAAGATAGCTAATCTGAAAGGTAGATAAGCAATATGGAAATGATTCAGAGTAAAGAGTAAGATATAAATTTGAAATGTAACAAGTGTGTTTTGAACAAAAGGAGAAATACAATATGAGTGAAGTGTGATATGAGATAAATTCTTGCAGTGATAGCAATAATGATGAATAATCTATTTGTACCTTGTATGTTTCAATTTTAGGAATGTTTAATCTACATGATTAAAATGAGAAGGATAAGTAGAAAAAAGTAAGTAGTAGTGAATGAGGAGAGAGTTAAGAATAAACAATGTCTTTTAGTAATATGTGAATTTGTTTTTAGAAGTATAATTTGTTGAAGGTATATTAAGGGATGTAAATTGGTTCTACGTATGATTTCAGTGTACATATACAAGCAATATGTCAATTAAAGGTGTCTGATAGTTGTAGTCATTCATACCAGTAATCTATCTTAGTATTATATAATTGTGGTATGGTGATATGGGTTGAATAATGATGGAACAAATGAAGGGTTACCCTAAATAAGGTAGTCTTACCTATTTACTCATATGAATAGAAGGGATGATAACCATATTGTATTGATTTGTAACCCTAATGAGGTATAGCTTGTTATACCTAGCTTTAATATAACTAAATGATGGTAATTGGGTATGAATAGTCCTTGAATGACTAATACAATCATGGGGTACTTTGTTACTATTGTTGAAATTCTGGTATGCTATGACCTGATGGTTACACCTTGAATTATGTGTGGGTTCATACTTAAGAATAATATGGAATGTGATGGTAATGCTTCACCTTATGCCATGATACAATGGGGATGTCATAAGTAGTATTGTACAATTGTTGTTGAATCTAGTCTTCCAACTCAAGACTATTTTTCTATTTGAGTAGCACACTAGTAAAATTCAAAAGAACATGGTGAACTCTCTTTTGTGACTTAGAGGTAATATATAAAAATAGTACATATTGAGCTGTATGAATTGAGATAGTTGGATCAGATTATCAATTTTGAGGTAACACCTCAAGAGTATAAAAAAATATATTGAAATGGTTGTTTCTCTCTCTCTCTACTATGATTTATTGTGGCATAGAGAATTTGTTTGTTGTTATTGAGAAATATTTCAAACATGTTGTGTTTAGAAAAGAAATGAAGTACTTCATGTTGAAAATTGCATTCAAGTATGAAATACAAGAATATAATGACATGTAAGATTTCAGAAACTTAAAATAAACCCTGAATGTACTTTACTTGCATATTTATGTTTTGAGGGAGAAACCTTTTTAAGGGGGGAAGAATTGTTATGACCGTATCTGAGCATAATGGGTAAGTTAGGGTTTATGTGGACGACTACATGCTTAATCATATTGTTCATTGATTAAACATGATTAATGATGATATCTCAATCATGATATGTTAAACTTAATGAGAACCCCAATTATGCTATCTCTTTGTATAATTAGGGTTTGATAAATGTAAACCCTAATCGACTAAAATTAGGGTTTTGATAGTACATGAATATGGAATTTGATCAGGATAGCAGTGTGGTAAATGATTTTTCATATTTTCTAAAAATTTTGTATTTAATTGAATTTTGGATATGATATGGATAACTAAATAATTCATATTGGAGAAAAATTTAAAAATATTTTAGTGTTCTTTGAATGTGGTTCTTAGTGGAACTATACTTCGACCAAAATGCTGACAGAGTGCTTTTTAGAAGTGTAGTGTTTTATTTTTAGTTATTTATTGGTAACTCCTAATGATCTGAAATATTTACTGGAGATCTAAAACTAAATCATAAACAATATGTCAAATGTTCATAATTTTTGGATGCATTTAGACCTTACCAGTAGATGAATTACAGTAATATTTTTCATGATAGAAAATTGATATATTTAGACCTTACCAGTATAGTGAGGGGTCAATGTGCAATTGACCGAAGCAGCTCAATTGCTCTATATGGTCAACCTAACACACAAGGAGATCTCATAATTCGTGATTCAATCCATAGAAATGAAATCCTAGAGTGAGAGCAAGAGTTAGGGTTTGAGAGTAGAAAGTGATGGAGATGTTGACCTAGGGTTTTGCGGTTCGAGGAATGATGAAATCATGTAAGTTTAGCTTCTTTGGATATAGTTTCATAGTGAATCTTCTCTCTGATGTCAACATTCCGTCCCTCCCCTCATTGGATTTGAAATCATATCAAATAAAGTCCTTTTCTCACTCTTTCTCTCCTAATCTTCAATTTTAGGGTTTCTGAGTTGAAAGGAAGAAGAAAGTGGCGATTGTTAGGGTTTTGATATGGATTCGAGATTTTCAGATATGGGATATGTTTTTAAGTTGTTCTAAATCTTAGGGTGAGTGGGTAAAATAATATTTTAGTCAATTGTACTCAATTAGATGGTTTTAATTTATATTCTCGATTTCTCCCTAGATGAC
The DNA here is from genome assembly GCA_963693085.1 of Alisma plantago-aquatica. Classification (NCBI taxonomy): domain Eukaryota; kingdom Viridiplantae; phylum Streptophyta; class Magnoliopsida; order Alismatales; family Alismataceae; genus Alisma; species Alisma plantago-aquatica. Next base: position 784,327,265 of record OY856412.1, on the reverse strand, counting down.
AATAAATGAAAAGAACTGTTCTTGAATTCATATTATAGAATACTTCAATTCATATTCCAACTATGATCTAAAAACATTTATATGATGACATGAATATAGATATCCATGTATCTTGAATACTATAGAATTAATAAGTTTATTGAGAATCTACTAAAGATCTGAATTTTTAAGTTATTTGGGTGCTTCAACAACATTATAGCTGAAGTTCAGATTTATGCTTATATGATCTTACTTATATTCCAAGTTCATATAATTCTACATGTTTGATCTCTTTGATTTGATATATGGAAAAATAGAGTTTCTGATTTTCACAATACATAACCTATGAATAGCAAGTAATCAAGGATGGAAACCCAATCTAGTATGCTTTTACAAGTATTCATATCTAATTTAGTACTAAATGGCTGATTGAAATGATTCATGTGATATTGTGGGATTTTATTTGAATATTGTCTTATATGCATATATTCTTTGTTTATGAGATTTGGATTTTCTAACTCAAATACATGTCATGAAATGCATATGTTGTTATTCTATTGCAAGTGGAGAGATATGACATGCCCTAGATATGTATGTTATCGATGTCATGCATAAATGTGAGAAATGTTGAATGAGAATATTTATATTAATAGACATGATATATGTTTGACTACATGAGAAGTGCTATATGTGCATGAGTAAGGAGAAACCCTAAGAAAGGGGTAAAGAATATGTTAAGCATTCAGTTCAGTATCATGTGTGATTTCAATTCAATAGTCTGAGTAGTCATTAATGTACATAGTTAAAAAGATATCAATCTAAGAGAAAGACATAATTAAAGTTACAGTAATAATAGTAGCCCTGAACACCATAGATTCCCTATGAGAGGTCTGCGTCATAGGGATGAAACGATCTAACCCTAGTAGTGTCCAGTATACGGGGGTCAGATCATACTAACAGGTGGTACATGGGATGAAGCCCTAGTGGAAGTCTCCTTAAAAATACAGTATGTAGTGTCCAACATCAACCAGAGATCCTAGTGGCACTAGAGTACAGAAAACCCAATAGGTGGCTTGAGTCTCTGCCTGTATGCTCAGGTTAGAGGAGGAGTCCAGTTTTACGGCCCATAGGTGTGCCGAGGCCAGAGAGCCATTTTCCTGTTGCAGACCAGTGATGTAGTCAGGCTTAGCATCCCAGGTGTGTCAGCTATGTCTTGTACGGTGAGATCATATTTCATTACGATTCTTCATATGTAGAGTACACTACATATGATCAGGACATAAGCTAAAATATGATAATATAAGTTTAAAGAGTTTCTTATAAGTAAGAAGAGTTAAGAAAGATTTGATTTCAGTTTCACAGCAGTTGTTCTTTAAATGTAATATTGAATATAGTGAGGATTACATTTCCATACTTTTTTATTTCTAATGATGTAGGCTTCAATGTTATTAGTAAGTTTTTGAATATCTAGTTTTTAATTTCAAATTACTATCTTGTCTTATTTCAATTATCCAAGAATGATAAATGTCTAATTCATTACTTTAGACTACATTATTGTTTTACTCATTCACTGAGCGAGTAGGCTCACCCCTCTACTCAAAAGTTTTAGGGAAACCGTGGGGATTGAAGATATCATTACATCAAAGTAGATCTTCCACAAGAGTTAAGTCTGAGTATAGTTAAGTTCAGTCGATCCTTGTCACTCTAGCTCCTTGTAAAGAAATAAGAGAGAGTTGTAAATGATGATGTTTAACATTATTCCTCTTTTAGCAATATATGTGAATCAACAAGTTGTATGTGCTTAAAAGTATGAGAAACATAATGAATGTTCATACATGCATTTTTACTGTTGAAATCATATTAGAGAAATCAATTTTTTGATTCCCTTGTAAAGTTAGTTTATGTGGTTCAATGCGAGAAAAACAAAGAGTTTGAAAAAGAAGGAAAAGTTAAGGGTGATCTTTGTATTACGTTAAATCCTCAATTTATGCCCTTATCTCATGACTAATGGTAATTGTGAGATTGGGATGTAACAAATAAGATCCCAAAAGTTTGAATACGATGAATTATTGAGGAGAGAGAGATGAACCGTGTCGATGTCTTACATTATCAAGTTTGTGAAATGTTCTCCTTTACATTTGTTATACTTCTCCTTCAAAATTGTTTGACTTTTTAGTAGTTTGGATCAAAAAATTAAATATTAAAGATCTCAGTTTCGAAAAATACTTCCTTGTTAAATTTCTAAAATGCTAGATTTTTTAGGGAACAAACGATTCTAAACAAGCACATGAGTGTCTACTACTTGTTCATGGTTTTTGGGAGGATAATATGAAGTTACATGATAAGTTTGTAGTTTTTCCTATCATGAGAAATTCCCTCTCTCATGGGAGGAGCTTTCTCTTGATCTCAAGAATAAAAAATGAGATATATCATTAAATGCTCTAATGATAGAACTAGTAATGCATGGACAACATACATTTGATAAAAAAACCATACTATTTGAATTAACTCCTAATGTAAAACTTACACTAGGAAGAAATATAGTAAAGATTTAAAAGAAAACAAAATATAAGCTAAAAACCATAAGATAAGATCTAATAGAAAGTAAAATATATGTTATAATTGTTGCCAGGTTGGTCACTGTGCTAAGGAGTGTTCCTCAAATATTTTCTAGAAATGTGTGATATGTTTATGATGGATAGAACTAATGGCAACATAGATGAGTCTGTATCTCATAAAAATAAAATTTTTAATATATTGAACCACTATACTAGATTGTTGATATTGATAAAATGTGATTATTTGTGATGACAAACCCCAATTGTTATCTTATTGGGCCTTCATCAATAGGTCGATGACTTTGGGAGTTAACTTCAGCATTGCATTCAAGTCAAAGATCATGTGGATCATAAGTTTTCTCCAGGAAAGATTATTACACTTTAATGAGTTATACATGCCCACATAATTAAACAAAAGATCATTAGTGGCCACATATTGAGTATGAGTGGTTTAGAGATAACTTCTGTTGTTATAAAGTTATATTCACTTGTGTTTGAATGGTTTTTTTGTAGAAAAGTCTTTTTGGCTAATGTAGATGATCTCCTTAAGATTCATGTTGAACATATTTCTATTTCTTTGTATATATTTATGAATTTTCTTACTTTTTAATTCAAATCATTGATTGTTTGGAATGAAAGATTGGGACATGTTAATTATGATTCAATATAGAGAATAATGAATGTTAATATTATTGATGATGTTACAATTGATAGAAAATATATTTTTGTTTTTTCTTTCCAAGCTAAACCCCTAGCAAACCATTTCGTTCAGTACATATAAAATCTTATAGATTAGATTAGTAAAAACTAACATTTATGACTTTAATGATATAACCACCATGATCATAAATATTACTTTTTAACTTTCATTGATTACCCTAATATATATTCGTATGTTTACAATAATAAAAGTAAGGATAAGGTTTTCAAAAAGTTTCAAATTTGTAATAATGATGAGGAAACACAATCTAATAAGGTACTTAAAAACTTAAGTTGATAGGGGTGGAGTGTATATGTCAAAAGTTTTTCTGTGATAATATCAAACTGGTGGTATTATGCTTGAGGTAGCTCCTTTTCACTCTCCACAATAAAATAACATAAAGGAAGGAATAGGACCCTAATAAATATGATCAACGCTCCACTACATAGGTTTAAGTTACCCAATTTTATGTGCTGGAAATCTTTGCATACTTGGCATATTTTAATAGACTTCCTGATAAACATAAAAGGAACAATTCATTAGAACCATAGCTTGTTCAAAAGACAAGCATCATTCTTTTTTCAAAGTGTGGTGTTGTAATGTAAAAGTACTTATCTCATAACAGAAGAGAATGAAATGGGTACCCTGGACTATTGATATCATACTCTTAGGTTATTTGGATACAAGATATATGCTCAAATTTTTATGTTTTGATATGAGATATCTAACAAGATTGTTAACACAACATTGAGCTTTGTGATGCTCCATTCTTTGAGAATGTATTTTGTATGAGAAGTAGTGTTCCTAAAAGAAATTCCTTAGTACATTCTAACCCTATAGGTTCCATTCCCAAACAAATGGAAATGATGTATAATGTAAGGGCTACCAATAAATTCTTTATTTCAATAATAGATGATTTTAAGGAAACATAGAATCGAGGGGTAAACACATAAGGACATCCATGTAGTTTGAAAATGACTTCCTCATTTACAATGTTTATGATGATACTATTTCCCACCAACCAGAAAGCTAAGGATTATGATGAAGTGATGATATACAACAAATACTTTTCACAAGAACTGGGGATTTGATTTATTTGCCTCAAGGTTGCATTATATCAAGATGTGGATGAACCTTTGAAAAGATATTAAAATCAGATTGGTCATAACACGTACAAGTCTAGATTAGTCATAATGGTATATACCAAAAAAGAGGGAATACATTATTTGATAGATATTCTTCTATTTCTCGTAAGGAAAAAATTCAAGTGCTAAATGCATTTTTTGATATATATTACCTTTTTATCCACCAGATGGATGTGAAGATTGCATTCTTGCATGATAATATTCAATAATAAATCTATATGCAAATCATCTAGATGGATTCATGACAAATGGGAATCAATCTAATGCTTTAATTTGTTAACTAAGTTTATGGTTTGAAACAAGCCCCTAAACAATGGAATGGAAATTTTGATAACATTATGTCTATTGAAATTATTCAATGATATGGGTTTATCATTCTTTTCCCATATGCCTAGGCATTCTCCTGTTTGGGTTGAATGTGGAGTTTGCTAATGAAACCAAGTAATTCTTTTGTGGTTTGTATGAAATGAAGGATATGGAACTTGTGGATACAATTTAAAGGTTTAAAATCATAAGACATGCATAGAATTCTCTTAATTTAAATATTATGCGATAGTACTCAAGAAATTTGACTATACATCTTGCAAACCAGTCAAATCTACATATGGTCCTTCTAAATATATGTTCATGAATGATATTGTTATTCATGTGTATCAATTAAGACAATACCAAATAATTGGTCTTTTAATGTATATTAAAAACTATAGTCAATAGAAATTTTTGATTTGTATGCAACTAAGTTGATACATAGTCCAAACATAACCCATTGGAAAGACACATTCCATCTCATGTTTACATTAAATAGATTACATATATCAACATTACTGGAACAAAAAATTCATAACCGCTTAATTTTTTTTGACAAATAAACAAGATCTTCTCCCTATATCTCATCGTATGGAGGCATTTCTTTCAATATTTACTAAAATCACAAATTTTGTAAATAATACACTAATCTTGTAGCATGCTAGTAGATTACATTGAATCATATTGGTTTTGAATTAGAACAAATCAAACTAAACTATAAAGTTATAGTTTACCGTGATCCATTATCGACTTGTGAATAGTTTGGTCTAGCCAAAAAAAATTCCAATCCACTATGATTAGTTTGATCTATAGTTAAATGTGACGCCCCGATTCCTGAGCCATCTCTAATGACCCCGAAGACCCAGGGAGTCACCCTCGGTAAACCACTCTTAACTTTTCTTTACTTGATCACTTAAATTCAACCTAAAAGAAAACCATAAAACTCGAATAACATCGAATTGAAATAAAACTGCGGAAGTAACTTTCCATTAACCCTATTTGGAGGAAAACCAAACTTACATGTCATAGTACACAGTTCTATTCGAAATATGAAGCACAACAGATAACTGTAAATTTAAGCTACATATTACATAACATCCTCTCTATCTCACCACATGCCAAAGACCGAGGGGAAAGGACCAAGAGACCTCTAAACCTAACTAAACACTACTTTATAAGCGTCTGTGTGATACAATCCTTCAGCTTCCTCCTGCTGACGCTGACCTAGAACATGTTTCAGTAGGTTGGTGAGCTACTGGCTCAGTGAATAGAATTTCACCCAACCATCGCAGATAACTCATATCATGTTTATTATTTGGAAAATTTAACTACAAGAAATACTATACGAAACAGAGTTAGAATAATAAGATTTAAATAACAAGAAATATCAAAATTTCATCAAGATAACAACTTCTGCAAAGCTGTAGATAAATTAAATAATAGAGAATACTAAAATTTCATTTAAAGGACAACTGTCATGACACTAACTCAAATCTTTCCTAACTTTTTAACTTATAAGAAACTCTGTGAAACTATATGATCATATTTTATCTTATGCCCTAGTCATATGCAGTGTACTCTACATATGAAGACTCGTAGCAAACTACGATCCCACCATACAAGACTTAGCTGACACCCCGGGATAGCTAAGTCTTACTACTCTCTTGTTCTGCAATAGGGAAACTGGGTCTCTGGCCTCAGCACTCCTATTGTACCGTAAACTGGACTCCTCCTCTAACCGGAGCACACAGGCGGAGAGTCAAGCCACTTATTAATCTAGTGTCACCATGATCCGGTCTCTGGTTGATGTTGGACGCTACATGACTTTTGTTCTAGTGCCACCGGGATCCTGTCTCTGGTTTATGTTGGACACTACATTCTATAATTTAAAGAGACTTCCAGTAGGGCTTCATCCCTCATACCACCTGTTAGTACGATCTGACCCCCGTATACTGGACAGTGCCAGGGTTAGATCGTTTCACCCCTAAGACACATACCTCACATAGGGGTTCTACGGTGTTCAGGGCACCTATGTCTATTATTTTATTATTCTTGGAAATCCTTTACTACATTGTGCTTTTCTCTTATTCATAATTAACTTTGGTATCTCTATGGTACTACATTTATTTATCTAAAACTTATAAATACGACATGTATATCATTTCTAACGTGACAGTGCAATATACTCAACACTATAATTTTATGAGAAATCAACATTCTGTACTTGCAGTCAGATTTAAATAAATAGAATACTTGTCAACTTGGCACATTCATACTGAAATCATGCAATTAAACATCTTAATATACTAATAAGGGTTGATTACTCAATACATGAAAAATCATCAGTAGTACTTGTGTATTATCTAAAATTCCTAGAAAAACGTACACATCAACCCTAATCGTGGTTTGTGCATCACATAACTCAGTTAAGAGTTAATTACTTATCATGGCATGATTTATTGATAATAATTGAGAATATCTTGTGTTATCCTTGAGAAATGTGTAAATTCATATTAATACTAAATCATGCCCATTAAATATAATAAAAAGCGTACATCTAGGTTTCTATTGATATTTTTCATGTCATCGTCGTTTCTTTGAAATCGTGCATCTAGTAAAGTACTAAAATTGCAACACCCGGGTTTATACCCAAATCGTCCAGCTACTAGTAGTGTGCTATCGTTTTCCACTTTTAAACTGAGCAATTTAGATTTCGATTAACCATGCAATTCCACTGGTCCAAACCACACTGATCGGATGATAAACTAGATCATTCAAAAGCATAAAGAAGCGAATCGTGAAATAAAAAGTCGGGCGACGCAAATACGACACGGCGCCTGATAATTGTTGTTATCTACAAAAAACACATATTTAACAGAAAATTTCTGAATACCAAAGTTAAATTATGCTAGGTGAGTGAAATTCTACTCATAGCTATAGGTCGAAGCAACAAACTCGAATGGGTGCTTAATCATGGATGATGACTGCGGATTCTTGCTCAAACCTCTTGGCCAGAGTGGAAGCAATTGATTTGAGGTGTTAGCTGTGTCAAAACGAGCTCCTAGGTGCTGCTTCATGCAACTATGGTTGCTGCTACGTAGGGGCGCTGCCCCCCTTGCTTGGGCGCTGCTAGGGCATTGAGGAGAAGGAGAAAGATAGGGAAAGGTGACGACGTTGTTGGCCAAAGCTAAAGGACCAAGGATGCCTGCCCCTTTCCCCCTTTCTCTGGTCGGTCGACCAGCTGCTGGTCCTGCAGATGGAGGCACCGTCCAAGCTAGAAGAAGTGCCGCTAGGGCGAGGGATGAGAGGGGAAAGGGTGGAGGAAGAAGAGGAAGAAGAAGCCTGCTGCTCGGAGCTGAAGAGCTTGAAGAACAATCGCCCGTGCTTCTCTCTGCTGCTGGTTGATCAGGCCTAGTTTGGGTGCCGCTACAGTATCCACTCAAGCGGTTCTTCAGGGAAATGAATTAATAGCCAAAAAATTGCGAAAATTGCATATTCGACCCCAAAAATTGAAAATGTAATAGATATTGCCTCAAAAGTCCAATTCGAGCATTTTCTTTTGCAACTTTTCAAGCACGAGATCCACTACAATCCCAAGGCATGAAAACATACTAATTAGCTTGTCTTAGCTAATCAAAACACTAATCACATCTTATGCATTTAACTTAACTTAATCATCATAATTAAACTAATCACTGTGTTTACTAGAAAATCTTGGAACGAGTCATAACATTAAAAGTCCATATTACAAAAAACTATACCACACCTACCCTTACAACTGATGCATGGGTTATGATGAATCATAATGGCTGGATGGTGGAGGCAGAGTACTAGAATGTTCATCATATTGATGTGTGCGAGAATAAACTAATATGAATCATGCATATTTTTTTATCAATGATGATGTCAACATCTAGACAATATAATACTAACATATTATAGCTCTTATGGTTGAAAGTTTATATAGGTTCACTACAACAAGTCATTGTCACAACCTGTGCATGTTTTCCACCCTTTAAAAATATGGTAATATCATAATGATTTTCACAAGATTAGAAAAGTGGAAATCATCAATCCTGTTTGTGATACTTGTGTTCCCAATAAACAACCCTATGACTACTCCCATGAATCCTCTCTCCTCTATGATGTTCCCTCTACCAACCCTCTTCCCTCATCGCTATCTCTACACATTCTTCCCTCCCCATCATCTTGCTTCTTGCCTCCCTCTCTTCTTCGTGTCACAGTGATTCAAATATTTTGTCTTCGAAAAGGTGTCAGTATAAGAAACTTGGTAGTGAACCAATTATAGGTGATGATATACAAATATTTTTCATTGTGGCAATTGTGGACTTCATCGCAGGTTCTACATTCATCCTGGTGGAGGTGAAAAGGTGTTTCAATGAAGTGCCCATCTTTTTATTCAAAACCTCTTTTGTCACTGACATTTATGTTCTTTTCTAAGAAAATATAGTAACATACAATAATTGTTGTACCGGTGGGAGGCAAAGCACCACAACTGTTATTCTAGTGGCTATTGTGGATTTTAATTATGTTGGTATGTACTAGAATCGATTGGAATCTCTTACTAATTTTTAGATACTGCAACATTGCATGACTATGTGTGCCCTCTATACGCATGATCTCTAGCTATGGGGTGTTTGGATCAACTAATTGAAATACAAAATCACATGGAATCTTCCTCTATATCAATGTTTTGAGAGAATCAATGGGATAGGAAATTTTCTCTTTGATTTTCCCATTTAAATGTATATTTTAGCAAACTTCTACTCTTGTTGGAAGTTTTTGGAAACTCTTATTAGTATAAGATCTTATTCATGTCATTAGAAATAGGGAAAATTCATTTTTTTATGAACTTGCTTGATGATTGTCGAATAACTATTAGCCTCCAACATGTCTTCTTTCCTACTTTGTATAGATTGATGTTAATTTATGTTTTCATGTTCAATGGTAGTTTGCATTGCATTTGTTATGCAATACATTTGGATGAGTTGGTTATTCTCAATAATCATTCGTTCTTAATTGACACAATAAATAGAATTAGGAACATGAAAGATAGTTACCTATGAAAACCACAAGTTTAAGTTTAGGTCATCATATTTGAGTTTATTCAATCATGAATGATGTTGGAATCTTTGAGCTTTGTGAATTGGATAATCTCCCTAACATATCTATATCCATCTATTAAGGAAGAGGGACAAAGTCCTATTTTGGGAATACCTCTCTACCTACTTAATTGACTACCTTCAGAATGATGAACTATTATAACCATGTATGAGTGGGATAATGCATAATGGAATTTGAGTCTAAACACTTCTATTATTAGTATATCCTTTTGATTTACACATTAACCATCACATGCCACATCCAATCATAATGTCTAGGTTAGGATTTTTTTCTTATTACTTTTATTTTTTTATTTCTTGTTTCATGGAACAACCAATTAATCCAACAATATACCAGACAAAGATGAATTATAACTCAAGTATGTATAGTGGATTATCTTACATTCCTTGAGATGAATCCATATTGCAACTTCAATCAAATGCATTTGTTGTTCCTTATAGTCAATTATATTAAAATTCTATTCTAAAATCCTAACTTGTTGATTGTGTGTGTAGGCTTTGAATGGGATTCATCTCTATATAATTTACATTCCATAGATTGACTTATAATTTACACAATTGATAGCTTTTATCTTCACTTACAATATAAATAGAACTATAAAAACTACTATGGAACGTCACCTATAGATGAAAATGATGTCAAGTGAGACAAGTGAAGTTTGAAATATGCTATATTGGATGAAATGGGTGGAAATCTTATCATACTACTAAGAGTCTATTAATTATGCCATGTCATGTAATATAATTGCACATACAAATCTTACAAAAGGTGTTGATTTGCAATATGTGCATTATGATTTGATAAGAAGAACACTAAAATAAAATAGTATCATAACACTATTTGTTGACCATGTCTCTATCTATTTCTGATGTTGTTTTGTACTTGTTTTAGCTTCCCTCAACCACAAAACGATAGGGAGAGGGAAGACATATTAATGGAGGTCGTTGTACATATTATTATTAGATTTTTAGTAATGTTTTTAATAGGGCCCATGGCTATTTTAAACTTAAGGGTACACGACAGTTGGTTAGTCCATCCTAAGAACTTGAATATCTTTTGCAATTAACATGTGCCACTTTTGTGGGTTGTGGCTTCATTATGCATCACCATTTTTAAAGGCCAATGTCATTTCAAATGCAACCATCACTATCTCTTGAACCTTATTAAAGTTGTTGTAATAGTGTCTCAAGACAGTGGAAGACTTGTTCTTTCCTATAGCTCATCAATATGAACATACATGCGGTTCCATTAATTATTTTCAACCTTGATTGCTACAATATTAAGGTCTTGACTCCATACTCCCATACATGAATATTTGTCACAAAAATGTTCTGAATATAGTAATGGTGCACAAATCTCACAGTCACAACCTCTTTTGTTAAAATTTATTTCTGAGGAACACATATTTACACAATCATGGCCCTAGTAAGACTCATTTTAGTTCATTAAGTTATCCCTTCAAATTAAACAACCATTTCACTAGCGTAACTGTAACCCTAATCTTGAGTAATCATCACACTAACTATTGAATTTGGTTTAGAGCCCATAGACTATTACTTCATATTATACATGTGTTTTTGAGACAAAACGACTAGCATACTTCTACAAATACCATAGTTTCTTATTCAAATTTCTCTTAACCTTTTTTTTGAGTTTATTAGTTTCTTAAAATCATTAAAATGGCCACCATCTTTATTTATATCAATAAAATAAATTGTATCCTCTTGAACCTCACTTTCAAATGATTTAATAATTTTGGTTACATTCCATTTGTCGAACTAAAAAGGGAGAATTTTCAATGCATTCCACATCGAAATTCTCATCATACAAACAATATATTTAGAAAATAAGTGCATCATTAGAAACTATATCCACTTATCATACACCCTTTGATTTCCATGTTTATTTTCTCACATAACACAAAATACCTAAAATTTTCCAGTCCCTAGCTATATTGTTTTCTAAGTACTTACCCATCCATCCCTAACTAAAGCATCTTCTCCTTAGTGTGGTGGCATTCAACCACTCAAACGTCTATAGTCATATTTGGTATGTCTTTGTATTAGGGTGTGAGTATGTTCTGTCAGCTACTTATTTATCTTTTTCCTTTCCTAGAGATGCTTACTTGAGTTACCTTAAGCTTTAAGTTTTTATGTTCTTTCCATTTTTTGGGAGATTGGTTCTTGTAGTTTCTTAAATGATGGGCTAGTTTCTCTTTAATAACTTTTTCTATAATTAGTCATAATTCTTTGTTGTTTGATTTTATGGTTTATGGTATTCCATTCTAAGTCTCTAATGGTTATCTCACTCTCTAAGTGACTAGATTCTTGATATAGTGCATGGAAGATTTTTTGGTTATGTAGTTCGTAATTAGACCATGCCATGTTTTATCCCAAGATCTTACTTTACACCTTGTGCCTTTTCTATGATGACAAGAGTTTAGCTTTTTTTGGTCATATGCTTCTTGGATATGGAATGTTTGGGCTTTTTGTGTTTTGGTTGATGATCCTTCAACTATCTTTTGAATCTTTATCTATCTATGATGGTGTTCTAGATCCTTGAGGCTCCAATTCTCATGTTTGAGGGGCACTACATCCAAAGCCTAGTTTCCTATCTACTTTTTAACAACATGTGTATGAGGTACATATTGTCATAGTTGATGTCATCTTACTATGAAAATATCTTATTTTTCTATATTTGATTTTTAAACTTCTATATTACTAGGATTATATTAAATATCCCTGGCATAACCATCATGCCTGAATCCAAATGTCGAGTCATCTTATGCTTCTTAGAATTCTTATATTGCTTCCCTCTGTTGGCTCCTCACCCCATATTTACAGTGGAGAAAATGGGCCTCAATATTCTTTCATATTTTTTCATTTCATCATCCAGTGGTTGCAATATATCACATGATTACAACTGTCCTTGAATTTTGGTAAATTAGATGTCTAGCCGGAGACTTTTTAGATATATTTTTGGTAGGTCGCATTTGCATTTTTTATGTTAGGAAATGAAAAAATAAAATAAAAACTAAACTAAGAAAGATTAGGTACACAAGAGACTATGTCTCTATAGGGCACTAGCTCATTAAGTGAATTCCTACACTAAGATTTTCAAGGTTTTTATTTCTTTTGGATTTTGTACATATCTTAGTTTAGATCATGTAATAAAACTAGAAAAATATACAGTGGCTATCATAAATGAAGGGGACTTTACTATTTGTCTTCGTGATTTCTCATACCTCAATGCAATGGGGTGTGACATGCATACTTAGCTTGTATAAATGATTATTCATTCCTTTATTCACCCTCTTTATGAGGTGTGACATAGCACTTAATCCTCATAAAGAAGGTTTACAAATGATGGTTGTAATGTTCCATCGACCTTCGCATTCTCTTTGGTCTAATTACATCTATATGATGGTTGTTAAATAGTAATGAACTTCTATCTGATGTCTATAATTTTGATTATTTGGAAGAAATACATTTCCTCAAGTTAAAATGACTATCTATCTCTTTGATTTGTTGATGTGCATACTCATGTATGCCTTACTTCTCTAATGATGTATCTAGGATTTTATGATGTTTAATTCTTATTCATGTTGTGTTAGTTCATGAAGCATATTCCTTTGTTGTCATTTCCAGTATTAAATTTTGTCATGAAGCATATAATACTATTTTGTGATAGTGAGGAAAACCCATGTGCTAATTCCTTTGTTTCATTCTAATAAAGGTGTGCATGTTTTAAGTCAAGTAAATAAATATAATTCCTCTTCCAACTTCTACCTCATATATTATGAGCCTCCTCAAGTTTTCCTCTAGTTAGGACCATCCACTCCCCTCTCCATCTCACTACTCATCTATCATCTATGACTTATCCCCTCCGAATATAGTTTTTAGGAATCATGGTGAAGATGGGAAGGCACAACAAGAGGAAGAAGACGATAAGAAGGGTGCATTAAAAGTGCATCATTTGAATTCAGGGTAGGAGGAATTCATTTCTTAGGAATAGTTATGCGCAAGAATGTGCACAGAGGTGTGTTCCATGCTACTATTTTTATTCATGCAAACATATGGATGAAAAATAAATTTGTTTGTAATTTTCTATACCCCTATACATATATTCTTGTAGATCCCTTTTGGAACTACCTATTTATCAATACCGATTGAGATGCTAATCTAACCTATTATCATAAGTGAAGTTGTTGGTGCTTTGTTAAGGATGGATATTCCATTGGCATGTTATCCCACAAGAGTGAGAGATTTTTCTAACTATGGACCATTAGTGAGAACAGTCTTTGTTCCCAAATCAAAGGTGAAAGCAACTGGTCTTCGAGGTAGAATTTTTTTTCCGTAGATTTATAAGCATATTATGATTCGCAGGATATTGTTTCACTATGGCATCCAACAAGAGACACCCATCATTGCTTTGACATTGGTCATCCTTCCAATCATTTTGGTTGTTGGGATGGATCGATGGAGTGTTCTGCCTCATCGTTGTCACACTTATCACCTTGTATTCATGTAGCCTACTCTCCCTTGTCATGCACCAACGTAACTAGTTTGAAGAATGAATTGGATGATTCAAGCACACAACATTATCTATCCTTCTTAAGTTTGTTTACTCCATTGGGATTGACACAACAACAAACTCAATGTTGGAAATTACACATATTTTATTTATGCAAAGATGAAGACGTTAGGATAATACATGGTGTATCTTTGAACCTGGTTTCTAGATTATGTCAATTTTATATATTTTCCATGCTTCTACTTCTGAGAACTCTCTTTTGATCATTACAAATGTCAATCATTAGAGATAAACCCTAATACTACATCCATATTATGAAACAAAATGCCTCATTATCATAAGAAATGATTAAGAACAATATACAATAAAATAGATAAACTTTTTTCCTTTTCATTATTCATTAAGCATCATAAACCAATCTCACATAATCACAAATCTTATTCAACTCCATTAAACTAGAATAAAGTCTTATTGCTCATATGTTGTTTATCTTACATCAATCACATGTAAGAACCAACTCAGTAGACTACCCATCACAAGATTTCATGAATATTCTAATCTACATTATTTTGTTTATATCTTCTTTGACATGACCTCTCTACTAGATAGCATTATACCTACCAACACTTGAAACAAACACATGATATAAAGCCCTAGTGAGTGGATACCTCAACTCAAATTGAGTACATGCATCAACATCAGTTTAAGTATATTGAACTTATAAGAAACTTGTAGATGTTACTAAGTCTAATACATAATTCTAGCATGTAGCACATTCATTTTATGACAATAATCAAATGAATCATAAAGTCATTAATTTATTCAAGTTCCTACCTTTTTAACTGTCATTGCAAGTATATCAGTTAACATATTAACAAATACTAATCATTTTAGAGTTAAACTCCAATTTTAGATTTAACAAGTCAAGATGTAATCATTTAGAATCAAAATATAACATTAACATCATTTTTGTGCACCACACCAGCCGAGCTAGGAGCATATCCTATAGACCTAAAGATGAAGTCCACAAAAGATGTGCCTACTAAACATAACTATTCAAAAGACAAGTAAATAAAAATCATACCCATAGTGGATAGTGATTTGGCCATAAACATGTTGATAACATTTAAGATCAGATTCCACACTAGAGAAATTTGATATAAAAATTATGTAACATCCCAAAATATGAGGCCTCCGATAAAATGATCTTAAAGGAATGATTGGACTACCCATATCACCAAGATGCACCTCTTTTTAGGGAGCCCATAACTAGGAACTATATAGTTAAGCACACACAACTTGGAGTAGTACTTGGATGGGTGACTGATAAATGCATATTTATCCAATTTATTTGCATCTTTTATATCTCTCTTTAGGAGAATTTTATTTATTAATCTCTAGCTTTTGAGTTAATTGTCTTAATTTAGCTTGTATTTCTTTAATTGGAGTTTTGCTATATTTTTTGGGTTTTTACAAGAAAAAGTCTCAATCACTAAAAAAATCCAAGAAGACCCTAGAATCAATGCTAGCTTCAATTCTCATCTTCGGCTTCCCTGTCGATCAAATGATGCAACCATCACTCAACTCACATGCATCATATCTCAACTTCCTAGAACTCCAATGGATCAAACAGAACCTCCATCCATCAACTCGCCGACAAGACCTGTCGAATTCAGAATCAAGAAGGTTCATTACTTCAAATGAAATGATTGGTTCACAACAAATATTTAAAGCCAACCTATCAATTGGCCTCCCAGTCGATTAACTTGTCAGCAGACCCAACCAAACTCTAAATCAAGAATGCTCATTATCATAGATCAATTGATTGACTGACATCCCAATTGATCAACTTGCCAACAAGACCCAATCCCATTATTGTTTCCAAACTTACCTTTCGGTCAAAGAATGCATTTAATACATTCAACTGATTGGGTTTATAGTCAATGGACCAATGCCGCGGACCAAGTCTATCAGCCTCCACCAACAACCATTTTTAAGATGTAGCCCCCTTCCCCCCATATAAAAGGAGGGTGAGTCCAAACACAAAACCCATCTCATATTCTATCATCTTAGAGACTCCCTTGTGTGTATAGAGTGAGGCAGGGAGAAAAGGAGCCTCCTTTTTTCTCAGGGGGATTGCCTCATTTTTGCATCTTGGCTAAATGAATTTTTCTATCTCTATCCTTGTTTCTGTATTTGTTTGTATAATGTAGGAGTAGTTTCTCTATCGGGGCATGGGGAATATTTCAATAGGCCTTTTTTTACTCAATTGTATTAAACTCTAATGTTTTAGTGATTAAATGTTTGCAACCCATTTCTTTAATTGTTTCACAGTTAGATAGGTAATATTCTTGTAGGGTATATATATATATATATATATATATATATATATATATATATATATATATATATATATATATATATATATATATATATATATATATAGAGAGAGAGAGAGAGAGAGAGAGAGAGAGAGAGAGAGTCAGACTAGAATACACTCGAGTGTATCCGGAGCAGAATACACTCAAGTGGTTTTTCATGATAAAATATTTTTTTTTGAAAATCTAATCCATTGATCTTCTTAAACATCTTGTGAACAACTCATACGTAAAGTTTGAGCACATTTGGATATGTATAGCTCATGTTATGAAGACCGCAAAAATTATGCATTTCAAATTAGTTTCGCGCGTCGATTTTGTTGCCTGGATGAGTGACTTACAATCATCCAAATGGGCTCAAAATTTGTATGTAGCCTAGTTATAGTATGATGGTGAAGATCAACTATTTATATTTTGCAAAAAATAGTCTTGATATGTAAACACACTTGAGTGTATTCGTGTGATCCGTACACTCGAATGTATTCTAGCCTGACTCTCTCTCTCTCTCTCTCTATATATATATATTGCAACCCACTTTATTCATTCACTAATTATTTCTACATGTTGTGACCCGATTAGCTAGGTTAGTTATGTCTTTGACTTCTTTGTCATACATACTCCTGATGCAATCAGGGGGACTGTCCATGGGGCTATATATTATAAGGTTTGGTGGTTGTTTAAGTTGAGATTTAGCTAGTAGATAGAGTGAATAATTAAGTCTTCTTGGCTTATGGATGATGTTGAGGACCGGTATTACGGTACTTTCCTCTTTAATTTTGAAGAATATAGGTCTGTATGCTCCCCACTTCTGTATGTTGTCATGGATGAGCTATTTAGCCTATAGGAGTTTGTTACCAAAGTAACATTCTCCAGTCTATGAGCTTCTCCCATTTTGATTCCTTGTAGAATGGAATGGAGTTCAGCTAGTAGGGTGTCAGTTCCTTGTAGTTGCTTGTAGTCTACTTGAACCCATTGTCCTTGTCCATCTCTCAGTATGGAACAAGCAATTTTCCTGCATGATTGTCTATGTTCTATTGCATCTGTATTAATGAGGTGTCTACCTTGATGAAGGTAGTCTTAGTCATCATCTGGATTGGAATTTTTGTGTTGCTGCGAACTATTACAGTAGGCAGTGAACATGTCTCTACAATGTTGATTCACACTATTAGCTACCCTTTCCATTGGTATTTTTATGGATTGGAAGATGAATGTGTTCCTTCTGTTACATAAATTCTAGATTATAGTTGCAAATTTGTCCACCCAGTGAATAGGGCACTGATTCTTGTCTGTGATTATTTGTAGCCAACTCCTAAAGTCAGTAGCGCCGTAGAAGCTTGCTGGTAATTGAGGTTTCAATGTTTCCCACACCGATCTAGCAAACATGCAGTCTCTCCGTACATGGATAACCATTTCAAGTTCATTCATACATACGTTGCATAGGTTGTCCTCCTATAGACCCATTTTGTGGTGTCTCACATTAGTGAGTAGGCTTGTGATGGAGTGGATTTTTGAAATCCATAAATCTCCAATAACATATTAGAATCCATATCTTGTGTTATAATGAGAGTTCCAAGTGTTTTGGTAAAGTTGGAATGTTGATCGAGATTTATATAATGATTAAGATCTCTCTCTCTCTTAATGCCTTTTTGAAGAATTTAATTAGATAGTCTAATAGATGAGTTTGGTCACCAAATTGGAGTAGAATGTGCCTTGAAAGGTAGAGAAGCTATGGTTAAAATTTGGTGGCATTTGGATGCTCCTAGAGGGAGTTATTTAGGTTTGGAATTTGAGAAATAAGGTGCTTGATAGATGGTTAATAGACCTAAGTTCAATAATCCAAGCCTAAGTTAGGCTATGTCACACACCCCTTATTGGTGGGTGGACTGCGTGGAGGTTTTGTAGCCTTAGATCGTGATGTGATGATTTTGAGTCGCATTTATAGACCTTTTTCATATGTGTTTTATGCTCTAATTAGTCATTTTTATGGATAATATTGCATAATTCACTCATTTCGGTCTTTTCCATCATTTTATGTCAAATCCCCTTAGTTGTATCATTTTGAGCATTATTTATCATATTATCATAATTTGTGTGGATTTATTTGGTCTTGTTTTGGAATTTCAGGAAAAACAAGTATCTGCTTCCGTCGATACCATCGACGGAAGTCGATACCATCGACCAAGCCACAAGTTTCCAGCCGAGAGGAGCAGCACAGAGTCGATACCATCGACATTTAAGTCGATGGCATCGAGATCCCTTCAGGTTGCTGGCGAGGAATCCGTCGATACCATCGACTCAAGTTGATGCCATCGACACATTGAGGCTACAACGTCGCTAAACGACAACAACCGACGCTAAAGAGAGTCGATACCATCGACCCTAGTCGATGGTATCGAGATGACACAGGCACTCAGATGAAAAGAAAAGAAGGCTGCCGCTAATACACTGGGTCGATACCATCGACCCGCGTCGATGGTATCGACGCCGGCAGATATGCGTTGGATTCGTTTTGATCTCAATCGGACGGCTGGAGTTATTTGACGACCTAATTAGGGACTTATACCTAATGACGGCCGCCGACACGAGGGGAGGATCGAATTTGTCATTGCACAAGTGCCGAGGAAGGAGAGAAAGGAGAACGAAGGCCAGAAGCTCATCCCTGTCGATCCGGACGCTGCCAAAGACAAATTTCACCACCGAGAGGCGGGAAAGCTCATGTTCTACGCAAAGGATCCACCGGTTCTTCTCCGTTCAGGGGTTTTCCCACTTAATTCACGTTTTTTTGATGAATTCCCCTATTTCTACCATGTATTTGTGCAAGATGAACATGCGGGGCTAATCCCCTCTATCTTTAGGACTGGGAGTACCTAGGAATGCATTGTATGACAGTTTTATATTAATAATTCATATTTTCTCTATTAAATCCGTGGTATAGTTTCGTTTTCTCCATATATATTGTTATGCTTGATCACCATAATAATAACCTAATGCCCTTAATCACTTCGACAGAAGGATTAACGATTGAAAAGAAACGAAACCTACATTAATCGATAAAACCCTTGACAAAGGAGTTGAAAAATTAATGGTGGAAACTGAGAGACCGTTTATAATGCGCTTAGTTTAGGGGAATGATTACTACGACGGTGGAATCAACCTAAACCTAAGTAGTGAATTACACCACGACAGTGGGTAATTCTGTTTTCAGGCCACTACCCGGATAGAGAGAGAAGAGTGAGAAATTATATAAAACCTAATACAATGTTGACCCGCGGTGAAACCGCAATCCTAAAGATACCCTTTTGAATTGATTAAATTAACCTTTAATCGATTGTTTTATTTGTTTCATTTTATTTTATTTTAATTTCGACAACAAACCCTACTTTGTCATCCGGCCTAGCTGATTGTAATTAGTTAGTAGGAGTCTCCAATAATTCACGTATCCCTGTGTTCGACTGGGGCCTCACAAAGGCCTATATTACTCAACGCGTATACTTGCGTTTTAGCGCGTAGTAAAATACACGTCAAGTTTTTGGCGCCGTTGCCGGGGATACGGCGAATTGTTGGCACTTTGAGTGCTAAGAGCGGCCACTCTAGGCCACAATTTTTTTTAATTTTATTTTGAAACAACTTTAAATATTCCTAAATTTCTTTATAATTGTATTTATTCATTCAAGCATAGTACTGAACTTGAATTTTCTCATTTCAGGTACTGTGTATGGTGCATACACGTAGTACAGACTACGCCAATCGCACACCCGAGGTTCCACCTCCGGGACCTGAGGACGAGGAGCACTACGAGAAAGAGCACCAAGAGGAAATAAATTCTGAATCTGAAGCAGAAGAAATGGCCGAGCCACAGACCATATGGGAGAAGATCAAAGCCTCTTCTTCATCAGCTTCAAAGGGGCCTATAAAGAAGAAGGCGGTCAACATACCAACATATAAGATCGATCCGGCATTGATCAACTTGGTAAAATCAAATGCATTTCACGGGCTAAAGAATGAGGACCCAGTTGCACACATCAGCCAGTTCGTGGAGAACTGTGACATGGTGAAGATCGATCGATTCCCACAAGATGCTTTGTACCTCAAGCTATTCCCAAGTTCCTTGGTAGGAGCAGCAAGAGAGTGGCTACATAACCTCGATGATGAGTTCGTTGAATCATGGGATCATATGGTGGAGGTTTTCTTCGAGAGGTTTTTCCCTCCTGAGAAGACCAACGACATGATTAGGAAGATTCACAATTTCACCCAACAGGCGGGTGAAACATATTCTGAGACCTGGGAGCGATTTCAGGTCATGTTGAGGAGATGTCCGCATCATGGGTTGGACAAGGAGACACAAGTGAAGATCTTCTATTTTGCTCTCTCCGAGCATGATAGGAGTAATTTGGACTCAGCCGGTTCAGGATTTTTCCTGAATAACACTGACACGAGATGCTGGGAAATACTGAAGAACATGGCACGAAAGCAATCCTGGGGAGAAAGAGAGAGAGGCCCAGTTGAGCAAGCTAGAGTCGCCAGCGAATCAAAGGCAATAAAAGAGCTTAATGAGAAGATGGATTTTCTCGCAAAGAAGTTACTGCAAAAGGAAGGCAATGAGTCCGAAGATGAGGCTCAAGTCAAGTACATCAGGAAACAACAAGGGTACAGGAACAATGACTACTCATGGCGAAAGGACAAAAAGTTCTCATGGAAGGATCCGAACAATTTTCTGCAGGATCCGGATGCCAAGCCTGCACCAGCCACAGAGGACAAGAGCACGGAGTTGCTCAATCAGGTCATCAGGCAAAACCAGGAGTTAATGAACACATTCGGGCAACAAATCAAGCAACAGGGTGAATATATGAACCAATTTGGGCAGACTTTGCAGAGCCACGGGGCTCAAATGAGGACTATAGAGACCTCCATGGCGCAGATGGCAGCAGAAATTGCAAGTTTGAAGAAGCCAGCGCATCCGAGTTTTCCGGGGAACACCAATGTTCCCGGGGGAAACCAGCAGGCCAAGGCCATCTTACTAAGAAGCGGCAAGAAGGTGTTGAATCCATGGACGGATGACACAAGCACACCACAGGATAAAGTTGAAGATGCAACCACTAAGGAGCAGCCCACACCTGTCACAGGGCAAGCTGAAGACATAGCTGTGGATGGTAATGAAGAACAAGCTACTGAGGAGGAACCGCAGAAGTTGACACCCTATGTGCCACCCCATCAAAGGGCACATACCGTTCCGGTCCCCTATCCGTATAGTGCAAAGGCAAGAAAGGTAGATGCACAATTCAAGAAATTTCTGGACAACTTTAGGAAACTTTCGGTCAATATTCCGTTGTTGGAAGCAATTGAGCAAATCCCGTCATACGGGAAGTTCCTAAAAGATGTCATCACCAAGAAGAGGAAAATACCGGACACGGAGGTCGTGGTGTTGAAGGAGCAAGTGAGTGCTTTCATTATGGGCACTTTACCGCCTAAGAGACAGGATCCCAGATGTTTCAACATTTCTTGTTTTATCGGGAAGTTCAAATTTGGAGAGGCACTATGTGATTCTGGGGCAAGCATCAATTTGATGCCCCTTTCTACATTCAAAAAGCTGGGATTAAAGGAGTCACGACCGAGCAATATGACTATCCAATTGGCCGATAATTCTGTGGTGAAACCTTATGGAATCTGCGAAGATGTCTTGGTAAAGGTGGACCAATTTGTTTTTCCGGCTGATTTTGTGGTTATGGAAATGCAGGATGAGCATGGCAATGAGCTGCTACATGGACGTCCTTTCCAAGCTACAGCCGATATGATCTTGGAAATGGGAAGAGGTCTCTTGACATTGGGCATAGAGGATGATCGCTTTGAGATGGTCATGCCCACTAGCACTGCGTCTACTAAAGCAAAAGCACATTGTAACATGGTTAAGCATGTGGATCACAATATCTCACTCTGCCTTGGAAAACCATTCTTGGACATGGCTCATGTGATGAGCAAGATGGATAATGGAACCTTAGCTGTGGACATCATGGAGCAAACTAAAGTTGTCTCTTTATGCAAAGCTGTTGGATTTCCGAATGACGAGAATGAGGACATTCCACCTTCTTGGGAGGATGATGCGATTACTACTTCAGTTGTTGAGGCATATCCGGAATTGCCGTTGGAGGCGTGTCTATTGAATGTCACCTATGATTGGATGCGGAGTAAATCACTCAAGGAGTGTGCCAAAATGCTTTAGATGCTTCCATGTTTCTACACGAGGCACTATGAAGATTTAGGTACACTTCCCCCACCGCTGCAATCATCTCGCATTTGCCCGCTTGAGTTGGAGTTGAAGCCGCTGCCCCCGCACCTTAAGTACGTCTTTCTAGCTGAGAAGGACAAGTTACCGGTGATTGTATCTGCTTACTTGAGTACGGATGAGGAGGAGCAACTACTGATAGTGCTCAAGAACCACCGAGGTGCTTTTGGGTGGTCTGTTGCAGACATCAAGGGGATCTCCCCTACACTTTGCCAGCATAAGATTCGGCTCGATGAGGGAGCCAAGCTAGTCATTCAGCCTCAGAGACGTTTGAATCCGAGCATGATGGAGGTTGTGAAGAAGGAAGTCATAAAACTTCTTGCGGCATGAATCATATATGCCATATCAGACTCGACGTGGGTGAGTCCCACACAGGTAGTCCCTAAGAAGGGGGGAAATTACTGTTACTACAAATCTGTTGAATGAACCTGTCACCACCCGATTGGTAACCGGGTGGCGAGTTTGCATTGACTACCTCCGACTGAATGCCGCCACTCTGAAAGATCATTTTCCATTGCCATTTATCGATCAAATTTTGGAATGTCTTGCCAGTCGGTCGCATTTTTGTTTTCTGGATGGGTATTCGGGGTATAACCAGATTTCGATTGATCCTTTGGATCAAGAGAAGTCTACGTTCACCTGTCCCTATGGGACTTTTGCTTACCGACGTATGCCGTTTGGATTATGTAATGCACCGGTGACGTTTCAACGCTGCATGCTCGCCATATTCTCTGACATGGTGGAGCGTTGTCTTGAGGTTTTCATGGACGACTTCTCGGTTTACGGTGCGTCTTTTGATGAGTGTCTTTATAATCTGGACAAGGTGCTGCAGCGTTGTGAGGACACACACTTGGTCCTCAATTGGGAGAAATGTCACATGATGGTGACAGAGGGAATAGTGCTAGGACACAAGGTGTCTAGCAAAGGTCTTGAGGTAGACCCAGTCAAAATTGAGGTGATTTCCAAGCTACCCCCACCAAATTTCTGTAAAAGGGGTGAGAAGCTTTTTGGGACACGCCGGGTTTTATCGGCGATTCATTAAAGATTTTTCTAAAATTGCAAAACCTTTATCCGAATTGTTGGAGAAAGATGCAGTTTTTGATTTCAACAATAAGTGTCTTCACGCATTCGAAGATTTGAAAGAAAAATTGATTTCAGCTCCGGTTGTTCAAATGCCGGATTGGACAAAACCATTCGAATTGATGTGTGACGCTTCAGATTATGCAGTAGGAGCCGTTTTGGGGCAAAGGGTAGATAATAAGCCCGCTGTGATTTTCTACGCTTCCAAAATGCTTAATGATGCTCAATTGAACTATACAACTACAGAAAAAGAATTACTTTCCGTTGTGTTTGCTTTTGAAAAATTTCTGCAGTATTTAGTGGGATCTAAAGTAGTTGTATGGACCGATCATGCTGCGATAAAATATTTGATGGAGAAAAAGGATGCAAAGCCTAGACTCATTAGGTGGATTTTGCTTTTACAAAAATTTGATATTGAAATCAAGGACAAGTCCGGAATTGAAAATGTGGTGGCTGATCATTTGTCTAGGTTAGACAGGGTAGATGAAAAAGATTTACACACACCCATAACCGAGACGTTTCCCGATGAACAACTTTTAAAATTTAATTCTAAAGAACCGTGGTTTGCTGAAATTGTTAACTATTTGGCTTGCGGGATCATCCCGGAAGACTGGTCTTATCAAGAGAAAAAGAAGTTCTTTCATTCTTTGAGATACTATTTTTGGGATGACCCAATTCTTTTGAAGCAGTGCAGGGATGGTATTCTACGCAGGTGTGTGCCGAAGGTGGAGTACGAGAGTGTTCTCCACCATTGCCATGCGTCGCCTACGGGAGGACACCATGCCAGTTCACGGACAGCAGCCAAAGTGTTAGAAAGCGGCCTTTATTGGCCAACTTTGTTTCGGGATGCCTACGATTTTGTAAGGCAATGTGACCCGTGCCAGCGAGCAGGTAACATTTCGAAGAGACAAGAGATGCCCCTGAATGTATTTTAGGAAGTTGAGGTATTTGACTTGTGGGGCATAGACTTCATGGGACCCTTTGTGTCCTCAAATTCAAATTTGTATATCTTTCTTGCTGTTGACTATGTGTCGAAGTGGGTGGAAGCAATCCCCACAAGGACGAATGATTCTAATGTAGTGTGCAGGTTTGTGAAGGAAAATATTTTCTACAGGTTCGGGATACCCCGAATGATAATAAGTGATGGGGGCACACACTTCCGGAATCAGAAATTTTTGACACTTTTGAAGAAATATGGGGTCAAACACAACATCGGCACCCCATATCATCCACAGACGCAAGGCCAAGTGGAGGTCTCAAATCGGGAAATCAAGAAGATTCTTGAACAGACAGTGGCATCCACAAGGAAAAATTGGAGTGCCTTATTACCGGACGCACTTTGGGCCTAAAGAACGGCGTACAAAACACATATAGGCACCACGCCTTTTAGGTTGGCGTATGGCCGGGCTTGTCACCTTCCGGTGGAGTTAGAGCACAAGGCCCATTGGGCGCTTCGAAGGCTGAATTTGAGTTATGATGAAGCCGGGAGAAAAAGGATGTTCGAGTTGAATGAACTAGATGAGTTACGCATGACGACATATGAGAATGCCCGCATGTACAAGGAGCGCACAAAAGCTGATCCATGATCACCATATCGAGCTACACACGTTCAAAAAGGGAGATATTGTTCTATTGTTTAACTCCCGCCTCAGGTTGCATCCCGGGAAGCTGAAATCCCAGTGGAGTGGAGCATTCGTGGTGGAAGAGGTAAAACCGCACGGTGCGATTCTTGTGCGTGATGGAGATGCCACGTTCTTGGTGAACGGACAACGGTTGAAGTTGTATTTTGGTGAAAATTACAAGAGAAAAGTGAATGAGGTCAAAATCATTACACTTGTGGATGAATGAGATGCTGGGAAGACGTCTAGCCTAAGACGTTAAAGAAGGGCGCTTGTTGGGAGGCAACCCAACCATTGGTACATTAGGATAGTTTAATTATAGTCATAGATTGCTTTCATTTTGTTTAAATTCTAGTGTAAAGAAGATACCTTGATCCGTTTGTTCAATGTGCAGGCACAGGCAGGGTCGATACCATCGACACACTGGTTGATGGTATCGACATAGGTTCAGGTTGAAAACTGCAAAAATCGCTCTGAGTCGATACTATCGACGGTCCCGTCGATGGTATCGACATACCTACAGGCAGGTTGCGCAATAAATGTCGATGGTATCGACATGCCAGTCGATACCATCGAGATCTCTGGAGAAGTTCATAACGATTTGTCTCAGTCAACTCGATACCATCGACACACTCATTGATGGTATCGACATGGTCACAGGTTGAAGTGAAAAAGTGGCGGTGTCACAATGAAGTCAAGTCGATACTATCGACATCTGTCGATGGTATCGACATCCATGTCACCGATCCGCGCAAAGACATCGACGGCGATCGCGAGTCCACGTCAGCGATCCAGGTGCTGCGTCGATACCATCGACCCGCGTCGATGGTATCGATAGGTCAGCAATCCGGGTTTCCCGATCTAGCAAACGTCAGCCGTCGATACTCGCGAGGGGGGCGGATAGCAGCGAGACGTGTCGATACCATCGACCCGCGTCGATGGTATCGATGGGTCAACAGTAGCGCCGGCCAAGTCTATATAAGGAGAATTGCAACGTCATTTGACGTCACACCTTCAGAGCAAACTTCCTCCTTTGCGCCGAGCACTCCCCCGAGCCCTCCAAGACTGAAGAGAAGCAACATCGAGCAAAGATCTTCACCGAGCGGAGAATCACTTCTCCATCTTCCCTGAGCTCTCTTCTTCTAATCCCATCTTTCTTGCAACAATAGTGCACGCCGCCGGATCATCGTCCTCTCGCGCGAATCCCATGGAGATCGTGGAGTTTGTGCCACCCCCTACTGCTTCAGTCTCATGTCCGTGCCTGTTTCACCCATCCGCGGAGGTGAGGAAGGTCTATGAGGAAATCATGAAGCGGAAGATCGAGCCGACCCGGTATGTGGACCGGGGAATGATCCGCGATCTTGGATTCGAGGCCAACTTGGCCTATGTGCTGAAGGGTCAAGCACGCCACACCAGAAGAAGGCCAGACGAGCTGGAGTACCATGCGGATGGGCAACCGTTCTTCGGTGAATGGCCCACCTACAAGGAATTGGTGGCGGAGTTTATGGCGTCCCTCGACGTCTGCGTCGTGCCCAACGACGTGGTTGCATCGGATCGTGAGTGGATCAAGGGTCGGGTATCGTTCCGGCTGTTCAACATTAACTACAACATCACTCTTAAGCAGTTCAACAACATCTTTAACTGGAACCACTCGCAACATGATCACCGGCGCCCAGATTCCCGCACCGACTATGATAAGATCTTCGTCGAGCTAGTCACAGTGCCGGCGGGCAAGACAGTGAGCTACCACAATGGTGCGGTAGCGGACTTCGAGCATCCCTTCGTCTGGGTCTTACACCGGATGTTGAGCCTTACGTTCTTTGCTCGGAGCGATTTAGCATTGAGCAAGTTTCAGGAGAGCGACCTTTTCTTCCTCTACATGCTCCGGAAGCGACAACAATGCAACTGGGGTGCGTTTTTCCTGCAGCGCGTCCTGGCGATGAAGAGGAGTACAAGGAAGGCTCTGATCCATTTTGGTGGGCTCATCACCAAGTTGGCGCACTACCTCGGGCTCAACTTCTCCACCATGACGTCGATTTCCACGAGGAGTAAGGTGAACGTGCAACATCTGCACCGTTCAAACCTTATCCTTCTACGGGATGGGTTGGCGCACGCACACTGCCACGTCAACCATGCTTATCAGGAGTGCGCACTGCCGGACGCCGTCTTCCACATCGAGGGCGCACAACACTTCCGGTGGCCGATCATAGCCGTCGAGTCCGATGAAGAAGAAGGCGGTAACGACGACCAAGAAGGCGAGGCTGAGGAGGAAGAGGAGGCTTTCAAACCTCTTCGGGCACAAGTAGCACCCCGGAAGCATCCTAGGATGCATCCGGGTGCGTCTTCATCATCACAGCCCCCGCCGCCATCACCACAGCCCTCGCAGCCAGGCGAGGATGCCTACTCAATGCAGGGAATGTACACGATGTTGCAGGACATACATCAGACACAGTAGCAACATCTAGAAATGTATACCGGTATTCAGGATACTACGAACCGGTTACTTGACAACCAAAGGGCGATGTTCGAGAATGAACGTCTCCTCCTCGACAACCAACAGCAGATACACAACCGGTTGCAAAGGATGGAGATGCAACAGGAGCCTTTTTATGACCACTACTGGAGTCAGAGCTACTTTGGAGGCTATCCACAACCTCTACCGAGGACCCATTACGATCTGAGCTTCTAGGGGGAGTATCCTTCTTGGGATCCTACGGCCCCACAGTACCCACCTCCACCTCCACAAGAATGATCAGGGTATCTCTGTTCCACTCTTAAGATTGTTTTTGACTATGAGGCCATAGTCGAATTCAAGCTTAGGGGGGATAGTTGGAACATCTCTATCTTTTCTTTTATTGTTTTTAGTTTTTAGCAGTGTTATTTGTTTCTTGCATTTTTAGTTTTGGTAGGATCCACGTGCTATCTAGTGTAACTGTGGATGTCGTAAAAGTTTTTCATCTTGCTGTTAATTCATGGGAAATTTAAGGGAAATTTAAAATTTTTTTGTGTCTTTGGATAGCTTGACTTGGTTGTCCTTGGGGAACTTATCCTACAAAAATGATTGATTATGTCAACTTTAAAACAACATTTCACACCTATACTCCTTTTGACTCATGAAAAGTGGATAGTAACGGTTGTTTGAGCCTAACCTAACCAAATGGTAATGAGACCTTAATTGGATGTAAGAGAGAGAACCCTCCAAACCACTACACAGGTCAGTAAGAAGGGACACATAATATCTTTCTAAGGTTCAGTCATTTAATCTTGTTATCATTCCACGTCATTTTTCCATAATCCACCTAAGAATTGGAAGTAAAGTGCAGTTTCAATTCCTTCTTGTGTGCATAGCATTTAGATAGGACTTGCATTGATATTTTCCATACGTTTGTAAATATATATATATATATATATATATATATATATATATATATATATAGGGATTCATGCACATTACCTTTAGGTGCATGCCATGTAGTTGCACTCATGATTTTCATGCATAAAGTACACCATGTATCTCAATTTTTCCTCAAAAGTGATCTAAACTGTTCCATACCTTCGAAACATTGCAAAGATTTCCAAGCATGAAGTAAATAGCCCAATACACTTATCTCTAAGCAATTATGGATACGTGGGTTAAAATGAAGAAAAAAAATTCTGAAAATCTGAAATAAAGAAAAAAAAATTTAATTAGAAAAGAAAGAAAAAAAAAGAGAATTTAGAAGAAAGTGGAACAAGAGGGAGAAAGGAACATGATATCACTCGCATTACAGGAAAATTGAGTACATGATGTGGCTTAAATAGATTTCCATCTCATTTTGGGGTGGAAGGTTAGTGCACGCATCATTTCACCCAATTTTAGGCATTAGGGCATTTCTAATGTGCATTTGCATCATTTAGGACATTTTTGTTTTATGCATGTTGAATTTGTACAATACTTCCAAGTTCTTCCATGAACCACCCATTTCCATCCACCCGTTGCTCGGATTGGTAGGCCACCGTGAATTTCTCCTCACTAATGATTATCAGGAGAACTGCTTCCATGTAGATGGTAGTTAGGGCGAGCAATGTAGTGTAGGCGATCACAAGATGCACCAATGCTGAATCGGTGATTTTATTATGTTAACTACCTTGTGTGATAGTGTTCATCGGTTTTAAGGATAATTTCTCTTATGGATGATTATTGTCGCCTTTAGGGTAATTACTGTTCTGTGGTTAGAGAAGGACGGTTTGAGAATGTTCAGTGGGAGTCACATGGGATGTTGGGTTGGTGTGTTGATTTTTAGTTGACATCTGCAATTCTATTCTAAGGATTAGTTGCTCGAGGGCAAGCAATGTTTAAGCTTAGGGGAGTTTGATGCGATGATTTTGAGTCGCATTTATAGACCTTTTTCATATGTGTTTTATGCTCTAATTAGTCATTTTTATGGATAATATTGCATAATTCACTCATTTCGGTCTTTGCCATCATTTTATGTCAAATCCCCTTAGTTGTATCATTTTGAGCATTATTTATCATATTATCATAATTTGTGTGGATTTATTTGGTCTTGTTTTGGAATTTCAGGAAAAACAAGTATCTGCTTCCATCGATACCATCAACGGAAGTCGATACCATCGACCAAGCCACAAGTTGCCAGCCGAGAGGAGCAGCACAGAGTCGATACCATTGACATTTAAGTCAATGGCATCGAGATCCCTTCAGGTTGCTGGCGAGGAATCCGTCGATACCATCGACTCTTGTCGATGCCATCGACACATTGAGGCTACAGCGTTGCTAAACGACAACAACCGACGCTAAAGAGAGTCGATACCATCGACCCTAGTCGATGGTATCGAGATGACACAGGCACTCAGACGAAAAGAAAAGAAGGCTGCCGCTAATACGCTGGGTCGATACCATCGACCCGCGTCGATGGTATCGACGCCGGCAGATATGCGTTGGATTCATTTTGATCTCAATCGGACGGCTGGAGTTATTTGACGACCTAATTAGGGACTTATACCTAATGACGGCCGCCGACACGAGGGGAGGATCGAATTTGTCATTGCACAAGTGCCGAGGAAGGAGAGAAAGGAGAACGGAGGCCAGAAGCTCATCCCTGTCAATCCGGACGCTGCTGAAGACGAATTTCACCACCGAGAGACGGGAAAGCTCGTGTTCTACGCAAAGGATCCACCGGTTCTTCTCCGTTCAGGGGTTTTCCCACTTAATTCACATTTTTCTTATGAATTCCCCTATTTCTACCATGTATTTGTGCAAGATGAACATGCGGGGCTAATCCCCTCTATCTTTAGGACCGGGAGTAGCCTGGGAATGCATTGTATGACAGTTTTATATTAATAATTCATATTTTCTCTCTTAAATCCGTGGTATAGTTTCATTTTCTCCATATATATTGTTATGCTTGATCACCATGATAATAACCTAATGCCCTTAATCACTTCGACAGAAGGATTAACGGTTGAAAAGAGACGAAACCTACATTAATCGATAAAACCCTTGACAAAGGAGCTGAAAAATTAATGGTGGAAACTGAGAGACCGTTTATAATGCGCTTAGTTTAGGGGAATGATTACTACGACGGTGGAATCAACCTAAACCTAAGTAGTGAATTACACCACGACAGTGGGTAATTCTGTTTTCAGGCCACAACCCGGATAGAGAGAGAAGAGTGAGAAATTATATAAAACCTAATACAATGTTGACCCGCGGTGAAACCGCAATCCTAAAGATACCCTTTTGAATTGATTAAATTAACCTTTAATCGATTGTTTTCTTTGTTTCATTTTATTTTCTTTTAATTTCGACAACAAACCCTACTTTGTCATCTGGCCTAGCTGATTGCAATTAGTTAGTAGGAGTCTCCAATAATTCACGTATTCCTGTGTTTGACTCAGGCCTCACAAAGACCTATATTACTCGACGCGTATACTTGCGTTTTAGCACGTAGTAAAATAGACGTCAGATCGGAAATCCAGTGGTTGGAAACTTTGTTTTGAGTCAGCCACAGATCTGCCTTGATGGGCGTTGATACTGACCTTTAGATGTGAGATCAAGGGCTCCTGCTTCATCCCTAACCTTACGGTCAAAGCAAGGTGGGAGAACCGTTCTTCTCATGACCTTCCCTTCCACTAATCTTCATGATCGTGGAATGGGGGAAGTGGACGTCCGAGTTGTTCTCTTTATCACATCGTGAGCTATCATGTGAGCCACTACTTGTAGTGTGGGAGTGAGGAACGAGCGAGACCGGACACCCACTTCTTCCCCCATTCTCCATTAGGATTTACAGACTAGAAGAGGGAGAAGATGGGAGGGAAAGGGTGGTCTAAATAGGGATCTAGATAGAGGAGAAGCAAATACGGGGCCATAGGTGAAGGAAGCAGGCTTTTGCAAGGGACTTCGTGATCTCCCTCATAGCTGACGACCTCAGTTAGCCGGCGACGATGTTGGGGATCGACGGTGGTTATAGGGAGTCTTCCATCGTGATTGGACCTCTCAGGAGAATTCCTTCTAGCCTTGCGATGCTTCTCAATGCAGTTTCTTGTCCCGAACTTGAGACGATGCGATATGCCTCTTTTGCTCTGCCTTGCCAGGAGCAGGCGCCGACGAGCTCTAGGGCACCAGGGTTTGGAGCCGCGGACGTGAAGCCACAAAACCGTAGAGGTCTGGGAGGGGATCTTGAAGCTGTGGGCACTGTGGGGAGCTCGTGAAGAAGACTTGGAGTTGGAAGATCGCTCGCCGGAGCTGAGCATCACGGCTGCGCAGAGGCGCCCGCGCGAAACAGAGTCCTGCTGGGACTCAGCGAGCGCGTGAGAAGAGAAGGGAGGAAAAGAGAGCCCTACCGGTTGAAAGAGACGTGAACCGGGTCTAAGCCGAGAAGGCTGGACCAGCTCAGGCGATGAGCAACACCCGCACCGGTGCACGTGACGGTGGCCGATTGGCCCAAAAAGGTATTTGCCACAATTATGTGTAGTTCTTCATTAAATCATAGAAAATAGTACGGATGTCAGAAAAATACATATAATATACCAAATTGTTCAGAAAAATGCATAGAACAAGATGGAATAATAATTTATAGGCTTTTGATGATTAAATATTAGAAATATCATGTAAGATATGTAATGTTTGTTTATTGGATAATAAATAGCAAATGATGACATAAAACTATGATAACATGTCAGTAAATCCTTTTTGATGTCTAGAATCTATATAAGGTCAGTGATTATGATGTTGATGTACATAATCATGTAATTTGTTCCATATGGCTAATTAGGGCTAATAACCTTAAATAAAATGTAATAAATACATGCATGCCCAATAAATGGTGAAATTTACAGAGAAAGCTCATATTAGTATCTTAAACCCTAGTTTTAACTATGAGATCATGATGATTCACGAAATCCATGTTATATGAAGATGAACCTTGAAACATGTGATGAAACCCTAATTTGAGTAATACATGTAACTTAGGTTGATATGTATAAATAATGATATGGAACCTGATATTCAGATTATGTATCCTAATCTGGAACATAACATCAGTAACATAAATCCCACATAAGGATGAAGATAAGACAAGTAATAATGTATATATATCCTAATGAATTAGGCAAACCCTATTGGACACGATAGGGTTAAGATGAGATATAAGATGATGGGAACCTGATGATAGTATATGGTCTTGTCTTGATCAGGGTGTGACAAAGATATAGTTGACATGAAGGATATCTGATGATTAGGTTTGTTCTTGACCAAGGTATGCCATTACCTCTTGCTTGGCTTATTATACAATATGCTTGTGTTATATAGTAGTAAAGACTTGGCATATGGTATTGATTGGAATGATTGTTCTTATATACTATGTTGTTTGAGCTTTTCATACTTATTGTTATGAACACATCAAACATAATATATATTTGTTCCATTATATGGAATCACTAACTCTTTGGTAGTGTGCTTGGAAGTGACCTAACTCTTTGGTAGTGGTCACATTGTACATATGACCTAACTCTTTGGTAGTGGTCTGACCTAACTCTTTGGTAGTGGTCACCTTGTACAAATGATCTAACTCTTTGGTAGTGATCATAAAGGCCTTGAGATATAATGGAAAATAAGCTTAAAATATGTGTTCTCTTTTGTTAATGAATATCTTTGTGCATGTATACACTTTTCTTATATTCTTCTGTTACTACCAAGTATTAGTTTTATCTTATTGCCAAGATATGATGAGAGGTATATAAAAAGACACATAGGCGTACTCAGTACAATATTCTTGAATATTGTGCTGACCTGTACCGCATGTAATCTTTTGTTTAGGTTGTGGTTATGCTCTTGAAGATCCAGGATAGTTGAGAGTTGTGTGGCGAGCTGATGTACAGGTGGACCTATTGTCTTAAGATCATGTAGTTTAGATGTAGTACATGTATATGTATAAGTTGATGTTCAATATGTAATATCAAATGTTGTAATAATTCATGTTGTAATTATATGTTGAATCGTGAACATGTGTATATGGTTTTATTATTGTTCATGTGCATGTGCTACTGAGTGTTTCCTTTTGACTTCCTCTGATTTTCTTCTTCTTAGCCTCATGTGGGATGTTTAAATTGGGATTCTCGCTGAGGTGAGGGTTTCAATTTGGGCATCACACATCAGATTAAGTTTTAGAAAATCTAGGGATGTCACAGGTGGTATTAGAGCATGAACAATAGCAAAGCTTGACATTTTCTCATCATGCAACACAAAACTAAAGAACCTTGAACTTAATAATATTTAGGGTTGGATTTGTCGTCTTTTAGAGACTAGATCTGACCTAGCCTCTAGGTTAGCACCTAGATGTCGGAGAACTAGGTCTAGACTAGTGCTTGTTGTGTAGCAAGTCCTTAGATGTCGTTATTTCCATGTAGTGTAGCGGTATGGTACGTTGTACTATTTAGAAATAACGTGCATCAAGGGAAGAGAAACCCTAGACGTGTGACGCTCGTTGTCTAGAGTAGCTACACTAGTCTACCCCTTGTTCTCACCCTTTTCACTAGTTTTCATGAAACTGTACTCTCTACTATGTGTGGGACACTCATTTTCATGATTTGGTTTTTGATTCCAAACGAATCGAACCTCGATAGTTTTCTCTGACGCTTGTTTTATCGGAGAAAAACTATATAATATTTTATTATGTATATGTATTACAAAAATGTGTCCCCACACATGTACGAGTAGGAGGTGATCATGCCACCTAAGTGAAAGAGAATGACATCAGTTTAGAAGAGAGAGTAGTTCTAGATTAGATGTCTACAGCCTTGTTTGGAATATATATGATAGATGATAAAAGTTTTGAGGATATGATGCAAGTCTTACATATGATGATCTATGTTTGTCCTTGATGACTTAAGTTCTGCTTGCGGATTTGAGATAAGTTTTGATGATGCAAGTATGAGTTCTTTTATGAGATGAGATAAGCTGTCTTAAGTTAAGACAAGTTGTGAGTCAGCATGAGCCTCAAGCTCTTTTACAAAGGAGGACCTCTAGTGTTAGGACCAGTTTTGGGGTTATCTCAAGAGAGAGCGAGACCCACAGGGAGAAGGTCAGAGAGCCTAGACTCCACGATATGAGAAATATGAGATATGTAATATGATATGTCCTAAACTAGACTACTCCTGAGTGATTGAGTTGAGATGCTTTATGTATGATTCCTATAGTCTTGTAGAACCCTAGATGTCCTTGGGAAGACCAAACCCTACAGTTAGAGAGAGGTTGGCTATATGTGCATATGTGAACATGAATATGAGTGCCTGCCATCTGGGTGAGGGAGAGAGCCCAAGACCCTGGAGGAGGTAGCTATGTTAGTTTTTGTACAGCCTCGTGCTCGGGTTGGTGGTTTCCCATATAGGAATCTAGTGGTGTATATAAGAGAGTTTTGGGTAACCATGTTTCATGGGTAAAAGATGAGAAGAGAATGTCATAGAATGTTTTGGTTTGTGCTTATGTGGCTAGAGATAATGAAGCTATTAGCTAGTCCCAATGAGGTAATCTGAGAACCCTAGACCGAGAGGAAAGATAAAGTATATGCATACGAGCGACTCATAGAGTTGAGTGAGCTCAGAGAGACTGAGCATGAAACTACCCTCGTGGTATGGGTTAGGAGAACCTCAATTGGACTAGATAAAGTTTTGACATATGTTTAACAAGTCACTCACATAAGTTTGTTTAGCACAACCATGATATGATATATGTAAGGATGTGATCTAATCTTGAGACATGATATATAGACATGATATGATGGAAACCTAGAGTTGGTTTAATAAATATCGATGCATGCATGGTTAAATATATACATGAATAATGATGATAATGTGATATTGTTGGTTAATCTTGTGAGAATTAATTAATAAATGCTACAATTTATTACGAGCAATGAAATAAGATCCTGTGAATGAAGCATGTTACATGAGGTGTTAACCTTAGTGCCTAATAAAGATGAAAAATATAGTTTGATAGTTAGCACAACATAATGATTATGACACCTTGATATGATCTAGATGGATAAAGTGGGTTGTTATAGTTAACTCCCTCCTAAAAGGCATATGTTAAGGCGGAACAAGTTTTAACAGATCAGCTCAATAATTGTTGATGACACCTTGATGTATGAGTTACTCTTAGTTAACTCCTTTAGAACCTGGTAATATGATGTGGGAACCCTAACGCATGAATAAACATGAAGATGCAACCCTAATATGCGAGATATGGAATGACATAAGCTAAGCTTCTAAACCTTGAGTTCAGCCTTGAATGGGGTGTTTGTGCACCAAGGTGGTTGTAAAACCCCCTAATACTGCTTTGGATACATAGTTCTGGGTAACCTTTACGGATATGTTACACCTAGAATAGTGCCTACATGTGGATGAAGTCATGGTAGTTTTCCTTGAAGTACGAATATGGTTGACTTTCGAGGACGAAAGTTCTTTTAAGATGTATGTGATGTAAAAGACTGGATTTCTGGCTTAATTCTGAGGGCAGAATTTCTTTTAAGGTGTGTAGGATGTGATGGAGTGGATTTTTGAAATCCATAAATCTCCAATAACATATTAGAATCCATATCTTGAGTTATAATGAGAGTTCCAAGTGTTTTGGTAAAGTTGGAATGTTGATCGAGATTTATATAATGATTAAGATCTCTCTCTCTCTTAATGCCTTTTTGAAGAATTTAATTAGATAGTCTAATAGATGAGTTTGGTCACCAAATTGGAGTAGAATGTACCTTGAAAGGTAGAGAAGCTATGGTTAAAATTTGGTGGCATTTGGATGCTCCTAGAGGGAGTTATTTAGGTTTGGAATATGAAAAATAAGGTGCTTGATAGATGGTTAATAGACCTAAGTTCAATAATCCAAGCCTAAGTTAGGCTATATCACGCGCCCCTTATGGGTGGGTGGACTATGTGGAGGTTTTGTAGCCTTAGATCGGAAATCCAGTGGTTGGAACCTTTGTTTTGAGTCAGCCACAAATCTGGCTTGATGGGCGTTGATACTGACCATTAGATGTGAGATCAAGGGCTCCTGCTTCATCCCTAATCTTACGGTCAAAGAAAGGTGGGAGAACCGTTATTCTCGTGACCTTCCCTCCCACTAATCTTCGTGATCGTGGAATGGGGGAAGTGGATGTCTGAGTGGTTCTCTTTATCGCATCGTGAGCTATCATATGAGCCACTACTTGTAGTGTGGGAGTGAGGAACGAGCGAGACCGGACACCCACTTCTTCCCCCATTCTCCATTAGGATTTACAGACTAGAAGAGGGAGAAGATGGGAGGAAAAGGGTTGTCGGAATAGGGATCTAGATAGAGGAGAAGCAAATACGGGGCCATAGGTGAAGGAAGCAGGCTTTTGCAAGGGACTTCGTGATCTCCTTCATAGCTGACGACCTCAGTTAGCCGGCGACGATGTTGGGGATCGGCGGTGGTTACAGGGAGTCTTCCATCGTGATTGGACCTCTCAGGAGAATTCCTTCTAGCCTTGCGATGCTTCTCAATGCAGTTTCTTGTCCCGAACTTGAGACGAGGCGATATGCCTCTTTTGCTCCGCCTTGCCAGGAGCAGGCGCCGACGAGCTCTAGGGCACCAGGGTTTGGAGCCGCGGATGTGAAGCCACGAAACTGTGGAGGTATGAGAGGGGATCTCGAAGCTATGGGCACTGTGGGGAGCTCGCGAAGAAGACCTGGAGTCGGAAGATCGCTCGCCGGAGCTGAGCATCACAGCGGCGCGGAGGCGCCCGCGCAAAACAGAGTCCTGCTGGGACTCAGCGAGCGCGTGAGAAGAGAAGGGAGGAAAAGAGAGCCCGACCGGTTGAAAGAGACGTGAACCGAGTCTAAGCCGAGAAGGCTGGACCGGCTCAGGCGATGAGCAACACCCGCACCGGGCCACGTGGCAGTGGCCGATTGGCCCAAAAAGGTATTTGCCACAATTATGTGTAGTTCTTCATTAAATCATAGAAAATAGTACGAATGTCAGAAAAATACATATAATATACCAAATTGTTCATAAAAATGCATCGAATAAGATGGAATAATAATATTAGGATTATGATGATTAAATATTAGCAATATTATGTAAGATATGTAATGTTTGTTTATTGGATAATAAATAGCAAATGATGACATAAAACTATGATAACATGTCAGTAAATCCTTTTTGATGTCTAGAATCTATATAAGGTCAGTGATTATGATGTTGATGCACATAATCATGTAATTTGTTCCATATGGCTAATTAGGGATAATAACCTTAAATAAAATGTAATAAATACATGCATGCCCAATTAATGGTGAAATTTACAAAGAAAGCTCATATCAGTATCTTGAACCCCAGTTTTAACTATGAGATCATGATGATTCACAAAATCCATGTTATATGAAGATGAACCTTGAAACATGTGATGAAACCCTAATTTGAGTAATACATGTAACTTAGGTTGATATGTATAAATAATGATATGGAACCTGATATTCAGATTATGTATCCTAATCTGGAACATAACATCAGTAACATAAATCCCACATAAGGATGAAGATAAGACAAGTAATAATGTATATATATCCTAATGAATTAGGCAAACCCTATTGGACACGATAGGGTTAAGATGAGATGTAAGATGATGAGAACCTGATGATAGTATATGGTCTTGTCTTGATCAGGGTGTGACAAAGATATAGTTGACATGAGGGATATCTGATGATTAGGTTTGTTCTTGACCAAGGTATGCCATTACCTCTTGCTTGGCTTATTATACAATATGCTTGTGTTATATAGTAGTAAAGACTTGGCATATGGTATTGATTGGAATGATTGTTCTTATATACTATGTTGTTTGAGCTTTTCATACTTATTGTTATGAACACATCAAACATAATATATATATGTTCCATTATATGGAAGCACTAACTCTTTGGTAGTGTGCTTGGAAGTGACCTAACTCTTTGGTAGTAGTCACATTGTACATATGACCTAACTCTTTGGTAGTGGTCTGACCTAACTCTTTGGTAGTGGTCACCTTGTACAAATGATCTAACTCTTTGGTAGTGATCATAAAGGCCTTGAGATATAATGGAAAATAAGCTTTAAATATGTGTTCTCTTTTGTTAATGAATATCTTTGTGCATGTATACACCTTTCTTATATTCTTCTGTTACTACCAAGTATTAGTTTTATCTTATTGCCAAGATATGATGAGAGGTATATAAAAAGACACATAGGCGTACTCAATACAATATTCTTGAATATTGTGCTGACGTGTACCGCATGTAATCTTTTGTTTAGGTTGTGGTTATGCTCTTGAAGATCCAGGATAGTTGAGAGTTGTGTGGCGAGCTGATGTACATGTGGACCTGTTGTCTTAGGATCCTGTAGTTTAGATGTAGTACATGTATATGTATAAGTTGATGTTCAGTATGTAATATCAAATGTTGTAATAATTCATGTTGTAATTATATGTTGAATCGTGAACATGTGTATATGGTTTTATTATTGTTCATGTGCATGTGCTACTGAGTGTTTCCTTTTGACTTCCTCTGATTTTGTTCTTCTTAGCCTCATGTGGGATGTTTAAATTGGGATTCTCGCTGAGGTGAGGGTTTCAATTTGGGCATCACACATCAGATTAAGTTTTAGAAAATCCGGGGATGTCACATGTGGTATTAGAGCATGAACAATAGCAAAGCTTGACATTTTCTCATCATGCAACGCAAAAGTAAAGAACCTTGAACTTAATAATATTTAGGGTTGGATTTGTCATCTTTTCGAGACTAGATCTGACCTAGCCTCTAGGTTAGCACCTAGATGTCGGAGAACTAGGTCTAGACTAGTGCTTGTTGTGTAGCAAGTCCTTAGATGTCGTTCTTTCCATGTAGTGTAGCGGTATGGGACGTTGTACTATTTAGAAATAACGTGCATCAAGGGAAGAGAAACCCTAGACGTATGGCGCTCGTTGTCTAGAGTAGCTACACTAGTCTACCCCTTGTTCTCACCCTTTTCACTAGTTTTCATGACACTGTACTCTCTACTATGTGTGGGACACTCATTTTCATGATTTGGTTTTTGATTGCAAACGAATCGAACCTCGATAGTTTTCTCTGACGCTTGTTTTATCGGAGAAAAACTATATAATATTTTATTATGTATATGTATTACAAAAATGTGTCCCCACACATGTACGAGTAGGAGGTGATCATGCCACCTAAGTGAAAGCGAATGACATCAGTTTAGAAGAGAGAGTAGTTCTAGATTAGATGTCTACAACCTTGTTTGGAATATATATGATAGATGATAAAAGTTATGAGGATATGATGCAAGTCTTACATATGATGATCTATGTTTGTCCTTGATGACTTAAGTTCTGCTTGCGAATTTGAGATAAGTTTTGATGATGCAAGTATGAGTTCTTTTATGAGATGAGATAAGCTGTCTTAAGTTAAGACAAGTTGTGAGTCAGCATGAGCCTCAAGCTCTTTTACAAAGGAGGACCTCTAGTGTTAGGACCAGTTTTGGGGTTAGCTCAAGAGAGAGCGAGACCCACAGGGAGAAGGTCAGAGAGCCTAGACTCCACGATATGAGAAATATGAGATATGTAATATGATATGTCCTAAACTAGACTACTCCTAAGTGATTGAGTTGAGCTGCTTTATGTATGATTCCTATAGTCTTGTAAAACCCTAGATGTCCTTGGGAAGACCAAAACCTACAGTTAGAGAGAGGTTGGCTATATGTGCATATGTGAACATGAATATGAGTGTCTGCCATCTGGGTGAGGGAGAGAGCCCAAGACCCTGGAGGAGGTAGCTATGTTAGTTTTTGTACAGCCTCGTGCTCGGGTTGGTGGTTTCCCATATAGGAATCTAGTGGTGTATATAAGAGAGTTTTGGGTAACCATGTTTCATGGGTAAAAGATGAGAAGAGAATGTCATAGAATGTTTTGGTTTGTGCTTATGTGGCTAGAGCTAATGAAGCTATTAGCTAGTCCCAATGAGGTAATCTGAGAACCCTAGACCGAGAGGAAAGGTAAAGTATATGCATACGAGCTACTCATAGAGTTGAGTGAGCTCAGAGAGACTGAGCATGAAACTACCCTGGTGGTATGGGTTAGGAGAACCTCAATTGGACTAGATAAAGTTTTGACATATGTTTAACAAGTCACTCACATAAGTTTGTTTAGCACAACCATGATATGATATATGTAAGGATGTGATCTATTCTTGAGACATGATATATAGACATGATATGATGGAAACCTAGAGTTGGTTTAATAAATATCGATGCATGCATGGTTATATATATACATGAATAATGATGATAATGTGATATTGTTGGTTAATCTTGTGAGAATTAATTAATAAATGCTACAATTTATTACGAGCAATGAAATAAGATCCTGTGAATGAAGCATGTTACATGAGGTGTTAACCTTAGTGCCTAATAAAGATGAAAAATATAGTTTGATAGTTAGCACAACATAATGATTATGACACCTTGATATGATCTAGATGGATAAAGTGGGTTGTTATAGTTAACTCCCTCCTAAAAGGCATATGTTAAGGTGGAACAAGTTCTAACAGATCAGCTCAATAATTGTGGATGACACCTTGATGTATGAGTTACTCTTAGTTAACTCCTTTAGAACCTGGTAATATGATGTGGGAACCCTAACGCATGAATAAAGATGAAGATGCAACCCTAATATGCGAGATATGGAATGACATAAGCTAAGCTTCTAAACCTTGAGTTCAGCCTTGAATGGGGTGTTTGTGCACCAAGGTGGTTGTAAAACCCCCTAATACTGCTTTGGATACATAGTTCTGGGTAACCTTTACGGATATGTTACACCTAGAATAGTGCCTACATGTGGATGAAGTCATGGTAGTTTTCCTTGAAGTACGAATATTGTTGACTTTCGAGGATGAAAGTTCTTTTAAGATGTATGTGATGTAAAAGACTGGATTTCTGGCTTAATTCTGAGGACAAAATTTCTTTTAAGGTGTGTAGGATGTGATGGAGTGGATTTTTGAAATCCATAAATCTCCAATAACATATTAGAATCCATATCTTGAGTTATAATGAGAGTTCCAAGTGTTTTGGTAAAGTTGGAATGTTGATCGAGATTTATATAATGATTAAGATCTCTCTCTCTCTCTCTTAATGCCTTTTTGAAGAATTTAATTAGATAGTCTAATAGATGAGTTTGGTCACCAAATTGGAGTAGAATGTACCTTGAAAGGTAGAGAAGCTATGGTTAAAATTTGGTGGCATTTGGATGCTCCTAGAGGGAGTTATTTAGGTTTGGAATATGAGAAATAAGGTGCTTGATAGATGGTTAATAGACCTAAGTTCAATAATCCAAGCCTAAGTTAGGC
Source organism: Alisma plantago-aquatica (assembly GCA_963693085.1). NCBI lineage: Eukaryota > Viridiplantae > Streptophyta > Magnoliopsida > Alismatales > Alismataceae > Alisma > Alisma plantago-aquatica. Next base: position 784,284,652 of record OY856412.1, on the reverse strand, counting down.
TATATCACGCGCCCCTTATGGGTGGGTGGACTGCGTGGAGGTTTTGTAGCCTTAGATCGGAAATCCAGTGGTTGGAACCTTTGTTTTGAGTCAGCCACAGATCTGGCTTGATGGGCGTTGATACTGACCATTAGATGTGAGATCAAGGGCTCCTGCTTCATCCCTAATCTTACGGTCAAAGAAAGGTGGGAGAACCGTTCTTCTCGTGACCTTCCCTCCCACTACTCTTTGTGATCGTGGAATGGGGGAAGTGGATGTCCGAGTGGTTCTCTTTATCGCATCGTGAGCTATCATATGAGCCACTACTTGTAGTGTGGGAGTGAGGAACGAGCGAGACCGGACACCCACTTCTTCCCCCATTCTCCATTAGGATTTACAGACTAGAAGAGGGCGAAGATGGGAGGAAAAGGGTTGTCGGAATAGGGATTTAGATAGAGGAGAAGCAAATACGGGGCCATAGGTGAAGGAAGCAGGCTTTTGTAAGGGACTTCGTGATCTCCTTCATAGCTGACGACCTCAGTTAGCCGGCGACGATGTTGGGGATCGGCGGTGGTTACAGGGAGTCTTCCATCGTGATTGGACCTCTCAGGAGAATTCCTTCTAGCCTTGCGATGCTTCTCAATGCAGTTTCTTGTGCCGAACTTGAGACGAGGCGATATGCCTCTTTTGCTCCGCCTTTCCAGGAGCAGGCGCCGACGAGCTCTAGGGCACCAGGGTTTGGAGCCGTGGATGTGAAGCCACGAAACTGTGGAGGTATGAGAGGGGATCTCGAAGCTGTGGGAACTGTGGGGAGCTCGCGAAGAAGACCTGGAGTCGGAAGATCACTCGCCGGAGCTGAGCATCACAGCGGCGCGGAGGCGCCCGCGCAAAACAGAGTCCTGCTGGGACTCAGCGAGCGCGTGAGAAGAGAAGGGAGGAAAAGAGAGCCCAACCGGTTGAAATAGACGTGAACCGAGTCTAAGCCGAGAAGGTTGGACCGGCTCAGGCGATGAGCAACACCCGCACTGGGCCACGTGGCTGTGGCCGATTGGCCCAAAAAGGTATTTGCCACAATTATGTGTAGTTCTTCATTAAATCATAGAAAATAGTACGAATGTCAGAAAAATACATATAATATACCAAATTGTTCATAAAAATGCATAGAACAAGATGGAATAATAATATTAGGATTTTGATGATTAAATATTAGCAATATCATGTAAGATATGTAATGTTTGTTTATTGGATAATAAATAGCAAATGATGACATAAAACTATGATAACATGTCAGTAAATCCTTTTTGATGTCTAGAATCTATATAAGGTCAGTGATTATGATGTTGATGCACATAATCATGTAATTTGTTCCATATGGCTAATTAGGGATAATAACCTTAAATAAAATGTAATAAATACATGCATGCCCAATAAATGGTGAAATTTACAAAGAAAGCTCATATCAGTATCTTGAACCCCAGTTTTAACTATGAGATCATGATGATTCACGAAATCCATGTTATATGAAGATGAACCTTGAAACATGTGATGAAACCCTAATTTGAGTAATACATGTAACTTAGGTTGATATGTATAAATAATGATATGGAACCTGATATTCAGATTATGTATCCTAATATATATGGAACATAACATCAGTAACATAAATCCCACATAAGGATGAAGATAAGACAAGTAATAATGTATATATATCCTAATGAAATAGGCAAACCCTATTGGACACGATAGGGTTAAGATGAGATGTAATATGATGAGAACCTGATGATAGTATATGGTCTTGTCTTGATCAGGGTGTGACAAAGATATAGTTGACATGAGGGATATCTGATGATTAGGTTTGTTCTTGACCAAGGTATGCCATTACCTCTTGCTTGGCTTATTATACAATATGATTGTGTTATATAGTAGTAAAGACTTGGCATATGGTATTGATTGGAATGATTGTTCTTATATACTATGTTGTTTGAGCTTTTCATACTTATTGTTATGAACACATCAAACATAATGTATATCTGTTCCATTATATGGAAGCACTAACTCTTTGGTAGTGTGCTTGGAAGTGACCTAACTCTTTGGTAGTGGTCACATTGTACATATGACCTAACTCTTTGGTAGTGGTCTGACCTAACTCTTTGGTAGTGGTCACCTTGTACAAATGATCTAACTCTTTGTTAGTGATCATAAAGGCCTTGAGATATAATGGAAAATAAGCTTAAAATATGTGTTCTCTTTTGTTAATGAATATCTTTGTGCAAGTATACACTTTTCTTATATTCTTCTGTTACTGCCAAGTATTAGTTTTATCTTATTGCCAAGATATGATGAGAGGTATATAAAAAGACACATAGGCATACTCAGTACAATATTCTTGAATATTGTGCTGACGTGTACCGCATGTAATCTTTTGTTTAGGTTGTGGTTATGCTCTTGAAGATCCAGGTTAGTTGATAGTTGTGTGGCGAGCTGATGTACAGGTGGACCTATTGTCTTAAGATCCTGTAGTTTAGATGTAGTACATGTATATGTATAAGTTGTTGTTCAATATGTAATATCAAATGTTGTAATAATTCATGTTGTAATTATATTTTGAATGGTGAACATGTGTATATGGTTTTATTATTGTTCATGTGCATGTTCTACTGAGTGTTTCCTTTTGACTTCCTCTGATTTTCTTCTTCTTAGCCTCATGTGGGATGTTTAAATTGGGATTCTCACTGAGTTGAGGGTTTCAATTTGGGCATCACACATCAGATAAAGTTTTAGAAAATCCGGGGACGTCACAAGGCTGTTGTGCTGGTACAACTATACAAAGAGTTTGATTTTTTCTGGTACCAGTAGTTTCCATATAGTTGTCCATTTCCCTTGTGTTCTCTTGTGCTTGTTTCTAATAAGATGAAGGTATGCCTCTTTTGTATTTCATAATCATCACTTTCCTAGTTTCCATATCTAGTAGTCTTCTCCTGCTCTAGGATGTGGTGGCTCAACATTGATAATAGTGTTCACTGTACTTTCATTGAACCACTTCTTAATGAATTCCATGTCCGAACTCCTATTGTCTAGTCTCGTGTGTGCAACCGACATGTCCTTGAGTACTTCTGGTATTAAACTAGTTATATGGATATCTGTCCCCCCATGTTGTCTGCCCAATTTTCCCACATGTTTGTTGACACCATCCATGATGCACCTTTTGTTGTAACCTATGATCAGTGATGAATATTTGTGTAGGCTCCTCCATATCGCATATATAGTGACATGTGATGTTGTGGATTTTTTTTATTTCTATTTCATTACTTTGCACCATGGATGGTTTGAATTGTGAATGAATTCCAAAGCTAGTTTCATAAGCTTTTCTTGGTTTAGTTCAACTGTAGATTTAATTGCCAGATCTCCTTCATTTTACCCTGCAATGATCTTACTCCACCCTACTTTTCTAAGTCCTCCTCTCTGGACATTTCCTCCCCATATAAATCTTCTAATCATCTTATCTATCTCCGTGCATATAGCACTTGGTAGGCTAACAATTTGCATTGTGTACTAGGGGATGGTAGAGAGTGTTACCTTGGCTAATGTAACTCTACCTACCATGCTTAGTTTCTTTCCATACCAACATGATAGTTGTTTCTTCATTCTCTGTAGAATAGGGTCATAGTTCTCTCTTTTAATTCTTCCATGTATAATTGGAATGCCCAAGTATTTTCCTAGGTTATCCATGTAGCCAATACCTATAGTTCTGCTTATGTGACATTGGATAAATGAAGGGGTGTTCTTTGAGAAATGTAGGATAGATTTCTCTTTGGAAAGTTTCAGCCCATATGCCTCACTAAAGTACTACAAACACTCAATCATTACTTTTTCTTGTCTTTGTGAAGCTTCACCAAATAACAGGATGTCATCTGCAAAGCACAAGTGCGACAACTCCACACCTCTTCTAGAAGCTTTTATGGGGGGTCCATTCCTTTCCTTGTATCCTTTTCAGTATATCCTGACACAGTCGATCCAAGAATAGAACAAAGATATAGGGAGATATCATATCACCATGTCTCACCCCTTGGTTGGGTGTGATAGGTTGGAGCAGCTCCCCATTAAAGGCTATTCTTGCCTGTCCCTTTTTCATAAGCTGGAGTATTACTATAATCAGTTTGTGTGGAATGGCTAGTCTAGACAATGTATCTTCTATGAAGGCCCATGGTAACCTATCATAGGCTTTTGATAGGTCGATCTTCATGATCATCATCCCTACTATTCCTTTCTTGATTCTCATGGAGTGGATTATTTCTTATGCAAGGATAATGTTGTTAGCTATTTTTTGACCTAGTACAAAGCTTGATTGGAAGGGAGAAACCGAATTTGGCATTATGCTCTTCAACCGCTGAACAATGATCTTGGATATGAGTTTTGCACTAACATTGTTTAATGATATAGGTATCAAGTTATTGTAGGTTGTCAGGTTATTGATCTTTGGTATGAGTACCATAATAGAATGTGCCAATTCATGTGGTATTTGGCCCCCATCAAATACATTGGTAATCATTCTAATGATAGGTTACTTTACAATTTACTCCAGTAGCTTTGTAAGAAACCCGCCTCTATCGCATCAAGTCTTGGTGCCTTGGAGGGGGCCATCTACATCATGCCTCCCATATTTCTTCATCTAAAACTCTTTTTCTCAATTCATTGTATTGTTGGGCTATTGGAGGCTTGAAGTACCCAATATATTCCCACGCTTTAATTTCCTTCATGGTTGGATCCTCATATGTGAATAGGTTTTTAAAATGATTATGAATGAGTTATTTTAGATTCTCATTGTCATCGATCCATTCTTCATTTTAATCTTGCAGTTTGGATATTTGGTTTTGTCTTCTTCATTCCTTTATAAAATTAATGTAGAACTTGTTCATATCATCTCCCAGTTTGATCCATTGACATCTAGATTTTTGTTTTAGTTCTAAGGCCTCTAGTTTGAGAATGTCTTTATATTGTGATTTGACATTTATTAGGACTGAATCAATGTAGTTGTTATAACCTATACTCATAATAGTTTCTAGTTCTGGGATTCTTTTTAATAGGGTGTTCTTCTTCTTTTATTTAGCTCTGTTCTGTTCGTTGTCCCATTGCATAGCCTTTGTTCATAAGTTTCATATCATCCCTTCATAGTTGCTTCCTGTCGACTAGTTTGATAGTAGGAATTGTGTAAATTGTAGTGATTCTTGCCATGTCTCCTTTGTTTATCATATATATATATACATATGCATATACATATATATATATATCTATATATATATATATATATATATATATATATAAATATATATATGATACCATTTATCCCAACAAGAATGAGCCCATAATCTCCTGACTAGACCCGCTAATGGAGTTATGATTTTTTTACCCACTTTATCTTGTTTGTTAAAACTTGTGGTGATGAGACCACCTGATCCATAAGTTTGAACGTCAGATTGGAAATCACATATTCTTGATGAGATCACTTGATAGAATTTTCTTAGAAAAAAGGTTTAATGGGGAAAACATTGTTCATTGAAAAAAGGTTTGATTTAATCTCTTAAAAATGTTGTTTAATGGGGAAAATACCTTTCTATTCTAAGAATTTACTTACTTGTTTACAAGTGGGGTGTTTTCCATTAAAAGGTTAAACTCTTAGTTCCCTCTACACACCAAATTTTGGCATCATTGCCGGGGAAAATGAAGTTTCTTTTGAATCCCCATTTCTTTGAATAATTAGGACTACTTATTATTAAAATGATATTGACTCTTGTCTTCTTGAATCATTTCTTCAAGGTTGTGCATTTGTTGAGAGGATAGGTCAAAGTTTTGAAGACCATCACCAATGCTTCATTGATTTTTGCACTCTAGATAAGACATCAAGCGTCTTGGATGGAACTCTCTAACTATTTGTACTCAAATATTTCCTGATAGATCTGACTAAAAACTAGTATAATGCTATGGAGGGAGTCTACATCACCGCATGAGATGGCCTACAAGAGAGTTTCCTTGAAAAATATATTTTCCCATTCTCACCTACCAAATTTGGGGACAAATTACACAGTTTTCCATGGTTCCACTAAAAACCTTGTGTGAATCTTAGCAACACTTAAAGAATTCCTTTGCCATTATCCACATCACAACATCTCCCAAGTTTCTATCGGGTGCTGAAAAAGATACCAAGACCTTCCTTGATACCTTATATTTAGGTGATATTATGTCCTATATTACAACAACACTAGGGAGGTTGTCAAAAGTGGCATTGAAAGCCAAGACCAATCCAATTGAGGACAAGGTGGAATTGTCAAAGTAGGAAAGTCTAAAGATAGCTTTGAGCTCAGGCCTATTGTTGAAAGCCTCAAGATTCTTTCCTTGAAGACAGACCATTTAGAGTCCTCCTTAAATACCTATGAACGAAGGGGATAGCCACAATATCTACAACTACAAATAAAATATATAGATTTTATTTGAAAGATCTTTCAAGGACATGATCACTCTACTTAGAAATGCCAATTTCTATTCAACAGTCCCATAAATGGACAGTAGATATAAGATCTCAACTCCATCCACAACATACCCTGTCAAGCCTATTTCAATCCAAATGAAACCAGAACTCACGCTAGTTACTGTTGGGTTTTTTGGAGGCAATAGGTGCAAAAGAAGTAATACATTTTCTCCACATACCCTACTCGAGGATCTCATTGACAACAATGTATTTAGAAAGTGGGGATAGGGATAAAGATCATCCCAGAGAAAGTCTAGAGAAGCCTCTTAGTGAGGTGATGTGTGTTTCTCCTAGAGTGCACAAACAATCCTCATCCATCCTCTGAACATAGGAAACTCATCAGTTGCATATCTACTTTGTCCATGCGAATGGACTAGAATTCCATGTCGTGCTTCATAAGCCGACGGGAAGGACCATCCTTCTACTTGACGACTTGCTAGCATCAATTTTTTTCCTTCTCTCTTACTTGTGGATGATGATGACTAGTATTCACGTACAAGAGCATAACCTCAATGTGAGGGTATTCATGTTAACGAAAAGTTAGCCGTAATGTCGTTATTAATAGCAGAGAAAGGAAGTAGGGTTTCCTAGAACCCTTGGGTAAACAAAAGGAATGTGGCTATGCTTAAAGCAACTGCTTGTGGACCAATAAAAGAATATTATGGAATCCATTAAGTAATCCAATTATTCATATTAGTTGATTAACTAATTTTGGTTATCCATATCTAGTTAATCACTCTGGATCAGCCATCTGACTTAATAATGAACACCACTAATTGGCTAAAATTCTTTAACCAATTAAATCAGATTATATTCCAATATTATAATAGATTACCTAAACATTTTAGTAATCAATTTGATTCAAAACGTTTACAATCATGTCCACATCTATAATCCTATTCAAATTATATCCTATGTGTGTGACCTGGTAGACTCCACATTATGTTGGCAGTGATATTCATAATTTTATTATGATTTCACAAGCAAAAATAGGTATCTAGAAGACTTAATTGCTACCCAAGTAATTGGAGAAGTTGGAGAACAACTTAAAATATCATCTGTGATTGGTGTTATAGTGAATGTATAGTTTCTTTGTCTTTAATATCTGAATTAAACTTGAGGCATGGAATTGTCATCCTGTTCAACATTCAATCCATGTTCCTTGAACTAGAGAAAACTGTCTGAGATACATGTATGCTCAATATCACATATTGACTCAGACCAGCGTGGCGATGCATTTCTCAGTATCTCTTATCAAGTGGCCAGGACATCAAACGCCTGTAGGAGGGACAAATCCCATCTACATCCCCATATTCATCCCCATGTATCACAGTGCACTAGAGCACCACCTTTATGGAAACCCTTATTCAGGATAATGGTGGATGATGTCAAAGAACACCAAACAACATGTAATGAATGTAGTGATTCAGGTCTAAGAACCATAATCACCACCATAATTATGAGAGGTGAGTCTAATTACCATTCATTGTTCCATGTGTCAATATCAAGGTGGGTCTGTCTGATACACTATTCTCTAACAAGTATCTATGTGCTGGGTTTGATATCACATATCATGATTAATGAGATTCTATCATCAACCAACACATGCACACTCTAGGATTATGTGTTATTGTTTTCTATTAGCCTTCCATAATAACATCCGACTAGAGACATAACAAGAATGCATATACTCTTGACATCTGTATGATCTCATCATTCAGGTCCTCAACTTGCAGACATACATCATTACATAATATCATTCTTTAGACATTTATTATTTTATATCATTATCTCAGAACTGAATAAACAAAATAAATTGGAAGCTTGTCTTTATTATTAATCAAATCATTTACAAGATATGTAATTGCAATCATCATATGATTGTCTCTTTGGGCATACATACCAACAATTACCAAAATGGAAACCCAATCGGTGTAGGAAATATGACACAACAACAAAATTCATAGTTCAAAAACTAAAATTGGGGTCCTCCAAGGGTCCAATACATTAACCAATAGAACTATAGGAACCAATGAAAATATTGGGAACAACATTTTCAAAACTTAAACCAACATACTTAATTCAACAACCTTCTACCCGTCCCACTACTAATGATAGGTTCTTTTATATAGAATAACTCCTCAAGTCTCATAATTCCATGACTACTAATTTGCAATCCATAATCACTAGTCAGCAACCTTATCAAAAACACATTGATTCATAGTTGGCTCGATTGACGTCTTCTTTACGCCCATTCGTAAGAGTTTCTGCAGGGAAACCAGAAGTGAATCACAAACATGTGGATCAACTTAAGGCTGTGACAACTTGCTTTGGCCTTAACCCTCTTGAGAAGGTGACCCCTTCAACATTGAACTAAGAAGATAAAGATGAGGAAACTAACGACTAGAAAAATAAATCATCTCGACTAAATATTTTTGAGCCCAAACCATATTTTCCCATCTAAAAGCCTGGTGTGCCATAACAAGCTCGGTTGAACAAAAATAAAGTAGATAGAGGGTTTAATAAATTTAAAGATATTGTGAAAAGATTATATGTTAATAAATTATTACTTCATGTCATAACTAAAAAGTCCTACTGGACTATATTCATCAACCTTCTTAATCATAAATACATAACTAAAGAATGTGAAACAATTAAGTTGGCAAGGACATTATCATACATTGTTTAAAACAAGATGCCTCACAAAAACAATTCCTTCGAGCCTTTTGAAATTTCATGCTCCATTAGTGATCTGACCTACCAAACGGGGCTAGCCGACCATGGAGTTAGCATTTCTATCACACCTCTTAGCCTATGCAGGAAACTTGACCTCACTAATTCTAGATTCACATGCATGATTATCTAGCTCACTGCGCCTCCACAACTGAGCCATTTGGAAAAGTTAGATAGTTCTATATTCCCCACAAATTTGTAGTTTTAGATATCAAAGAGGACATCATTAACCTATTATATTAAACATGCCATTTCTCTCCATAACCAAGGCCTTAATTTTCATTGATGTTGGGCTTCTAACACTATGAGTAGGGAACTAGTCTTTCAATTTTCATGTTGGAGGATCCATGAAGTACAACAGAGAAAAAGAAGCATACTTCCTTGAGTGTATCGACCAATTTACACTTTTGCAATGACAACACCTTCTTCCAGAAGACCCCTTCACTCTTGAGAATTGTATATTATTATAGGGAAATAATAGTGCAAAGAAGATTGAAAGTGCACCTGTCTACTCCTCTCTAGAAGAAAGTCCTCATCCATAGAAGAAACATCCCTCTCTCAAGGCTACTTCTGTAAAGCCTATCCTGATTGCCCAAGAGCCATTCTTTTTGCAAGCATTGTCCTTTATATAGACCCCAGTCATACCATAAGATGTCCTCACTCGCTTTCCCCCACTCCTCCAATAGGTTACAATCTATGAATACTACCACACACCTCATTAATTGACAATACCATATGTCTTTCAAGAAGAATCATATATGTACATGGTTTGTTAATTTTCCATGTACCAACCACAAGATCCAACCCTCATAGATGCCACCTACAAATATGGGGTGATGAAATTACATATAATGAACCTCACTCCTACATCTCCTTAGAATCATCATGTCAATTCAAGTCTTAGATCCCTCATTTGTCCTTGTACATTGAGCAATGGGAACCAACCAAATATGACTCAGACTGTTTTCCTTGGTATTCTCACATGTATTGCACTATTTGTGGTCCGCTATAGTAAATTGGAATCTAAGAAAGCATAGGTTAGTGGTTCAAAGGAAAGACACCAGGACAGTACATTCATCCATAGAATCTCCAAATGATGCTCCTCCATGGTGGACCACATAGGAGTTAGGCCTTCGATGTTAAATATCGCTTGGTGAGAGGCAACTCACTACATTTATTCCCTCTATTCTGAATTTATGTGTAACGACCACGCCTCCCGGTAACCCCCAATTAAGGGAGACCAAGAGGTCAGAGTCGTTATTCGAATAAACCGGATCAAAGGTTTGACAATTAATCAATAATAATTATGAAATTATACTTACTAAACTAAAATATGGTATAAAATAAAACTTTGCATATCTTTTAAAAACTTTGGAATTCTATTTCTATCCACCACTTGAAACTCTTTTATCTAATCCTCCTTACACTTTATTTCTTATTTTCACAATGTGTCCCTTTACTATTTGTTCTTTCCAATGGTTGTACCCTAAAATGCCGATAAAAAAATTGTCAGTTAACATATAAGAATATGTCGGTATGTGGGGACAACCAAAATTTCACAAATATGGCTAACAAACTAATTATCACAGTCAAGGTAATTAACAAGCCAATTTACATTTTCAATGTGTCATTCTCCACTACTTTTTCCCTAACCCTGGAATACCCCCTCTAGGGTTTCTCTTTTTCCATTGACCTAAGGCCACCTTCTCAATCCTGAGCTTGGTGCCTAGGGTCACCCCTCATGGTGCCCATTAGTCATGCATCATAGACCACCTTCTCATTCCCGAGCTCGATGTCTGGGGTCACCTCTCATGGGTCCCATTGGTCTTCCCTCCTGGGCTTGACCTTTTTGCATCATCCATCAGGGTGGCATGTAGGTGTGAGAATACACATTTATATTACAATTGTGATAATCATAGTGAGTTTATAATTTGCAAGTATGAACATCCAAATTGATAGGTTGCATTCAATGTGATTAACCATCCGGAAAACCCTCGACAAACTAATGTGATTAACCATAATTAACCACATACCTATCAAACTGACTCGAGTGCAGAAACAATTCAACCAAGTAAGAAACCAAGCAAGCACACGCAAGTTGATCCTGAAATATGCATCCAATTTTCCTATCATTAATCATGCCATCTTGGTCTATTAATCCTAGTTGTTTCCTAGGGTTACTAGTCCTTTTTAGGGTTTTGATTACAATTAGGGTTTCACTTCATTTTTATTATTATAAAACCTAATTTTATAAAATTACTCACAACCCCTAATTATCTCATCTTTCTTTCGCAAAAGATCCTAAGATCATCTTTTAGTAACATGAAACCCTAATTTTGGATTACAAGAAATTTTCTTTCCTTTTTCTGCTATTTAGGTTTTCTAAGTATATTAACCATCATATTAGGTTAAAAACCTTAAATATTGCAATTTCATCTTCAAAATAGGTTAAGATTCGTCGTTATCATTGAACAAGTTAACCATACTCGAATTAACTTATTTGTATTATTAAATCTACCATTTATCATCAATTAGGGTTTCTAACAAGAAATTAATACTTTTTCCATCAAAATTATACACTTTTGCAAAAAGTGTTGATTTAGTTTCCATAATATTTTTATCTTATTCCTAATATTTTTCTAATCAATTTTCATGTATAAATTTTCCACATCTGAGTTTTTTAGCAAAAGATATGATTTTTGTAATGAAAATCCTTTCTACTGATTTATTCAAAATCCTTAGAAAAATGAGGATCATTTGATCAATGGTCTGCTAGACCACGCGGCATCCTACGGATCGGAATCATGCACCTATCTTTGATTTAAGTTGCGAAGGACCAAAATGTCCTTACCTGGATAGAAGGAGACGAGAGGGCACTCGAGTAATTTCATGGGGTCTTCTTCTTCTTCAACCTCACGACTCTTCTTGCTGCTGCGATGGTCAACCTTGTGGTTGACTCTGGGATACTGGCCACCTAAAAGCAAGGTGAGGATCCAGAAGGCTCCGTCATCCCTCACCGAACTTGAAGTGGCCTTCAATTGCCCGTCCAAGCCATGCTATCACTTCCCCCAACTTTCCGGACTCCGGCGAGGCAAACTGGGTGGATGAGGGGGAAGGTCAAGGTTGATCTTCGAATTAATCACATGAAATCGCTCCTTGCAGCTCTCCGATGGTCGTGGGTTGTTGAGTTTGCATGCTGGTGCCCCCACGAACCCTCCCCAATATATAGGGTTGGAGGCAGATCCCTATTGAATTGGGGACTCTCCAAAATGGCGACCAAACTCCTACAAAGTAGGGATGGTTCTCTTCGGTTTACTCTCCTGAACTCGAAGGAAACAACAACTGGCTTGCAAACACTCTGGATCATGAGGAATCTGAGAGGGAAAATACCTCCGCAACTAGGAAGAGTCCCAGTCCGTGTGGAACTAGAAGATGAGAGACAAGGGTTGGATCGAGATCCAACGATTCTCATCTCACACGATCATCCAAAAGGAAAATCATTTTCCTATTATCAAAATAATTCCATATTTTGGAGATAATTTGAAAATTTCATATCTCCTAAACCATAGCTCTTTTTTATCTCACATTTTAAGGGAAATTTCATCTTGGATTTATCTAACAATTTATCAAATTTGGGAAACAAATTCCAACAGATGGGAAGGTTTCCTTCCCTCCCAAGTTATCCATCATTTAATCCAAATTTAATTAGTATTTCTTTTCCCTTTGCCGTTATCTTGTTATTTTGGGTCCCTTGGACTTCAAGAAATCCTAAAGGCATGAATTCCCACCTTGGGAAATATCTATTTGCCTTTATCCTCTTATAAAAGTCTATTTCACATATTTTTCTTTTATTCAATAAATCCTTTTCCTTTTTATTTCTCTTTTCTTTTCAATTGGGCTCAATGGCCAACAAATCCCATTATCAATCAATAAAGGCCATATCACACAAAATACATCACAAATAAAAAATAGATTTCATTTATTTTTTAAAAGAGAATTACACCTTTCATTACATACTTAGGAAATTTGAGGTTATAACATCCTCCCTTCTTTATAGGAATTTTGCCCTCAAAATTCAAACAATCAAACAAACAAATCAGGGTATGCTTTCTCCATGTCCCCCTTCAGCTCCTATGTGGCCTCATCCACTACATGGTGCCTCCAAAGAACCTTTACCCTCTCTATATTCTTGCATCTGAGCTCTTTCACCTTGGTATCTAGAATCTGCAAAGGTGTCTCAGGATAAGTCAGCTTCCCTTGAAGCTCAATAGGTTCAATGCTCAGCACATGGCTCGGATCTTGCACATGTCGCTTTAGATTGGACACGTAAAACACATCATGCATCATGCTATACTGAGGGGGTAATACCAAATGATATGCAGCTTCACCAATCCGTTCTAACACCTCAAACAGACCCAAGTATCGGGGACTCATCTTTCCTCTATTCTTAGCTATAGCACAAAGCGGTTGGATTTTCAAAAACACATGCTCTCCAACAGTGAAATGCACAACAACCCTCTTTGCATCTGCATATGACTTCTATCAATCCTATGCTCTCTTCAACCTTTGCTTGATCAAAGCAACTTTATCAGCATACACTTAGAGCTCATATAACCTCAACAGGGTCCTCTCACTCACATCATCCCAGTGAAGTGGGGACTGACACAGTCTCCCATACAAAGCTTCATAAGGAGGCATCCTGATACTCACTTGGTAGTTGTTGTTGTAGGCAAACTTAGCTAAAGGTAGGTACTATTCCCATGAGCCACCCCAATCGAGCACACAAGCTCTCAACATATCTTCTAATGGCTGGATCATCCTTTCTGACTGACCATCCATCTGGGGGTGATAAGCGGTACTAAACTTCAACCTGGTACCAAGTTCTTATTAAACTTGCTTCCACAACTTGGAAGTAAACTTTGGGTCTCTATCTGAGATGATCGATCCTAGTATGCGATGAAACCACACTAACTCTCTAATATACAACTCAACTAGGGCTGACACCTTAGCGATGGTCTTTAAGGCAAGGAAGTGTGCTGACTTGGTAAGACGATCTACCACAACCCATATCGCATCATATCCTTTCCTGGTATGGGGTACACCCACCACAAAATCCATGGTGATCTGCTCCCATTTCCATTTTGGAATCTCTATCGATTGTAAAAGCTCGTCGGGTCGTTGGTGTTTAGCCTTCACCATCTGGCACGTAAGACAGCTGGCCACACATGCCGCAATGTCTTTCTTCATTCTAGGCCACCAGAAAAACCTCTACATGACATCTTAGTAGTTCCTCGGTGCACTGTGTATTTGGATCCATGAGCCTCTTACAAGATACGTTCCTTTATCGATGAATCTGCCGGAACCCATATGTGATTATCAAACCTGATTCCTCTGTCTACTCCCACAGATAGATGAGTTTGTGGCTTCATCATCAAACCTTTCATCTTGTCCAACTACTCACTGGTCAACTGTTCTTCTATGATCTCACTCAACAACTTAGATTGAATCTGGATATTAGCCAATCGAACTTGATCCTCTAATCATTGTGGAGTCCACTCCACAAGCTCCTCCAAACGCTTCCACTAACTGGATAAAATAGTTGCTCACCTGAGTGGTTTCTGACTCAAACCATTAGCTACAACATTCACCTTACTAGGATGATAGGCGATGGTGAATTTGTAATCCTTCATATACTCAATCCATCGTCACTGTCGTAGGTTCATGTCTCTCTGGATCAGTAGGTACTTTAAGCTCTTATGGTCGGTGAAGATCGTGAAGGTAGAAGTGTACAGGTAATGCCGCCATATATTCAAGGCATGGATAATAGAAGCTAGCTCTAGGTCATGTGTCAGATAATTCACCTCATTGGGCTTGAGCTGTCGGGAAGCATATGCAACCACTTGCCGATTCTGTTCCAACACACAACCAAGTCCCATCTTTGAAGCATCGATGAATATCATGAAACCCTCATTGCCAGAAGGTAGAGTCAACACATGGGCGGTGGTCAGCTTCTCCTTCAACTCCTAGAAGTGAGCTTCACATATGTCAGACCACACAAACTTCACATCTTTCTGGGTTAACATGGTCAACGAAAACTCAGTCTTTGAGAAATCCTTGATGAAGCGACGGTAGTATCCGACCAACCCCAAGAAGCTATGAATTTTGGAGGGGTTCTTTGGTGCCAGCCAGTCTCAGACTGCCAATACTTTGGTTGGATCTATGGTGATTGTTCCTCCTAAGATGATGTGTCCAAGAAACATGACTTGCTCCAACCAAAACTCACATTTTAAGAACTTTCTGAAAATCTTATGCTTTCTCAAGATATCAAGGACTCTACCTAGGTGATCACGGTGTTGGGCTAGGTCATCAAATACACCAAGATGTCGTCTATGAACACTATCATAAAAGAGTCAAGGAAAGGCTGGAACACACTGTTCATGAGGTTCATGAAGATACTAGGTGCATTGGATAATCCAAACGGCATGACCACAAACTCATAGTGACCATATCGGGTTCGAAAATCCATTTTAGGTATATCCTCACTCCTTACTCTCACCTGGTGGTATCCTGACCTCAAATCGATCATGGAAAAGACTCGAGCTGATTTGAGTTGGTCGAATAGGTCATCTATTGTAGGCAAAGGATACTTGTTCTTAATGGTTGCCTGATTGATCTTCTGATAGTCAATACACATCTGAAGCAACCCATCCTTCTTTTTCACAAAGAGGATTGGTGCTCCCGAAGGTGATGTACTGGGATGGATAAAACCTTTATCCAATAATTCCTACAACTGGGTTTTCAACTCAAGTAACTATGCAGGGGCCATTCTATAGGGTGCCTTAGATATAGGGTTAGTCCCATGAGATAATTTGATGGAGAAATCTACCTCCCACTCAAGGAGAATACCTGGTAGATCATCCAGAAACACATCCGCATACTCCCGAACCACCTCTATCTCTTATAAGGATCACCCCTTAACCTCAGGTATGGTAACTATGGCTAGGTAGGATCGACAACCTTTGGATAACATCCGTTCATCTTTCAAGGTAGACACATAAAGGCTGGTTATCACATCCTTCCTTCCTCGAATGGTGAAGTGTGGATGGCCGATCTTCCTAATAAGAATCTTCTTCTCTCTACAGTCAACCTGGGCTCTATAGGTGGAAGGCCAATCCATACCGATGATTATATCAAAAGCATTCATATCGAGAAGGATGAAGTCAGTGGGAAGCTCATGGTTCAAATACATAACTGGCAAGATAGGGGTTTTCAAAAGAGATGTATAGATAAAACCACTTGGGGTTGTGACATCCAAAACATACCCTAAATCCTTGATTTCCAAACCAAGTATAGTTTCCAGATTTCTCAAAATAAAAGTATTAGTAGAACCAGAATAAAAAAGTGCTTTTACATTTTTTCCCATGACTTCTAGTAATCCTACATAGTTCATACCACATCAGAAAGCTATTACATGATCTATTGAACTAAAAGGAAAACTCTAGTTATTACCCTTGATCCGCCTATTAGCATTCACCTAAACTTCTTCATTGTCAATGGCAAACACTCTAGCTTGTCTCCTCGCTCTAGTTGGGGGTGCTCCGACTGGTGATCCTACTGGAGGTGCTACAACCACCGGTTGTGCTTCCACAGGTGGTGACCCCAAAGGTCCTCTTGGGTTGGGCTGAGGGAAATTGGCGATGAAATGTCCCTCTTGCTGACATCTGAAACACACCTTCTTCTCAAAGAGGCCCTCCCACGATGTGTTCGTCCATAGGTACGACACTGTTGGAGGCGACCACGGGTCTTGCCTTTGTGCCCATGCTTGCCTTTGTTGTGGTTGCGCCCTTACCCCTTCATGTTTTCATTCTTTTTCCCCTGAGCTCCGTCAGTGAATCCCAGATACCCCTTGGAGGAATTTTGTGCAGGCATCACCATCCTTTCCATGTCCAAGACAGTGTTGTCGACTTCTGAGAAGGTCTTCAGCTTACTGGCCATCACATGGGGCTTTATGGTAGGGTGCAAACTCTCTTTGAAGTGGTCCACCCTCCTCTCTTCATCCATCAAGTGTATGAATTGTTCCAGGATGCAGAACTTGTGACCAAAGTCTACAACTGAAGAGCTTCCTTGTGTGATGTTAGTGAAATCTCTTTCCTATTCTTCTTGGCTGAGACGTGGATGAATCTGGCAGTGAAGATGGTCTTGAAATTGGTCCACACCATAGGTTCTTCACTTAAGTCTCTTCCTGTGATATGGTTCTCCCACCATATCTTGGTTTCACCTTCCACTAGGTGAGTTGCAAAGAGAACCTTCTTATTTGTCTATACTTCAAGCATACAAAATCCATTCTTGACTACAAGTAGCCAAGCCTCCACCTTGTTGACCACTTCAGACTTATCTTCTCCCTAGAACTTCTCGATGTTCAGCTTGATGAAGTCCAAGATGGTGGATCCCAGTCATGGATGAATAGGTAGTGGCTCGCTATTCTCATCTCTAGCTATGTCCATGAGGGCCAAGGAACAGATAGCCTCAGTCAGCCATTTCTATTGCTTCATCCACACCGCATCCGTAGTGTCGACTACCATAGCCGGTTCCGTACCACCAGCGTGGTCCTCCTCCATCTGGGATACCTCCTCGTACACATGTTGTTCCTCATATCCCAGTACCTTCTCTTGCTCAAGGTTGTTGAAGGGTATTGGTTCGGGGTTGGGGGCCTCATGTACAGTTTCTTCAGGTCTCTTTCTCTTCTTTGAGGTTTCACCACCATGGTTCCGCTTCCTCTTCTCGGAAGACCCATTCTCTTTGAGGGGAGGCCCACCACCGTTGGTGGCAATCAAGATAGCCATAATCTTTGTACGTGTCATCTACATAAGCACAAAAACATACCTTTAGTCTATATTTAACTATTTATACTTATGTCGATGACATCTTAATTACGTATCTTTTATTAATTTGGTGGAGGATCCTTAAACCTTATCAACCTTACCCATACCTCAAGAGGGTGAGGAAGAGATAGAAAACCCTAATCCTTAAAATCCTTAACAACATTTGAGTTGAGGAGGGATGAACAAGATTAGATAGTCCTAAAGGTATCTTATTTCGAGTCAAATCTTGAGACATCGGCCAGACAGTCACACAATCCGGGAGTCCTCGTATTCCGACTAGTAGAGTGGAGGAAAATATTGCCAGCCCCCAAATGTGATCCTTTTCTAGACACCTCTGTCTTTCAGAAAATCCTCTAATAACTCCCTCGGTTCTATAGAATATGTAAAATTTAATAATTATTAAAGATTAAATGAGGAACCTATGCTCTGATACCAAATGTAACGACCCTGCCTCCCTGTAACCCCCAATTAAGGGAGACCAAGAGGTCAAAGTCGTTATCCCAATTAATCGAATCAATGGTCTGACAATTAATCAATAATAATTATGAAATTCTACTAACTAAACTGAAATATGGTATAAAATAAAACTTTGCATATCTTTTAAAAACTTTGGAAATATATTTATATCCACTACTTCAAACTCTTCTATCTAATCCTCGTTACACTTTATTTCTTATTTTCACAATGTGTCACTTTACTGTTTGTTCTTTCCAATGGTTGTACCTAAAACACCGACAAACAAAATGTCGGTCAGCATATAAGAATATGCCGGTATGTGGGAACAACCAAAATTCCACAAATATGGCTAACAAACTAATTATCACAATTAAGGTAATTAACAAGCCAGTTTACATTTTCAATGTGTCATTCTCCACCGCTTTTCCCCAAACCCTAGAATACCCCCTCTAGGGTTTCTCTTTTGCCATTGACCTAAGGCCACCTTCTCGATCCCGATCTTGGTGCCTGGGGTCACCCCTCATGGTGCCCATTAGTCATGCATCATAGACCACCTTCTCATTCCCGAGCTTGGTGTCTGGGGTCACCTCTCATGGTGCCCATTGGTCTTCCCTCCTGGGCTTGACCTTTTTGCATCATCCATCAGGGTGGCATGTAGGTGTGAGAATACCCATTTATATTACAATTGTTATAATCATAGTGACTTTATAATTTGCAAGTATTAACATCCAAACTGATAGGTTGCATTCAATGTGATTAATTATTCAAAAAACCCTCAGGAAACTAATGTGATTAACCATAATTAACCACATACTTATCAAACTGACTTGAGTGTAGAAACAATTCAACCAAGAAAGAAACCAAGCAAGCACACACAAGTTGATCCTAAAATATGCATCCAATTTTCCTATCATGAATCATGCCATCATGGTCTATTAATCCTAGTTGTTTCCTAGGGTTGCTAGTCCTTTTTAGGGTTTTGATTACAATTAAGGTTTCACTTCATGTTTATTATTTTAAACCCTAATTTTATAAAATTACTCACAAACCCTAATTATCTCATCTTTCCTTCACAAAATATCCTAAGATCATCTTTTAGCAACATGAAACCCTAATTTCAGATTACAAGCACTTTTCTTTCCTTTTTCTCCTATTTAGGGTTTCTAAGTATATTAACATCATATTAGGTTAAAAACCTTAAATCTTGCAATTTCATATTAAAAATAGGTTAAGATTCATCTTTATCATTAAAAAAGTTAACCATACTCAAATTAACTTATTTGCACTATTAAATCTACCCTTTATCATCAATTAGGATTTCTAACCACAAATTAATACTTTTTCCATCAAAATTATACACTTTTGCAAAAAGATACTGATTTAGGTTTCCAGACTATTTTTATGTTATTCCTCATATTTTTTTGATCAATTTTCTTGTATAAACTTTCCTCATCTGAGTTTGCTAGCAAAAGATATGATTTTTGTAATGAAAATCCTTTTTACTGATTTATTCGAAAACCCTAGAAAAATGAGGATTGTTTGATCAATGGTCCGCTGGACCATGTGACATCCTACGGCTCAGGAATCGCACGCCTATCTTTGATTTAAGTTAAGAAGGACCAAAATGTCCTTACCTGGATAGAAGGAGATGGGAGGGCACTCGGGTAATTTCATGGGGTCTTCTTCTTCAACCTCACAACTCTGCTTGCTGCTGCGATGGTCAACCTTACGGTTGACTATGGGATACTGGCAACCTACGAGCAAGGAGAGGATCCAGAAGGCTCCTCCATCCCTCACCAAACCTGACGAGGCCTTCAATTGCTCATCCTAGCCATGCTAGCACCGCAACCAACTTGTCTGACTCCGGCGAGGCAAACTGGGTGGACGAGGGGAAAGGTCAGGGTTGATCTTCGAATCGATCACACGAAATCGCTCCTTGCAGCTCTCCGAAGGTTGTGGGTTGTTGAGTTTGCATGATGGTGCCCCCACAAACCCTCCCCTATATATAGGGTTGAAGGCATATACCTATTGAATTGAGGACTCTCCAAAACGGGGACCAAACACCTACAAAGTAGGGATGGTTCTCTTCGGTTTACTCTCCTAAACTCGAAGGAAACAAAAGATGGCTTGCAAATGCTCTGGATCATGAGGAATCTGAGAGGGAAAATCCCTCTACAACTTGGCAGAGTCCCAGTCCATGTGGGACTAGAAAATGAGAAACAAGCATTGGATTGAGATCCAACGGTTCTCATCTCACACGTTCATCCAAAAGGAAAATCATTTTCCTATTATCAAAATCAGTCCATATTTCGGAGATAATTTTAGAAATTCATATCTCCTAAACCATAGATCCTTTTTATCTCAAATTTTAAGGGAAATTTCTTCTTAGCATTATCTAATTATTTGTCAAATTTGGGAAACAAATTCCAACATATGGGAAGGTTTCCTTCCCTTCCAAGTTATCCATCATTTAATCCAAATTTAATTAGTATTTCTTTTCCCTTTGCCATTATCTTATTATTTTGGGTCCCTTGGACCTCAAGAAATCCTAAAGGCACGAATTCCCATCTTGGGAAATAACTATCTGCCTTTATCCTCTTGTAAATGTCTATTTCACATATTTTTCTTTTATTAATTAAATCCTTTTCCTTTTTATTTCTCTTTTCGTTTCAATTGGGCTCACTGGCCAACAAAGCCCATTATCAATCAATCAAAGCCATTTCAGATGAAATCTATCAAAAATAAAAAATAGATTGCATTTATTCTTTAAAAGAGAATTACACCTTTCATTACATACTGAGGAAATTTGAGGTTATAACATTATGTTTTTCTTAGCACGAGAAATTTTTTGAGTTCGGGGAAAAGGTGAGTGGTACATACCAAATTGCACCGACTCTATCTTTTCCTTTTAGAAATTTCCATAATGTTATGTAGTTTATCTTTGAAAATTTTCAAAATTTCCCATTCTTGATTTAGTTAAGGCCTATACTAGTTGTCCATATTCTTTCATATGCATGTAACCAATATATCCCCTAGATTTAGTTTAGTTTCATGCAACAATTTCATAAATATACCTCTTTTAGAAACCACTTTTAACCTACGTCCTTAATTAGTACTACCCCATAGAAAAGTTGGCAAGCCTTAATGGATAGATAGAGACCTAACACAATGTGTCTTCATCAAAATTGTGGAAATAACTTGTAAAGTTTCTAGATTTTTACTTGGTATAGAATGGTTTGAACTGATGTTTATATACCAAACCACTAAAACAAAAAATATGAGAATGCACAAGATTAATCTCTTATACACTTCTTCCACCACTTTGTTATCTCTCCATTTTGCAAAAAGAAAATCAAAAGCCAAAATAAGTTCAGGGTGGCACACCCTTCGCCCTCTACCACTTATTCCATATCTCTCAGAAATTTAATAGGGGTGTACTACCAATAAAAGATGCCAACATGCACACAAACAAAAATGCGGTCAATGTAATTACAATAAGAAAAATAAAATATCTTGATTCGAATAGTGGAGTAATAATATTCTTCCATGCCTCCCTTCAATCCTTTTCTTCTACCTAGGGGAATCTTCCATACCCCCAAATCACCAATAAGAAAACACTGGTCTTGTACAAAAAAGAACATCGTAAGAATATGAGGAGGCACCAATAATAGAAGGTATATAACATCCATTTCTTGCAAGTCTTGAAATGGTTGTAAGTTTTAAAGAATATTTGAGTGATGAATGGGCAAAAATTGTGTTTCATGTTCCAAGATATCAGATTCGCTTGGTCATAAAAGGTGGTAAGGAAAAATACAATGCTATATAAGTGAGGACAAGATGTCAAAAATAATTGGTGGGTGTCTATGATTTTGTCTCTCTCGACGATGAACAACGATCAAGTTTAGGGTATTTGGTAAAGGCATATTTATCAATTTTTTTTGTATCTTTTATCTCTCTCTTTAGGAACATTTTGTTTATTATTCCCTAGTTTTAATGTTAATTGTCTTGATTTAGCTTTTTCTTCTTTAATTGAAGTTTTTACTAGAATTGTTTGGATTTTATAGGAAAATGGTTCAATCACTCCAAAGTCAAAATAGACCCAAGAATCATTGGCTTGAATTCAAATCATTAGCCTCCCAGTCAATCGATTGATGCACTGAGTTGGTGAACTCACATGCACGAGCTCGGCTTCCTAGAACTCCAATCATTTAAATGGAATCCTAGTCGATTGACTAACTAGCATGGCCCAATCAAACTCAAAATTGGGAAGGTTCATTACCTCATACAAAATGATCAGGTCAAAGCAAACATATTACGACAACCAATTGACTAGCTTCCATATTGATCAAATCTATTACACCCCGATCTCACAATTACCACTAATCATGAGATTAGGATATAAATTAAGGATTTAACGTAATACAAAAGTCACCCTTAACTTTTTCTTCCTTTTCAAACTCTTTGTTTTCTCACATTGAACCACATAAACTAATTTTACAAGAGAATTAAACTTGTTTTTTGATGACCGAGAGAACCCATTCCGGATGAAGCTGACATGGTAAACTCTCGAGGCATGAGAGGGTGTGGTCCGGTGACCCCCCTCCTGTTCCTAATCAACATGGATTGCCATTCGCAAAGTGCCTTCGATGAGGTTTGAACCCAGATCCTTCATTGCCGTTCGCAAAGAGAATTAAACATTCATTTCTCTAATATAATCTCAACATTTATTGATACACATCCATACATTCATTATGTTTCTCACACTTCCATGTACATACGACATGACAATCATTCACATTCTCTCCTATTAAGGAAACAAACATACAAAACATCATTGACCACTCTCTCTCAGATCTATACAAGGACCTAGAGTGACAAGGACTGACTGAACGTAACTATACTCAGACTTAACTCTTGTGGCAGATCTACTCTGATGCAATGATATCTTCTTCAAGACAATGTGATTTCCCTAAACATTTTGAGTGGAGGGGTGAGCCTACTCATTCAGTGGATGAGTACTTTAAAGAAATTGTCTAAAGCAGTGATGTAATTACATATATACTTTTGAGAAATTGATATCAATTATAACAGAAGAAAACTTTAGAGAGTCTAATAATTGACAATCATAAATATGATAGGATACTCTAAATATCTATAAGCGTGAATCAATATATGAAATGCTTGATTGATCATAAAGAGAACTAATAATTCAGAAACATACAAAGAATAATTGAATAACTATACACACTTGTTTGACCTCTCATTCATTTTATTATGCCCTGATCATATGCGGTGTACTCTACATATGTAGACTTGTAGTGTACTACGATCACACTGTACAAAACTTAGCAGACACACCCAGGAAATGCTAAGTCTGACTACTCTCCTGGTTTGCAACAGAGAAATCCTAAACTAGACTCCTCTAACCTGAGCACACAGGTGGAGAGTCAAGCCACCTCTTGGCTTTTCTACACTCTAGTGCCACCATGACTTCTGGTTGATGTTGGACACTGCAAACTATAATTTAAGGAGACTTCCACTAGGGCTTCATCCCCCGTGCCACCTGATAGCACGTTCTGACCCCTGTATACTAGACGCTTCCAGGGTTAGGTCATTTCACCCCTAAGGCACAGACCTCACATAGGGGTTCTACGGTGTTCAGGGCTCCTAAGTCTATTATTTTATTATTCCTAGAAAGCTCTTTCTACATTGTACCCTTCTCTTACTTATACTTGACTCTGGTATGTCTATGGTGTCTCGTCTACTTATTTGAACTTATAATACAACATGTATATCATTCTAAACTTGTCAGAGAAGTATATTCAAAACATTGTAATATACTGAGTAATCAACATACTATACATGCATGCCAACTAAAATTCTTAATTAAATAGATTTCATGTCCACTTGGTACATACACACTAGAATCGCGCATATCAACCCAAATCTTGAGTTGTGTATCTCATAACTCAATTAAGAGTTAATTACTTATTGTGACAAGAATTATTAATAATAATTGAGAACTTTGATATCACAATACTTGATTCATTGAACACCCTATCCTTAGGGCTTCATTTAATCACCACAAATGCTACAAAGAAAGGTGTAATACATCTATCATGTACATTTCAAATCTTTACAACAAATGATACATGGGATCTCAATCCCTTATCACATTACTGGTAATTCTCATTCCTTCACATCATTATCATGATTATTGGATCTGGGTATTCAAACCCTTAGATCATCACATAGCATTGTTACCTCTGTAATAGGTAGCCATTACCTCTAGGTCCTTAGACCAAGGTATTCATTTCACTAGTTGTATAAGTATTCTCATGGCTCACAAGGCCATCACACATCTTGTCACCTCTCACTAGGCAACAACTTATTCCCATGGCTCCCATTAAGATTTCATGTGACATAAACATTCATTGAATAAAGACTACTATCAACAAATCATATAAAATCAATATACGTATGAAACTTTGGAACTGAGTTGAATTTGGGTTTTCATTCCATTCACTAGGATATCATGCATCAATAATAACATTGAATAAATAAAGTCTATCATGTCAATAAAATCCCTTCAAATGGATTTCAGGATATATATTCACAAATATCCAAATGTCCTCGCATCTAGGATTTCACCCTCTTTACTGAGATATCAAAAAAATACTGTTCACTTTGAACGAAATACAAGATAGTATCTAACATATATGTACTATGAATTTAGATAAACAATCATTCATAACCAAGGGGATCTAGATAAGAAATTTTCTCTATTTACTTATACAACAAATTTCAGTCATAGGCAAATTCTCTATATTTCAGTTTACTCTTATAACCTCTGTGAATACTTAGGGAATTCTCATTAGGATGTATTGTATGCATTTCTAATATTATTTTATCATCTGAACTTCATCCAAACATAGGAAGAATCCATTTCATATCATTTTGCAACAACTTAGAACAAATAGACAATTCAGGGTTTGTAGTCGCATACTAGTAATTAAAGATTATGGATGAATTAACCAATTTTCGTGCAATATACTATTTAAAGGAAGTTCCCACTCATCCTAAGGTGTGAAAACACATTAAAAACGTAGCTCATCCCTGAAAATCTCAATCTCATATCAAATCCCAAGCAATTCACCCAATTCTTCTTCCTTTATACTCAAAAATCCTAAAAATGAGGGATTATGAAGAAAGAGTGAGAAAAGGGGAAATTTTGATACCATTTTGGATCAAATCAGAGGAGGGACTGAATTTTGACACGTGAGAGAAGATTCACCATGAAACTATATCCAAAGAAGTTAAACTTACATGATTTCATCATTCCTCGGACCGCAAAACCCTAGGTCAGCATCTCCATCAATTTCTCCTCTCAAACCCTAACTCTCTCTCTAGGATTTCGTTTCTCTAGATTGAATCATGAATTATGAGATCTCCTTGTGTGTTAGGTTGACCAAATAGAGCAATTGTGCTGCTTGGGTCAATTGCACTTTGACCCCTTACTATACTTTTTCTTATTTCAGCAATTTTTTTCTGTCATAAAAAGGTTTCTGTAAATTCATGTATTTCATATATCAAACCTCCTCCAAAAATTATATTAATTTATAATGTGGTGTATAATTGAGTTACAAAGCTTCAATTAAAATTTAAGATCATTCCAAGCTTCCATTACATAAGTAAAAATCGAGTAGTGCACTACTTTCCAGAATTCTACAGAAATGTCAGTTACTATAATTCATCTACTGATAAGGTCTAAACGCATCCAAAAATTAAGAAACTCTTACATGTTATTTATGATTTAGTTCTATATCTCCACTTAAAATTTCAAATCATTTGGATTTAACAATAAATAATTAAAAATCAAACAATATACTACTGAACAACATTTTGTCAGCATGGTCGGTTGAAATATATCGCGATCGAGAATGACTTTTAAAGAACATCCAAAAATTCTAAAATTTTTCACTGAAATGAACGATTGAGTTGTACATATTATATCCAATTTTCAATTAAATACAAATTACATAGAAAATATGATAAATTATTTACCGTACTACTATCTTGATAAAATCCCATACTAATGTACCATCAAGACCCTAATTTCAACCGACTAGGGTTTATATTTCTCAAACACTAATTTTTCAAACAATAGAACACTTAACATTCTTATTAGGTTTAAAACATCATAATTGAATTATCATCATTAATTATATTTAAGAAATGATCAATCCAATTAAGCATATAATCATCCAGGTAAACCCTAGTTTACCAATTAAGCTCGGATATGGTCATAGCAATTCCCCCCCCCCTTTAAAAGGTTTCATCCCTGAAACATAAACATGCAAAAAAAGTACTTTCAAGGTTTATTTTAAGCTTATAAAATCTTGCATGTCATTATATTCTTGTATTTCATACTTGAATGTAGTTTTCAACGTTAAGTCCTTTATTTCTTTTCTAATCACAACATGTAAAACAGTTCTCAATGATAACAAACAAATTCTCTATGCCACAATCAATCATAGCAGAGAGAGAGAGAGAGAAACAACCATTTCAATATTTTTTTATACTCTTGAGGTGTTACCTCAACATTGATAATCTGATCCAAATTCTCAATTCATATGGCTCAATATGTACTATTGTTATGTATTACCTCTAAATCACAAAAGAGAGTTCACCATGTTGTTTTGAATTTTTATTATTATGCTACTCAAATAGAAAAATAGTCTTGAGTTGGAAGACTAGATTCAACAACAATTGTATAATACTACTCACAACATCCCCATTGGATCATGGATGCATAAGGTGAAGCATTACCATTACATTCCATACTATTCTAAAGTATGATCCCACACATAATTCAAGGTGTAACCATCAGGTTATAGCATACTAGGGTTTCAACAACAGTAACAAAGTACTCCATGATTGAATTAGTCATTCAAGGACTATTCATACCCAATTACCATCATTTAATTATATTAAATCTAGGTATAACAAGATATACCTCATTAGGGTTACATATCAATACAATATGGTTATCATCCCTTCTATTCATATGAGTGAATAGGTAAGACTACCTTATTCTGGGTAACCCTCCATTTGTTTTATCATCATTTGAACCATAACACCATACAACAATTGTACAATACTAAGATGGATTACTGGTATGAATGGCTACAACTATCAGACACCTGCAATTAACATATTGCTTGTATATGTACACTGAAATCATACATAGAACCAATTTACATCCCTTAATATACCTTCAACAAATTATACTTCTAAAAACAATTTCACATATTACTAAAAGCCATTGTTTTCTCTTATCTCTCTTCTCATTCATTACTACTTACTTTTTGCTACTTGTCCTTCTCATTTTAATCATGTAGATTAAACATCCCTAAAATTGAAACATACAAGGTACAAATAAATTATTCATCATTCTTTCTATCACTGCAAGAATTTATCTCATATCACACTTCACTCATATTGCATTTCTCCTTTTGTTCAAAACACACTTGTTACATTTCAAATTTATATCTTACTCTTTACTCTGAATCATTTCCATATTGTTTATCTACCTTTCAGATTAGCTATCTGTAAACCCTAGATTACTATCAGTGGTAGTTTACTTCTCATTGTACAAGTCTCATGATCTTGTTTTATAGAGATACTAGTATTCAAGGTCAAATCACTAGTGACAACCTTTGAAATACTACAACTCTAAACATTCTAGGGTTTGGTCTTTATCAGTAGCATGACGTTGTTGTGTGTAACTTTGCTCCCTTAATTTGAAAGTCAAACTTTGGATCTCACAAGTTTTACTAAAGTGTTCCTTATCTTATCAATTGAATTTCCTTTCTCTTACATGGCCATTCAGATACATTACATTCTCTATTTACCCTACTAGGGTTTCATCATCATATTGTATGCCATTATTACATTCTCTAGATGCCTATACCATGGTGGTTATGCAGCAAATATGATTCATTTTCTTATCACTTCATTCCCACATTGCTTTCATTAAGGAAGATATGAAAGAGAAGATGATTTTGAGACTTAGAATTCTTATCTTCAAACATTCATTAATACATTTCTCATATGTAGGTTTAATTAATTATCAACAAGGATACTTGACTAATTAGCACTTTCTTGAATCTCGAAACTCTTTCTTTTATAATCTATATTACTCCACCATGTTTCAAACCTTTTCATTACTTTCCATAATCCCCTTACCATATACTTCTATTCCACATTTCATTATTAACTTCTAGTATCCTCTGATGATCATCTTGCTTCTTTTAGGTTTATGATCATATATACCATGTTGCACATATTTCTTTTTATCCTTCTGCTAATGTAAAGTTGATATTCTAAATCCATAATCTCTCTACTAGTTACAACTCATGTTTAATACATTACATATCCTTCATTTTAAATCAAACGACTCGTGCATGGGTCAAACTTAGTATCTCTTTTAATCAAGTTTTTACCTCTTGAATATAGTCTACCTTTGTGTGACTTATTCATTGGTTAACTACACTTTTGTTCTTCTTTTAGAAATTAGTTTGTTAGTTTATAGAGACTTAGAATCCAAAGGTAGTAGGATGAATGTATTAACTTAACAATAAAGGTATACATTCCATGCTCTCAATTATATTATAACCCTCATTCCTTAATCAAGCTCATTATTTCCAACATTTCTCTTTATTTCTACTAAGTTTCTTATCCTAGTTTTATGATTTACATGCTCATCTAGTTCTCTTCACTTTAAATTTTCTAAAGACTCTTCACTTTTATGTACTTATCGAATACTTAACTCATTTCTTCTATTTTTCCTTTTCTTTGGAGTACATAAAAACATTGTACTCGATTATATAATCCCTTCCTCATGATTGATTCTTAATATCTTGGATCTTACATACTTTTCTCATATCTTTTCCATATTTCATATTTAGAGTTCATATAATACTAATGATTAAACTTAATCAGAATCTTATGTCGTGTTCCTTTATTCCCAATTAAGGGTTTCTCATATGAGGCCCCAAAGTTGGATCTCAGACATCAGTTTCAACTGATTCTTAGCTATTCTAATCTTTCCCATATGTTTCAACATATTAGTGTATGCACATTCTCACTATGATGTGGGTCTAATTTATCTAGAGTATACTCTTATTATATTTTAAATAGGAGTCATTAGATCCTAGTAACACATCCTACCAGCTGGACCAGGTCAAACCTGCAGTCCTAAAGTCAAGAGCTACTTCAACTAACCAACTCCTATTAATATCAAACATGTGGAAAGAATATCCACTTAGGAAAGTTCATTCAAAGATCATTTCTAGTCTACTTGGTATAAAGAATGTAATCAATAAATGTTACAACTGCATAATGTACAACAAATCTTAAAGACCCATGTATATTTCAAAATACTGAATATCTGAATTTCAACATATAAGAGATTTTCTACTCATCTCCAAGAAAACACCAATATTAAATGTAAGTTCTATATCATTTTATATTTATGCTCGTAATTCATGTTACTTATCTTGTTTCTAACCCTAATATTTCTAGAGTTCCTCTCTAGACCATCCTTCCACTGTATACTTGGCCAGACTATACATGAAAGAATAGACAAAGTAACTTGATACTGATTGATCCAAGTACTCAGATACCGGGCTAGGATATCCAAATACTCAAATCCCTAGAGCTAACATCACAACATCTCCTATCTACCACACTTCTTGACTCTAACTTACTAACTTAATGGTCCCTGACAACTCAGCCTAAGCTCTGATACCAAAGTTGTTACACCCTGATCTCACAATTACCACGAATCATGAGATTAGGGTTTAAATTGAGGATTTAACGTAATACAAAAATCACCCTTAACTTTTTCTTCCTTTTCAAACTCTTTGCTTTCTCACATTGAACCACATAAACTAACTTTACAAGAGAAGTAAACTTTCATTTATCTAATATAATCTCAGCATTTAATGATACACATCCATACATTCATTATGTTTCTCACACTTCCATGTACATACGACATGACAATCATTTACATTCTCTCCTATTAAGGAAACAAACATACAAAACATCATTTACAACTCTCTCTCAAATCTATACAAGGACCTAGAGTGACAGGGACTGACTGAACTTAATTATACTCAGACTTAACTCTTATGGCATATCTACTCTGATGCTCTGATATCTTCTTCAAGTCCATGTGATTTCCCGAAAAATTTTGAGTAGAGGGGTGAGCCTACTCGCTCAATGAATGAGTACTTCAAAGAAACAGTCTAAAGCACTGGTATAATTACAAATATACATTTGAGCAATTGATATCAATTATAACAACAAAAAGCTTTAGAGAGTCTAATAATTGACAATCATAAATATAACAGGAGACTCTAAATATCTATAAGAGTGAATGAATATATGAAATGCTTGATTGATCATAAAGAGAACTAATAATTCAAAAACATACAAAGAATAATTGGATAACTATACACACTTGTTTGACCTCTCATTCATTTTATTATGCCCTAATCATATGCAGCATACTCTACATATGAAGACTTGTAATGCACTATGATCACACCATACAAGACTTAACGGACACACCCGGGAAATGCTAAGTCTGACTACTCTCCTGGTCTGCAATAGGGAAATGGCTCTCTGGCCTAAACTAGACTCCTCCTCTAACCTGAGCACATAGGCGGAGAGTCAAGCCACCTCTTAGCTTTTATGTACTCTAGTGCCACCAAGACTTCTGGTTGATGTTGGACACTACAAACTATAATTTAAGGAGACTTCCACTAGGGCTTCATCCCCCATGCCACCTGATAGCACATTTCAACCCCCGTATACTGAATGTTGTCAGGGTTAGTTCGTTTCACCCCTAAGCCGCAAACCTCACATAGGGGTTCTACATTGTTTAAGGCTCCTAAGTCTATTATTTTATTATTCCTAGAAAGCTCTTTCTACATTTTACCCTTCTCTTACTTATACTTGACTGTGGTATCTCTATGGTGTCGCGTCTACTTATTTGAAGTTATAATACAACATGTATATCATTCTAAACTTGGCAGAGAAATATATTCAAAACACTGTAATATATTAAGTAATCAACATACTATACATGCAAACAGACTAAAATTATTAAATAAATAAATTTCATGTCCACTTGGCACATACACACTAGAATCAAGCATATCAACCCAAATCTTGAGTTGTGCATCTCTTAACTCAATTAAGATCTAATTACTTATCATGACAAGAATTATTAATAATAACTTTGATATCAAAATACTTGATTCATTGAACACCCTACACTTAGGGTTTCATTTAATCATGACAAATGCTACAAAGAAAGGTGTAATACATCTATCACATACTTTTCAAATCTTTAGAACACATGATACCTGGGATCTCAATCCCTTATCACATTACTGGGAATTCTCATCCCTTCACATCATTATCATGATTACTGGATCTGGGTATTTAAACGCTTAGATCATCACATAGAATTGTTACCTCTGTAACATGTAACCATTACCTCTAGGTCCTTAGACCAAGGTATTAATTTCACTAGTTGTACAAGTATTCTCATGGATCACAAGGCCATCACACATCTTGTAACCTCTCACTAGGCAACAACTTATTCACATGGCTCCCATAAAGATTTCATGTGACATAAACATTTATTGAATAAATACTACTATCAACAAATCATATAAAATCAATATTTGTATGAAACCTTGAAACTGATTTGAATTTGGGTTTCCATGACATTCACTAAGAAATCATGCATCAATAATAACATTGAATAAATAAAGTCTATCATGTCAAGAAAATCCCTTCAAATGGATTTCACGATATCTATTCACAAATATCCAAATTTCCTCACATCTAGGATTTCACCCTCTTTACTGAGATATCAAACAAATACTATTCACTTTGAACGAAATCCAAGATAGTATCTGACATATATGTACTATGAATTTATATAAACAATCATTCATAACCAAGGGATCTAGATAAGCAATTTTCTCTATTTACTTATATAACAAATTTCAGTCATAGACAAATTCCCTATATTTCAGTTTACTCTTATAACCTCTGGAAATACTTAGGGAATTCTGATTAGGATGTATTGTATACATTTCTAATATTATTTTATCATCTGAACTTCATCTAAACATAGGAAGAATCCATTTCATATCATTTTGCAACAACTTAGAACAAATAGACAATTCAGGGTTTGTAGTCGCATACTAGTAATTAAAGATTATGGATGAACTAACCAATTTTCGTGCAATATACTATTTAAAGGAAGTTCCCACTCACCCTAAG
Source organism: Alisma plantago-aquatica (assembly GCA_963693085.1). Lineage (NCBI taxonomy): Eukaryota > Viridiplantae > Streptophyta > Magnoliopsida > Alismatales > Alismataceae > Alisma > Alisma plantago-aquatica. Next base: position 784,251,709 of record OY856412.1, on the reverse strand, counting down.
GTGTGAAAACACCTTAAAAATGTAGCTCATCCCTGAAAATCTCGATCTCATATCAAATCCCTAGCAATTCACCAAATTCTTCTTCCTTTCAACTCGGAAACCCTAAAAATGAGGGATTATGAAGAAAGAGTGAGAAAAGGCAAAGTTTTGATACAATTTTTGATCAAATCTGAGGAGGGATGGAATTTTGACATGTGATAGAAGATTCACCATGAAACTATATCTAAAGAAGTTAAACTTACATGATTTCATCATTCCTCAGACTACAAAACCCTAGGTCAGCATCTCCATCTATTTTTCCTCTCAAACCCTAACTCTCTCTCTCTAATATTTCATTTCTATAGATTAAATCATGAATTATGAGTGCTCCTTGTGTGTTAGGTTGACCATATAGAGCAATTGCGCTGCTTGGGTCAATTGCACTTTGACCCCTTACTATACTTTTTCTTATTTCAGCAAATTTTTTCTATCATAAAAAGGTTTCTGTAAATTCATGTATTTCAGAGATCAAACCTCCTCCAAAAATTATCAGAATTAGAATGTTGTGTATAATTGAGTTACAAATCTTCAGTTAAAATTTAAGATATGTTGAGATTCCATTAAATAATTAAAAATTGAATCGTGCACTGCTATCCAAAATTCTATATAAATGTTAGTTACTATAATTCGTTCATTGATAAGGTCTAAACTCATCCAAAAATTATGAAAATTTTACTTTTTATTTATGATTAAGTACAAAATATCCAGTTAAAATTTGAGATCATTTGGATTTACCAATAAATAACTAAAAATCAAATAATACATTGCTGAACAACATTCTGTCAGCATGGTCAGTTGAAATATATCTCGACTGAGAATGACTTTTAAAAAATCCAAAAATTCTGAAATTTTTCACTGAAATGCAAGATTGAGTTATACATATTATATCCAAATTTCAATTAAAACCAAATTACATATAAAATATGATAAATTATTTACCATACTACTATCTTGATCAAATTCCATACTCTTCTACTATCAAAACCCTAATTTCAGCCAACTAGGGTTTATATTTCTCAAACCCTAATTTCTCATACAATAGAACACTTAACGTTCTTATAAGGTTTAAAACATCATAATTGAATTATAATCATTAATTAGATTTAAGAAATGATCAATCCAATTAAGCTTATAATCATCCATGTAAACCCTAGTTTACCAATTAAGCTCGAATACGGTCATAACAAAATCATTAGAGAGACCCAGACAAACTCCAAATAAAAAAGGCTCACTGGTACAAACCAACTGATAGACTGTCATCCCAGTCAACTAACTCTCCAACAAGACTCAGTCAAACTCAAAATCAAGAAGGCCGATTATTGTAGTCAAACCTACCTTTGGGTCAAATCAAGCATTTAAGCTAGTTGACCGACTAGGTTTCCTATTGACTGACTGATGTCATGGACCAAGTCTTCTAGTTGCCACCAGTAGGCTTTTTTAGGGTTTCAACGCCCTTTTCCTCCTATAAAAGGAGGGGGAATCCAAACTTAAAGATCATCTCATATTCTATCATTTTAGTGACCCCCTCATATGTACAGAGGAGGAAGGGAGAAAAGGAGCCATCGTTGTCCCCACAAAGACTACATCATTGTTGCATCTTATCAACATTATTCTTTCTATCTATATCCTTACTTATGTATCTATTTCTATTATATCTAATTAGTTTCTCTACTAAGGCATAGGGAATATCTGTGTAGCTTATTCTTTACCTTTTTTATAAAACTAGAAATTATTTCATATTCCTCCTACTTTCTATCATATGTAAAAAACAAGTTAATGTTTACATCAATGCTCTCAAGAAGCCAACTAGGTTTAATAGAAGAAAAAGTAAAGGAGTTACTACATGATTGTGTGTGCTTATCTAAAGCATCAAAAACATGGTTCTTTTTCTCTATGGCGATGAATGATCGTCATTCCTTGGCATCTCCTCAAAATCCCCTTGATCCTTCTAACATAGGGTTTGTATTTCAGGGGAGAGGCACCCTCATATTTGATTAAAGACACTTACTATGCCGAGTCAGAGCAGAGGACAAATTTATCAAGGCTATGTGTAACTATGATCTCCAACTCTTTGATAATAGCTTGCATTTCCACCTCTAGTGCATTGGATCTAGAAGAAGAAGGTCCACCACCAATGTAGCATGCACCCATGTTATTAACTTTGTGGAATCCAAGACCAGAAGGACCCTAACTTATTCGGAAGGAGGCATCTATGATGACAAAGAATTTGGCACCCACTGGAACAAAGCAACTAGGGACGTGAACATGTGAGTGTTTCTCAGATAATATATCCATGATGGCTATTTCCGTTATATAGGATGCGTGATTTTGGATGAAGGTAACTTTTGTAGAGGTAGGCTTCAAAATTCTATTATGAATTTGATCATTTTGACATGTCCAGGCATGCCAACATGCTACCTACTAGATTTGGGGTGCTTACAAGCTATCCTTAGGTAGCTGGACAAAGAGGATATCCAGGCACGCTCATCGAGGTTGAAGAAGGCAGTGTTTGAGATAAGATCAAGCCATACTAGACTAATGAAAATACAATCTCATAAATCATGCAACAAGGTATCCCTTCAATTATATCATAGTTAGCACACATCGTTGACATCAATGTGGCGATATTGCTTCTCCACATTAGTGTAAAGAGCTTTATGTTGAAGGATCCAGAGGAAGATCCACAATCTGGCTGGTAGTTTTCATTTCCAAACATCCTTCCACATGTCAGAAGTTTGAACCTCTTTATGTTCATGAATCCATCTGTAGGCTGATCGAGAAGATAGTTGTCCTTTCTTCTCTAGTGTCCAGGCCCAAAGGTCATGACCATAGCTGGCATTTGGGGTAGGCAGAGACTGAATAATCCTCTAGGTAGAGGCAGGTAGGTACTGGTGTATGATGTTCCAATCCCACTCCCCCTGAGCAAGTCACTTAGAAAAAAACCAAAAGGGTATCTAGATCACTTGGAATTTGAAATTCAGGTTGTATTTCACATATAGATTTACCTAGAAGCCGCCCATCAGTCCACACATTGGTAGTTTCGCTATCATAAACCACCTTGTAACACATGCTATGGATGTTTGGGATGTTTTTCATGATAAAAATCCATGTGGGTGAACCATGCTTATTGACAAAGGAGCCATTTCTAACGTACTTTTCCTTCATGACCCACACCCAAGTTCTAGAGGGATGAGTGAGAAATGACCAAACATTCTTGAGCATGAGTTCTTAGTTCTGGTCACATGCATCTTTGATGCCAAGGACACCGAAATCCTTATTAGATGTTACCTTCTTCCATGAGACCAGGAATAACTTCCTCTCCCAATTGCCAGTCCATATGAATTTATGTATGTGTTTATTGATATCGACATACAATGAAGGAGATAGTTGAACTCATTGCATGGTGTAGCTAGGAATCATTTGAAGGGTAGGTTTCACCAAGGTGATCCTTCCAACAAGACATCAGTGCCGCATGGATCAGATGTTCATGCAAGCATGAATGGAAGAGATGGTATGTGCATGAGTGTCCTTATTGACTCTCTGGTGTAGGATGGGAATACCTAAATATTTCCCATGATCCAGTGTCCTTGGGATTCCTAGCTTTCTACTGATGGCCTGAACCATGGGCCTTGGTGTGTTGGAACTGAAAAAGAATTTTGATTTTTCAAGGGACACTACCGGTCCAAAGACAATGGAGAATATAGCAAGGGTGTTTAAGATAGTCTTGGCTTCAGCTAGTGAGGCTTCCCCCATGAGAAGAATGTCATCTGCAAATAGTATGTGGGGGAGTTTTGTACATCCCCTTGATAGAGTCATAGGTTTCCATCTACCTTGAGCCACTGCAATAGAAATATCCTAACTGAGTCTCTCCATACACAACAAGAAGACATAGGGGCTAATCAAATCACCCTGTCTATATCCCCTAGATAAATTGAAGGCTTGGAAGGGCGATTGTTCCCAAAGTATCAAGGTTGAGCCCTTGGCGATGATCTACATTATCAAGTTACATATTTTTTGAGGAAGTCTAGTCTTGCTAAGAGTGTTGCAAGTAAATTCCCAATTCATGCAGTCAAAGGCCTTTAGAAGGTCAAATTTAATGTTCATCTAATTCTTTCTTGTAGCTTTATAATTCATGGAATAAATAACCTCTTGAACTAGTAATACATTATCATTGATGAGTCCTCAAGGAATAAAGGCCGATTGAGATGGTGAGATCCAGTCATTCAATAGAGGATTAATGCACTCAACGAGGACTTTTGAAATGAGGTTACAACATTCATTGTTGAGAGAGATAGGTCGGAGATCGCTGCAAGTCTCTGGTGTTGGGTTTTAGGGGAGGCAGAGAAGCAGCGAAACATTTTTTTTCTCCCAAAACCCAGAACAAAAGGAATCACATCAACATCTATATAATAGGAAAGATGGTTTGTTGATGCATACCTTGTCCCGAGGCTTGCTCGGAGACAGTACCTCACGCCTTGTGCGGTCTTCACCTCCGGTCTTGGACGATGTCTATGCAGCTCCTGGTCGCACTGGGACTGAAGACTCCTGGTCTCACCGGGACTGTCGAGATTGACAGTTGTCCTCTGAGCGACAGAGGTCTCCCGCCTCTGCATTCATCCACACGGACTGCCTGGAACTCCAATCTCCTTGTCGCATAAGGAATCGGAAGGAGTCGCGCCCTCCTGTCGGCATACTAGTCACAAGGTATCCAAATCTCTCAGGTTCAAGGTGGGCCCTACTAGATCTACGAGGTCTTTGTGTTACCTGAGGAGACTGATATTCCACAACACCTTGTGAATCTCCATTTGCCTCTTATACATCCATCAATTCTATGTTTTCTTGTTGGGCTTGAACCTCTTCAAGCTCTACTTTCCTCCCACTGTTTGCTTTGGAAATAAATTCCTTCTCTAGGAACACAACTATCCTGGCAACAAACACTTTGTTGTCAGTAGGGTGGTATAGATAATATCCCCTCGTTTCCTTGCGATATCCAACAAAATAACATTTATCATATTTGGGTCCAAGTTTATCAGGAAACATTTTCCTAACATAAGCCTCACAACCCCAAATCTTTAGAAAAGACAAATCAGGACGCTTCCCAGTCCATATCTCATATGGTGTCTTTCGAACCGATTTAGATGGTACTCGAATAAGTGTAAACATGGCGGTTTCAAGAGCATAACCCCAGAAGGAAATTGGAAGATCAGCAAAACTCATCATTGATCGCACCATATCTAACAATGTGTGATTCCTTCTTTCAGACACACCATTATGTTGTGGTGTTCCAGGCAGAGTCCATTGTGATACAATACCACGGGCTCGCAGAAGGTCCTCAAACTCCTGGCTTAAGTATTCTCCACCTCAATCGGATCGAAGTGCCTTAATACTTTTACCAAGTTGGTTCTGTACTTCATTCATGAAATCCTTGAACCTTTCAAGGGTTTCTGACTTATGTTTCATCAAGTACACAAAGCCATACCTACTGAAGTCATCAGTAAAGGTAATGAAGTACTGATACCCACCTCTAGCATTAGTTCTAAAAGGCCCACATACATCAATATGTATGAGTCCTAATAGATCACTAGCTCTCTCACCTTTACCTGAAAAGGGAGTCTTGGTCATCTTGCCCAAAAAACAAGATTCACATGTCTCTATTAATTCATAATCAAAAGAGTCTAGATAACCATCTTTATGGAGTCTAGAAATGCGCTTCTCATTTATGTGCCCTAGACGACAATGCCAAGGATATGTTTCGTTTGAGTTGTTGAGTTTTTGTCTTTAGGTGTTTACGTTGTATACATTTGTCTCTAGATCTATCAAGTATAGACCATAAGACATTGGGGCACTGCCATAAAAGATCCCATCTTTAGAAATGGAACAATTTCCATTCTTAATAAGAAATTCAAATCCATCCTTGTCCAAGCAAGAGACAAAAATGATATTCCTATTTATGGCATGTGCATAATAGCAGTTCTTCAAATCTATTATTAGCCCACTTGGTAGAGTTAACTCATAGGTTCCTACGGCATTGGTGGCAACCCTTGCCCCATTGGCAACACGTAGTTGAACCTCACCTTTCTCCAAAGGCCTACTTCTCTTAAGATCCTTCACATTTGAACAAATGTGAGATCCGCATCACGTATCAAGTACCCATGACAAAGAAGTAATAAAGTTAATCTCTATCACGTATACACCAAAAGTAGAGATCTCTATCTCTGACTTCTTCTTCCATCGTTCCTTCCATCCTCTCCATGTAGAAGAAATTGGTTTGGCGAGAGAACTCTTCTCTCCCTTACCATTCGTTCCATTGATCTCTATCAATGAACTTTCTTTCTTCTTCACCAACGCATTAAGCGTACATAGAGTGGATTTAAAGGCTCCTGGTATATCTAGATTGTGTAGAACACTTCTCACAGTCCTCAACCAGTTATGGAATTTGTTCTCAATTAATTTGCCCATTTTAAAAGATGATTCTTTCGCCATTCTACAAGAGAAAATTGCATTTGTCAAAACTCCTTTTGATTTGCTTTGAATAAAATTTGACGATAGTTAATTAGGCCTTTAATTCATTACCGCTCCCACTATTTTGACTCAAATTGACAGCCCTCACCATCAATTTGGAAGATTGCAGTGTACAATCTTCTAGTGGGTCAAGATCCTAAAATCCTCTGAGCCATGGACCAGCTTGGGCTGTCACCCACAACTCAAATCTTCTAGGTAGGCAACTCTTGCCAATTGCATCATATGCAACTCTTAAAAGATGTCATATGCAACTCCTTGCCATGATCATCTCCATGCCTCAAGGTGCTAGATCCTATCTAGGTCACCTTGTTAAGTCTGACCCAAAGCCAACACAATGAACATGCACCCTGCTTGGGCAGACCCACACATTCATCCTTCACGCTTCCATGAGATAGATGGTGCACCACGCTTGGGTATTCCCACACTTGGTCGATCGAGCTTTTCACATGTGTCGCATTTGGAAGGCATATAAAAGTTAATGTTTAATGAGGAATTTGGTTTTTATATACATATACATATCCAATCACCACAATATATAGTATGTATCATATACATGCTATATCCCACAGAAAACATGCAAAACGATAAAAGCAATGATTATGGCCATCCTATTGTGATTCCTCGAGCCAAGAGGAATCATGGTCATCTAGGTCTACATCACATGCAACCTGTACAAGATGAAATTTGTGCCTGCCTTTCTGGGTTTGACCAGCTCATCTCCATGACTGATCGGCTCGCCATCAAGTTGGTTGTTCTGGTGCCACCAGCCACTCGACTGGCACCTCAGGTCGCCATCCGCTCGTCTCGCTCCTCGAACTGGTCGTCTGGAACACCAACCGATCGTCGTACATCTCCTCAGGTCCCCACCCACTCATCTCACTCCTCGAACCGGTCGTCTGGAACACCAACCGATCGGTTCACACCATGAACCGATCGTCTCAAGTCGTCCGCCGTTCTTTGACATAACAAGAAATAAAATCTATCCTATTTACAATTGAATTCTGAAACCCCGAGTTACATTCGGGGGGAGCAAAGGTAGGAAAATAAATCTCGAATTATTTTGAGTTACATCAGGAATATGAGAAAAGGAAATCGGTGCACAGACCGAGATGCAAGCAACCACATACAACCACACACAGATATAGGGTTTATAGGCCATAACCATGCTACACATCCACCACAAAACTCATTTAAGGGTGATGTGTATCGAGTGCATTAATATTACATATCATATATGTATATTTGGGATTTGTGGATTGGACATGCATAAAGCCAATTTTATTCTAATCGTATGTAATAAATAAAGGCGACAAACCAAAATCGATCATATCGATAATTCTAAAATATAGAGCAATTGACGTGGCTCTGATACCACTGTTGGGTTTTAGGGGAGGCAAAGAAGCAGCGGAAACAAAAATTTTCTCCCAAAACCCAGAACAAAAGGAATCGCGTCAACGTCTATATAATAGGAAAGATGGTTTGTGGATGCATACCTTGTCCCGAAGCTTGCTCGGTGACAGTACCTCACGCCTTGCGCGGTCTACACCTCCGGTCTTAGACGGTGTCTGTGAAGATCTTAGTCGCACCAGGACTGAAGACTCCTAGTCTCACTGGGACTGTCGAGATTCACAGTTGTCCTCCGAGTGACAGAGGTCTCCAGCCTCTGCAGTCGTCCACACAGACTGCCTGGAACTTCGATCTCCTTGTCATACAAGGAATCAGAAGGAGTCACACCCTCCTGTCGGCATACTAGTCGCCAACACACTCTCCTGCCACCAGTCGCTTTCTGCAATTTTCTTTCCCTTGTTGTGCCTCCCTTATCAGGTAGCACTTGCTCGGGCTCTCTCTCGGTTACCAAAACCAGAGAGAAAGACAACTTCACAAAGCAATTGGTTGCACTGGGTTGTACTTTAAGAAGCCCCCAATACCCCTATATATATAGGAGGGTCATGGGACATGGTTCTCTATCCCGGACAATGCGGGACTAAAGCAGGAGTAGAAGGGTTCGAGATTTTCCACAAAAAACAACCAACTGCGTAACTTGAAACCGGTCGTTTCACAACTGAAACGGTCGGTTGTGGATCTGAGCCGGTCGGTTGACACCTCAACCGATCGGTTGAGACCCATGAAACGGTCGTTTCACTTCTAAACCAGTCAGTTTGTGGTACTGGTCAGTTCCCGATTGACTTTCCATATTTTGTTTCTAATTGGTATCAAATGCCAATCCTTGTTCCAATCAAATTGGGCAAGTGAAACGAAAGGAAATTTCTCACCAATCCTACTTTCCCAACTTGTTTGATTGCAACAGTTGAACCGATCGTTTCAACACTTGAATGAATCGCTTCACCCTGTCCATGAGCCGATCGACTCACCAACTGAGTCGACCGATTCACCAAGCTGAGTCGATCGGCTCATTACATGAGCTGATCGGTTGGGAGTCTAGATTGTGCAGAATCAGTCAATTGTAGTTTCAATCAATCTGATACTCTAATCAATCAGTCCAACACCTTGAACACCATGATACTGAGCTATCAATTGATTGAGTGTTTAATTGAACTACTAAACTCCTTTAGTAATAAATCTAAACATGTTTGTGGACAAAGTCCTAATCCAGGTTAAATCCTATGTGTGTGACCCTGTAGGTCCATTTCACGTTGGCAGTGAAAGTCCATAACACTTATGACTTCACAAGCAAAGAGTGGTTCCTAGTCACACATCAGTGCTACCCAAGTGAAATAGAAAGTTGGAGAACAACTTTCAATCCTACAATCCATGAATGGTGTTATAGTGAATGTATAATTCCTTTGTCACTGATGTTCTGAATGAACTCGAGGCATGGAACAGTCATCCTGTCAACGTTCATTCATTTCCTTGATCTCAGAGCAGACTGGGTGAGATGTGTATGACATCAATATCACATATTGATTCACACGTGCATGCACATGCCTTTCTTAATCCTACTCATCAAGTGGCCAAGGACATCAAACTCCCTCTGGAGGGACAAATCCCATATCTATCACTCACCCCTCAAAATCCCCATGTTTTAAAGCCACCCAATCATCACCTTTATAACAGCCCATGTTTCAACACTGTGTTTGATGATGTCAAAGTATACCCAACGACATGTGTTGAGTGTAGTGATTTTAGGTCTAAGAATCACACTCACCACCATCACTGTGAGAGCTGACTATGACTACCAAGTCATGGTTCCATGTGTCACTCTCACGGTGGGTCTGTCTGGTACCGTGTTCTCTAATAAGTACCTATGTGCTTGGTTTGATATCACTATATCATGACTAATGAGATTCTGTCATCAACCAACACACAATCTAGTCTCTAGTGTTATTGATATCTATGGTTATTTCCACAATAACAACCGACTAGGGACCAAACAAGAATGTATACTCTTAACATCCGTATGATCTCATCATTTAGGTTCTCAACCCAAAAGCATATGTCATTGAGTAAAACAATTCTTTAGACATTTATCATGTTACACTATCATCTCAGAAATAGTTTAAACATATAAATCAGAAATTGCCTTTATTATTATTCAAATCATTTACAAAGTATCCCATTACAATCATCATATGACTTGCTCTATGGGCATACATACCAACATCTGGGGCCTTCAATTTGGGAATCAACAATGTGGGGGATTCCATGAGGGAGTGTTCAATTAGTTATGTGGAGAAAACCTCTGTGAATGTTTTACTATAGAGTTTCCAATTGTGTTCCACTTCCTTTGTAAGAACTCTCTATAAACTCTGTCTACTCTGGGTGCCTTATACGAGACCATAAGGAAAAGATTTCTCATGATTTCCTCTATTGTACATGTAATGACAAAAATTGTTATAGGCCTCTAGGGGCATTATGGGGAAAACTCCATGATATTCAACAATAGTTGTGATGTTTGGTACTGTAGGGCAACAAATGGCTAGACATGGTCAACTTCATAGATGAACTTTGTCTTAAAAGGCTCGCAAGAATACTTAAGAAAACTCATATTTACACCAAAGTACATATCTAAACAAGAACAGATCACTTCGGACAAGTTTGGATATTGTTAGAGAATTGACTATCGATTACTGCTGTCATTCAATATTTCCAAAATAACATTTCTCAGGAGGACAAGTCACTATGGTTAAGAGTTACGATCAATGATTGGCATGATAGTGTTACTTCTTTACAATGCCACACTCATGGAGCTCGATGAAAATATAACATGCTTCCCTCTTTTTTCGACATGGTAGAGCATTAGGTCTTTGACTTATAATCTATCCTTTTTTGTGCAATCTTGTTCATGTCAACCACCTATCGCCTGTGCAGTGTTGTGCATGTTGACCACGTCTGCTTGCTACCAAGCACTTTGTGGAGTATTCAATGGTATTACTGACTGAGATGATATCCATTGTGCCTACTTTCTTTCTGTCTACTATAGCACCATATATTTCTATAGATTAATCAAGATTTCTTCTATTAAGAAGAAAAGGTTTGTCAAGGTCTTCAAGACCGTTTGGACCCAAAACTGTTGAGATTCATATTATAATTTTAAAAAGATACCTCATTTATGAAATGTAAATAAGAACCTTTACCTTGCTTCACATTCACTTATTCTTGTGATTCTTAAGGCCAACGATTCCATTCTTCACATAATCTAGAGGTAGGTCGAACTCTGAAACCAACATGAAGATTTCAATTGTTCTGATGGAAATGAGCATAGCCAGAACTTCAGTTGGAGCAATGATTGAGAATAGATCTGAATAGGAGACATACAAAAGACATTTAGAGAGGAAATTGCCAAAAAAGAGCTCAACACTTGGCCATCTGAGTAAAATATTTAAAAATCATAAGATATTCCAGGACAAAGTTAGAAAAATCTTCATCCAAGAGAATATCATATTGAAGGAGCTTCATATAATAACATTGACATTCCATTCTCATGAAAGAGATACAGAACTGACTCCCACCGCAGCAAAGGGCACAATCTTCAGAAGTATAGAAAACCAATGATCATTATCAACTCAAATTAAGAGAGACCCAAAGTTCAACAATTGAAATGATGCATGTATCATATCCCCTGTATGATACATCAATAACAACAAAAATATGTGGAGCTTGAGCCAGCCAAACCTGCTATACCAATAAATATAGTTCAGTCCTAGTGGTTATATCATGGAAACAATCTCAAGGTAGATCAGATTGCAAATTAACTAAATATAATTGATACGACTTTGGTTATTCATCTCATGGTATTACAAGTAATTCACATGCAAAGCAGAACAATATGAATACATGAACACAGAATTTAAACATTTGATATACTACACACGTACATGTGTATGTGCATGTAAGGATAATGTCAATGAAGAACATGTATAAAGATGGATATCCACTACATCTTAAAGCATCATTGTATGACCCCATGATAGGTGATGACGATGAAATTTTCAAATAGGAATCAACACGAACATGAGTGTATGAACTAACCTAGTTTCTATAAGGGTAGATGAAGTCTGGGGTTAGTTTTACATACTTGCACCTGATGATTACATCATGTTCTCCCTTAAAGCCATAGATAGTGCTCCTAGGAACCCAATCCTACAGGTAAAATTGCATTTGTGGGGCTGCCTACATGGGACTGTAGAGTGGAAATTAATGATTGTGAGCGAAGCTACAAATCAGGAGGGAAAGAATATCACAAGTAAATGGTTTACTCTGGCTAAAGAAATTTCACACTACCTCGTATTCATAGTTATCTAGATGTAGATAGCATGTGTATTGATAGTATTACTGTAATGTGACGATGCTCCATTCCATAGGATAAAATATTCTAAATCGAGAAACATGCTAGAAACTCTGCAAATGTTTGCTTCTCAAACGACTAATATGGATTGAACTAAAAAATATATCATACTACTAGATAGGTAGATGGTAAAGTGCATGACCTGAATGGATCATATGACTAATTGGCTATAACCAGCTACTCATACAAGCCCATGATACATAATGCAACATAATAACGAATCAACCAAAGCTATAATAGGGTGACCAGACAATAACTGTAATTATTTCATATAGATTAATATACTAGAACAGTCACTGTTCCTGAACTCCTTTACACTATACCAGAATGATCATACTAGATTAAGATGCTCGCCCGATAAACATATTTTCATATAACATTTACATTGGTATGAGTGAAGAATGAAGAGTGTAAGAAAAAAGGTATACTTGATGATCCAGGCCATCCCAACAAACAATAGTTACAACTGGTATGAGTGAAGCATGAAGAGTGTAAGAAAAACATGAAGTGTGAAACGTGAAGGGCGACTGATATGATAAATGAGGTGGCACATGTGTGAACATGTTGAAGGGCGTTTGATATTATAAAAGGTTGAAACATACAACAACTTCACATTGATTTCTAAGTCACACTGAAGGTTCAAAATTTGGGTGGGTTTTCATTAATAAATGATCGATGGGGGAAAAAGACATTCTCAAGTTGGGACTATACATTCCAAAATGATCATATGAGTAATCAACTTTATTAATTGAACTAAATACATCTTATCTGATAAACCAATCACTTGAACCGAATACAGAGGATACCATATCACACTCATAGAACCCACACTTCAGATAATAGGGATATTTATCTCTGGATCTCAACATAGTCTTCCCAATATCTAACATGAGGCACCCAACATGTTTTCAAGAAATTTTTGTAGTGCAAGTAGTAAAATATTCTTCAAGGTTAAGTAGTAAAGTGTGAAACGTAATAAGCAAGTTTAAATAAATGAAGACAAGTATTTCAATGAATATTGGAAGAGGTGTACATGAACTATTTGATTCAAATACAAGATATTATATGTTATTTACATGATATGGGGAATTGTATCAAAACTAATTCAAAGAAATTCCATGGGAAAAGAAATACAAGAGAAAATTATGTAAGAGACTAATAAAAATCTCTACATTTTATCAAGCATAAGATTATGTCGCGCATGCCCATCTTGTCAGATAAGAATCTTTTTCTTAGTACATGCTCTTTTTCCAAGGACAAGGAATGGGGCCATGCATGTCGAGGTTATGATGCTAGTGCTAGAATTTCTCAAGCTTATGATTTTAAAAGCATAATTGTGACATGGAGATAATTATACAAAACATTTCTAGCAAAATGACGACCGAACTCTGTTTCAAATCATCTAATGTAAGATGAGATAGATAACAAAACAGGTTGCATCATGATGACCATGATACATACAAAAAAAAAAAAGTTAACTAGAATACCAAAAATAAGTCCCCAGCACACATGTAGAATGCTCACTTGAATATTACTATGACACATGATTTGGAAAGTTGGATATGTTGTTTGGTGCTACCAGAGTTTTAAAATAATAGTTTTTATTGTTTCTAGTCATTAGGATGACAAGAATGAGCAAACTACCACAAGTTAGAAGCTACATATATTGCAAATCTCTACCAGTCATATAGTTCCTTGTTATTGTAGCTATCAAACTTGAAGATATGAATATCATTTCCTACATAATTAATGTTCCATGAAGAACTAAAAGGAAGATGTGATGGAGTGGATTTTTGAAATCCATAAATCTCCAATAACATATTAGAATCCATATCTTGAGTTATAATGAGAATTCCAAGTGTTTTAGTAAAGTTGGAATGTTGATTGAGATTTATATAATGATTAAGATCCATAGGTTTATGCCTATTTGAGATAATAGTTGAGTTTTGACACCAAATTCGTGTACAAGGTACCTTGAGTAGTGAGGAAGCTATGGTTAAAATTGGGTGGCAATTAGATGTTGCTAGAGGACGTTATTAATGTTTTAAATTGGTGAAATAATGTGCATGGTTGGTTTATATAACTAAGTTAGGGCTTTAATCAGTGTCACTCGCCCGTTGGTTCGGGCTGGACCGGAGTGGGAAAATCCCAGCCCTCCATAGATGATCTAGTGCCTGCAACCTATGAAAAGGGAAAGCCACATATTCACTTAGGGAGGGGACTAATTCGAGCCCTTGGATGGGATCTAACGACCCAGCTGCCATCCCCTACCTCCGGATCAGCCGGAGTCGTGGGGCAGTCAGTGATGCCAAGTTTTGAGCAATCCCATGTCATAATCGTGGATCCATAAGGGAAACCTAGTGGGCAGTTCTTTTTGTCATTGTGAGACCTACACACTGACCTCTTACGCCTTTAGTTTCGAGAGTAGACGAGAGATAACAAGATACTCCATACCATGGCCTCTCCATCGCAACCTACAACAGTGAAGATCATGGGTAGGAATGGAGTTATGGGAAGCTGGGTGTGGTCTTACCAGAGGAGAACCAAGAAGGGAAAATGATGCTTAGATCTAAGGGAGTTTATCGCACAGAATATGCGAACTCCAGTGGTCGTTCCCATGGCTGGACAAGTCCAGTTCGGTAGAGAAGATGATGGGGCTCGACAGACTGTGGGGGGTGTTTTCCACCACAGATGAAGGACTCAAACAAGGAAGGAGGTTCGAGGAGAAGATCCCTCATGGAAAAGAGGACCCCGAGGATAGCTGTACCAGGTGCCGAGCTCACCCACACCAAGGAAGAAGATGAAGTCGGCGACGCCTATGGAGTGTAGACCGCCGTGGATCAAGGTCTTGGTCGAGTTTGTAGTATCCCTACGAAGCTAATGGAGTTTTCAAATTGACGCAGGGAGGAGCAGAGGTGATTTGCCTCTTTGCTCTGCCACAGCAAAAGGTGGCGGCGGCGCTCCCACCTAGACGGAGAACCAGAGGCCGTATGGCAATTCTGAGTAGCCACGAAGGGAGGCTGATGGATGCAGATCGTGAAGGTAGTGTGGAGAGCAGACTAGGAGCTCTAGAGCCCGAGCCCTTGCTCGCCGAACCTCTCCCCTTGCGACGATGCCCTATTTCTCAGAGGAAATAGGAGACCGCGAGGCTCGCGAGAACGGGGAAAGGGGGGCGAGCGACCCGGGTAGCGGATCCATGAATCCATGGATCCAACCTAGGATCCAGATTGGGTGGCCAGCCAAGGAAAGAAGAGTTGCGCCCCACCAGGCCACGTGGCATCTCGTGATTGGCCCATATAAGGTAATTAACTCACATATACTCAGAATTTGTAAAATTCATAGTAAATAGCTCCATTATCAGAAAAATACAAGTAATATATTGAAATTCTCAGAAAAATGCATAGAACGCAATGGAAGCATAATATCAGTCTTTTAATGCACTAATATATATTATATCATATAAGTAGTGAAATGCTCATTTGATGGATAATAAATATCAAACAGTGGCCTAAAATCATGATAAAATGTAAGTAGATTCGTGATTATGTTTATAATGCATATGATGTCAGATATAGTCAGGTTGATGTACAAAATCATGTAATTTGCTTAATGTGGCTATTTAGGACGAATTATCCTAAATATAATGTTATAAATGCATACATGCTCAATAAATGATGAAACTTACAGAGTAAGCTCATATCAGTAATTAGAAGATAATATATAACTATGAGATCAGTTATATATATGGAATTAATAGAAACATGATAATGACTCTTCATGTGATATAAAACCCTAAATGCTAAATGAATATGATCTAGAGTTAATATGTACACATAATCATATGTAATCAAATAATCAGATTATTGATCATAATACGGAATACAACATCAGTAATGTCAATTTTAGATAACAAGAAGAGATAGATAAGAAATAATAATGAGAATATCATTATGAGCTAAGCAAACCCTAATGAACACGATTATGGTTAATATGAGATGTAAGATGATGAGAATCTGATGACAATATATGATTTTGTCTTAATCAGGGTTGACCAAGATATAGATGAGATGAGGAATATGTGATTAGGATGTCTCTTTGGAATGTACGCCATTACCTCTTACTTGGCTTATTATACAATATGCTTGTGTTATCGGAGTAGTAAAATGCTTGGCATATGGTATTAGATGAAATGATTTCTCTTGTATGATATGTTGCTTGATTTTCCATACTTATGGCTATGAACACATGAAACATAATATATTTGTTCCATTATATGAAAGCACTATATCTCTTTGGTAAGCATAGTGCTAGTGAGTGATCTATCTCTTTGGTAAGCAGATTACATGTACAATGATCTATCTGTTTGGTAAGCAGATCATGAGGCCTGGATGCATCTATCCCATTGGTAGGCAGATGCACAAGCATATAATGGAAAATGAGCTTAAAATATGTGTTCTGTTTTGTTAATGTATATCTTTGTGCAAGTATATGTTTTCTTATATTTGTTTAACACTGTGAAGTATTAGTTTTATCTTATTGCCAAGATATGATGAGAGGTAAATAAAAGACATGTAGGCGTACTCAGTATAATATTCTTGAATATTGTGCTGACGTGTACCACATGTAATCTTTTGTATAGGTTATGGTTATGCTCTTGAAGATCCATGATAGTTGAGAGTTGTGTGGCGAGCTGATGTATAGGTGGACCTATTGTCTTAAGATCCTGTAGTTTAGTGGTAGTACATGTATATGTATAAGTTTGTTGTTCAATATGTAATATCAAATGTTGTAACAATTCATGTTGTAATTATATGTTGAATAGTGAACATGTGTGTATGGTTTTATTATTGTTCATGTACATGTGCTAGTGATTGTTTCCTTCTGACTCCCTTGATTTTCTCGTTCTTAGCCTAGTGTATGATGTTTAAATTGGGATTCTCGCTGAGGTAAGGGTTTCAATTTGGATGTCACACATTAGATTAAGATTTAGAAAATCCAGTGACTTCACAAGTGGTATCAGAGCATGAACAATAGGAAAGCCTGACATTTTCTCATTATGCAACTTAAAACTAAAGAACCTTGAACTTAATAATCCTAAGGGTTAGATTAGTCGTCTTTTATAGACTAGATCTGACCTAGCCTCTAGGTTAGCACCTAGATGTCCGAGAACTAGGTCTAGACTAGTGCTTGTGGCATAGCAAGTCCTTAGATGTCGTTCCTTCCTTGTAGTGCAGTGGTATGGGATGTTGCACTATTTGGAAATGGCGTGCATCAAGGGAAGAGAAACCCTAGACATATGGCGCTCATTGTCTAGAGTAGCTATACTAGTCTACACCATGTTCTTACCCCTTTCCTTAGTTTTCATGACACTGTACTCTCTATTATGTGTGGGACACTCATTTTCTGGATTTGGTTTTGGATTCCAATCAGATTGAACCTTGATAGTTTTCTCTGACGCTTGTTTTGATAGTTTTCTCTGACGCTTGTTTTATCAGAGAAAAACTATATAATATTTTATTATGTATATGTATTACAAAAATGTGTCCCCACACATGTACGAGTAGGAGGTGGTCATGCAACCTAAGTGAAAGTGAATGACATCAGTCTAGAAGAGAGAGTAGTTCTAGATTAGATGTCTAGAGCCTTGTTAGAATGTACGATAGATAGAATATATGACATAAGTTTTGATGATATGATGTAAGTCTTACATAGATGACATAAGGTTGTTATGATGATCTATGTTTGTTTTTGAGGATGTATGTTCAATTTTGAGGATTTGAAATGAGTTTTGATGATGTAAGTAAATATGCTTTTATGAGATAAGATAAGTTAAGTTAAGACAAGGTTGTGAGTCAGCATGAGCCTCAAGCTCTTTTACAAAGGAGGACCTCTAGTGTTAGGACCAGTTTTGGGATTAACTCCAGAGAGAGTGAGACCCATTGGGAGAAGGTTAGAGAACCTAAACTCCATGATACAAGAAATATGTGATATGATATGTCCTAAACTAGACTACTCCTAAGTGATTGAGTTGAGTCACTCTATGCATGATTCCTATAGTTTGTTGAACCCTAGATGTCCTTGGGAGTGCCAAACCCTAGAGTCAGAGAGAGGTTGGTTATGTATGCATATGTGAATAACAAAATATGAGTGCCTACCATCTGGGTGAGGTAGAGAGCCCAAGACCCTCGAGGAGGTAGCTATGTTAATTTCTGTGAAGCCTCATGCTCGAGTTGGTGGTTTCCCACATAGGAATCTAGTGGTGTATATAAGAGAGCTTTTGGTAAGATGTTTCATGGTTAGAGATCTATGAGGAGTATGTCATAACTGTTGGGTTTTAGGGGAGGCAGAGAAGGCAGCGGAAACAAAAATTTTCTCCCCCAAACCCAGAACAAGGAAACGCGTCAACGTCTATACAATAGGAAAGGATGGTTTGTGGAATCATACCTTGTCCCGAGGCTTGCTCGACGACAATACCTCGCGCCTTGCGCGGTCTTCACCTCCGATCTTGGACGGTGTCTGTGTAGCTCCTGGTCACACCGAGATTGACGACTCCTTGTCTCACCGGGACTGTCGAGATTGATAGTTGTCCTCCGAGCGGCAGAAATCTCCCACCTCTGAAGTAGTCCACACGGACCACCTGAAACTCCTATCTCCTTGTCCCACAAGGAATTGGAAGGAGTCGCAACCTCCTATCAGCATACTAGTCGCCAACACAATCTCCTGCCACCAGTCGCAACTGTAGTTGTCTTTCCCTTGCTCTGCCTCCCTTATCAGGTAGCACTTGCTCGGGCTCTCTCTTGGTTACCAAAACCAGAGAGAACGACAACTTCACAGAGCAACTGGTTGCACTGGGTTGTACTTTGAGAAGCCCCCAATACCCATATATATATAGGAGGGTCATGGGATAGGGTTCTCCATCCCGGGAAATGCGGGACTAAAAGCAGGAGTAGAAGGGTTTGAGATTTTCTACAAAACAACCAACTCGCAACCTGAACTGATCGTTTCATTTATGAACCAGTCGGTTAGGGACCTAAGTCGGTCGGTTGACACCTCAACCGATCGGTTGGGACCCATGAGCCGATCGGTTCATTTATGAACTGGACGGATCGTGGTCCTGATCAGTTCCCGATTGACATTCCATCTTTTGTTTCTAATTGGTATCGAATACCAATCCTTGTTCCAATCAAATTGGGCAAGTGAAACGAAAGGAAAATTCTCACCAATCCTACTTTCCCAACTTGTTCAGTTGCATCAGTTGAACCAATCGTTTCAACTCTTGAAGCAATCATTTCACCCTGACCATGAACCGATCGACTCACCACTTGAGCCGATCGGTTCATCACATGAGTCGATCGGTTGCGAGTGTAGATTGTGCAGAATTAGTTAATTGTAGTTTCAATCAATCTGATACTCTAATCAATGCATCTAACACTTTGAACATTATGATATTGAGCTATCAATTGATCGATTGTTTAATTGAACTACTAATCTCCTTTAGTAATCAATCTAAACATTGTTTGTGGACAAAACTCCTCTTCCAGGTTAAATCCTATGTGTGTGACCATGCAAGTCCATTTCACGTTGGCAGTAAAAGTCCATAACACTTATGACTTCACAAGCAAAGAGCGGTGCCTAGTCACACATCAGTGCTACCCAAGTGAATGTAGAAAGTTGGAGAACACCTTTTAATCCTACAATCTGTAAATGGTGTTACAGTGAATGTATAATTCCTTTGCCACTGATATCCCGAATGAACTCGAGGCATGGAACAGTCATCCTGTCAGCGTTCATTCACTTTCTTGATCTCAGAGTAGATTGGAAGAGATATGTATGACATCAATATCACATACTGATTCACACATGCATGCACACACCTATTTCAATCCTACTCATCAAGTGGCCTTGGATATCAAACTCCCTCAGGAGGGACAAATCCCATATCTATCACTCACCCCTCAAAAGTCCCATGTGTCAAAGCCACCCAATCATCACCTTTATAACAACCCATGTTTCATGACTGTGTTTGATGATGTCAAAGTGTACCGAATGACATGTGTTGAGTGTAGTGATTTCAGGTCAAAGCATCACATTCACCACCATCACTGTGAGTACTGACTGTGACTACCATGTCATGGTTCCATGTGTCAAACTCACGGTGGGTCTGTCCGTTACACTTGTTCTCTAACAAGTACATGTGTTTGGTTTGATATCTCTATATCATGACTAATGAGATTATGTCATCAACCAACACCACAATCTAGCCTTGTGTGTCATTGCTGTCTATCTACCTTCCATAATGACATCCGACTAGGGACATAACATGAATGTTCAAACTCTTAGTATCCGTATGATCTCATCGTTCAGGTCCTCACCCTGAAGGCATACGTCATTGAGTACTGTCATTCTCTAGACATTCAATCTATTCTATCATTATCTCATATGACTGAACCAGAAAGAATTGGAAGCTTGCCTTTAATATTTATCAAATCAATCTTAATGTATCCCACCAATCATCCCATGATTGTCTCTCAGGGCATACATACCAACAGACTCCCACTTGCTCTGCGAGCCAATCACCCTTGAATCATATTCATAGTGATCTTCAAACATGTCCGACATGTTACTGTGCTCTAGTCCGAACATAGTGAGTAATGGCAACACCTTGCCAAAGTCAGTATAAATTGCATGTCTCACATCTCTTCGATGTACATCACACATATGAGATGGAGTTGCCGTAATATGCGATCTAGTATTCCTTTGCTAACCTTTAGCCACATTGCATGATCAAGGATTCCATACTTGTCATCAATGACCAGAATATCTATAAGTTCATCTCATGAACTTCCAGATCCATATAGTATCCACTTCTATTCTCTAACACACGGATACTCAGCATTTCCCTTTTTAAATGGTTTCATTGGAACACTTCCAATTATCAACAAACTTTCAGTTTTATATATCCTATATATATTTTGCAATTAATTTTCTGTCCTTTCGGAAGTTCGCATCAATGTAACTCTTTACATCGAACTCTTCCTTATCTCCATAGAACTAGTACTTCTCGAGTACTTATCAAGTTCTCATGGTATTCCAGTAACCCTTACTGGAAGCAGACATACATCCACTCATCATGTCTCACATACGAGTTATCAGGATGAGCACATGATATTGCTATGTCCTACATACAAGATGATGAATGCATTTTGTTCTTGCCATGTCGATACATGCAATATAATGGGAGGATTACATACATGATAGATCCACGTCTATTCTTAGTGTTCCCATTCTTCATAAGAATTGGACACTTGGCCTTGGGATACTAACTCCATGTAACATGGACAAGTTTTCTCCCACTGAATCTGTGTATACTGAAACCTTCAGTACAAATTGTCAATGTATGCTCTCTCTTTTCCAGGTCAAGAGGTTTTCAAGAACTATCTATATAGATCTCTATTCCTATCTCATAGGAAACATCTCTATCTTCCTTAAAGATAATTTCCACTTTGGATTTCCATTCTATAACATTTCCATTTCACATCAACATGTGGAATGTGAACACGCTCCCACTAAATCACAGATCCCTTCTTTATCTTTGACATATTAGTCAAACCCTTTGACTATATCATCAAAGTAAAGATCCAACTCTGAGTTTCTTGTACTCAATCAATCACATTGATTAGTCCATTGTAACTTATAGACTTCATTTGCATTAGTGGATTCATAAACCTTATAGGTTGTTTCACGTACACATCCTTGTTTTATTCCTCATAGGAATGCGGTTTTAGTATCCATATGCCAAATGTCTTAGTCATTAAGTTGCAATCAAGCATCATCCTTCTCAAAATTTTATTCATGTGTCTTAACACTGAAGACTCATTTGCACTTATGGATTTTATTCCAATGGGTGCTACCATCAAGGTCATACCTTATGGTTCACATGGATGTCATTTAGGATGTAATGGTCATAAACCATAACTCAAAATTAGGTTCCTCATATTCATCTAGATAGTTGAATCATCACATGAACAACTCATCATATAGATAATTGAGGTGTATCTGTCAAGGATATAAGAACTCACAACTCCTTGTGATTCTCAATTTCCTATATTAGTGTGGGGTATTCTTTTATTAAGAAGAATTTAGTTATTTGATAATCATTCTCTAACTTATTAGAGTATGATTCCCCTTTTTTATTTAGACATCACTATGCCTTAATCATGAGCTCACTATCATAATTACTCATAAGGATCTCAAACATTTTGGTCTAAGTATTTCATTCATTGATCTCATCAAGAATTAACACTTTACCAAATTCGTACTTCATCCATGATATTCTTGAACACTTCAAGATATTCATATTGGTATTTCTCTAAACACCTTGCGAAGTATTAGCATTTACTCCAATAGGTATGTAAATACATCACATGTATTATACCTAATTGGATAATCATTCTCCCAATACCATTAGTGAAGATTGATTAATCATGTACAAGAGATTCATGTCTCTTACAGGTTCTCCAACCAAAAGAGTCTAGATTTATCCATCACATGGAAACTAGAAATGAATTTCTTATGATTTATGCTAATTTGATTGTTTGAGTTATCAATAACTTTAGGTATCATTTTATCTTATGCATAGCATCTATCACAAGATAAATAAGGCATTTCCACAAAGATCATATTTTTAAGATTGAAACATCAACTTTATTGATTGCCATCATTGTCATACAATATGAAAAAATAAAGTGTTTCTATCTATTGGAAAATATGAAATAGCAGTTCATAACTATATTACATGCCTTTTAGGATGAAAATAAACTAAAGTACTCCTATCTATGGCGGAAACACTTGCCCCATTTATTGAGTTCTTTACACTTTACATCTTGGTATCATATACCTCAAAAAGTGTTACAAGTTTACTTTCATGACACCTTTAAGTAGAGACGTTTGTCGCCTCGTTCTTGTTTTGTTCTTCCAGATAGAGAGGATAATTCCTTTTCCAATGTCCTGGCTTTTGACAATGGCGGCAATTTCCTTTCTTGGTCACGCCTCCCTTGGCCTTGAGAGCTGAAGACGACTTGGGCTCCTGGCTAGCATTAGAACCTTTCTTAGCTTTTCCCTTGCCCTTGCGCTTGGACTTGCCTTTCTTGCTCGTGATCACCATCACAAACTTAGGCTTGTCCTTCTTCATCTGTATCTCGGCTGTCCTCAACATGCCCAACAACTCTGACAGTGGCCTATCAAAGTTGTTCATGTTGTAGTTCATCACAAACTGACTGTAGGATTCTGGCAACGATTGCAGTATCACGTCAGTAGCCAACTCTTGGCTCAGTGGAAATCCCAGTCTTGTCTGGTTCTCCACATACCCAATCATCTTGAGTGTGTGAGGACCAACTGGATCTCCTTCTATCATGATGCACTTGAATAGTGCCCTTGAGACATTATATCTCTCTTACCGTGCCTGATCTTCATACATGTTCTTGAGATGTTGAATAATCTCAATGACACCCATGTTCTCATGTTGTCTCTGCAACTTGTGGTTCATAGAGAACAACATCAAGCACTTTGCTTCAATGGCATCATCAGAATTCTTCTTGTAAGCATCCCTTTCTATCTTTGGTGCATTAGGAGCCGGTTCCTCTGGAATTGGAGTATCCAAGACATAGAGCTTTCGCTCTTGAGTGAGAACAATTCTCAATGTCCTATACCAGTCGTGGAAGTTTGTCCCATTTAGATTGTCCTTTTCAAGGACCGATCGCAAAGAAAAGTGATTGTTGTTTGTTGCCATTTGTACTACAAAAGGAAATATGTAGTTTTAGTCCAAAACTCATTTTGACTTATTTGATTTATTTGAAAAGTTGACGATATAATTTGGCCTTTAATTAATTATCGCTCCCACTATTTTAGTTCAAATTGATAGCCCTCACCATCAATTCAGAAGATTGCAGCATACAACCATCTAGTGGGCAAGATCCTGAAATCCTCTAAGTCATGGACCAGCTTGGGATGTCACCCACAACTCAGATCTCTCAGGTAGGCAACTCTTGCCAATTGCATCATATGCAACTCTTGATGAATGAACATGCGCAACACCTTGCCATGAACATTCCTTGCCTCTGGGCTTAGACGCTCTAAGAATCACCAGTTAAGTCTAACCCAAAAGCCGACATGGTAAACATGCACCCTGCTTTGGCAGAACCTACATGTCTACCCTTCACACTTCTACAGGATAGACGACACACCACACTTTGGCATAACCTACGCTTGGTCGATCGAGTTTTTCATGTGTGTCACTAATGGAAGGCATATAAGACTTAATATTTTAATGAGGGATTTGTTTTTTATATACATATACATATCCAATGACCACAATACATAGTATGTATCATATACATGCTATATCCCATAGAAAACATGAAAACGATAAAAGCGATGATTATGGCCATCCTAATGTGATTCCTTGAGCCAAGAGGAATCACGGTCATCTAGGTCTACATCACATGCAACCTGTATAAGATGAACTTTGTTCTTTGCCTTCCGAGTAGATCAACTCATCATGTGAGTGTCCTGCTCGATCTGGTCGGTCGTCTGGGTGCCACCAACCGATCAGTTGGCTCCTCCAACCGATCGGTTTTCTTGGTCGTCGTGCATCTCATCATGGCCTCCACCCACTTGTCTCACTCCTCGAACCGGTCATCAACCGATCGGCTCACTCCTTGAACCGATCGTCAGGAACATCAATTGATCGGTTCACGCCTTGAACTGATCGTCTTAGCTGTTGTCAGGATGTCCTCCGTTCTTTGACATAACAGGAAACAAAATTCTATCCTATTTTACATTGTAAAAAGAGAAACCACGAGTTACATTCGAGGGGAGAAAAGGTAGGAAAGAATTCTCGAATTATTTCGAGTTACATCAGGAATAGGAGAAGGAAGATCGGTGTGCAGACCGAGATGCAATGTGTTGTACTGGGTTCTCTCTTGGTTACCAAAACTAGAGAGAACGACAACTTCACAGAGCAACTGGTTGCACTAGGTTTTACTTTGAGAATCCCCCAATACCCCTATATATATAGGAGGGTCATGGGACAGGGTTCTCCATCCCGGGCAATGCGGGACTAAAAGCAGGAGTAGAAGGGTTCGAGATTTTCCACAAAACAACCAACTCACAACCTGAACCGATCGTTTCATTTATGAAACAGTCGGTTAGGGATCTGAGCCGGTCGGATGACACCTCAACCGATCGGTTCGGACCCATGAGCCGATCGGTTCACTTCTGAACCGGTCGGTTCGTGGTCCTGATCAGTTCCCGATTGACTTTCCATCTTTTGTTTCTAATTGGTATCAAATACCAATCCTTGTTCCAATCAAATTGGGTAAGTGAAACGAAAGGAAAATTCTCACCAATCCTACTTTCCCAACTTGCTCGGTTGCATCAGTTGAACTGATCATTTCAACTCTTGAAGCAATCGTTTCACCCTGACCATGAGCTGATCGACTCACCACTTGAGCTGATCTGTTCACCAAGATAAGCCGATCGGTTCGTCACATGAGCCGATCGGTTGGGAGTGCAAATTGTGCAGAATCAGTCAATTGCAGTTTCAATCAATCTGATACTCTAATGAATGCATTCAACACTTTGAACATTATGATACTGAGCTATCAATTGATCGAGTGTTTAATTGAACTACTAAACTCCTTTAGTAATCAATCTAAACATTGTTTGTGGACAAAACTCCTCTTCCAGGTTAAATCCTATGTGTGTGACCCTGCAGGTCCATTTCACGTTGGCAATGAAAGTGCATAACACTTATGACTTCATAAGCAAAGAGTGGTGCCTAGTCACACATCAGTGCTACCCACGTGAAAGTAGAAAGTTGGAGAACAACTTTCAATCCTACAATCCGTGAATGGTGTTACAGTGAATGTATAATTCCTTTATCACTAATATCCCGAATGAACTGGAGGCATGGAATAGTCATCCTGTCAACGTTCATTCACTTTCTTGATCTCAGAGTAGATTGGAAGAGATATGTATGACATCGATATCACATACTGATTCACACATGCGTGCGCATGCCTATTTCAATCCTACTCATCAAGTGGCCTTGGATATCAAACTCCCTCAAGAGGGACAAATCCCATATCTATCACTCACCCCTCAAAAGCCCCATGTGTCAAAGCCACTCAATCATAACCTTTATAACAACCCATGTTTCACGACTGCATTTGATGATGTCAAAGTGTACCCAACGACATGTGTTGAGTGTAGTGATTTCAGGTCAAAGAATCACATTCACCACCATCACTGTGAGTATTGATTGGGACTACCATGTCATGGTTCCATCTGTCAAACTCACAGTGGGTCTGTCCGGTACACTTGTTCTCTAACAAGTACCTATGTGTTTGATTTGATATCTCTATATCATGACTAATGAGATTATGTCATCAACCAACACCACAATCTAGCCTTGTGTGTCATTGCTGTCTATCTACCTTCCACAATGACATCCGACTAGGGACATAACAAGAATGTTCAAACTCTTAGCATCCATATGATCTCATCGTTCAGGTCCTCAACCCGAAGGCATACGTCATTGAGTAATGTCATTCTCTAGACATTCAATCTGTTCTATCATTATCTCATATGACTGAACCAAAAAGAATTGGAAGCTTGCCTTTGATGTTTATCAAATCAATCTTAATGTATCCCACCAATCATCCCATGATTGGTTCTCAGGGCATACATACCAACAATAACATGTTTTGGTTGTATTTATGTGGCTAGAGCTTGTTAAGCTATTAGCTAGTGCTAATGAGGTAATCTAAGAACCCTAGACCAGGAGAGGGAAGATAAAGTATATGACATGAACGAAATATGGAAATGTTTTAATAGATATCAATGCATAAATGGTTAACCATATACACGAATAATGATGCTAGTATGTAATTGTTGGTTAATCTTGTGATGAAATCAGTAGTAAATGTTATAGTTTATTATGAGTAATGAAATAAGATCATAGTAGAGATATATGTTACATGAGGTGTTAATCTTAGTGCTTAATAATTATGAAAAATGTAATTTGAAAGTTAGCACAACATAACATTTATTACACCTTGTTATGATCTATATGGATAAAGTGGGTTAACTTTAGTTAGCTCCTATGGAACATGGTAATATGATGTGGGAACCCGAATGCCTGGCTAAAGATAAAGATGCAACCTTAATATACGAAATATGTAATGACCTAATCAAAGTGTCTAAACCCTTATTTGAGCTTCTATGGAGTGATGTTTCACCCTAGATGTTGTAAAGCATTCTGGTAGCTTGGATATAGTTCTAGAGTTGTTGCTTATGGATATGTTGCACCTAAGGTAGTATCATAATGTGGTTGAAGGCAAGATAAGGTTTTCCCTGGAAGTATGAGTATGGTTTACTTTCGAGGATGAGAGTTCTTTTAAGATGTATATGATGTGAAAAAGCTGGTTTTCTGGCTTAATTTCGAGGTCAAAATATCTTTTAAGGTGTGTAGGATGTGATGGAGTGGATTTTTGAAATACATAAATCTCCAATAACATATTAAAATCCATATCTTGAGTTATAATGAGAATTCCAAGTGTTTTAGTAAAGTTGGAATGTTGATTGAGATTTATATAATGATTAAGATCCATAGGTTTATGCCTATTTGAGGAATATAATTGATTGGTTTAATAGTTGAGTTTTGACACCAAATTCGTGTACAAGGTACCTTGAGTAGTGAGGAAGCTATGGTTAAAATTGGATGGCAATTGGATGTTCCTAGAGGAAGTTATTAATGTTTGAAATTGGTGAAATAATGTGCATGGTTGATGGTTTATATAACTAAGTTAGGGCTTTAATCAGTGTCACTCGCCCCTTGGTTCGGGCTGGACCAGAGTGGGCAAATCCCAGCCCTCCATAGATGATCTAGTGGTTGCAACCTGTGAAAAGGGAAAGCCATAGATTCACTTAGGGAGGGGACTAATTCG
The DNA here is from genome assembly GCA_963693085.1 of Alisma plantago-aquatica. Classification (NCBI taxonomy): domain Eukaryota; kingdom Viridiplantae; phylum Streptophyta; class Magnoliopsida; order Alismatales; family Alismataceae; genus Alisma; species Alisma plantago-aquatica. The sequence continues at coordinate 784,223,335 of OY856412.1, read as the reverse complement.
AGCCCTTGGATGGGATATAACAGCCCAGCCGTCATCCCCTACCTCCGGATCAGCCGGAGTCATGGGGCAGTCAGCGATGCCAAGTTTCGAGAAATCCCACGTCGTAATCATGGATCCATAAGGGAAACCTAGTGGGCAGTTCTTGTTGCCATTGTGAGACCTACACACTGACCCCTCACGCGTTTAGTTTCGATACTAGACGAGAGAGAACAAGATACTCCATACCATGGCCTCTCCATCGCAACCTGTAGTAGCGAAGACCATGGGTAGGAATGGAGTTATGGGAAGTTGGGTGTGGTCTTACCTGAGGAGAACCAAGAAGGGAAAATGATGCTCAGATCTAAGAGAGTTTATCGCACAGAATATGCGAACTCCAGTGGTCGTTCCCATGGCTGGAAAAGTCCAGTTCGGTAGAGAAGATGATGGGACTCAAAAGACTGTGGGGGGCATTTTCCACCACAGATGAAGGACTTAAACAAGGAAGGAGGTCTGAGGAGAAGATCCCTCATGGAAAAGACGACCCCGAGGATAGTTCTACCAGGTGCCGAGCTAACCCACACCAAGGAAGAAGATGAAGTCAGTGACGGCTATGGAGTGTAGACCTCCTTGGATCAAGGTCTTGGTCAATTTTGTAGTATCTCTACGAAGCTAATGGAGTCTTCAGATCGACGCAGGGAGGAGCAGAGGTGATTTTCCCCTTTTCTCTGCCTCAACAAAAGGTGGCGGCGACGCTCCCACCTAGCCGGAGAACCAGAGGCCGTAGGGCGATTTCGAGTAGCTGTGGAGGGAGGCTGATGGATGCAGATCGTGAAGGTAGTGTGGAGAGCTGACTAGGAGCTCTAGAGCCCGAGGCCTTGCTCGCCATAGCTCTCCCCTTAAGACGGTGCCCTATTTCTCAGTGGAAACAGGAGACCGCGAGGCTCGCGAGAACGGGGAAAGGGGGTCGAGCGACCCGGATAGCAGATCCACGAATCTATGGATCCAACCTAGGATCCAGATCGGGTGGCCAACCAAGGAAAGAAGAGCCACGCCCCACCAGGCCATGTGGCATCTCGCGATTGGCCCAGATAAGGTAATTAACTCACATATACTCAAAATTTGTAAAATTCATAGTAAATAGCTTGATTATCAGAAAAATACAAGTAATAAATCAAAATTCTCAGAAAAATGCATAGAACGCAATGGAAGCATAATATCAGTATTTTTATGCACTAATATCTGTTATATCATATAAGTAGTAAAATGCTCATTTGATGGATAATTAAATATCAAACAGTGGCCTAAAATCAGGATAAAATGTTAGTAAATTCGTGATTATGTTTATAATGCATATGATGTCTGATATAGTCAGGTTGATGTACAAAATCATGTAATTTGCTTAATGTCGCTATTTAGGACCTATTATCCTAAATATAATGTTATAAATGCATACATGCTCAATAAATGATGAAACTTATAGAGTAAGCTCATATCAGTAATTAGAAGATAATATATAACTCTGAGATCAGTTATATATACGGAATTAATAGAAACATGATAATGACTCTTCATGTGATATAAAACCCTAATATGCTAAATGAATATGATCTAGAGTTAATATGTACACATAATCATATGTAATCAAATAATCTGATTATGATCATAATCTGGAATACAACATCAGTAATGTCAATCTTAGATAACAAGAAGAGATAGATAAGAAATAATAATGAGAATATCGTTATGAGCTAAGTAAACCTAATGAACACGATTAGGGTTAAGATCAGATGTAAGATGATGAGAATCTGATGACAATATATGATCTTGTCTTAATCAGGGTTGACCAGGATATAGATGACATGAAGAATATGTGATTAGGATGTCTCTTTGGAAGGTACACCATTACCTCTTACTTGGCTTATTATACAATATGCTTGTGTTATAGGAGTAGTAAAATGCTTGGCATATTGTATTGGATGAAATGATTGGTCTTGTATGATTTGTTGCCTAATTTTCCGTACTTATGGATATGAACACATGAAACATAATATATTTGTTCCATTATATGAAAACACTATATCTCTTTGGTAAGCATAGTGCTCGTGAGTGATCTATCTCTTTGGTAAGCAGATCACATGTACAATGATCTATCTCTTTGGTAAGCAGATCATGAGGCTTGGATGCATCTATCCCATTGGTAGGTAGATGCACAAGCATATAATGGAAAATGAGCTTAAAATATGTGTTCTGTTTTGTTAATGTATATCTTTGTGCAAGTATATGTTTTCTTATATTTGTTTAATGCTACCAAGTATTAGTTTTATCTTATTGCCAAGATATGATGAGAGGTAAATAAAAGACACGTAGGCGTACTCAGTACAATATTCTTGAATATTGTGCTGACGTGTACCGCATGTAATCTTTTGTATAGGTTATGGTTATGCTCTTGAAGATCCATGATAGTTGAGAGTTGTGTGGCGAGGTGATGTACAGGTGGACCTGTTGTCTTAAGATCCTGTAGTTTAGTGGTATTACATTTATATGTCTAAGTTTGATGTTCAATATGTAATATCAAATGTTGTAACAATTCATGTTGTAATTATATGTTGAATGGTGAACATGTGTGTACGGTTTTATTATTGTTCATGTACATGTGCTACAGATTATTTCTTCTGACTCCCTTGATTTTATCTTTCTTAGCCTAGTGTATGATGTTTAAATTGGGATTCTCGCTGAGGTGAGGGTTTCAATTTAAATGTCACACATTAGATTAAGTTTTAGAAAATCCGTGGACGTCACAGAAGAAATAGAATAATTACGGGAAATGACCTCCAGATAAGGATGAAATCCTCTAGGTTGGAATGGGATGCTAGATGCACCATAAGTCCAGAGTCTCAACCTTTTCACCCACCTTATGTTACAACAAAATTGAGATTCAGTGGCACCAACCAAATCAAGCCCGACACACAAGGCAAGAATCCATATGACAAAGTGAGATTAGATGTATATGATAAAGTGAGATTAGATGTATATAAATTATCAAAATCTCATTCTCTAATATGTGAAAAAGGTATTTTGCCAAAATAAATAAACAAGATAAACTAGGTATTTGTCATGCACATCTTTCATCTAGAGGAGTTATACTCTCTTGAACACCAAATACACACAAGAATATTATATACATTTTCTGGTTTAGCATCTAAGTACTACTTACTAGCCACAAAATCACAACAAGCTTAATGTTGTCACTTACTACGAGGAGTTGAAAGTATCAAATTGGCCTTGCATTTAGAAGTATCCATTACAATTTGTTTGATGATAGAAGTAGATTTTCCTAGCAAAGTACTTATGATGTGAGAGTACTTTCACCTAGCAAAGTATAGAAATAACATATGTACTGAAAGTAAATAGCATTGTTCTCATTAATAGGGGAACGAAAAATATGATGGGAGAGCAATTTCACCTAAATAAGTAAATAGCATTGTTGCATTAACAGAGAAGTCATATGTACTAAAGATAATTGGGTTTGTAAAATCCAAAACTGTGTCTGACTAGAAAAATAGAGTAATACAAACAACAACGGATGAGTATACCTCAACAACATCCAAGTTCGAGAAGAAACCCCAGTCGTAGTACCCTCTTTGGCATCCTATATGCAAACAATGCACAAAAAGAACAATTAATCATGACGAACATAGATAATATTGAATCCATCCTCAAGGCCTAATCTGTATTGACCTAATTTATCTCTAGTTGTGAATCTTATAATAATGAATAGACTGTTTTAAATAAAGTGCACTGAAAAGTAAAAAGCAAGAGCTAGGTAGCGAGCGCTATGCAAATTGGTATTGTTGTTGACAGAAAATAGGGAACAATTACAACGGAAAAGATTAGAGCAGCCACGGTGCTACCATAGAAAGTACAACAAATATTTTTTAAACATTTGAGCCTTTTCATCTAAATTATGCAGTGTTTTTGCTCAATTGATTATTACAGATAACACAAATAATACAATGGGAATTCCAAAAAAATATTCTAATGAATCAAATCAAAGGCAATCAAGAGATCAGAGTAGTGAGGCATTCAAAAAGGAGATCTCATTAAAAACAAAGTGGCAAAAAGATGGGGAATAGGAACAAATGCAGAGATGAAGGTTAGGATATTTGTATGCATCCTATCCTCAGAAAAAATCCAATGACAATAAAAGTATGATTTTAAACATATAAAGTAGGTGTAGCTATGTTCTATGACCACCGCTAGAAGCATAAAGATCAAAGAGAGTAGATACACAACAAAACAAATAGAACATAAACAGACCTTCAAGGAACCAACATAGTCTAGTGTATAGAAGAGGGACAAGTATAGAGGGAGGTTATGATCATGTGTTAAGGAAGTATCTACCTACAGGGAACAAGTGTTACTCAAAAGGATATAATCTTTGATGAAGTTATTCTTTGAACTAGAGGTTTAAGGAAGCATTATTGACAAAGAGAGGGAGGGTGGAGTATATGAGTGGGGAACATGCATAAACTAGAACTCACAATCAAAATTAGAAGAAGAAAAAAGCACATACCATTTTTCCAATCACCTACAAAACATAAACCATCTATTAGATGATAGGCCCCCTTCCCCCATTAATGCACAAGTTGTAGCAAGCTTAATACCATGGGGCAAAGCAGCCACACAATTATAACCTACTGATGTTGAACCTCTTTCATTATCCAACACAACTCATGACTTTTCCTTCCCAGACTATAGTACACCCCCCCTCTTTCCTCTCCATCACTCTTCTAGAGCATCATCTGATTTACACAACAGAAGAATAGGGACATGAAGGATGATGAGAGGCAGGAAGGAGGGAAGAGGTTAATATAAATGAGAGAGACAGTTGCCAGTAGAGTACATGGCTGAGATGAAGTCTTTGGGGAAGAAGAAGCATTACATGGAATTAAATTAAAATAAATGCAAAGCCTAAGTGACTTGAGAGTCTTGGCAAATAAAGCAACACCTTTAAAAACAATTACATCATAAATGAGTTTAGTTTATGAAGTAAATATTTTATAACTGAATACCTATGTTGGTTATAATATTTCATAACCTGATTTTTTTTTTAATTAGAATGCATTCAACACTCTATACCTTGAACGATCATTTCAGATGTAGCTTGTCCATACCAAAACAAGAAAGAATCATGTGTCCTATATGCTTGTACAATGGTACCATTGCATACAAAGATTATTGTGTTGGTGTTGTATGAATTTGTATAGGTGGAACAAAGCATACAGATTTGAAACAAAGCATATCCCTACTGAAAAATGCACTTCTACAAACTCAAACGAGCTTAGCAGAGTTCTAAGATGGTACCTATGTATGTTAGAATTCTTGAGGATGGCATTCTTAAAGTGCTTTCAGACCTTCAAATCAGTCACATATGGTCTCAGTTTCCTACCAACATTCACGAGCTAGAGTAGATCTGCAAAATATGCATAACGAATGATGAGAGGTTCACTTGGAGATTTTGTTGAGGGTCAAGGAGCTGCGGAATGTATGGTCACTCAGTTATAGCAGGAGGAGATGATTTATCTTGTCTATGGTATAGCAGCCCCTGATCACATGTCCAAGTAGTTGGACAGTTGGTTATTGGTCTGAGAAGAAAAAATGCATGCAATAGAGGGTTAAGAATGCCAAGTTTGAATGCATGTCTTCCGGAGGAAATTAATAGTGTAAAGCTTCCTTATCTATATGGCTTTGTACTTCCATAGAAGATATTGCTGTAGAATGAACTAAATCCTTGGTCCTTTCATGGAAAATTCATGTAAGGTATTGGTATACAAGCTCCTTTCTTTGATATTATAAAAAAAATCATGTAGATCCATGAATTCATAACCTAAAATAAATGAATAAATCTTTAAAGGTTAACAAGTTGAATAGATCACATCACTTATAGTGGACCATCTTCATACCCAAGGAACAGGAAATCTCAGAAGTAAAGCATCCTCATACTTACAGTGGATCATGATTGATGATGACAAATATTAAAAGTTAACAATTATATATGTTTACCTTTAGAATGTCTTCTTCATATCCACTAATGTTGATTGACCAACCTTGTATGGTGGAGTTAGTACCATCAGTTAGTAGACCTTATTATGAATAGAGAAACCAAGGGAAATCCATCAAAAATCCTGCTCATTAGCACCGAAAAATATAAATTTAGATAAGAAAATCAAATCCATCAAGCTTAAAACATCTTCACACAAAGAATTAGCCACATCAAATTAAATAGAGTGTTCAAGCTGAAAGCAAGCAGTTAGAAATACATCATTTGAACAAACAACACAAAGAGCATTCTTGAAATGACTAAGAAATCCTCACAAGCAATTCCATATCCAAGGTCAATCACACTGAAGATCAACCTTATTACTTCTTATCAACTGACTAGGCGTGTCCTATCGAAGCATGAATAAAATATTAGAAATACAAAGAACTTGAGATAATACATAGACTTCAAAGAATAGCTGCAAATACTCAACTCAGAGAACTTAATATATATTACTATCACGGAACTGTTCTTACCCCAATCCCAATCTCATTGCCTAGACAGTAGAAAAAGGATTGAAGCGCCCGTCCCTGACTGGCCCAATAGGATCAATCACACTGGCATATACAATAAGAAATAAATAACTCAAAACTGGATAATTAAAGAACAAACTAATCCAATATGGAGATATACCCGATTTATCTTTGTCATCAGAGTGTATGAGTGCGGAAGCTATCTTATTCAATATTCCATTTGTAATGCCTAAAATCAAGAAAATCAAGACACAATCATGCAATTGCATGATACGCTATCAAAATCAAGCAAAACAGTTTATAAGAAAATAAGTATACTTGACAGGACTTATATTTCAAAGTATAACAAATGACTTCCAAACATTCAATATCATTCGACAAAAAGGTTGTTATTCAACGATTCCATTTTTATTATGAGTTCCCATTATGCTGTAATTCAAGAAGCATGCTTATATATTTTTATGTGACTATATCGCCCCAACGCGATGGGGTAAGTCACTGGGCTCCTTCTCACCATAGGAACATAGGAGGCCAATGTACAAGTCCCACCTCCAATGAGAGGGTTGTTGTACTCAATATCAACATTATCAACATTATCAATATCATCATCATTATCAATATACGGGTAGTCATAATGGGCATGCAATTTATGTTTTCATGTTTTTCAATATGTAGTATAGAAAAACGGTAGACTAATCATTGGGAATAGTAGCTCATCCAAATAAATAGCCAAGTATACAATCAAGAGGTACATAAAAGTATCTTCAATACAATCAAGGATAAGTTATATAATAGCGTACCTTTCACCGATATTTTGAGTATAGATCATGACTAATAGGTCGACCTTTCGAGTTAGATCCTAAAACACAATGTTTGGATCAAGGGTCAAGATCATGATATTTGCAAATTATGTTTCAATATTCAAGATTAGGGTTAAATTTTTCCTAGGTCAACCTTAGGGTTGGGTCATTCACTTATAATCAATCAATATTTCAATATGTCCACCATTATTTCAATTATCAAGTATTTTCAAGTGTGAATGACTTTCCAAGGTTTCTAGAATCATATGTGTTAACCCTAATATTATGATCATTATTCAAGTCATCATCAAATTCTAGATTATCATCATGGTAATTGGGAATCAAGATCAGATTGGTGGGTTAAAACTACATCAAGTGTTTTGCAAGATTTAGATAAATATCAAGATTACTCATTATTCATTATAATCAAGATTGAATCAAATAAATAGATCTAGAACACTAATAATTCACGTTCAAGAGTATATTATTCAAATAGATCAGATCTAGGTTACAAAATATCATCAGAGTCCAAATATAGGGTTTCCAAAGATTAATCATGATTATGAGTCATTTGACAATTTAAATGATAAAGAGTGTATGATCTAGGGATATCAGTGTGCATCATTTATAATCAGGTTTGAAAAGTATTTTTAACAAGTTCATTTGATTTTTCTGATCAAGATTGACTACTTATTTATCATTTTTGGAGTTCGGATGCATTTTCTACAATTAATACAAGATCTAGACATTTTACTGATTTTCTGAATAGAGATTAGCAAAAGTAACTTAATATGGAAAAATGAGGGTCGCCAGATGTGCAACGAAGGGCCAAGATTGATACATGTGATCTAGGCAGCTCACTTGATCAAACTTTTGGTTCAGGCCTTGGCTTCGTCGGTTTAAAACCGTAATTGAGCGGTTCATCAACATTTCATTGGTTCAACTGGGCCGAGTGGTCCCTCTTGAACCGAACGGTTCAGGGACATCTCCTCCCTCGTTCAGGCCTTACATGAGCCACAAAGGTAGGCGGAGGAGCTCACCGATATGGGGATGCTTGGAAGCGGGAGGAAGTGAGAGAGGTGGCTGAGGTGTTTCTCGGCTTCAGCGAGCTCTTCTGAAGTCATCGGTGGCCAGAGAGAGGGGAGAGGGAGCGAGGAGGCAGGACGCCCAACTGGGCTAGGCGGAGGTGCCATACCAGCAGCAAGGAAGGCAAGGAAAATTGGGGATAAGGGAGCTTCTGGAGGGTGCGATCACAAGGCAAGGATGCTATAACACTTGTTGCAGACCTTGGGGAGGCCTTTTTATAACACTAGGCTAGGGTTAGCACTAGATAGGACATGGGTCGATGGCCATGGCCGCCGAGATGAGAGACAGGGGGCGACGATCTTGTTTTGGCAGAAGGAGGGACCAATAAAGGAGGTCAAATTAGGGCAATTTGAGTTTGAAATCGTGAAACGAGCATTCCCTCTGGGTTGGAATTTTGAATTGCGGTCTTAGGCACGAGTTTGCAAGTCTTGGCAATAAAGACACCTCCCCGCTGATTGCGGGAGGTTGATGATGACATCGTAGCCACTAGATCAGGCTTGGATCCACGAGAGGCAGATCCAAGGGCCATCAGTCACCCCGGATCCCTTATGTGGATCGCTGACCTGGATTAGCCAAATAAAGGGCAAAATAAAGGCAATAAAAGGGGTTTTTAGGTGTGAAACTTAAAAAATTTGTAGATAGTTGTAGGAATGTCCAAATGACATGAAATTTAAACCATAGCTTCAAAGAAATGTGGAGAATATTTAGAAAAAGTTTGAGAACCAAATTACAAGGTTTAATGGAACAATTTGATTCTTTAGACAAAGTGATGATGGAATCTAATTTGAGGTGTTATAATGTGCATAAAAACAACATTGACCACCATATTTTGTATTTGAGTCTCAATAATGATTATGAAGACAAGAAAAATTACTTGAGACCATGAGAGAATATATTGAGGTCAAAAGAGTAATGTATCATTTTTATGCTAAAATCCACTTTGTCACATCCTTCCCTCCTTAAAAAGGAATTTTGTCCCCAAAATTCAAAAACATCCTCAAAATTGGGACCATCAAAAACCAGATCATATCCTCAATTACTAGAACATCCTCAACTATATAATCTAAATCATGTCCTCAAAGTTCAAGTAGTACAATCATCATAATTGGGATTCCATGTTTCATATCATAATCAACTTGGTACTAACACTATTTCATAATCGAGCAACTAAGTATCAAGGTCAATGCATATATTTTTCAAAGTCATCATATGAGTCACAAATATGGAAAGATCATATTTTAGGTCAAACAAATAGAGTTCAAGTGTACAAGGTGACTTTCAATTCCAATATCTCAGGGTCGTGAACTCAACATTGGCCTAGGTGGGGTTATACATCCATGATTTGAGATTTCATATTTCAATATTTCAAGACAACATCATACTTTCAATATTGTGGTTTTCAAGCTCAATATCAATGGGAGGTCCCACCCTAGTCCTAATGAGAGCTAAACCCTAAGTCATAAAACGAGAGGGTCAAAATAGTCATCATTTCAAAATTTTCAAGATTTGGGATTTTGAAGTCATTAGTTATATATCTCAATATCCAAAAAGTGTGATCATAGGATTTGTATCATTTTTTAGATTAATAATCATGAGTCACAAGTTCATTAATCAATATCAAGAGTTGAGATTTTAAGCATCAAAAGTTATAGGTCTAAAATTTTGAATCTAGGGTTTAGATTCCTATTTAGACCTTAGGGGAGATCACTCGCCTATATTCCATTTCGATCAACAATATTCAAGCAATATTTGATCAACATGTCAAGATTTCATTATCATAATTTCCAAGGTTGATGAATGATCTAGACCAAGGTCTATTTAGGAAGTCAACCTCAAGCTATAGTCAATATTGCCATATGTCAAGGTCATTATCAAACCAATATTCAAGATAGAGTATCAACCATGGTTTAACCAATTAGGTTTAGGTCAACCAATCCAAATAGGGTGGAAGGGAATACCTTTCCAAGCTCTAAATAATAAACAATATGAAAATTTAGAGGTAGTCAAAATAGGGATGTGACCTAGGTTAGGGGAGTCATGAGTAAACTACTACCCTAATCTAGCACATTACCTACATTAGTCATTATCAATTGAGCTTATTCAAATAGGGAGAGTACCAATGATCAAAGCATGCTTTATAAGATCATAACATCAAAATTTAAGATAATAGGTCAATACTGTCAAGATTTGCAATTCTTTCTTTCAATATCAAGGTAGTGACAAAATTTGAAAATTGAGGATTTGAATTTGACATTCGAGGAATTAGAGCATAATATCAAAATCGAGATTGCAAAAGGCAATAATAGTCAATAGGAAACTGCTTTTGCATCATAGTCTTACATCATGGTTTTGTGAGTCCTAGACTTTGTCACTTAATAACATAGTCAAGCTGTGTAAAAAATATGATACGAGTTTGCTGAACTATGTTTGAGGTTTAATCAACAATAGGGCAACATGGGTTTAATCAAATAGGGACCTTATCAATGATAAGGTATAGGGTATAAGTCATCCTTATTTCACCATATCATAACCTCAAACATAGTAAAAATTGAGTGTTCATGATATTAGGGATCATACATGAGTATTTGGTTTCAAAATTATTTGGTCAAAATTGAGTTTTTAAATTAAGGTCAGATCATAGTATCAACTTTCAAAATTTTAGCGATATTCATTTTCCCATGCATAAGCTACCCATAATCAAGACATCAAGTGGTAAAAGGTCATGAGAAAGACCACATGATGAGATAAGAGGACTACCTAATCTTCATTTACATGGGTGGCTTAGGATAGTCCTTAAAGAAGAGATGATATGCTAGAAGACTCTCTAGGGTTTCACAAGGGAACCTTTAGGTCCAGTTCTGGATCAATTAAGGCTAGGTAGAGCGGGGGATCTCAACCACCTTGAAGAGGGATAGAAGAAATTATGCCAGGACCCCGAGCCTAGACACCTCAATTTTCACCATTATGGACTTTAGGGTTTCTTGGGTGTAAGAGAACTAAGAAATTATTTACTTAAAGTATATGGGAGTGTGAAGGCTCTGATACCAACTGTCACGGAACTGTTCTTACCCCAATCCCAATCCCACTACCTAGACAATAGAAAAAGGATTGAAGCGCCCGTCCCTGAGTGGCCCAATATGATCAATCACACTGGCATATACAATAAGAAATAAATAACTCAAAACTGGATAATTAAAGAACAAACTAACCCAATATGGAGATATACCCAATTTATCTTTGTCATCAGAGTGTCTGAGTGCGGAAGCGATCTTATTCAATATTCCATTTGTAATGCCTAAAATCAAGAAAATCAAGACACAATCATGCAATTGCACGGTATGCTATCAAAATCAAGAAAAACATTTTATAAGAAAATAAGTATACTTGGCAGGACTTATATTTCAAAGTATAACAAACAATTTCCAAACATTCAATATCATTCGACAAAAAGGTTGTTATTCAACGATTCAATTTTTATTACGAGTTCCCATTATGCTGTAATTCAAGAAGCATGCTTATATATTTTTGTGTGACTTTAACGCCCCGACGCGATGGGGTAAGTCACTAGGTTCCTTCTCACCATAGGAACATAGGAGGCCAATGTACAAGTTTCACCTTCAATGAGGGGGTTGTTGTACTCAATATCAACATTATCAATATCAGCATCATTATTAATATACGGGCAGTCATAATGGGCATGCAATTTATGTTTTCATGTTTTTCAAAATGTAGTATAGAAAAACGGAAGACTAATCATAGGCAACAGTGGCTCATCCAAATAAATAGCCAAGTATACAATCAAGAGATACATAAAAGTATCTTCAATACAATCAAGGAGAAGTTATATAATAGCATACCTTTCACTGATATTTCGAGTATAGATCATGACTAATAGGTCGACCTTTCAAGTTAGATCCTAAAACACAATGTTTGGATCAAGGGTCAAGATCGTGATATTTGCAAATCAAGTTTCAATATTCAAGATTAGGGTTACATTTTTCCTAGGTCAACCTTAGGGTTGGGTCATTCACTTATAATCAATCAATATTTCAATATGTCCAACATTATTTCAATTATCAAGTATTTTCAAGTGTGAATGACTTTCCAAGGTTTCTAGAATCATATGTGTTAACCCTAATATTATGATCATTATTCAAGTCATCATCAAATTCTAGATTATCATCATGGTAATTGGGAATCAAGATCAGATTGGTGGGTCAAAACTACATCAAGTGCTTTGCAAGATTTAGATCAATATCAAGATTACTCATTATTCGTTATAATCAAGATTGAATCAAATAAATAGATCTAGATCACTAATAATTCACTTTCAAGAGTAGATGATTCAAATAGATCCGATCTAGGTTACAAAATATCATTAGAGTCCAAATATAGGGTTTCATTTGACAATTTAAATGATAAAGAGTGTATGATCTAGGGATATCAGTGAGAATCATTTATAATCAGGTTTGAAAAGTATTTTTAACAAGTTCATTGGATTTTTCTGATCAAGTTTGACTACTTATTTATAATTTTTGGAGTTCGGATGCATTTTCTACAATTAATACAAGATCTAGACATTTTACTGATTTTCTGAATAGAGATGAGCAAAAGTACCTTAATATGGAAAAACGAGGGTCGCCAGATGTGCAAGGAAGGGCCTAGATTGATACACGTGATCTAGGCAGCTCACTTGATCAAACTTTTGGTTCAGGCCTTGGCTTCGTCAGTTTAAAACCTTAATTGAGCGGTTCATCAACATTTCATTGGTTCAACTGGGCCGACTGGTCCCTCTTGAACCGAATGGTTCAGGGACATCTCCTCCCTCGTTCAGGCCTTGTGCGAGCCACAAAGGCAGGCGGAGGAGCTCACCGGCATGGGGAGGCTTGGGAGTAGGAGGAAGTGAGAGAGATGGCTGAGGTGCCGCTCGGCTTCGGCGAGCTCTTCCGAAGTCATCGGTGGCCAGAGAGAGGGGAGAGGGAGCGAGGAGGCAAGATGCCCAACTGGGCTAGGCGGAGGCGCCGTACTAGAAGCAAGGAAGGCAAGGAAAATTGGGGCTAAGGGAGCTTCTGGAGGGTGTGATCACAAGGCAAGGATGCAAGAACATTTGTTGCGGACCTCGGGGAGGCCTTTTTATAACACTAGGCTAGGGTTAGCACTAGATAGGACATGGGTCGAGGGCCATGGTCGCCGAGATGAGAGACGGGGGCGACGATCTTGTTTTAGCAGAAGGAGGGACCAATAATGGAGGTGAAAGCATGGCTAGTTGAGTTCGAAATCGTGAAACGAGCATTCCCTCTGGGTTGGAATTTCGAATTGCGGTCTTAGGCGCGAGTTTGCAAGTCTTGGCCATAAAGACACCTCCCCGCTGATTGTGGGAGGTTGATGATGACCTCACAGCCACTAGATCAGGCTTGGATCTGCAAGAGGTAGATCCAAGGGCCATCAGTCACCCCATATCCCTTGTGTGGATCGCTGACCTGGATTAGCCAAATAAAGGGCAAAATAAAGGCAAGAAAAGGGGTTTTTAGGTGTGAAACTTCAAAAATTTGTAGATAGTTGTAAGAATGTCCAAATGACATGAAATTTGGACCATAGCTTTACAAAAATGTGGAGAATATTTAGAAAAAGTTTGAGAACCAAATTAAAAAGTTTTATGGATCAATTTGATTCTTTAGACAAAGTGATGATTGAATCTAATTTGAGGTGTTATAATGTGCATAAAAACAACATTGACCACCATATTTTGTATTTGAGTCTCAATAATGATTATGAAGACAAGAAAAATTTCTTGAGATCATGATAGAATATATTGAGGTCAAAAGAGTAATGTATCATTTTTATGCTAAAATCCACTTTGTCACAATTACAAACTAGAATGGCTTAAACCTAACAAACTGAAAAAAGTGGAGGTAGATAAAACATAAAAGGCTGACAAAAGAAACTAAAGGAAGGGCATCCAGCAAATCATTATCTCCTATATTAGCCTTTAGCTCCATGAACCTGGCAGACATTTAACACTGCAGATAATAGCAAAAAATAAAAAAGAGATACACCTACAACTCAATAAACCAGTAGACAGAAAAATTTCCAATGGGCTTGACCCATGAACTTAGGGACTGCAAATGGGGTAAGATGGTGTGGAAAAACCTCCTAAAAGACTACACGCCAAACATTTTCTATACCAAAAAATCGATCTTCAACCAGAACCATACATGCCACTTGTTCAATAACTATAATAATAGGGCAATCATTTGATGCATGGGAAATAGATAGCGAATGATCTATAAGAATTTTTCCTTTGAATTTAAAATCAAGACAATGAAATAATGAATGGTACTACAATATGTGTGACATCCACATTTATTGAAAACCAACTAAATATAATAAAGAATGGTTGACTCCTATGGATTAATATGATATGTGAATCTCTATGTTGATCAAATGACTGCTACTCTTGGTTTCCACATCTCCAAATGGTTCACCTACAATGATGCATAAATAGTTAAGAAGTGCACTTTTTGTATTGAGATTAATTTATAAAATGTTACATGACAATGAGTAATTTCTTTGGCCAAGCTATCACTGTCCCCATTACAACCTCAATGACTTGGTGTTGAAAAAAATGCCTAATCAACTGCTCTTGAGGTTGGATTGGTACAGTAATGGAAACGACAGCAAATGAGGACCCCAAAAGTGCTCCTCCTACGACATAAGTTGGACTTGTAGAAGTAACATGTCCTCGTGGTACAATTGAATTCCCATCCTCAAAACTTAACAAGGAAACAACCTTTAAATTTATAAAGATAGTGTCAAACATTATTTATACAGAAAAATCATATTGAAAAAATTAATCAATAAATGTTTAGATATAATAACATGTCCTTCGGTAATGGGTGTTTCACTACTCGATTGATTTGGTTTGGGTAGTCTTTCATTGGTGGTCATTGTGATATTCTACAAAATAAATAGTTTACTATAAGAAAATCAATTTTATTATGTAATCACATTATAAGAATTTGAAGATTTACCTCGTTTGGCTGAAACGAAGCACTCAGGTTAGAATTTCTCAGCATCATAGCTTCAAGATTTTCAATTTTTTTCTTTATTTCTAACAACTCCTTTTGTTGAGCCTCGTATATCTGGGTATGAGCATCAACAACCAGTTCTAAGTCTGTGATTTTATTTTCATATTCATTATGAGACACATGAAGGGCATGTTTCACAGGAATCTTCTTTGGGCCCAAAATATGATCAAATATCTCATCTTCATCGAGATTTTCATCATTACTTGCAAGTGCCGCATTCATCTTGTCCTACATACAATATTAATGATAATATTTTCATTAAATAAAAAATAAATTTGTTAAATCATTTCTTACAATCAATTCTACAGATTTTGCATCCACAATAGTACCATCCTTCTTCAAATGGGTGGCCTTAAACAAGTCTAATCTGCTAACATTGGCACCATTTTTCTTTTCTTGTAACTGTTTGTAACAGTAGTAGCATATATGAGCATAGTAGTAAGAAAGTGTAATGCACATTTCAACCAGAAGATAACTCACATTAGCCTTCACACAAGCATACGGCGTTGATCCCGATGTATGTCTTGTCGTTACGAACTTTCTGCTCAGAACGTTTTTAGCACTCCTTAACTAAATACAATGCGTTATAATATAATTATATGCAATATACACTATTAAATTCTACAAAGTTAAGGAATAAATTGTTTTACCTTTCCATCGTCAGAATCCCAAAAATTCCCAAGAAATTTCCATTGATCAGGATCAACACGGGAGGGGCAGTCATTAGGTCAGTCAGATTTTTCTTTGTGTCGCATGTAGTGGTTTTTTTTAATATCTGCTTTGAAGTTTCTCCAACAATCCCTCATTGTTCGCAAAACTTAATTCTTCCCCTTTATGTCGATAACAAACTTGGTCTGTAACAAAAAAATAATTTTTAAATAAAAAATTCACAACATTGTATTATATCTCTAAGACTAGATTTACCTCCACATAATTCCATATAGAGGTTTTGTTTTCCACAAGTACTGGTCGCCAATCAAGATAGTTTAATGGTGAAAGATCAGAATTTCTAGCAATAGTTCCCAAAAAGGAAGATAAGTCATTCGGATGTGGTCCTATTGGATCTCCATTCTCATCCAAAGTAATTGATAGCTTTTTATCCCCTGTCTTACCCCATAATCGGATACACGTAGAATAGCCCCTTGTTTTTTTATTTGTAGCTCCTCCTACAAAATCATGAATATGATGCAAGCATTTAAATATTATACACATATAATTAAGTATTAGTTTGTGAAAAATATAATGCATCTTCGTATCTAAATTTTCTTACCTTCACTCTGCCCAGGATCAAAAGTAGGAGACTCAGCAACAAAATGTTGATCATTATCTAATTTATCAATTTCAACCTCTTGATTGTTACTGACATCATTTACCAAACGTTGCATACTTGCTTTTACAGGCACTCCTTGATGACTTGTTTTTTTTAAGTGTCTTTTAGAATGACTTTCTTCTCTAGCATTATTTTAGTTTGCCACCACATGACTTTTACCAACGGCACCAAATCCATCATTTGACACAGAAGATTTTTTTTTTCTTTTGCAAGGTTCAAAGAAGAACTTCTTTTGTTATTTGCAGCTGATCCTGCCACAGTTTTACTATTTCTAAGTCCTTCTTTTGCATTTGAACACCCCCAATCCACATTTATCGAACCAAGATACCCTCCTTTTGGTCTTTTGGAAGTACCTGCAACTAAAATGATGATATGAGCGGTTCTAAGAAAGATATTCAATGATGTAATTTTTTATTTTACCTATCATACTCCCATGAGTTAATCCTTCATTGCATACATCATCAGTAAGTGGAGACAATAGCTGAATGCGTCTTTTCATTCTCCTAAATAGGCAATTGATATAAAAAATATTCAATTACAAACTGAAATCATGGCATACATTCTCTAATTGTGTTCCTCAAATAAAATTAAAAATTTCAATAATATTTTAATTTTGCTGATGAAGCCAACATCCAACAAGCAAACTCATTAAGCAAATTAACCCAAATATATAATTATGTAAAACAATAAATGATCATTTTATAAATAAAAGGATAACATGAGTGTTTCCAGTAATTGACCCAACTAATAAAACAAAAAGAGTTACATAAGATCAATGATGGGGATCATGGCCCTCTTCATAAAAGGTCACACCCTCCATGTCTTCTCTGACTAAATTAACGTCATCACAAACATCACTTAAGATATCTTCCTAATCACTTAGAGATTTATCTTCTGACAAGAAGGTTCCATCAATGAAATTATCATGAAGCTTCTCCTCCATGTCATAAGTATCACGAGGTGTAGTGTGCACAACAAAGCCCCATTTTTTGACTTATGTCTTTCACATAAAACACTTGTTGTGCTTGGGAGGCTAATACAAATGGATGATCAATTACATCAATACCTTTTAAATTGACCATTGTGAAGTCATTTTTAGTTTTTTTGATGCCTCTGTTTGCATTGACCCAATCACATTTGAACAATACAACTTTGACTTGCTCGTAATAACTGATCTCGAAAACGTCCCTTAACACCCTGTAGTACGTAACCTGACCTGTTAGAGGATTTTTTTCCTTGGAGCTGGCAAAACTTTCGGTCTGAGCGTTCACCATAATTTAACTATTTTGTATATTCCTATCTCATTCTCGATCCTTGGTGCGAAATCTTTAACCATTTGTTACATATCCCGCATATTGCATCGTCATTTGTTTTGGTCCTCGAGCCAACACTAAAAGGTTTGGTGACACAGTTGTCAACTTTGCCTTCTCCTCAATCTAAAAATATTATGAATTTTATTATTTATATATTTTTCTTATTTTTCTAATGGAAATAACTTATTTAAACTTACATGTTTCTTAAACCATTCATTGAAACTATTCATATGAAGATTACTGATTTCCCATTATCGTATACGTGGATTGATTTTCTTCAAGTATCGGATGTGCTCCCTGCTAACAAAAACATGTGACACACCTAGACGTAAATATGAAAGTACATAGTGAAAAGTAAACAATGATCTTACTTCACGTATGGATCAACTGCATCACATTTTGCGAAAATATATTGATGCACAGCTTTGAGCATTGTGCTATCAAGCATAATAGGAGTCTTCTTTCCTAGACGACGCCCTTTATGAAATAATATAGACCACTCTTCATCATTATCCATATCTTCATATTCCACATCGTTTCTAGACAATTTAGTGAACCTTGTCTCAACTCCTGAGAGATATCTCGAATAGAATGTTAAGCATTCATCTGCCAAGTAACCTTCTGCTATAGAAGCTTCTACAACAACTTTATTTTGCACATATCTTTTTAAAGTTTGCAAGTATCTACATTAATAAGAAGAAAAAACTCTATAAGAACATCACATATGATCGGATGCAAAGTTTGAACAAATTTAATTGTTAGAAAGATTACCTCTCCATGGGGTACATCCAACGATAGAATATCGGTCCGGCTATCTTCGCTTCTCATGGAAGATGAATGACCACATGTTCCATCACATCAAAGAATGATGGTGGGAGAATCTTCTCTAGGTTACAAAGAGTCACTGCTATTCTGGATTCCAACTTCTCAAAAGTATTTGGATTTATGACTTTAGAGCATAAGTCTTTAAAAATATTGGACAACTCAATTACAACAGATCTAACATTTTTGTTGGGCAACACTACTTGTAAAGCTGATGGGAGGAACTGTTGCATCAATACATGATAATCATAACTCTTCAATGCCATCAACTTTTTTTCTTTGACGCGTGCATTTCTAGCTATATTAGAAGAATACCCATCAAGAACTCGAGCAAACTTCAACAGCTTACAAAATAATTCTTTTTCCTCCTTCTTCAAAATAAAACATGAAGGTGGGATGATATTTTTATTTCCATCCTTGATAATGTGAAGTCTATGCCTTATGCCCATCTCTTCGAGGTCATATCCAGAATTTTCAGTGTCCTTTGACTTCTCCATTTCTATCAGTGTGTGAATCAAACTCTCACATACATTCTTTCCTATGTGCATCACGTCAAGATTATGATGTATACGGTTATACTTCAGGTATGGTAGCTCAAAAAATATACTTTGCTTTCTCCAGTTGTACGGTAAATTATCTACATCTCTAGTTTGATCTAGAACTTGAATTCCAGACAACATCTTAGGAGCACTTCTAAATTCTTCTTTTCCGTCAAATGATGAAGCATCTTTACAAAATTTATGATCCATTGGGAGGAACCTCCTGTGCCCCATGAAACATGCTTTCTTACTATATGGTAATCACCATGAGCACGCATCTTTGTTGCAGAAAGTACATGCAAGATACCCACTAGTTTGCCAACCAGATAGATAACCATATGCAGGAAAGTCTCGTATCGTCCATAGTAAGGCAGCATGCAACTGGAATATCTCTTTACGATCAACATCATAAGTATCAGCACCAACTTCCCACAGTTCTTTTAACTCCTAAATCAACAGTTGTAGGTAGACATCTATGTCCATTCCTGGTTGAGTTGGACAAGGAATAATCATCGATAGGATAAAATTGGGAGACTTCATGCACAACCATGGTGGCAAGTTGTATGGAATCAAGACAATGGGCCAAATGCTATATGATAGACTCATGAGGACAAAGGGATTAAATCCATCGACAGTTAAACCAAGGTGAATATTGCAAGAATCAGAAGCAAACTCAGCATGCATATTATCAAACGTCTTCCATGATGGAGAATCTGCTAGATGTCGAAGAATCCCGTCTTTGGTACGACTTTCATCATGCCACCGCATTAGGGGTGATAGTTTCGAAGACATGAACATTCTCTTCAACCTAGGAGTCAAGGGAAAGTAGAGAAGGACTTTACAAGGAACTCCTTTCTTGTTTGTATGAATGTTTTCTACACCAGCTTCGTCAATTTAGATTTCTTTATATCTAGAAGCACCACATTTCTGGCATGAAGTCTTATCTGCAAAATTATTTCGATACAAAATGCAGTTATTTTTGCAAGCATCGATTTTATCATAGTCAAGTCCAAGGTCCCTGATTAATTATTCTGAATTCATAATAAGAGTCGGGCAACATCTCACCCTCTGGAAGCAATTCCTTCAAAAGCTCAAGCAGCTCAGAAAATGACTTATTACTCCAATTATTGACACATTTTATGTGAAACAACCTCACAACAATGTACAATTTAGAATACTTCTTACTTCCAGGGTACAATTCATGTGTAGCAATCTATAACAGTTTGTAAAATTGCTCAGATTCTGCATCATCAACAAATACAAATCGATGGTCGTCACCTTCCATATTCTCTCCATCCTGTGATACTCCATACGCATCATGCAACATGTCACTCATATCATCTTTGAACATGTCATTTTGTGTTTGTGAATCCTCAGAGCTATCAAATGAACCCTCACCATGAAATATCCATTTTTTGTAGGTGGTTAAGAATCCATTCCATAACAAGTGTTCAGTTGTGACTTGCCGATTCTGCCTATGCACATTTAAGCACTGCTTACAAGGACATAAGATAGTCCCATCTCTGCTGGATTTTAAAAATGCATTCTCTATAAATTTAACCACCCCAAGTAAATATGTCGTGCTTGTTCTATGTTCCTCATGGATCCAACTTTTATCTACCATGACTACCTATAACAATTAAGAAAAAAAAGATAAGAATACAAAGTATTAAAAATCATTACATAACTTAGTTTCAATATGATTTAAGAGCTCTTTCTCAGATCATGGGCAGATTTTGCCCAGACCAATAAGAAATTGGACTGTTTGAAGCCTGATGAGAGACAGTGGCACGGAGACCAGTTCAGCCTCTACCAATGAAGAAAGCATCAACTACTCACTTTCCAAATCTATCCCACTTGTTTATCATTATAGGGAGAATATAGTATAATTAAAATACAATCCATAACTTGGTCTCAATGTTAAAAAAATGAGAGTTGCATGTATGTTGTGGAAGGAGAACCATGCAGCTTATAGCATAGTTTCCTTGTGGAGTGCCCTTTTCTTCCATAATGAGTACACTCCTTTTTTTATCCCATGTTCCTTTTTTTTATATATCAAAAAGTGAGTTTTTACAATGCATTGGCTTGAGCCATGAACAGAAATACTATAAAGAAACACACAAAAAAACTATGTACAATAGTTCATGAAAGCCTCAACAAGCCATATGAATCAAAGCAAACTATCTATATTAATCTTCAGTCTGATCCAAATAGGCAAATAGTAGTCATATTCATGGGCAAGATGATCATTATTAATGTATATTGTCCAGTATGAGGGGGAACCTTAAAGTAAAAAGGAGGTTACATAGTATTAGTGGGCCTATTAGGCGTAACATGATTATCATTACTTAATATATATATTAGTCATACATTGTATAAATAGGCAATTGTTCTTCTTCCAAATGCCTATTTAAGAGGTATGGTGTATCCATTACGATAATCAAGCAAAAATATTTCTCTTATTTAATAGAAGAATGTGCTGACAGAAATGTCAAACGTTCCTCTTGTTGCATATGTACGAATCATATATAGGGGAATAAAGAGAACAATTTCTCTCACAAGTGTAGGCAAAAATGGGGGGCCCTTACAGAGGGATGGTATTCAACGGAGCCTAAGGTCTGTGTGCCACATCTAATATGGGATAAACCTATGAGTATTTAATGGTATTCCTAATGCCTACTTTTACCGGTATTGTGTATCCACAATAAGCATCAAGCAATAGTCTTTCTCCTATTTCATAGAGGAAGGGGTTGATAGAAATATCGAATGTTCTTCTTGTTATAGTTGTAGGATTGATAGAGAGAGCAAGAACGAGAACTAGATATAAAATAAATATGATATATACAGAGAGAAGAGCAGAGAGTAGGCACCGTCGTATGTCAGAGAACGTAGGGAGCAACGTCGGAGAGAAGACTAGTTGGAATACGCTGCTAAAGAGAGCACAAAGCAGTGAACAACTGCTCGAGAGAAAATCAACAGAAGCACCACCGGAGAGAAGCCAGAAAGGAACGCCTCCAGAGAAAAGATTGGAAGGTGCACCGTCAGAGAGGGGTGTCGTCGGAAAAGTTCTGCTCCTGGGGGGAAACCTCACCAATCGGTTGGCAGGGGGCACAGAGAGATGGGGGTGCAGGGATTCGGAGGACAACTTCGGAGTCGGAGGAGGCAAGGCGGCCTCAGGTGTCGGGCTTCAAGAGCCCACCACTGGATGACGCGTGGACGACAGACTGCGGATGGAGCACGGAGGGCGTCGTTGTGCGGATCGGGGACAGAGAAACAGGATGGGGGCGCATGGATCATGCGGATGGCTTCAGAGTCGAAGGAGGCAAGGCGGCTTCAGGCATCGGGCTTCAGGATCCTACCACCGGATGATGCACAGACGGCGGAATGTAGACGGACGGAGCACGGAGGGTGCCATTTTGGACTGGGGTCGGGGGATCGGGGATGGAGAAGCGGTTGGGGTAACTGTCCTCTATGCTACGTACGTAATGGGGGAGAGAGTTGCAGTTTTGCCTCATTACAGTCATTTTGCATACAATTAAAATGAAGTGAAAAATTGTAGCTATACCTCATTTACTAAGGTGGCTACAATCATTTTATTATACAAAAATATTTTATAAGTAAAAACAGTTCTCGCTACATATAAATTAATTGTAACTGAAGCAATCGTAGCTAAATCATTATTTTTTTGTAGTGATATTTGGCCTCTATTGTAGAATATGCAACTATCTCTTGCTTGGAACACTTCCAGCTCACAACTCTGTTGTTTAGGCAAAACACAAATCCATATTGCGATTTGTACTCATCTTTGTTAGTTTGGAAGCTAGCATCAGTGTAACCCTTTACCACGAGAGTATTTATAAATCTACATCTAAGAGACTTGAAGAATAACTGATGATTATACACATCAAGAGTTAGTCATATCCTAAAAGAGTTGATTATTGGACAATTTCTATATGAGCTTACTAAAAATAATGCATAAGATTCAGCTCCTAGACCTAAAGGCTAAACATTCATTGGTATTAAATGGGTAAAGTTTTAGGGCTTAACATCCCTTATAAATGTATGACAAACTAATATTGGTTTTTAAATTGTGGCCAGATTTGACATTCTTTTTGAAGTAAACATTAAGAGGGAGTAATCAATTAATAGAGAGTCTTTTTGATTTAGACATATGATTATTTCCTTGAATTGACAAAGGGGGAGAGATAAAATAAAGAAAAATAAAGTAGAATATTCTCATGAGCTTCATGATCTCTTGGCCTGACATTAATTGGTGCTAAATTGCCTTAAAGATGGATATCTTGTTTCATATATCCTTAAGCATATTAGCATACATATTGTGAGATATAAGGACCTATTCATCTTGGGTATGTCACAGTTATGAAACTAATTTCCTTTCATATATTTTTCTTACATGTTAGGAATGTTTTTCATCTTCAAAAAGGGGGATATTGTTGGTTAAATTTAACATTAGAATACCCTTTTTTTATGATGACAAACATTTCATTCTTGTGGATATAACATGCTATTTGAGTATTTTAGGGTTCAAGAAAATGAGGATATCATACTAAGTGGATACTTGAAGATCAATGTGCTTAAATGTTTGATATTTTTCATGATTGTACTCAATATAAAAACTTTTACAAGTGTATAATGTACAAGTAGCTAGATATCATGTAAATAAAGCGTGAGATCTTTCCTATCCACCCAAAACCCTATCTTACAATCACATGAAGACTTTAGGGTTGATAGGCATCATATGAGTCATTAATAGGACCACACTTATATTGTGAATTCTTGCAAAAAGTCCTTATCGGTCGACAAATTTTTTGACCAAGAATCACTCAGTCAAAGACTCAGACAATTGAAAAATAACTTTGTTAATCTTTAGGTCTAAGTTAATTTTGGTTGACAGTATTGTCGACTGAGATATAGACATTGTAATAGGTTTAAACAAGAGTGAAATAGAAATATATCTATTAGAGACATCTGAACACAGATAGTTATCTAATCGACAATATTATGGACTGAGATTCATCCAGTAGACAATATTATCGACCGAGAAAAGTTCTGGAAAATTTGCTTTTAGCAAGCATTTTAGTTGTTGGAACCCAACTACTTTCTACCTAATGACTTGTTAAGCACTAAGAACACTCTAGATTCTTCCTAAAATGTTGTGAAACACTTGCAAACCATTCCTATAAACAAGAGAGGCCTTTGGAAACCTAAAGCACATAAGCTACACTTGAGCATCAATTCTAGAGAGCAACAAAGTTGAGAATCACTTGCTATCTTCTTCCTTGTGCTCCAAAGTTGTGTCATATAGCTACTATCTACTACCCACAACATAACAATGGACATCTTAATTGGATAGGAGGTCTAAAAACTTAATATATGAATCAAGGAACTGTACTTCATAGGTTAAATATTTCTTACTTCCAATCTATTTCTTTTGTATTGTACTTTGTTCTCCTTAAATATTCCTAGGGTTGGAGGTTATTGAAAGGTGGTTGCTTGGAGCTACTTCAATGAGGTGAAGGCTGCTCCAAGGTGTGCTTGAGGTTACTTCAAAAAGGCTACTTCAAAGGAGGTTGGAGTTATTTCTAGGTGAAGTCTATCTCAAGGTGGTGGAGCTACTTGAAGGATGTGAAGGTTGCTCCAAGGTGTGCTTGAGGCTACTTTAAAAAGGCTGCTTCAAAGGAGGTTGGAGATACTTCTAGGTGAAGTCTATCTCAAGGTGGTGGAGCTACTTCACGGAGGTGAAGTATTCTCCAAGGTTGCTTGAGGTTACTTCAAGAAGGACGCTTCAAGGAGGTTGAGGCTACTTCAAGTGGAAGGTGATTGTATTTTGTTGTAACATCCTTGCATGGTAAATAAAATAAATCACTTTCAAAATCCCAATTGGAATCAATTGGGAAGTTGAATGACAACCTTTGTTTGAAAGGTTGGAACCACTCTTAATAAAAGTGTCTTCCTTGTTTCCTTCTCCTTATTTGCTTTAAGTTTTTAAATTAATTTTGAAAGTACCAAAAGCTCTATTCACCCCCTCTAGTTCTTTCAATAAGTAGGATATAAATAGCTAAGTCAAGCCCTAATGAACATAAACAAGGGTAATATAATGAGATCTAATGCATGACATGTATCATCTTGTCTTACTCAAGGTTTGACCAAGAGTTATAGTTGAATCCAGGAATATGTGATGACTAGGATATCTCTTTTGCAAGGTACGCTTTACCCCTTACTTGGCCTACTATATAGTGCAGTTGTTTAATGTGTGTACAAATGTTTGGCATATGATATTGGGTGGATAAGTTCTTTTCCTGGTTTTCTATATGTAGTCTTGAACACATGAAACATAATATATTTGTTCCATTATATCTAAGCACTTTAATCCTTTGGTAGTTAAGTGCTAGAAAGTAAAGTACTTCAACTCTTTGGTAGTAAAGTACTTAAAAGTGATCCAACTCTTGTGTAGTCTGATCACATTTCGAAATGATTCAACTCTTTGGTAGTCGATCATAAGGCCTTTAGTGCATTCAACCTTCGGTAGTGAATGCTTGGATGATATAATGGATAATATGCCTAAAACACATGTTCACTTTTGTTAATAGACATCTTTGCTCAAGAACTTAGTACAACATTTTAGAATATAATGTTGATCTGTAACACTTGTAATCTCTATTTTAGGTATGTGGTTATATGATCTTGAAGACCTTGATAGTTGAGAGTTGTGTGGCAAGCAGATGTACAAGTGGAACTATTGTCTAGAAGATCTTATTGTACTAGTATTATATGCATATGTAGACGTTTTCTATTCAATATGTAATATTGAATGTTGTAAAAATTCATTTATTAATGATATATTGAATGGTGAGCTTGTGTCTGTGGTTTGTTCTTGTTCATGTGCATGTGCTACTATTGTTTCCTTCATACTTCCTTGATTTTCTTCTTCTTTTCCTAGTGTGTGGACTCTGAAATTAAGATTCTCACTGAGGTGAGGTTTTTGATTTTGATGTCACATATGAAGTCAAGGCATTGAAAATCCAGGGACTTCACAGGTGGTATCAAAACATGAATAATAGTAAAGTCTGGCATTTGTTCATGATGCAACTCTTAAATCAAAACTTGAACTTGAACATCTTTAGGGTTAGATTCCTTATCTTTTAGAGATGAAATTTGACTTCGTATCTAGGTTAGAACCTAGGTGTATGAGAACTAGGTTTAGACATGCACTTGTTGTATGGCAGGTCCTAAGGTGTCATGCTTTCCTTATAATGTAATTGTTTGGGACATTTTATTATTTGGAAATGATGTGCATCCTGGGAGGAGAAACCCTTGATGAGTGACACATCTATATTTTTGGTAGCTACACTAGTCTAAACTTTGTTCATATCCTTTTCACTACATGGCATGGCACTGGACTCTCTACTATGTGTGGGATAGTCGGTTTGCTGATTTGGTTTTGTTTCCAATCAGCTCGAATCTTGGTAGTTTTGTCAAACACTTGGTTTGTCAAGAAAAACTATATAATATTTTATTATATATGTAAGTAATACAAAAATATGTCCCCACACAGGTATGAGTAGGAGGTAGTGATGTAACAAAGTGATAGTGAGTGACATCAATCTAGAAGAGGAATTAGTTCTATATTAGATGTCCAAAGACTTGTTAGAAAATGTGATAGATGAAATGGGTTTAGATGATACAATATACGTTTTATATAATGATATAAGTTTTTTTATGATGATCAAATTCGGATTTGGGAATTTGAATTCAATTTGAGGATTTGAGATAAATGTTCACAATGCATGTACATAGGCTTTTGTATGATAAGATAAGCTAAGTTAGACAAGGTTGTGAATCATTTAGATCCTCATGCCCTTTCACAAAGGATGACTTCTAGTGTTGAGACCATTTATAGGGTTAACTCTAGAGAGAGTAATACCCACAGAGAGAAGGTCATAGAACGTAAACTCCATGATATGAGAAAAATGTGATGTCCTAAACTAAACTAATCATGGGTGAATGACTTGAGTTGCTTTATGCATGTTTCCTATAGACCTGTTGGACCCTATATATCCCTGGGATTACTAAACCCCAGAGTATGAAAGAGGCTAGTTATATGTGTGTGAACATGAATATGAGCACCTGCCATCTAGGTGAGGGAGACAATCCCAAGACCCAGGAGGAGGTAAACGTGTTAGTTTTTGTAGAACCTCATGCTCGAGTTAGTGGTTCCCAATAGGACTCTAGTGTTTGTTTATAAGAAAGAGTGTTGGATAAGAATATTTCATCGGTAGAGATCTACAAAGATAACATCATAACCTATTTGAGTTTGGTTTGTGTTTGAGTGGCATGATCATTGAATCTATTCACCAGTCCCAATGAGGTAGACCTAAGAACCCTACACTAAAGTGGAAAGATGATTTTTTTTGCATATGATACTCAAAGAGTTGAGTGAGCTCAAATAGACTATGTAATTTCCATTGATATAAGGATTATGAGAAACCCAATTGGACTCGCTAAATTTCTATACATGTTTGACAAGCTAATTGTTAAGTTGTCTAGAAAAACTATGAAATAATATATGTAAGAATGTGATCTAATATTGATATGTAATATATGGGTATAACATGATTGAAACCTACATATGGTTTAATAGATTTTAATGTATAGATTTATAACGATATGCATGAATAGAAATTACATAATCTAGTTAGTGAATGTAGTGATGACATTACAAAAAAAGTCTATAACCAAATATGTAAGTGATATGAGATCATATTATTGATAAACACCTGGTGTTAATGTTAGTGCTTAAAAAATATGTTGAACATAGTTTAACAATTAGCACAATATAAAGATGACGGTCCTTGATATAATCTAGATAGTTAAAGTAGGCTAATTATAATTAATCCCTTCATAAAATGTATAAGTTAATGTTGGAATCTTAATTCTTGGGCTTAAAAAATGATTATGAGAATCCTAACACAAAAGATGGAATGACATAACTTAAGCTTATGGCCCTTGTTTGAACCACATATGGAGTGATGGTTCACCCAAGATTCTTGAAATTGCATACTAATGGTTAAACAAGTTCTAGACCTCTTGTTCCTAGAGATGTTGTCCCTAGAGTGGTGCCCCACATATGGATGATTATCTTGTGGGTTCTTTTAAAGTAAATAAATGACTTAATTTTGTGGTCAAAAATTCTTTTAAGATGTATATGATGTGATAAATCATATTTTTGTTTACTTTCGAGGAAGAAATTTCTTTTAATGTGTGTAGGATGTGATGGCGTGAACTTTAGTATTCTCAGATACTCAATTATACAAGTGAATCCATCATTTATATGATTAATATGCAATTTGAGAATATACATGTGCATATATTTTGAAGATGACAAATTGCCTTTCTTTATGTTTTTATGAAACTAATTAGTAAGGTACATGATCACATGGTTTAGTATGATATAAAATGATTCTAAAAGTGTTTCATGATCATAAAAAAGTATAACATTATTTTTGAAGAGGTTTGGATATCTTTTGATATGCATATAAGGTATAATACTCCTAACTATGTGCAATTCTTGTATTGAATGGTTGACTCACCAAATAGTGGTAAGAGCATTATTTTGGTGTCAAATAATAATGAGAGGTATAATTTATATCAATTAATCCATGGTTAAAATATGAGTATGGTTGGATGTTCCTATTGAATGTTATTTGAGATTGAAGATGGTTAAATAATTGATTAATGCAGGTAGTTGACCTAAGTTGTTGATCTAATATATTGGAACACGCCCATGACTATCTAGTCTGAGATTTTCCATAGATATGCACGCCATATCCCTTGGTTGTAGGTGATATGACAGCTCATAATCATTTCCTACCTTGCTGTTAGAGCAAGGTAGTGGGGTTGTTGGAAATAAGAGAAACCCATGATTCCAAACTGTGTATGAGAGGTGATGGGTACAATTGATAGGCTAGGTGTCCTCAGCTTGCCTATTAACATCTGTTGACCCTATATCTTATGATATAGTGAAGAGAATGCATAGATATACCTCCCCCTATATGTGGTCTCACCATTGCCATTCACAGGCCATGTGAGGAGAACTTATATATTGGATCTAGAGGGGCGTGCAAAGGAATTAAAGAGGGAAAACAAAAATAGTTAAAGGTGAAGGATGATTGATATAAAAAGAGACGAACACATGTTCTTTAATGGCTTGTTGAACTGATTTTGTGGAAGTGAAGTCGAGATTAACCAGAGAAGAAAAGGGAGATGGGTCCGATCTTCAAACCTTCCCAATACTAAATGGAAGGTGTGGTAAAATTATGGAAGACTTCGTGAACCTATAGGATCCCTCTCCATCTAGACGGACTCCAAGGAAGGAGGATCCCCCTTTCCCACCATTGTAGCGGTAGATGTCACCAATGAGTTCATGAAGGATGAGTTCCAGAAGAAAAAATGAAGACTAGATCATCTGTGGAGTTCCACAAGACGTCAACGAAGATGATGGTAGCCTTAGTAGCCGACAATAAGCATTGTGGCTCTATTGATTTCTCACTGGAGAGAAGCCCAACGGTAGTGGGCATGAACACCTCTCTCATATAGGCATTGGACAAGATGTGAGCGTAATGAGAGTGTAACAGAGTAAGAAGGAGAAATCCAAACCCGATCGAGTTCCCAAACCATCCATCTCAAGGTTCCTTAGAAGCCACGCGGCGTCTTCTTATTGGTCGCAAAAGGTAAAATCCTAGAAAATACCTAGATCATATTTATTCATAGCTATTAGATTTTTTGTTAGAAAAATACAAGCAATGAACCTAAATTCTCAAAAAATATTTAGAACATTGTGGAAGCATAATAAGTGTACTTTGATGCATTAAATCAGATGATATCATGCAATATGTATAATGCTAAATTCATGCATAATAATATACAAATGAAAGTCAAATATTATGAAACTACATTAGAAACTCTATAATAACTTATAGAACTCATATTAAGTCATATATAATTTGGTTAATGCACATATTCATGTAATATGCTTCATATAAATATTTATGGCTAATAACCCCACACAAAATGCAATAGATGTGTTTATTCTTTATAAATGCAGGAATTGGCATAATATATTCAGAACTGTATAGGAAATCTGATGTGGAACTTATATATTATTATCTTTCACATAATTCATGGTTACATGTGAATGGCCCTTAATGTGATATAAAACCCTGATATGCTTCATGTACTTGATCTAGGGTTCATACATACACATAATGATATGAAACCTAATATTCATACAATTGATCCTAATTTGGAATATACTATTAATGACATTAATTAACGATAACGAGTCTAATAAGGAGGATGGGTAAACACCTAATTCAAACCATAATGGGCATACATAGGGTTAAGATGATGAGATATAATGCATGGCATGTACCATGTTGTCTTAATCAGGGTTTGACCAAAAGTGATAGTTGACTCCAGGATAATGTGATGACTAGGATATCTCTTTTGCAAGGCACTCTTTACCTATTAGTTGGCTTGCTATTTAATATGGTTGTATTTTTAGTGTAGAAATATGTGACATATGATATTGGATGAAATAATTGACGAAATAATTGTTCTTGTGTGGTACCTTTTCTTGATTTTCTAAATATATAGTATTGAACACATGAAACATAATATATTTGTTCACTGACATCTAAGCACCTCCACTCATTGGTAGTTATTTGTGGAAAATAAAGTCTTCAACTATCTGGTAGTTAAGTACCTAAAAGTGATCCAACTCTTTGGTAGTTTGAGCACACAATGAAATGATCAACTCTTTAGTAGTCAGTCATATGGTCTTCAATGCATTCAATCTTTGGCTGTCCATGCATGAATGACATAATGGATAATATGCCCAAAAGTCATGATCACTATTGGTAATAAATGTATTTGTTCAAATATGATTTTTTTTATCTTTTGTTACTAACAACTATTAGATTTATGTTATTGCCAAGTCATAATATTAGAGATGTATATGTATCATGTAACTATACTCCATATAATATCTTAGAATATTGTGTTGACATGTAAAATTTATGATATCTATTTTAGGTATGTGGTTATATGATCTTGAAGACCTTGTTAGTAGAGAGTTATGTGGAAACAATATGTATAGGTGGATCTATTATGTAGAAGATCCTATTGTTGTGGTGGTATATTCATATGTAGAAGTTTACTATTCAAAATGTAATCTCAAATGTTTTAATAATTGATCATGTAATAATATGTTGAATGATGTGCTTGAGTCTATAATTGTTCTTGTTATTGTTTGATATTTTTTGTTGTTTCTTTTTCACTCCCTTGATTTTCTTCTTCTTTGTCTAGTATGTGGAGTTTGAAATTGGCATTCCCACTCAGGTGAGGGTTTCAATTTGGATGTCACCACATGTGGTCAAGGTGTTAAAAACACTGGGACATTACAATTTCCTATATTGTGTACTCAAGTTGAGGATGTGAGCCTCTTTAGAAAACCTTGAGGTGTTCCCTGGTCTATTGTTGATGTCTTAGGGTGTCTACCTTAACCCTATGATATTGATGATGAGTCACTGACATGAGAATCCTGTGTGGCAAATTCTAGTTGGTGAGGTACGAGCCAAGTAGTTTCAAAGAAAATGAATAAAAGATGATTGTATGTGTAGAATATGAGTTGAATGTTTATTACATGCCTTATATTGGTAGATGATAAATCTACTATTGAATATGTTTCTTTTCATGGAAATATAGCATTATTTTCACATGAGATCATATATGTGTTGAATAGTAACCCTAACTGAAATATGGTAAATAATATAAAAGGATTGTTAATTGTGTTTTGCATGTTTATTCTTTAAGATTTATGTATATATTTAGAATTAGGATTGTATAAGTACATGTTTTATGATAAAACTATTCTAATAATGATGATCATACAAGATTCATATATTCCTATGTTATTGATAGTTCAAATGTTTGTGTGATAATTTTGGAACTGTGATATGGAATGAAATGATAAGAAATAAAGTGATATTCAGTTAACATGCATTGATTACATCTTTGAATCCCGCATTAGGGTAAATACTAGATAATGAGATTTTGTCTCAGATAGATAGCCCACTAATAATGACTAATATACAATATTGTTTAATTAAAAGAAACATACATGTTTCATTTATGGATTTTTTGTGATTTTGTATAAAAATTTGTCTTTTATACTTAAACTAAATAAGTTTTATATCATTCTAGTTGTGTAAGAATACACACACTTGATAAATGATTATGTAAGGAGTGGGACTGATAGTGGGCCCACTCAATGGTACAAACACAAGCCATGAATTAATTAAGCATCAAAAAACATAACTATTTACAAAGTTACAAAATATTTCCATGTACATAACTTTCCCACCCTAAGGGTGGTACATAAAATGAAAATGTTACATATATATACACATAAACCCATTTGGAGAGGGTTACAAGGCTATCTCAAGTTGTCCTTAAGTTCACCAATGAACTCACGATCAGCTTGAGTGTCGTACCCATAAAGCACCTACACCTTGGTTGAGGGAACACCCAAAAAAATAGGAAGCAAAAGAGTACGCATCAGCCAAAGGCTGATAATGTACATTAGAAAATTAACTAGAGAATTATTTATTTAAAAATAAAGTATGATGTTCCCATCAAAGAGGGGCCATTAAAGCTAGGTAAGTTTCAATGAGAAATAACAAGAGAAGGAATTTCCAAAATAATGAGGCAGTATAAATAATCCAATAAACAACAATCCTTACCACAATCAATTATCACATTACAACATTTATTTGCATGTAGTTATATCAGACTAAATTAACTATAGTAGGGCCAAGACACCACTGAGTCATTGCCTTATATATATAATTTGGGTAGAAATAGCACACCCATAGGTAGAATTATCACAACATTATATATATAAGGGTAGAAGTAGCACAATCTGGGTAGAAGTAGCACACCCTAATGGTTACACATAAGCATCTATGATAGTTATCTAGTAAAATCATATACCATGCATAATATAGTGTGGAAATATACACCTTTTACAAACATATGAGGCATGATTTTTCACAATAGAAAGTGGGGTCATTGACCCAATTCAACATGATGATAGTAATTTTAGAAGAATAACAATAAGTTCAACTAAGCGTATTGGATTTGTCCATGAAATGGAGCAAGAGCAAGATTTCAAAAGCTTCCTCCTTATGGGGAAATGTAGTCATATAATGCCCAGTTACAAATACAGAGGAGTACATACCTTGTCTTCATGGTTAATGGTTAGTTCAATAGGCATAATTTATCTTCAAGTTGATTAATAATCCAAGGAACACATTATATATGTTTGGCAAACCAAAGTAAACCCATGTATACACTTCTATTGTAGATATATATCTTTCTTATTGTAGTTTTTTCTCATTTTAGTGACATATTAAGATTTTTAACGTTATTAAGTCAATATATAATCCATTGGTTATCTATTCCAGTTATGAGATCAATCTTTAGTCACATAAGATTAAGTATATATATAGTTTAATATATGTGTCGGTAATAATATGCATTCCTCCCATTTAGGTCCTAAAACGTTATTCCCTCTTAAATGCCTATATGATTCTATATCGTTCCTACCATCACATTTAACATGTATGCTAATGTGTTTACCAATTTTATTATTCTGGTTGTTGAATCCCTCCTAAATACCAACAAGCACTTTCTGAATGAGTTGTAGTAATTCCAATATAGTCTAGATCAAGATGCCATCCATATTTGTATACATATACATATTGATTAGTGAAGAACATGATTTCATTAGCATATTGACATTCTTACTATTAATTAGAAAAAATCCTAGATTTCTTTCCAATTGTATTTTAAACACATATGTTCTAAATTGCTCGAACAATATTTAAGTTGGTAGGCGAGCTATGGCATACAACATCATCATTATATACATGCATAATTAACTTTATTCAACACATGTTATTGCATGATGTGTATCAATAGTACTATACTACCATTTATGTATGGTATGCATACAATTTCTAGACTAACTAATAAATCTTGTTATTATATTTAGTTTGCATCTACTACCTTTGTCATTTGCTAACATGATTGATTAATAAACTACTATGTTTTTAGAATAGGAGAGGTTGGCTTACCATTTAGACGTTCATTGTTAATCTCCATTGAACCATTTTCTAGTTGTTCCAAGTTAGCATTTTATGAAAGGAGTTGGACTTCTTGTGGATAGAACTGAACCCACTGGAGGTGAATCAGATGGATGCTTTATCATCAAGTTCCTTTAGTCTAGTCTGTAATGAACCCTAATGGGGACTTTAAGCAATGAGATATGGAAGTAGGTCACTGACTTCACTACAAATTTGCTTTGAATAATCCATGAGGTTGATTAGATGGTAGTTGAGGCTGATTGTAGTTGGGTTGAGATTGGAGGTGGTGGTGAAATCACAATGTTGGGGGTTGCTGATTCAGAGGGCTACTAGCCAATGTAGAAGCCTATAAGAGTTCCTTGCTTTGCATGGCTATAGGTGTAGGGGGGGAGGGAGTCAGGCAGTGGAAGTGACTGCCTTGAGTGGTGGTGGTGACTAAGGTTTCAAGTTTGTAGATGGGGTCTATTGATGAGGATATGGAGGAGGATGTAGTTACTGATGTGTTCAGGTCAATCACGTCGATGACGACCCTCCAATAGGTGTTGGAATGGCTTATGTTGAGGAAGGAGGTGAAATCTAGCACTGGAGAAGAAAGCTAGGGAGAGGATAAGTGGATACATAAGTGGAGGCATCCCTGACAGATAGGATCCTAGTAAACTTCATAATTGTAGGCATCCACGATTGGTGGCGGCATATCTGTTGGATCTGGATTTGGCGGCCGTAGAATCCCTAGATACATAATTGTCCTTGATGAACATATGGTATGATGATTTGTAGTCATGTTGTCTAGACTTATGGGTAGAGAGCTTCTGACAGACATGATCAGGCATGTTTGTAGGCTGCCATCCTTGGCCATTAATGGGCAGCCATAGCTGAGGAGGGTGCCTTCATGTGATGTTGCAGACGTTTTCACAGTGTAGTTGTTGCCAAAGTCTACACTTGTCATGGTAAGGCTGATTATGGCTACGATCATGCTGAGGCCACTGGGCATGAAGAGGATAGGGGAGATAGTAGGGAGAAGAAGGATGGTAATGTTGATGACAATTCTGCCTAGAGGGGCCCATCACATCCAGGCGGCACTAGCATTATTGGGCGCTTCCTAGCATTGTTGAGTGCAAGTGGAGGAGGAGGCAAGATGGTGTAGGTCTTGTGCAGAGCTAACGATGGTATCCAGTAGGTCATGGTGCCCTAATATCTTTACAACCACTAGAATGTGGGTGGCAAGATGAGTGATGAATAGGGTTACCAAAATGGATGAGGAAGAAGGAGGAAGGAAGGGTGCCACTTATGTGAATCTAGTAGTCTGTAGAAAGTGCAAGAGGAACAATGAAGATGACAAAGGAGTAAATCTTTGTGTTACATATTTATGTAATAAATTTATCTGATTCATAAAGTGAAGTGATATACTGAATATATGACATCTAGTCAAATTAAATGAGTAGTGAAATAAAATCATATTGACCTGAAATTGGACATGTTGACCAAACATGACATGAGGAATCAAGTCTAGTAGTTAATTTCATGTTTTGGTAACATATGATATTTAATTTAATTACTTCTAAGTTAGGTACTCAATTATAAATTAATGTATTTATTAATTAATTTGACGTATTATTCATATTTATGAAATATGTTTCATCAACTAGACTAATGGTGCTTTCGTTTAGCAAATAGGGTCAACTCTATTTAATTAGTGATTTTAACTACCAACTTTTAAACCGATGAGTAAAATAGAATAGTCATTTACATTATACATTAGGTTGTTTTTCATTATATTTTGTTGGACTCAATTACTCCTATTTAATCAAATTGTAAGACAAAATATTTAATACACATTAATTAAAGGTGAACCTAATGAATAAAAAAGTTAATCTATATACCCATATTCAGGTATGTTACAGTTTATTTGAATACTTTTAGGATGAGTAAATGGATTATATAACAAGTGAAATGATGATAAATCTAGTAAGGTTCCCTGAATGTTGTGAGTTTCCTCCACATTCCATATTGGGGAATGGAAACAAATCTCCTTCTAGAAGGAAACAATTAGAGTATTATAAGAAGGATTTCTGGCATGTGGATCAAGACATTGACAGTTAGACCACCATGATTTAGGAATTTTTTCATTCTAATATAAAAATAATCTTTTCTAGTTGTGAGGTGGTATAAAAATAATCTTTTCTAGTTGTGAACATGTGATATATGATTATATGTGATATTTAATGATAATACGTGATACTCAATTATGTTATCTCCTATATCATGTACCTGAGTTGTGGATGTGATCCTCTTTACGAAACATTGAGGTGTACAATGGTCTATTTTGGATGTCTTAGGGTGGCTGGCTCAACCTTAAGATAGTGATAGTGAGTCGTTGAAAAAAGAACCAAGTGTGGAGACTTCGACTTGGTGAGGTACGAGCCAAGTAATTGCTGGAAAATTGATTAAAAGATAACTATCCATGAAGAATATAAGTTTAATGTTTGTTACATGCTTTCTACTTCTAGTTGATGAATCTACTATCAAATATGTTTCTTTTTGTTGAATTTTTTCATTCTAATATAAAAATAATCTATAACACATGTTGGGACTGCCCAAGGCTCTAGTAAAATTTCAAGAATGACGACTAACCCCACAAACCATCACTAGACTTACCTACATGCTTTGTCATCATTCATGCACAATCTACTGTCCACTTTTGACTGGTCACTCATCCTAGTACTACTTCAAGCTGAGCGTGCTTACCTATGGAGTTCATAGTGATGGGATTCCTAAATAGGAGGTGCATATTGGAGATATGGGTAGTCTAATCATTGATTTTAAGATCATTTTATCTAGGGCCTCAAATATTGAGATGCTACAATATCCCCCACTTAAAATATTGACATCCTCATCAAGGATAAACTATGTGACCTCATAATATTTCCCAATTTAATCATAGACTCATTATGGCCTATGGACACCCATCTACCAATCATATCTACCATTATTAGGGTTGGTTCATCACCATGAACAACCCTTTCTAACATGCCCAAATAGCACAAGTCGAGACTGGCATGCCACATTCCTATGTGGGCCCCACCTATTGAATGATTTGTGACTCTGATACCATTTGTAATACTCGGGTACCAGAGCATTTTTGACTCTGATTTAATTTGTAATACTCAATTTAGTGCCCAAGGGTCTAGTAGAATTTTAAGAATACCGATTGTACCCATAGACCACCAATGGACTTAACTATATGCTTTGTCCTCACACATGCACAAGTTAGGATCAAATTACCAACTAGTCACTGATGTGTCGATCGCTTGCAAAAAATATCACTAGGAGGGA
This sequence comes from Alisma plantago-aquatica, assembly GCA_963693085.1. NCBI lineage: Eukaryota > Viridiplantae > Streptophyta > Magnoliopsida > Alismatales > Alismataceae > Alisma > Alisma plantago-aquatica. The sequence continues at coordinate 784,185,245 of OY856412.1, read as the reverse complement.
ATCTCATAGTGTAACCTTTTAATGGGGAACAACCCACTTGTAAATAAGCAAGTTAATTCGTCATCCAGAATAGTATCAAACCCATAGAAAAACTTTTTTAAGAGACAAAATTGAATTTTTTTGCAATGAACAAAATTTAAATTTCAATTTATTGAGATACATCAAGAACAAAGTATGAATTAGAAGTGTAGAAATAAACTAGTTATTGTGGTTTTAGATTGATTAATTATAAAGATATTGGGTTCCAAGGATTACCACTGTAGATAACATTTTTACTAGACCGGTTAAACTCCTTAATTGTAATAAATAAATCAAGACCATCTCAATTTGTGTCCTCAATGAGCACAAATCTTATAAGGGCTAATATTCCCTCATACTCGGGGTCTTCATGTTTCAGGATCATTGTACAACCATCCAAAAAAATTCTATCAGGAGGTCTCGTCAAGAATATTTGATTTCCAATCAGACGTTCAAACTTATTGATCAGGTGTTCTCATCGCCGCAAGTAATAACAAACAATATATGGGTAAAAAGACCATAAAATCTATTAGAAGGTCAAGTTAGGATATTATGGGTGCATTCTTGTTGGGATCATGTGTCTCATCACCCATAAGAATATAATATATCTAACCAAAAAATGGGTGGAGAAATGGGTGGAAAACATTTAATCACTAAAATATTGGAGTTATGTACAACTAAAGTAAAGAAGAGGTTGGCCAAAAATAAAAATTAATCCTTTTGGGATGGTGTCTATAGGGTTTGGAAGGGTCTCTAGTGGTGTTGGTGGTGGTCGAGGTAGAGGTCATCACTACTGAGGTTTTTCCCATCAAAATCACCCACTAGAAACTCACATCAATGTGGATGCAGTGGATGAACAAAAGTATGACCTGCTAGAATGATGAACATTGCTATGCTGGTGAAATTGGGTTGGGAGTCCATCAATGAAGCCAATTTACCACTCTATTTGCCTCACAAATCAATCTTCTGAAATATATGACTGTCACAACTAGTTGTGATGTCTCTGAAGCACCATGCATCGACGATGTTAATATGGTTAACTCCCAAGATAAGGTGAAATCATCCTATAACGAGGCAATAAGTGGAAAAGTCATTGGGACACTGACGTACCTTCATCCTATTTCACCAGATCTTATTAAGGAGACCGACATCTCTATTGATGTATTGTGATTGTTTCCTTGGATCCAGGTCTGACGTGAAGTAATACATCCACTGCTAGATCCCTGGAAACACATTGTCATGGTGAAGGCTATTGGAATCAACATGGGTTTTCTAGATTTGGTTAGTAATATCCAAACCCCATGGCATCTGTCTAAATCCTGTAGAGTGATTGATATTGATCAAGGCTACTACATCATCCAATTTGCAAATCATGAATATTACATAGTAGAAATGATGGGAGGACCTTGGACTATGTTCTAGAATTATCTCTCAGTGCAATCTTGGTCCCCCTCCTTCCACCCATCCGACTCGATACATAGGAAACATGTTGTTTGGGTTAGGATACCAAACCTCTCAATCTTTCTATATCAAAATCAGTTACTCTATAGTATTGGCAATCTTGTGGGAAAACAATCAATATTTATTCGAACACTTCCCATGGAAATAGAGGCAAGTTTTCTAGGATTTTTTTGGAAGAGGAAACCTCCAAACCTATCCTTCCTGGAATCTTCATTAACAATGGACACTTCTGACTGTGGCATGAAAACCTACCATCCGTCTGCATGAAGTGTGGTAGGCTTGGTCATTCTAAAAATGAATGCAAGTTTGTCACCCCACAAACTGATAATGCTTCCACATCAACTTCAGTTCCCATGCTAGATGTCCCCTACACCATGGTGATCCATGCCCAGAAACCCAAAAGGCGTAAGCCCTATCAGTAAAGCCCCACAAAAATCTACTTGCAAGGGAACCAACAAGATCCAAGGAGATAGTGATGTTATCCCCATCTCTAACACTGAAGTTTCAAGCAAAGATGGATATTGGGAGACAACAATGGGTAAAAATAAGAAGAGAGTAGAAAGGAAATAGGATGTAAACCTCTAGGCTAACAAAAACAAAACAAGGAAATGCAAGGGAACCAACAAGATCCAAGGAGATAGTGATGTTATCCCATCTCTAACAGTGAAGTTTCAAGCAAAGATGGATATTGGGAGACAACAATGGGTACAAACAAGAAGAGAGTAGAAAGGAAATAGGATGTAAACCTCTAGGCTAACAAAAACAAAACAAGGAAATTGTTGGGTCCAAGGTCATGGAACCTCAAGTAAATACATTTGTCCTCCTCTATGAGGATGAGATCAGCAAAGGAAGGTCTAGTACCTCTCAGACACAAGACTACTATCGATTTTAAGCTTATACATCGGGAGAGACCCCTAAGCAGCGAGCTCCATTCTGTCAAAAAGGTCAAGGTGGTAATGGCTTCATTATGCTTAGAAATTGGAAGATTGTTTATCAGTCACTCCAAAGCTCTGACATGGTGACAAAAAGGGTTGACTCCGTGAATGACCCCCTCAACTTGAAGAAGAGGACCAAGAATACTCAAAACCACATAATGTTGCTCATTCTCTCGAATTCCATGACCATAAGGAGGCTGACTAGGTGGATGCTTGCATGAATGTTACAGTGAATGATGATGCACAAGTTGTGGGACTATGCATCGTGATTAATTAATTCTCCCCACACCCTCTTCTCTAAGTTATTTAGTGAAGATCTATAGTTGGAACGTTCAAGGTTCCTACATAGATGATAATGTTTTTCTAATGAAGGATCTGAAACTCTCTCACAATCTTCACTTACTCACAATCATCAAGCCTAAATGTAGTGGTAAAGTAGCTGATGACATTATCCACAAGGTTGGCTTTCCTTCCTCTCACGAAGTTGAAGCCATTGGCTTCTTCGATGGTAATTGGTTACAGTGGGGAAATTGACGTTGCAACATTGATATCCTCAACAACCACTTTTAGTTTGTCCATAGCAAAGTAGATGATTCTTGGTTCTTAACTATTGTCTATGCCAGCCCAAATCCGACTAAGAGGAAATTTATTTGGAATAAATTAGAAGAGCTCACTATCAACATCTCATTGACCTGGGTCATCATGGGGGTCTTCAAAACCTTACTAGACTTATTTAAAAAGAAGGGTAACACCTTTTTTGATAGGAAAGTGTCTACCCTCGTCAATGAGTGCATGTTAAATATTGGCCTTTCTGATACTAGAAGGCAGGGTCATCTCTACACCTTCTGTCAATGATGAGTCTAGAAATGCCTAGATAGGGCACTCGTGAATGATGATTGGCTACTCCTTTATCCAGATGCCACCATGACTGTCCTCCCTTATATAGATCTAGATCATAATCATCTACTTCTATTTAACTATGTATCCAAAGTCAAGAAGAAACATGTTTTCAGAACCAAGGGTAGTTGGCGACTTACACCCTCCATTCATAAAGATATCCTACCAAGATGGAATATCCAATCCCCCTTCACTGAAGCTCTATGGACCTTTCAAGCCGCTATGCTAAAATGGGACCAAAAATGAATTAATAAACATCACAAGGAGAAGTCCTCATTGCTCAAATGCATAAATCAGAACCAAGTGGCTTCTCATATGTCGAATGAACAAATTTTTTTTGACGAATCTATTACCTTACAACAACACTGCAAGAGGCTCCTTCTTAGAGAGGAGGTTGATTGGAAACAAAATGTTCACATTGATTAGCTGAAGTTTGGTGATAATAAAACTAAGTTTGGTGATAATAAAACTAAGTTTTTCACTCTTATGTCAGTGCTCGATGCCACCAGAACAAGATAATCATACTGAAGGATAACTCTGATGAGTGGATAACATCTCATTTTTAGGTTAAAGCTCTAGTACTCAACCTCTTTACCAGCATCCTCACTAGTTGAGATTCTAGAGAGAGGGAGAGAGAGAGGATGATAAGAATAGTTGGACTGTGTGGAGTCCATGTTGGTAAGGACTTGTGGAAGAAGAAAAAGTAGGAGTTGTGTGATGGGTAATAGATGACTTAGACAAAGCTCGAGTGAACACAAGGAACTGGCACAATGCTCTAGGTTTAATAAATCCTATAGATTAGTTGCATGAAAGAAAAATTGTGATTTAGATCAATCTAACGTAAGCCCTTTACTAAAGAATGTATATTTTAGGTAATTATAATCTTTAAACAAATTGCGTTGGAAAGCTTTATTTAATGTTTTGAAACATGGTACCCAAAATAATCAAACAATGCATATTACAATTTTGGATTATATTTCACTTTTAGGATTGTGTTATATGATTTGTAATACTATTAGGGCATAACAATATTTTCTCCTTTTTAGTTAGTAAACATTAACATTATCCTCAATATTTAGAATTTAGGATCCTATTCACATTATCTCACTACAAATTGAGTATTGTAATATTATCTTGCACAAGATTAGTCAATTAATTAAATGTATCCCTTCAGTCAAAATTCACTTATAAAAACTCATTAGATTATCACATTCACATCTACAGTCCAATTATTAGTCTTTTATGCATATTAAGATCCTTAGATACATTACATGTGTATTAAGAAGCAAATGAAGCACATATGGCATATTTCATGAACTCACTTACATGCTAGCACATATTTAGGTTATTATGTAAATATGAGTGTATCATTTTATGTGATGTGATTATCGAATTTAAAGTCACTTAATTTATTTATATATGTTTTCCAACCCCATACATGTTATGGTTACCTTTTAGTTATTCATGTTACATGCATTAACTATTTTCATTAGGGTTACAAAAAATTGTATAAGGGTATATCTAAATCCATGTTTGGTCAAGGCTAAAGATCAAAATTTCTAATCTCCTATTATTGGAGTTTGGGTTTCTATATAATTGATAGAAAAACTCAGTATGTTATCTGACTCCACCCCCTAAAAGGATTTCTCCCTCAAAATCAAAATACCCATGGACTAGCCGGCTACTACAATCCACCCTTAAAAAAGTTTAACCTAATATGTCAAATAAAACTAGAAGTACAAGGGTGAGTCTATCTAAATGATGTATGTAATCTAACACTTAATCAAAGATTTTCAAAATAAGTATACATCAAATTCTAGGATCCAAGGGTAGTCTTTCAGATAATGTGGTTCTACTTTTGGTATATCAACCTACCACCTTCTTCACGATCATCATTACATAATTATACTATTATGTAATATTTAATAGCCCCCCCCCAAGAAAAACCATGAGTATCTCACCTATATCTTGGGGAAAAGGCACATGGTGTCTAATCTCATGAGGTGAGTTATCATCATTGTACTTCCTCAAATTCCTATCCTTCTATGAATCTAAAAAGGTAGATACTAGAGTAGGTATCTCATCTAGAAAGTTACTAAGTAGAGTGAGGTTCCTATTAGGAACTTATATAAGAGGTAAAAAACTTAAGGAGATAATGATTGAAATAGTCAAATTAATTGACTGTCTTGCCTCAGAAACCATACATGTAAGGAGTGGGACCTGATAGGGGATCCACTCACTTCCTTGAGGGAAATAACAAAATTCCATTCAATGCCAAACTTGATAATACTTTTTCATAAAGAATGAAGAACTAAGATTCAAGTATGTAATTCATCATACACAAAAATTATAGAAACAAAAGATAAAAGTCTAACTATAAAAAAGTTCATGTCTTTCATTCTTTTTCATCATGAATGGTGTATATAAAAGAATATTTTGGGAAATATGTCATAGAGGGTAAACCAAGCACACAACTATACCTCCCATGAATAATTGACTACATTTGGATGAGTCCTGGTCAACTTTGGTCCACACCTCCTTGATCTCTACATAAGAAGTTGAAGGATACCCCACAAGAGAAGACAAAGTGAATGTTGTCAGCATAATTCATTTTCTTTACGTATAATTATAGAGATTGAGCAATTTTGAGGAAAGAAGGACAAAAAATAAAGCAATCCTTCACAAACAAAATAAAAGTAAAATTTAAGTGGATATTAAAAGGAAACATTTCAATAAGATGAAAATATAGGTATGTACTTTCCTTGAATCCAAGTAAAGTATGCCACAGGAACATACACAGAATCGACAATATGAATAATCAACATGTAGGTGAGATAATCCTAGTACTAGTGAAATATAATAAAATAATGGCAGTTAGAGCACAAAAACCTAAAACCAAATAGAAAATAGCACATGAGTAACAAGGCCAAGTGTAGAAAATAGAAACTGCGGTGAAAACAGGTAGAAGATGACTAGAAAAGGGAAATCATGTGTAAGTAATGCAGTTATGGGAATCAATTTTGTAGGGACCCTCACAAGGTCTCTATAAAGGTCCTTAAAAAGACAAAAAAGATCTCAATGGTCTCTGGTGAGACAGCGAGCACCACCAACTAGTGATAGAAATACATGACTGCGAATAGATGTCTAGAGCAAGAGAGATCAAATAGACAAGAAAAAATAGTCTCTCAGGGTTTTGATATCAGGGTGTTATATTTATATATTCTAGTAATTCCATGGCTAGAAACTAGCTTCGAGGAGGAAACAGGGGACAAAATCACCCCTTCCTTGATTGGTATGATGATCAGATGAGATTTCGGCGAGACCTATATTACTGAGATTGGAAGGTTGTAGGAAGGTAATAAGGAGAAGATTCGATGTGAGGTTGAGATGTTAGAGAGAAGGAGAGAGAGGGATGCGGATAAGAATGATTGGACTGTGCTGAGTCTAGGTTGGTGAGGAATCAAGTAAGAATAAAAAGTAGGAGATGTGTGATGGGTATCCGACGACTCAGATGAAGACAAAGTAAACAGAAGGAACCTATGTGACAATCCGACTTTAGGAAATCTTGTACATTGATCGAGTGATAAAAAAATTATGATTTAAACCATGCTAGGGAAGTCCTATTTTAATAAGGAATGCATATTCAAAATAATTATCTTCTTTAAGCAAATTGGGATATCAAAATCTATTTAATTGGGTTGAAACTTGGTACCCCAACTAATTCAACTATGTAGATTATGATTTTGAAGTTAGATTTCACATCTAGTATTATTTTATATCAGTTCTAATACAATTAGGGTATAACACTATTTTCTAATTATTGTTTATTAAACATTCAAATTATCCTCATTATTTAGTATTTAGGATCCTATTAAGACTTTATTACTAAAAATTGATTTTCATGATATTACCTTGTTTGATTAATCAATTAATTAATTATGTCCCTTAATAAAAAAATGCACTTACACAAACCCATTAGATTTTCATATACACCTAAAAGGTCCAATTATTAGTTTGTTATGTTTATTGAGCTCCTTAAATATGTAACATGTGTATTAATTAGAAAATGAAACATATGTTACATATTTCATGAACTCTCTTACAATTTAGAACATATTTAGGTTATTAGGTAAATATGGGTTTATCATGATATGTGATGTCATTGTTGAACCTATAAAATATGTATGTATGTATGTGTATATATATATATATATATATATATATATATATATATATATATATATATATATATATATATATATATATATATATATATATTCCAAGCCCATACTTTTTATGGTTACGTTTGAGTTATTCATCTTACATGCATTAATTATATTACAAATAATCATATCAGGGTATATCCCTGTCCTTTTCTGGTCAAAGATAAATATCAACTATACTAATCTCATATTCTTGGAATTATGGTTTGTAGAATCATGATAGAATAACTCAGTATGTTACAGTAGTAAGCTACCAATCATACCTCTATTTTTCTTCTATTGAATTTTATTACCTTTTTTATCAAAATCAAACTTTCTATGTTAGACAAGGGAGTTTAGTTTGTTTCACATTCTCCATCGCAAAGGTTTTTGATTAGCTAATTTGTGTATTTTCCTTTGTTGATGAAGTTCCAAGAATTTGTTTTGTTGATTTGGGATCCTAAGAAGGATATTATGTCCCCGATCATTTAAAATTTACCATTACGAGTGATCTATACTCCTTGCAAAAATAAAAATTAATAGCACCAAGTCTAATATTTTCAACAAAACTTAAATTTAATAAGTCATTATATCTATACTAAAATTGGGTATTCCAAAGATATAGCCATTATAATGAAAAAAAAATATTTTATGACACAAATTTCTATGACTTGTCTGAGACCATACAATGCCTTATGCAAAAGATAATTATGATTGCTAACTTGTCATTTCAAATCTGGGAGGTTTGAGACACATAGATTTCCACTTTTATCTCTTCATTTTAAATGATGAAATCAAATATTTAATTGATCCAAAAGAGATATGTTGTTGCTAAAGAGGTCATTTAAATAATGTATTTACTCTAACCTTGCTAGTGGTGACATTATAGTTTATGCACTCTTGTTGATTATTCCTTTATTCTACCATTATATCTTTGTCACTAGAGCCTTACATTATTCATCTAAATTTTATTGGAATGCCCACTTTGTGCCTATGATCATCACATCAGTTGATCTTGTCAAAAGTTTCCATGACTTGTTCTTCTTAATTTTCTCCAGCTTCTCTAATGTTTCTATAATCAAATAATTAACATCAAGACCTTTTTTTCCCTCTTTGATACTATGAAATGAAGGCAATATTAGATTGTTGATTGTACCTTTATGTTTCTTTGACCATCTTTAAAGTATCACCTACGATAAGATTATTTGCATTTTTCTTTAACAAATAAGGGTTTCGATCCTTCATTTCCTCATCTTGAGTGTATTACTCATGATTTTCTTGATCAATATCTTCTCTTGATCATTTTTATTGATATCTAATTTGTTTTAGATTTGTAATATGATTGTCTAGAATATCATCACAAACACATTCTTTGAAATAGAAGAATTCGTTTCAATAAATTTCATATTAACAAATCCATTTAATGTGGAATGCTCTTATTTTAACTACAAAAAGCTATACTATATAGACAATAACCAAAGAATATAGCTTTATAATATTTAGCATAGAATATATACAAGTGAACCTCAGTGTTAAGAATAAAAGTTGGGTAATCTAAGAAATGAATATAATTAATTTAATATATTCTATTCTACCTCAACTCATATATAGTATTTATTGAAAGTGGGTGAGTCAAAACCCAATTTTCAACCAACCAAGTAGTATTTACAACTTTAGCTAAAAATATTTTTTTGCATCATATGGAAGAAGCATGGCCCTACCCATTTATTGTAAATTAGAATTATTCCTCTCTACAAATGAATTTTATTTATGTGTTTGAGGCTAAGAGACATTGTGAACATATATTGATTCATCAAAAACATATTTTAATAATCAGCTTCAAATTCTCACTTATGGTCACTACATATGTAAAGAAGTGTACAGTACCCATTCTTTAAGATTTTCTAGAAAGATTTATTTTTAAGATCATAATGTTTATAAACAAGAAGGTATATCAATATAATATAGAGTAATGATCAACAATCACAACACAAATTACATGTAAGTGATTGTACATGCATTGGTCCAATAAGTTCAGTACAAGATGTTCATATATCTACTTGGCAAGTCCTTCAACCAATTTTTTTGTCAATTTCTTCAATTGATGCCTTCTTAACAACCATGTCGTCTACACCATACACATATTTTATTTTTTATCAACAAATAAACATTTTCCAGATCATGATTCAAAGAAAAGAGGACAATACTATATAGATCACCATTCCTATGACCCTCATATGCAACATTGACCATGATGAAATCTAGCAAGACTCATTCAAGTTTGGTAAAATAATAAAGTAACCATTATAAATAATTGTCCTAAACCAATATGATTGTGAAATATGTCAACAACGAAGAGTACAATTTTGCTGCAAGAAGAGTTGCCTATAATACCCTCACATGTGACCTTACAGTTATATTTGTTGCCAAATGTGAGTGAACCACCTTTCTTATTCTTTAGATAAAGGACGTAGATCTTTGCAAAAGACACATTCTTGGATAAATATCTATCTAAAATCCATTCAAAATTTTCTAAGAGGAAGATAAAACGTGTGACACCCATCGCCAAGAAAAATGTGGTTGTCAAAACAAAGAGCGGATAAACACTAATAAACCAGATTAACAAAAACACTATAAATTAAAACATTGATCACATCAAAACATATAAAGTTGAAACATATCACATATAAGTACATACACATTGCCACCTCCATTATATAACATGTCATAAAGATGTAGACATCTTTGTTCGTTAGCCATCATGCCACAACTAGTTACATATAAAAATCTATTTATATATACATGTCATATATGTACAACCATGGCCTACTACCAAAACCTCATGTCAATCTATATGATCTAAAAAACACCCAAAAAGACTTGAGAGTATAGGGATGATACATAGGACTCTACTACAAAACACTAGTAGCATATCCAACCTTCAATATCTATTGCTCCTCTTGCTACTCAGACTCAACTACACGATCTATACCTCATTGTGTGCGATCACCTAAAAGATGTGGAAACCCACAAAGTGAGGCCAATGTCCCATCAAGAGATATAACTCTTCGCCAATGTCTATTATAAGCACAAATAGATTTAAGCAACAAGATATTATTGTGTTCAAGATCAATAGATTTAGCTAAATAATATGACCAAAGCAGTTAACATTGTTTAAGCAATTCATGCATCTATAAATGAGTAGTAGAACATCTTATACTTTAAGAAGGAATAAGTAGAACATGTATAATAGTTTATTCTCTAACCATATTATAATTCATGCAATCAGTACAAAGATAAGGCAAAGGGAAATCAAATGTGAGTCGTGTTTGACCCTAAGTAAGTAAACTACAACACTGAGTTCATCTTTTATTATTCCCTGACGAGATGAGGTATACCACTCATGCTCCAACTGACCACACCTAAGTCAAAATCAATGCCATACAAGATCTAGGAGGAGAAACACTCCTATGATCTCACACACCCTCAGTCAATCCAAGTCTGTATTAGTGACATATAAAGTACAACTACAAAACAACCTAGTCTTCCATGGTATATATGCACCACACTAGTGAAAACTGAATTACAACTATAGCAACACTCCTACTGAGGTATGAATGCAACCATCTTAAAAACATCTCATATACATAGACTAAATCACATCACTAAGATACAACCTTGATCATTCTCCTTCTAGGGTAAGACTGCAACAAATCCAATGAAATGCATATACTCAACAGTATACGATTCCGAGCTTCTACTAAGGAAGGAACATGTTTCACCATCCAGAAAGTAATGACATTGAAGATGGATCTATGGGATAGGGACACTACATGAATAGGTTTAACTTGATGAGTTAAGCCAATTGAGTGTCTTTTAGCATCAATCAAGTTACAATGTACAAACCCTAAACAAACTATATAGAAATTAGGGTATGTTACAACTCCAGAAGATATAAAACATAAGAAGCATAAGCTAATGACATTATCACTTGACACCATAGCAATACAAGGCCATCAAAATCAATAAGGGGATAGTAATCCCTAATCTTAAAATTGGAGGGAATCACCTCACATTAGGCATAAATCCTCAGCCAGGTCATGAGACACAAAGTCATGTTTATCATCTCATCATGCCTTAACAAAGCTCATAATCATTCACCCTATGTCACATAAATCACACCATAACATTCATTAGCTATGTTATTTAGTTCCACCAACAAGGTTAGAGTTACGCAAGTAGGAGAGATAAAACATCATCTCATGCTAATTACTCAAGTAAACTCAACAATTATAGTATATATTTGAGAACTAGGGTAAGGGTTTTCTCATGTATCCTGTTAGGGTTTCAATACAATAATCACCATTAAACCCTAGATACATCATCTCCCATTATCTTGGAGCACATTTGGTTTCACATCATACTTATGATTACTCAACTCATCACTCAAAACAACAACATGTGTCGACCAAACATAAACCAAGATGTAGCGACCAACATGAAAGAGATATGTGTAGCGACCATCACAGGCATCGCATGTCTAGCGACTGCTAGCATAGGTTATGGTGGAAACCGCTAGAATAGGTGCCACCATGTGTAGCGACATGTTTCACATACAACTGTTGCAACCAGACCAGAATCATATAGAGACCAAGATCTAACCTGTAGTGACCAAGAAAAGCAAAACATGCATTCAACCAACATAGCACAAGTGTCGAGAACATAGGCTATTAGGGTTAGCCATGTAGAGCCTGCAACACCTCAATTTTCATACATAACCAACTCAACCAAGTTGCATCGATCATAATGAGAACTAACAGGGTAGCAGAACAAAACATAAGATCTAAGGAGTAATGATTAAATCATCTTATTCACTAAGGCTATAGTTTTATGTTCCCACAACAACCCATCAAAACTTATAGCAACCAAAGTAACCAAAGGAGTGTAGCGACAATCAAGGTCAAGCTGCCTAAACATCACTTAACCATCCCAAACAATAGAATTAAACCATGGTCAAAAAAGATGATGAACCTCAAGAAAATTGAGCGTCATCAAGGAGGAAACTCCACGTAAAGATTGACAACATAATCCTAAAACCAAAACCACAAAACTCATATGGAAAAACATGATAAATATAAATAAAATTATGCATCATGCTCACGAAATCCCAGATCAAAACCGCCAATGACATGTGAGGGCCGAAACATAGCATGGTGATAGAACCAAATATCATATTGTATGTAAAAATACTTTAAGATCACAAACCTGAGATCACAAGAACATTAGCTAGTATCTTTAATTCATGATTTTCACATTAGAACAACAACAAGCAAACACAATTAGGGTGAAAATAATAGAATAAGGGAAAATTATATAACCCGTCTTATAAAGAAGATCAAGCTCCAAGACCATGACCTCCAACATAGAAGAAAAACTCCAACTTGAGTCAACTCCTCAGCCACAAGACAACCTCAAGAAGAGAGGAACCCCATGGTCAAAGTAAAATCAAGAAAGAGGGTGAAAACCCTAGGCCAGACAAGAGGAAGAAGGGAGAAAGAGAGCAAAGCATCATCTCACTTGGGTACCACCATGCTCAAATAATAGTCTCCCACCATAGTGAAGAGAATATGCTCAAAGAATAGCCACTATGGTTGCACCATAATCTCATGGCCAAGAAAGGAAGATATAGGGTGCAAAAGAAATGAGATCATGGTAATAGAACCACTTATCAAGAAGAGAATCACCAAGGATCACAAAAAGTAAGATAACCAAGACCAGGATCACCACATGCAAGGATGATCAACCACTAAATCTCCAAGACCAGCCTTCTCTAGTTGCACTATGATCCAAGGCCAAACACAAGGAGAAGTAAGAAGAGAGATCTAAAAGGAGAGAGCTTATATACACATGAGGTAGGAGGGAGGTAAAAATATGAGGTGCTAAAACATAAGATCATTACAAGGACACTTGCCCCACAAAGGATTGGCCATGCATGTTAACATACAAAGGAAACATTAAAACCAGAGTGGTGTAGTGACCACATGGCTATCATGTAGCGGTCACAACACACTTTAAAACCCTAGGATTGATCACAACAAAAATAAACCAAGAGTGTTGTAGTCTCAACACACCAACAAGGTAAAACCCTAGAGACCAAACCAAAGGTTAAAGCACCAAGGTTGAAAAAAACCATCCAAGACATTGTTTAACAGTAGAAGCAGCATCCAAACACATTATCGGGGCCTCTACATAGGTCGACACTCAAGAGACCTACATTGTCGCTACCATCACTCATGCAACTCATGCAAAACCCTAATATCACTTCAAGATACCACCTCATCATCCAAGGCCCAAACAAGGTGCCCCATAGCATCACCTTCTCTCTCATAATGCCAAGGAACAAGAAGCACACTCTACATGTGACAAATTGCAAGATTAACCGTAATCATGAGTAAATGGAAACTTGGTCAAAAATAAGCATAACAAGCTCAAACATCAATCAAATAATACCAAACTGAAAACATATCCTTGTCACATGTTATTAAGGCATATCAAGACATTATATTAAATTTCAAGTATCTTATTAAGAAAAGAAAACACACCTAAGCATTAAGCTAGGTCAGGGGTCTTACAATTATAAACCCCTAACAAGGATTTCACCCCCGAAATACTATGTGAAAAGAAACAGATACATCCTATGCATCTCTTCCTCAAGCTCCCATGTCACTTGCTCCAAGACACGATGATGACACAAAACCTTAACCAAAAAGATATTCGTCTTCTTCAACTTCGTGATCCTCCTATCTAGGATCAACATGAGACCCTCCACATATGACACCTCGTCATCTAGCTCAACCTCTACTATCTGTAAAACCAACTCAAGATCAGGGTGACACTTCCTCAACATAGATACATGGAACACTAGATGCAACTTGCTACTCAGGTGGAAACTCCAACTTATAGGTCACCTTCCCAACATGCACCGCCACAAGGTAATGTCTCATATACCTGGAGGCAAAATTACCCTTCTTCCCAAACCTCAACACACCTTTACAAGGAGAGACTTTTGAGATACACATTGTCTCCTTCATGGAACTCCAAAGGCCTGAGACAATTATTAACATATGACTTCTTCCTATCCTAGGCTACCTTGAACTATTGTTGAATCATTCTTATCTTCTTTGTCATCTATTGCACAAGATCAAGACACAAAAGTTGATATTCTCTAGTCTCATACCAACACAAAGGAGATCTGCAACGTCTCTCATACAAAGCCTCATATGGTGCCATGTCGATGCTCCTCTGATAGATGTTATTGTATGCGAACTCTATCAAATAAAGGTCCACATCCGAACTGTCCAAAAACTGCAAAAAATAGGCTGTCAATAGATCCTACAAGGTCTATATAGTTCTCTCAAACTATATATATGCCTATGGGTGAAATTTTATACTAAATCTCAATTGCATACTCGTAGTTCCATACTGACATTCCCAAAAATGAATAATGAACTGAGGACCTCTACTTGACACGATAGTCTCTGGAATGTCATGCAAACGTACTAACTCATTGACATACACATGTGCAAGCTTATCATATGTTTGCATTGTCTTCATAGGAAGGAAGTGCACTGACTTAGTGATGAATGCATATTCATCTCTTATTTTTGCTTCATTTAGAATAATTAATTAGGACTTTTTTTTTAATTTTAGAAAATTCAAAAATAAATAGCACTTTCATATTATTGATATACTTTTTCTGAATTCTTATGATATTTTTCTTAATTTTCAGGAATTATCTAAGTAATTAAATCGCGAAAATAAAAGATGAAGATATAAGGCTTTTCAAATATTCTCGCAGTGCCTGAGATACTCGTCACCAAAATAGTCATATCTTTTGCATCTAAAGGAAGAATTTCAAGATAAAGTATGGAATGAAAAGAGAATTTTATTGGATATAAAAAAGACATATTTTACAGAAATTTTGGTGTTTATTTGGCTGCAAAATTAAACAGTGAAAGTAGCCTTACGTTTCCCACAGAGTCTGATTTCAGTATATACCTTTCATCAAAATTGGTATAACTCCCACATCCCAAGGCGAAATTTATTGTGAAAGTATGCGTTGGAAAGATAATTCAATTATCTACAGGCAAAATATATTTTTGTGCCGCTTCCAAATTTTTGACTAGCCCAAAAATACGCTCGAAATGATTATTGTAGGAAATTAATACAAAAGGAATGCAAATCAATCAATTATTTCCTCTATTGACTAGATCTAGAAATTTAGCAGCCGCCGGCGGCCATTTCATTTGCCCTAAACCTAATGTAAACCCCCTCCTTCTCCTATAAAAGGAGGGGCACTTCCTCCTCCTTGGGCATCTCTGGTTTTCTTGTATTAGTGCTCTGAAGCAAATTTTCCTTATATTCTTCTTCTAGATCGGGAATAAAGTGGCTTTGCATCTTTGTTACATGTTATTCTGTTATTCCATTGTGTTTTAGGTCTTGTATTTTCTTTTCTCCTCCTCCTCTCTCCTGAGCAATCAAGCAAGGTAGGAAGAGGCAGCCATCTTCATTGTCTCTAATCGAGGATCGGTAGTCGTAAGACTCGAAGATGGCTAGATCACTTCCTCCCTCCGTCTCTCTTTGCTCCTTTTCCATGAATGAGCAGTTTTTTATCGAGGCAAGGGGAATAGCCCCTTAGGCATGGTTTTATCGACTTTTCCTTAAAAAAAATTCTAGATGGCTTTTGGGTTTGATAACTAATTGATCTATCAAAGTAATTATATGATTTGATCAAAAGTTAATCTTGATGGATATGGCCGTGGAAGTTCAGATTTAGAACAACAAACCCAATCACATAGAAGTTTTGAAACGACCGTGGATCTTCTTCTTTTAGGATGATGTACTAAGAAGCATGAGCACTAGGACCAATGGGCTCATGTGGAGTCCATCTTTAGTGGATTTTTATTAATTCACTTTCCTTCATCGAATCTGTCATTTTTTAAAGGATTAGTTTGTTTTTGCCTAGGCTAAGGCGGTGAAAACCCCTAAAGCCTCGATTCCCATCTCTTGATTTAATCACCGCTTACTTTTTCGTTCTTTAAATTCCTTGTCTTTTCATTCATAATAGTATTTCTTGTGCTAACAACAATCTTAATTTTCCTTGTGATAGGGCAAATTTATATTCTTTTTAAGTGCATTTTTATTCTTGTATTTCTTTCCTTAGTGTTAATCACCAACCCACAAAACTTGACTTTTACTTTCTGTTTCAAATCTAAAAAAAATACCAAAAACAAATAAAATAAGTTCTTCAAATAATTGAGATTAGAGATAACAATCTTAATAAGTTGTCCTGTGGGATCGACCCTTTCTATAATAGCCTTAATCGGAAGTAGAAAACAGATTAAACTCTAGGATAAACATCTTAGTAATTATAAGTGCTAAGAGACACATTATCAATTTGACGAACATCTTAGTGATTGTAAGTGCTAAGCGACGTATTATCAATTTGGTGTCGTTGTCGGGGACAACAAATTGTTTTCTCGAACCCCCAAAAAATCTTTTGAATTTTTTTTTTATTTTTTTATACCTTCTGAGTAACATTCTGGAAGTGCTACTCCTCTTTCTGCCGAGTTTCCATTCCGGCAGTCCATTTTTTCTGCACACGATTAACTGCTTCATTTGTTCATGCGACTCCCGAATGTCGATTTTCAACCGTTTGACCCAGAAATAGAAATGACTTTCCATTGTTCAAACCGTCAAAATCTAGCAAGAATGAATGAAGACGAAGTTTCCCGTAGGATCGACCAAGCTGTCACAACTCAAAGAGAGCTTATCCAAGCCGAACAAGCAGAAAGAGTAGCCGCTTTGCGATCAGCCTTTAGGGCGGAACAAGAAACCATAGAAGCCGATAGGAGGGAAGCTGAAAGGCAAAAATAATTAAAGGACTTTTATGTTCCCAAACCTGCCTATGCGCAACATCCAGTCATACCCCTTGACATTATTGCTCCACAATTTGAGATCCGAACACAATGGATCACCATGATGCAATCCAACCCCTTCTCAGGCAACAATGGGGAAAGTTGCCAAGATCATCTTTAAAGGTTCGTTGACCTTTGCTTTTTGAACAAACTTTTGGGTGTCTCTGAAGATGCCATTTGTCTTAGGTTGTTCAAGTATCCCCTCTCCGGCCAAGCTAGTAGTTGGTACAACACTATGGAGAGTGAAGAACATATCACAACTTGGGAAGTTCTACAAAGCAAGTTTCTTGATAAATTTTACCCCCCTTCTCTCACCTACGAACTTAGGGGCCAAATCACTCACTTTCATATGTCCCCAGGAGAGTCTTTAGGAGAAGCCTGGAAGAGGTTCAAAGACTTACTTAGGAAGTGCCCCCACCATGATATCTCTCAAGCCAAACTCATAGAGATCTTCTACCGTGGTGTTGATGATGATACCAAATTCTTTCTCGATTCCTCATCTGGAGGAAATTTCATGCATCAAAGTTTGACTAGTGCATGGGAAGTAGTCAAACGGGCTTCCGAAACAAGGGATAGAAGAGGAATTGGTGAAATTCTTAAGGTAGCCAAGGCATAAGTTAATAATGATATCCAAAGCATAGCAGAAAGCCTCAAATTAATTGCCTTAAACCAAGATCGGTTAGAGTCATCCTTGGTCACCCTTACAGAGTCACCCCAACAACTAAAAGCCATGGATTCTCTTTTTGGTATTTGCCAAGGATACAACCATACCACCCTACACTATCAATATCTCTACAACATGCCCATGCAACCTGAAATAGGACAACAACCAGAAGACCTCAATTCAATCCATACCATACCAGGACAAGGTTACTACAATCCCAACCAAACTAGAAACTACCCTGGTTTTCAATATGGGAACCCTTTAGGTGCTGAGAACTCTAGCCAACTCCAAACCCAACAAAGGCCTCCCTACCCTCAAGGTAACAATCGACCACCACCTGGATTCCCTTACAACAATCAAAGGAACTTTGGAAACTAAGGAAATTATCGAGGAAATCATCTAACTCGACCAGCATATCAAGGACAACAATTTAAAAATTTAAACCTTCCCCCTCAAAACTCAATCAACCACCTCCTCAACCAAATGTCCCTACCACCACCCCTACATATGACCAAAGGATAGCTGCCTTGGAGCAAATCATTGTTGCTCAACAAGCTCATCAAAATGCGACGGACGCCCAACTAGCTCATTTGTTTGCCCAACAAAAACCTCCTGCCGAGACTTTTGTAGGGCAGCCTGAAAACAACCCCAAACATCCTGAACAACTCAAGGTTGTCTCTACTCGTTCGGGAAAAGTGCACGCCCTTCCCCCTCCAGAAAAATCTTCTGACCCACCTCTAGAATTCGAGGATGAGGACATGGTAGTTGTCGAACCAGAAGCTACACCCAAACCATCCGTCCCCGAAACCCCTCAAGTAGAAGAAGACGAACCAATATGCAAACCCCGACCTCCCTATCAAGCCCTCCCCAAACAAATAAGACTTGATGCCCTCTTCATGAATTTTAGGGATTCTATGAAAAAAATACATGTCGGCATTCCCTTCCTTGATGCTTTGGCAGACATGCCCGCCTGGTCCAAGTACACAAAATCTCTCCTGACTAAGAAGTATGTTACTAAAGAATACGAAACTATGAAACTTGCTAGGACCACATTAGACATTATCCTAAGTAAGATGCCCAAAAAATAGAAGGATCCAGGTTCTTTTGGAATAGGATGCTACTTGGGAGACAATGCTTGTATAAAAGGTCTACCAGATTTAGGAACCAGTATATCCATCATGCCATATAGTCTTTGCAAAAGACTAGGATTCAATGACATGTTACCCACAGCCATGACCATCCAACTGGCAGACTCATCCACAACTAAACCCATGGGAATCATAGAAGACATTCTGGTTAAAGTTGGAAATGATGCATATGTCCCTTGTGATTTTGTGATCATGGATATCAAGGAAGATTTACGCTATCCTCTCATTTTCAGATGTCCCTTCTTAGCCAGTGCTTGTGCCTTTATTGATGTTGAGGCTAGTACCATTTTGTTAAGGCTAGGGAAGCAAACCCTAGAGTTCAGGGTGTTTGAAAGCATGAGGGGACCTAGTCTTGAGGAAGAAGTTTACCTCCTAGATTGGATTGATGATGACCCCCTACGCACCACCCTCACTATCCCCGCTGAATGTGATTTTGACAATGAACCATCAAATCAACTCAAGATTCATTTGGATAACTTTGAGGAAATCCCATGTGCTGAGATTGAGGACCTTAAAATGATCTCCACCATAGAAAAACCTAAACCACCAAAGGACCCAGAATTGAAGACTCTCCCCATAGGTCTGAAATATGTTTTTCTTGATGAGCTAGAACTATGCCCTGTCATCATAAACTCTTCCCTTCCCCTCAAACAAGAAACCAAACTTATGGGTGAAGTTACGAAAAAAAGAGCTACCTTGGGGTACAAAATGACAGACTTAGTTGGAATAGATCAATCCATCTGCATCCACAAAATCCCTATGATAGAAGACCACAAACCTTATCGTGATCCACAATGAAAACTCAACCCAAATATGAAGGAAGTAGTCCGTCTAGAGGTAATCAAACTTTTGACTGCAGGAATCATCTATCCCATCTTTGACTCCCCATGGGTCAACCCAATTCAAGTTGTTCCCAAAAAGGGAGGGACTATTGTCATTCATAATGAGAAGAATGAACTCATTCCCACTCACACAGTCACATGATGGAGAATGTGCATTGACTACAGGAAGCTCAACAAAGCAACTAGAAAAGATCACTTCCCCCTTCCCTTCCTAGATCAAGTTCTTTAACGTTTAGCCCATCAACAATACTTTTGTTATCTAGATGGCTACTCATGTTTTTATCAAATTCCCATTCATCCTTAAGATCAAGAGAAAACCACTTTCATATGCCCCTTTGGTACATATGCCTTTATACGAATGCCCTTTGGTCTGTGCAATGCACCAGCCACCTTTCAAAGATGTATGTCTGCTATTTTTTCAGGGTTAACTGAAAATGTCATGGAAGTGTTCATGGACAATTTCTCTGTCTATGGAGACAGTTTTGATTCATGCCTTCAAAACCTCTCCCTTGTCCTTGATAGATGTATTGAATCACACTTAGTCCTTAATTGGGAGATGTGTCACTTCATGGTCAAGGAGGGTATTGTTCTAGGCCATAAGGTGAGCAACGAGGGCATTGAAGTAGACCAAGCTAAGATTGAGGTCATCACCAAGCTGCCTCCCCCAACCTCAGTCAAAGACATCCGAGCCTTCTTAGGACATGCCGGTTTCTATCGGTGATTCATCCGTGATTTTTCCAAAATCACAAAACCTCTCACCCATCTTCTTCAAAAGAGGTGCCTTTCCATTTTGATATGGCATGCATGGAAAGATTTTCATGTTTGAAAAAGGATCTCACCACCACTCCTATCATCCGTGCTCCTAACTGGGCCTTACCCTTTGAAATCATGTGTGATGCTAATGATTTTGTTGTAGGTGCCATTTTAGGATAGATATTGATAAAAAACACCATGTCATTTATTATGCATCCAAAACCTTAGATGAAGCTCAACGAAATTACACAGTCACCGAAAAAGAAATGCTAGCCATTGTCTATGCATTTGATAAATTTCGCTCATATCTTGTTGGTTCAAAGGTTGTTGTTTACACTGATCATGCAGTTATTCGCTACCTCATAACCAAAAAAGATGCCAAGCCTAGACTCATAAGATGGATTTTGTGATTGCAGGAATTTGATCTAGAAATCCTAGACAAAAAGGGATCTGAAAATATCGTGGATGACCACCTTAGTAGACTTAGCTATAGCCCCATTTATGAAAATCCCATAAATGAATCCTTACCTGATGACCAATTGCTCAAGGTAGACTCCCAATTTCCTTGGTTTGCTAATTTTGTAAACTATTTAGCTGCAGGTGTATTGCACACCGAGTATACGGGACACTCTAAAGCTAAATTTTTACATGACGTCAAAAATTATTATTGGGATGAACCTTATTTGTTTCGACTTTGTGTCGTTGGTTTATATCGTCGTTGTGTATCCCACGAAGAAAGCATCACCATTTTGGAACAATGTCACTCTAGCCCCTATGGTGGTCACATGAGTTCCCAAAAAACGGTTAGAAAAGTCCTACAATGCAGATTCTTTTGGCCCACCATCTTCAAAAACTCATATGATTATGTGCTATCATGTGACCAATGTCAAAGGACGGGTAATATCTCCAAGCGTGACCAAATGCCTCTCACCTCTTGGCAGGAATTAGAGATTTTTGATGTATGGGGAATCGATTAGTTTTTAATGCTTGGCCAACACCATTTTTCAAGGCTTGGCCAAGCCTTAAAAATTGGTGTTGACCTTGGGCAAGCATGCTAGTACGGCACAATTAGCATTCACTTAAAATCTGCGCTAAAATTCACACTACAATTCCTAAGCCTATGTAGGGCACATGCCCCCCTTCGGGTCATTATGTTTGCTGCCCTACTAGGGTGGGGGGAGGGGGAATGCTTATGATAATATGGTTCTAATGTACTTTTCTATATTTGCTTCTAGAATCTTCTAGTTATCGATGGTGTAATAGTAGACCTTCAATATTTTCCCTGCTATGGAGAATGGATGTGCTTTTTGTTGGGTTTTAGGGGAGGCAGAGAAGGTAGCGGAAACAAACATTTTCTCCCCCAAACCCAGCACGAGGAAATGCGTCAACGTCTATATAATAGGAAAGGATGGTTTGTGGAATCATACCTTGTCCCGAGGCTTGTTTGGTGACAATACCTTGCGCCTTGCGCGGTCTTCACCTCCGGTCTTGGACAGTGTCTGTGTAGCTCCTGGTCGCACCAGGACTGAAGACTCCTCCTCCTACCGGACTGTCGGATGACAGTTGTCCTCCTAAGCGACAGAAACCTCCCGCCTCTGAAGTAGTCCACACGGACCACCTGGAACTCCACTCTCCTTGTCCCACAAGGAAGTGGAAGGAGTTGCACCCTCCTGTTGATGTACTAGTCGCCAACACACTCTCCTGCCTCCAGTTGCAACTGCAGTTGTCCTTCCCTTGCTGCACCTCCCTTTTGCGGGAAGCACTTGCTCGGGCTCTCTCTCGGTTACCAAAACCAGAGAGAACGACAACTTCCAGAGCAACTAGTTGCACTGATTTGTTCTCTGAGAAGCCCCCACTACCCCTATATATATAGGAGGGTAATGGTACAGGGTTCTCTATCCCGGGCAATACGGGACTAAATGCAGGAGTAGAAGGGTTCGAGATTTTCCACAAAAAGCAACCGGTTCGCAACTTGAAACGATCGGTTCACAGCTGAACCGATCGGTTCGGCCATTGAGCCGATCGGTTGGACCTGAGCCGACCGTTTGGGGCACTCCAACAGATCGGTTGGTGCCCTGAACCGATCAGTTCATGGTCCTAATCCGGCTCAAAAAGACTTTCCTTGTTTCTTTCCCAATTGGTATCGAATACCAATATTATTCCCAATCGTATTGGGCAATTTTAAACCAAAGGAAAATTCTTGCCGACATGACTTTCCCAACTAGTCGGTTGCACCAGTTGAGCCGATCGGTTCAACCCTTGAACCGGTCATTTCAACATGGTCATGAGCCGATCAGTTGGACACTCCAGCCGACCGGTTCAGCAACCTCAGCCGACCGGTTCAACACTTAAGTCGATCGGTTGGGAGCACAGGTTGGGCAAAATCAGTCAATTGTGATTTCAATCAATCCGATACTCCAATCTATGCATCCAACACCTTGAACCATATGATATTGAGCCATCGACTGATTGAGTGTTTAATTGAACTACTAAACTCCTTTAGTAATCAATCTAAACAATGCTTTGTGGACAAAACTCCTCTTCCAGGTTAAATCCTATGTTTGTGACCCTACAGGTCCATTTCACGTTGGCAGTGAAAGTCCATAACACTTATGACTTCACAAGCAAAGAGCGGTGCCTAGTAACACATCAGTGCTACCCAAGTGAAAGTAGAAAGTTGGAGAACAACTTTCATCCTACAATCCATGAATGGTGTTATAGCGAATGTATAATTCCTTTGTCACTGATATCCCGAATGAACTCAAGGCATGGAACAGTCATCCTATCAATGTTCATTCACTTTCTTGATCTCAGAGTAGATTGAACGAGATATGTATGACATCAATATCACATACTGATTCACACATGCGTGCACACGCCTATCTCAATCCTACTCATCAAGTGGCCATGAATATCAAACTCCCTCAGGAGGGACAAATCCCATATCTATCACTCACCCCTCAAAAGCCCCATGTGTCAAAGCCACCCAATTATCACCTTTATAACAACCCATGTTTCAGTACTGCGTTTGATGATGTCAAAGTGTGCCCAACGACATGTGTTGAGTGCAGTGATTTCAGGTCTAAGAATCACACTCACCACCATCACTGTGAGTACTGACTGTGACTACCATCTCATGGTTCCATGTGTCAAACGCACAGTGGGTCTGTCCGGTATACTTGTTCTCTAACAAGTACATATGTGTTTGGTTTGATATCTCTATATCATGACTAATGAGATTTTGTCATCAACCAACACCACAATCTAGTCTTGTGTGTCATTGTTGTCTATCTACCTTCCACAATGACATCCGACTAGGGACATAACAAGAATGTACAAACTCTTAGCAACCGCATGATCTCATCGTTCAGGTCCTCAACCTGAAAGCATACGTCATTGAGTATTGTCATTCTCTAGACATTCAATATGTTCTATCACTATCTCATATGACTAAACCAGAAAGAATTGGAAGCTTGCCTTTGATGTTTATCAAATCAATCTTAATGTATCCCACCAATCATCCCATGATTGGCTCTCAGGGCATACATACCAACACTTTTGTACTTATTGATAATAATCAATTGTCAAACTCTTGTTATTCGTTGAAATGGGACTAAAAAGTATCTGTTGGTTTATGCAGCTTTACACACATGAAGAATCAAACGAGCACTCGAGAGCGTTTATTTTCCAACTGGGTCATCTTCTAGCCACCATACCTTTCCTCTCTTTGATATCAATATGTTCCAGCTTGATATTCTATTTTCTAATTGAACTGAGGGATGAGTTTAGCCTGTTGATGTAAATTTTGCTAAATTTCTTCATGTTCCTTCTAGAAAATGAGGCATTGATGATGATCATTGCCTACATATGGAAAGAAACATTTGGCAGCATTTTATCATTGGTTTTCATACATGTAAGTCACACATTCTTCACAACCATTACAGTGCTCTTCGTTTGTCTTCCATTATCCATTTGTTATTTGAATTTGATATTGGTGAAAATGTAAAACAAATCAGAAGTTGGAGAGACATGTATTACTGAGACTAGACTTTGATCCTCTAATATATATAAGGATGTTGCATATGTCATCATGTATGTTTTATTATTGTTTTCAGGTGATAATGATGCTCGTTGACGGATATGTTAGGATGATAAATAGTTTTCCTGAAGCTGTGTGGAGTTATCCACTATCATATATTTCATTCCATACTTATTCGATACAGGTATATCGGTTTGCAGGTTCTATATTTATAGATATATGTCTGAAAAAGATATTGGTATACCTTTTCTGATCGCTCTGATTTTGTTTTCCTTTTGCAGGGTCTCTTTGAGAACGAGTATGTTGGAACATCCTATGCAGTTGGACATTTGAGAGCCATTTCTGGTGTCTAGTCCGTGCATGGTTCTTATAGCACCTCCTCATCTACGAGTGTAAAGTGGACAAATCTACTTGTTTTGTTTCTGATGGCTATGGATTATCACATCATCTTCTACTTTGTTCTTATATTAAATGTAAGAGAAAGGATAGCGACTTGTACATCTTATGGTCAATCAATCATGCACACAACAAAAGCAAGGTAGGCAATGTCTCTGAGCTATGGAGTAGTAGGAATGTAGTGTTGTAAAATGTAAATGTTAATCTTTAGAATTAGCGTGTTTCGAATTGCAATGTGCAATATTATAGGAATTTGTTCCTCGGCTGTAATGAAGGGAAAAAGGTCCCATGTGTTTCTTGCTATGCTGTTAAAGGTGACTATTGTTAAAAACACAATGGATATTTAAATTGTATATAAAAATGTCGCTGCTATTTTGTGATCTTGCACTCCAAATTTATTTGACTGGGCAATCGCTGGTGGAAGTTGCATTCGACTCCAAGGCATCATCTTAGAAATATTAAGTGATCTATAATTATAGGAGATTCTTCCATGTAGCTCAACAGTCAGAAGGGGTAAGCGTCTAGTTCTCATTGTTGTCACCTTTTAAATATAGTTCAGGTTTTTAAGTATTTATCCATTTTTTTGTTGCAGGTTCCTTCTCTGCAACTTGAATTCTTACGTTGTTATATAGCAGAGTTGACACTCTTGGAGTACGATTTTATTTCTTACGCTCCATTTTTAATAGCTGCCTAACGGTCTTCCTTATAAAATTTATACTACAGTCAATGAGGAAACCTTGGGTAAACAGTGAAAACAGGTCCAACCGTCAGCTTGGTAGCATTTTGCAGATCAATGAGAATGACAAAATGTAATATAGAGGTCATCATATATAGGTAGGCTCTTATTCTTAAATGCAATGGGAGAAGAAAGCTTATGGATAAGTAAGTTATGAGTAGGAGAAACTATGTTTTCTTGTTTCTTTCGGGAGCTATATCTCAAAACTTGTATGTTTCTTTGTAGGTATCCATGGTGGTTCGCATAAAGTGGATGCTACCATCAACTTGATGGCGCTTGATCCACAAATACAAAAGTACAAAACGTATAGATTATGAGAAGAAATGCCAATATGTTCTGATCCAGGGGATTCACCAACCAAAACTAACCATACATGAACCACTACATGAGTTGCCAATAGGAAAGGCTGCAACTCGAGTTCTGGGAGTTGATGAGGACATGACACATACCCTTATCATGTTTGGGATTGGAAGATTCACCACTAAATTTGAGATTCATAGGTCTGTTAAACTCACTGTGAATTAGGTGGAGGAACTAAGGGAGATGAGCCCTCTTTATATTGTTCTTTGTAGTCTGTAGTGGATAGATGTAGTCAGAAGAAGATATTGTATACATGTGTCTTTTTTCCATGCATATTGTAAAACAGGGGCCAAGTTAATGTCCTCCCCATGTGTACTCATTGTTCAAATATAAATAAAAGTATCATTGGTGACATTGTAAGCACAACTTGATCTTGAATAACATTCATCTATTTTCTTATTGAAAACCACTCTATATTGGCAAGCGACTGACTCGGTACATAATGTCTCTCACTACATATGTATGTATAGTACATGGTGTCTTTCACTACACACTAAGAATAATTACATGTGTAGCAAGTGCTAATTTTTGCTATACATGAACTACAAATACAAATTGTAACCAATGCCATCTCTCCCTACATATCATAGGTACAAATTGAATTGTAGTCATACATTTGGCTACAATTGAAACTACATGTTTATGTGTAAGGACATTTTTACCTACAATTAGGGTTACATATGAATTTGTAGTGAGAGGAATAACGAACTACAACTTAAAAAAATGTAGCCTAAACAATTAGCTACATCGATATTAGCTATATATTATAAATGTAAGGATAAATGTAGCCAAAGCTTTTAGCTACAAATTTTGGGGTTTTCACTACAATTTTTTTTGTAGTTAAAGACCATATTTTTCATAGTGTATATTGCCACATCTAATGCTGCAAAGGAGGTTGTGTGGATACAGATGTTCATTTCTAAAGTTGGAGTGGTTCCAAGCGTTGGTGATGCAATTGAGTTGTTTTGTGAGAACAACGGAGCAATTGCACATGCTAAAGAACCAAGATCGCACCAACATTCCAAACATATTCTATGATGGTTCCATCTCATATGAGAGATCGTATAATGACGAGATGTGAAGAATTGCAGATTACCTACAGAAAGCAATGTGGCTGACCCGCTCACAAAAGCACTTTAACAACAGAAACATGACAAACATGTTTGATCACTTAGATTGAGATTCATGAGTGATTGGGTATAAGTGCAAGTGGGAATCTGTTGGTATGTATTACCATAGAGACTATCATTCGATGATTGTAATGGGATACTATGTAAATGATTTGTAATATTACATTCATCATATCAATAAAGGCAAGTTTCCAATCTATATGTTTGTATTTTATATTGTGAGATGACCATAAAACTTATAGATGTCTATAGAGTAATATACTGAATGACATATGTCTTCGGGTTGATGACCTGAACAGTGAGAACATATGTATGCTAAGAGTATGTATTCTTGTTTTGTCCCTAATCGGTTGTTATTATGGAAATATCCATAGACATCAATAACACATAAGATTAGAATGTATGTTGGTTGATGGAAGAATCTCATTATCCATGATATGGAGATATCAAACCAAATACATAGATACTTGTTAGAGAATAATGTATCAGATAGACCCACCTTGAGAGTGACATATGGATACCATGATTGGTAGTTAGAGTCACATCTCATAATGATGGTGGTGATTGTGGTTCTTAGACATGAAGTCACTACACTTATCACGTATCGTTCAATGTACTTTGTCATCATCTACCATGGTCCTAAATAAGGATTGCCATAAAGATGGTGCTTGGGTGCACTGTGACACATGGGAATGACTGTGAGTGATGTAGATGGAATTTGTCCTTCCTATGGGAGTTTGATATTTCAGCCACTTGATAAGCGAGACTGAGAAATGCATGGCCATGCTGATGTGAGTCAATATGTGATATTGATCTTACATATATCTCACACAATCTGCTCTAGTTCCAGAAACATGGATTGAAGATTGAAAAGGACAACAATTCCATGACTCGAGTTCAATCTGGATATCAGTGACAAAGGAACTATACAATCACTGTAACACCAGTCATGTATGATAGGTGAAGTTGTTCTCCAACTTCTCCAATTACTTGGGTGGCAATGAAGTCTTGCTAGATACCAATCATTGCTTGTGAAATCATAATATGATTATGGATATCACTGCCAACATAATTTGGAGCCTACCGGGTCAACCACATAGGATGTTTTGGAATAGGAGTAAAATTTTGGATTTCATTGGAATTGTACCGAATCACATTGATCACTAAAATGTTTATGTAATCAATTAGAATAATATTGGAGTGACTGGCTCTAAGTGCAAGTGGGAGTCTGTTGGTATATATGCCCATAGAGCCATCCCAAGTGATTGCATGGCGTTAGATATTAATTAATCAATTAATGCGATTATTTGGTTAATTAATGAATTCTAGAATATTCTAATTAATCCATGAGCAGTTTAATTAACGCAGTGTTTCTATTTACCGATGGGTTTACGAAACCCTACTTCCCTTTGTATCCTATTTAAAGGAGGTTGACGGCTGATATCTATATAAGATATCGAGAGAGGTTTTTCAGTTTACGCTCACGTACGTAAACCCTAGCCATCACCATCCTTAAGAGAGAAAGGAGAGAAATGCGTCGCTAGTACACCGCCACACAGACACAACTCCTTCCCGCTTACTTGGGAAGCGTGACATGGAGTTCCGGTCCATCTGCGTGGATGAAGTAGGGATGTAGTTGCTGAGATGCCTACGTTCAGAGGGCATCAACGACCATCTGTGCACGTTACGAGCAGCGTACGTCACTGCGTGAAAGGAGCATTGCCAGATCTTCCTGTGACAGTGAACAAGAGAGAAGTTTCGTCCATGTAGACAAGTGTCGTTACACACCTTTATGCAGTAGGACATCGTCAGACTTTCTCAGCGATAAGGTATATCCCGTAAACACTCCTTCCAAATATGCTACTGTCGATGAGATCCTGTTTCGGGTTGCATATATTTTTGTTGCTTCCGTCGTGCATGTTTTCTCCACAAAACCCAACAATAGTGGTGATTGGGTTACAATCTGCTAACGTGTCGAGACCAGTCGTCCATGGTTAGGAAGTCCAATCAGATGAACTAGGAACTTGGGGCCGATACTGGTGGGTTCCAAGGGAGTTTAATCAATGAAATTTGTATCATGTGATGGTGCAATATCAAAGCCTCTATTTAGTAAAATGCTACAGATAGTTAATTTTTCTAGAATAATTATGTAGGCCTTGGCGCAATGGTCCTTTTATTATCATTTAATTACTTCCTTAATCACTGTTGTTTTTGGAAAAAGTTTAGATTATTCAATCAACCAACCTTCTCAGGGATGAATATTACTCCTAATACTTATATTTATATATATATAATGTATATATATAAACTACTTAAAAGGTTTTCCTTTGGGTTCGGTCCTTAAGTATACTAGAATATACGTCTTCCATTCGTGTAGAGTGGGGAATTAGTGCACAATTGTCAGTTACACCTAAGGGTATTTTTCTTAGGGTTTTTACTGGTGTGATGTTTTGAGCCCCATCACTTATACACTACTCATGAGGTATGCTTAATTTCTTGACCCTAAAATAATATTTTGGGTTTTTTATATGTATGCACGTATGATTTCTTGTCTAGATAATTACTGGATTGAGGTATTGTTCCTATGATTATTACTTTCATGTTTAATTATACTATGTTGACAAACCTTGAGCATAATTTAGAGATATATAAAATATATCCTTGTGTGCCTACCTAATGTTTATGGATAAGGGTGCAACAGATGTTAAAAAAGTATAGAACTTTCTCTATATAAAGGAATGTGATTAACTGTTTTCTTCATGTTTCTACTTATAACTTATTATCATGTTTCTAGCCAATAAACTTTTGTATTACTGTTAAACTATGTTTACATGCCTTTTCACATCGTACTCAATGCAGCCACATTGATATATTTTTTTTTATCAAAGTTTTAGTTGACAAATGAATATCCATTGCACTCAAGACTCTAATATGTAAAATGAAACACCAATGTGTACTCTTGGTATATAAAAGGGTACATATCACTTATCTGCATGTTTAATATCTTTTCATCTTTTTAGTTTTGTTATTGCTTTTTTCATATATATTGCTTATGTGAAACTATGTGCCATTCTAGGTACTGATGCCCAAGTTCACTCATATATGTCTATGTAACCATTATGAGAGTGGACTTAGGGTAATAAATGGTTATGTGACAAATGGTATCAAAGTCATACACATAGGCCTCTATATATGTTTAAGGCATAACACATCATATGAACCTAGGGAGAACTAAATCTATAATGGTGAAACAAAGGCCATGGGTATGGTGCTAAACATGGAGATGTTGTCTAGCATTTACCTCCTATCTGACTAGTGGGTGGTTGAGGTTCCTCTATACACCTACCTACCCAAAGTGGATCCATAATTGGTTTAAGTTGCTTCCATTCAATCTTAGAGAGTCTTTTAGCATCTCATCTCTTATTTAAGGACCAACTAAGCCACCTAAGTAGATGATGATTATTTATTCTTCTCATCTCCTCATTTGATTCTTCTCTCATTACTATCAATCACATGGTTTTTCGATTTTGAGTAGCTTTATCATGGGAAACTAAAATTCATTTGAAATCATGGAAGTTGGTTAAGATGATAATGTCACCACCTCATCTTAAATTGAAAGATGTATTTGGTATAGAGAACTACTCTTGAAAGCGATGTACTCATGTGTAAGGTTTATGGAAACTGAATGTTACCAGATATGATTTAAGTGCTTCTTATGTTTAAAGAAAATTATTGATGCAGTGTAACTCATGTTTTACAACTAATGGTTAATGAGGTCCCTGTTGGTTAAAGCTATGTTGTCCCAATTTTAATCAATCTCAATTATAACTAAGAAAATATCTCCCTATTGATATAAATTATGTCCATTCTTGATATGACTATGCCTCAGGACCCCTAGATCACAATGTGAAGACTTAGATACAAGAAGCATTTTCCGATTGACTTCTATTCCTCTTTTAATGCTTGATTTAGAATAAACATGACGAAGATGGATTTCACTCTTTCTCTATTATTCTCAAACTATTGAACTCCCAATTTCACTTCTTAGTTTCCAAAATACATTCTGTTACCTTGATCTTTAGAAGGAAGGGAACAATATTAGACTCTCAAATCACTCTTAGGGATGGTATTCCAACTTAGGGTGGCCAACTAAGAATAGGAAAGTGACATATGGGGAGGCTTAACCCTAAACATGTGTAGTGAATTTTGACTAAGAAGCATATCCTCCTCCTCTGAGCCAAGAAGTCACCCCAAGTTTGGACCTCCCCTAGAAGAGTGAGTTAACAAATCAGTTTTAGAATTGAGATAGCCTTGAAAGCCACCTAAAGTTTGAAGGATTAAATATACATGGACTATAATTAATTAAACCTAATAATTCCATCTCTGAGAGACATAAGGAAGGTCACTGAGAGACAAAGCAAGAGGGAAGGCCATCATGAAGACCAAGCCCAGGAGGGAAGGTCACCAAGAGGCCAAGCCTAGGAAGGAAGGCCACCATGAAAACCAAGGCCAGGAGGAAAGGTCACAAAGAGGCCGAGCCTAGGAGGGAAAGTCACCAAGAGGCTAGCCCTAGGAGGGAAGGCTACCATGAAGACCAAGCCTAGGAGGGAAGGTCGCCAGGAAGACCAAGACTAGGAGGAAGGTCACTGAGAAGACTAAGCCCATGAGGGAAGGTCACCATGATCCAAATGTAGGGACATAAAGTAAATGATGTATACGCTAAGAGATGGAGGGAATCTAGGATAAATAATTATATAGGAAATCATGTGCTCAAATATTGTTAAGGAAACCTCGAGAAAAATGTGAGACATATAAAAAAAACTTAGGAAGGATGGAGCCATGAGTCACCCCTAAGGTCTAAAGTAGGAATCTAAACCCTTATTTCGAGTCGATTGTACCTATGGCTTCGATGTACACACTTCAATTAATGATATTGATTTAGGAAATATTTACTTGTGATTATTGATCTTGATAATGATCTGACTCCTATGATCATCTAGTTTGGATCTTGAGATCACCCTCACTATGTGTTTAATGACTACATTTCTCTTGACTTTGACTCATGGTTTAGCTCTCTTTTAGACTAGGGTGGGACCTTCCATTGAAATTGAACATGGAATCGGAATTGTATGATGATTGTCTAGAATTGTTGAAATATGAAATATTGATCATGGAAGCATAACCCCACCTAGGCCAAAGCAAAATATTGAACCCAAAATGTTTAGATTAAAATTCATGTTGCACTCTTGTTTCAAGAGCTCTATTCAATTGATCAAAAATGTGATCTCTCCAATTTGTGTTTTACATGATATCTCACCTAATTAGTGATGTGGTAATATTTCCTAATTGATTATTAAAACACTTTTACTATGATTCTTATTTTCTTGATTTGAAATAGTGTACAAAATCACACTCTCAATTAATGGATGTATTTCATTTTAGGGATAATATTTCTTTTAAAACCCCAAATTTTCCTCTCCTTATGAATGTGACATGTACTTCATGCTTGCAATATTGTCTCATTCTATCCCTTAATTTCATGGTTTAATGTGTACTCATACTCAATTGGATGATTTGTTTTACTGATGTCCTGGGGTGACACTTAATTTTACATAATTACCTAGTTATGAGATACAATGGACACTACCCTATTCAACCTCATTTTGATTTCCTCCATTATTATCTTTCTATCCTAATCTTGTTTTAATGATGTAGAGAACATTTTCATGTTTCCTACACACCTAATTTCTCTCAAATCGGAGCTAGTATGTGAGAAACATACCAAATAGAAAGTCTTGTGGCTTAAACTTTATTTTTGGCCCTTTGAATCATTTTTACACCTAAATGGGCCCAAAGTTTAATTATGTGGCCTAGTTTCCCCTCTCCTTTCCCTCTATGATCACTTTCCCTATTTGGTCTGATCCCTTTGGATCATCAAGTGTCTTGGATCATGGGTGGATCCAACGACCGCCAAACCCACCCCTTCGTCTCGACTACCTTTGCCACATAGCATATTTTTCCATGACCAGTGCTCACAATGGGACTGTACTCACTTCACCTTTTTCCAGAAGACCCTATTGCCTAGCCCAATGGGGGCAAGTTGAGCTTCAATATGTTGTTGGTAGGCCCTATCATTTCTCTATCTACCTCCTCTAATGGAATATGACCTTCCTTTGGCCCTATCCACCACAACTTTCACCCAGAACACCTATAAAATACATCATACCATCCACCAACCCTCCCTCTTGATCTCTCATTTCACACTCTAACCCCAAAGCATTCTCCAGATGCCCAGCAACACCACCACACCCCTTCACTAGGGTTTAGAAACCCTAGCTCAGGGAAAAGGACGATGTCTAGGACGTTGGATGGACAACCAATGGTCCTGATAACTCAACCTAGACACACCCCATTCCTCTCTTTTTCCTTCTCTCACTCTCACTCTCTCTCTTCCAAGAGGACACTCGAGCAACCAGGAATGGTTCTCCAGTACACCATCTAGGCCCACACTCACACGCTTCGCTTCCCCGTCCCTCTTAATCATGTAGACCCCACAGGTATTACCCATCACAATGCGACATGTGTGTGAGCTCATCCCATCCTATTTTTGCTCGCCATCACCCAATATAGGTTCCTCACTGAGCCAGTTTGTGGCTGACCACTCTCAACCCGACCACTAGTCCCTTATGTCTGCACACCAACGCCCTCACTTGAAAGTGACTACAGCTGATTAGTGCGGACTGGATAGGAGCATACCTACAACTACAAATCAAGGGAGTGTGCCACACCTTATCCCTGGTCCATCAAGGTTATGTTGGATCAATGGGCTCTAGAGGGGGGGTGAATAGAGCTACACACACTTCACAAAATCAATTAGACCACCAATTTAATCGTAGTGCAAAAACTAAAGCAATCAACAATTTGATGTCCTATTCTAGCATGCAAAGCAAGGATAAGAGAATGAATAGAATGCACTTGGACAGGTGGTTTAGAGTGGTTCCACGTCCTAAACTTAGGAACGATGTCAGTCCACTACCTAGAGTTGGTTAGACTCTAGGATTTGCAACTTGGTACTATTATATATCACTATAAGATTACAAGATACATAAACCACACAACCAAGGGCTTAATTTCTCAAGCTAATATCTTCTACCTATCTAAGGACTTACCCATAAAGCAAGATTCTTCAGCCTTCTTCAAAGGACTTACCCAATCTTACCTATGTCTTCAGCCTTGTAGGATTTACCTATCTCACTTGAGCATTGCCTTGCACCTCTCCTTCACTTGGAGAGCTTCTCCACGTTATCCCTTCACCAAGGGATCTGGAGCAACGAGCTATCTTCACTCTTGAAGATTAGCAACACATCTTCCCCTTCACTCGGAGAAGAACAACAACAATTCCTCTTTCACTTGGAGAAGTAGCTTCAATCAATCTTCAATGGGTTTTGGAGGTAGAAAGGAGAGCTTTACATAATACAAAGGATAGCTCTCATACACAGGGACCTAACTCACTCTTAACTCACAAATTTGTCTTGAAGGTAGAGAGAGAAAGGGGCTCAAGGGCTTGGAACACTCTCAACTAAACTAGAACCAAGTTTGCAATGGAAGAGCAGCTTGGAATGAAGTCCAAGGGGTTCTATTTATAGTTGAGGGTGGCCCTTTAAGTTGTGGGACACTTGGATGTAAAAGTAGTCATTTTTTGTTCAAGAAAACAGCTCTATTTTTTCCCAAAACAATTCACCAACGGTCATATTACTTTTTCTGCAAATTCCGTACAATGCAATCAGTCGAGTTTCAATGGGGGTAACTCGACCGATCAAGTAGGAGGCAAACCGATATTCAAAGGATCAGTCGAGTTTGTCCTGAGGAAACTCGACTGACCATTTCAACTGGAAATGGCCTGCTACCCGATCGGTCGAGTTCTGTGAGTGCACAACTCGACCGATGCAATCTTTAGAAAATCGACCAAGGATGATCGATCGAGTTTCAGGCTAGGGAAACTCAACCGACCAAGTGCCTGTAATTGATTTTCTAATTTGCAATAAAAGTGATTAACACTTGGTGAATTTTGTCCCAAACATTTTTCTCTTCTATGTTACAAGCCAATTCAACATTACAAGTGATTACATTGATGTTCTAAGGTAGTTTACATAGAAATCCTAAAATGCACACTTGTAGCCATTTTGGCTTGCACTTGGCCCATTCTAGGGCTTTGTATATATGATCCTTTTCATGTACCTAATGCCTGCAAACAATCTTAAACGCACATATTAGATACATATGAATGGAATGGTTAAGTCATTATCAAAATATAGGTAATGTATAACCTCTGGGTCAACATTCTCCCCCTTTTTGACAATGACAAACCATTCCTCAAACATATTGAAAAGGATAAGAAAGTTATACCTTTGCCTTATGAATTGAGGGGATTCATAGTAAGACCAATTGGAATTGCTCCCCCTCAAACTATGCTTCCTCTCACCTGCATGTTAGTTGTTCTATACATGGCAATACCAATATTCGTGTAATATGTAATCCTTTGCATGTCACATGATCAACAACAAATTAACAAGAAAAGGATCACTTAGGCAAGAAAGCAATAGTATAATCACAAGAAACAATATGATTGAGTCTCAAACCATGAGATATTTCTCCCCCTTTTGACACTGTCAAAAAGGTAGAGGGGGTAGAAGAGCAAAAAGTAGGTCTTCTCCAAGACTCAACCACAGACACATGCAAAGTAATAAGAAATGTAAAAGCATATATCATACAACCATGGAGGAGAAAATACAATCCAAGTCAGAATCAAAATATAGCTCAACAAGCACCAAGCATAAGATAACACAGAGTAAATAGCCAAAGTGCATAGCAATGATATACCAACTCAGAAAGATGTCCTCATAAGCAACTACAACCATAAAAGCAAGAAAATAGGAAATAAGAAAATAGTACAGCTCAAAATAATGTGCCATGATGTTGCTTATACAAAAGAGTCTATAAAGATATATATAATAGACATGCTAGACTATAAGCTAAGACAACCTCCTAGACATCTAAGCTATCTATGTCAACTGCTAGTTCGTCGTCTCCAGGGTTGTAGTCCTCATCGCCATCTGAAGGCGGGGCAGCTGTGCCAGCAGCAGATCCAACACCATCATCACCATCCTCGTCAGAAGCATCCTCAACGTCACCATCATCAACATCAGCATCAGCATCCTC
This sequence comes from Alisma plantago-aquatica, assembly GCA_963693085.1. Classification (NCBI taxonomy): domain Eukaryota; kingdom Viridiplantae; phylum Streptophyta; class Magnoliopsida; order Alismatales; family Alismataceae; genus Alisma; species Alisma plantago-aquatica. The sequence goes on along the minus strand of OY856412.1, from coordinate 784,148,468 downwards.
ATCGGCATCCTCAGCCTGGTTGGGCATCTCCTCATCATCAGGACCAAAAGAGCGATCGGGCTAGCGGGCATTCTGCTCGGCCCACGACATACCAAGAGCTAGAAGCTCCTTGGCCTGCGGGAAGGATGGAGCAGAGTCCCCCAAGGAAGCTAGCAGAGAGGCCAGGGGACCAGCAGGTAGCGGAAGATATGCACGAGTGTAGCTACCAGAGGGATACTGAGGTGGAGCAGCAGCGGAAGGATCGGCAACATATGGTGGTGGAGCAGGGAAGTAATGCTCATATGCATAAGAGGCATAGGCACTACCTGGGTATGGCTGGTAGACAGGGTAGGGTGAAGCACATGATAGGTTCATGGTGGACATGATCGAACACAAATCCTGATGGAGGTGCTCCTGGACCTGGCGATTGTACGCATGTTCATGCATCATGTATCCAAGAAGGGTTTCATTTGATGCTCTGAAGGACGCACGGCTAGGGCGAGGATGAGGCTGCGGGGGTGGAGAATGGGTGGAGGTGGGAGGGGCACCAGAAGCAGAGGCTAAGGCTAAGGCGGAGCCAGAAGCACCAGGGGCAGAGGTAGGAATCGGGATAGGCTTCAGAAGGGTGGTTTCACTAATGCACACTCCTTTTCTAGAAACCGGGTAATGGAAGTCAGAAAAGAGTGATTTATCAGTGGAGAACTGGAAGAGACCATAGATCAGGGCTGAGTATGGAGGATGGGTTCCCTTGGTGTTCTTTTCGGTGTCAAAACATGTCATATGGTGTAAGATGTAACGAGCCCATTTGACACCTATGTTGTTTAACAAACAATACATCAGGACTGCTGTGTTTTCCGCAATGTCCGTTTGATTACGCTTGGGATGGATATTGTAGTTAATCACAAGGGCCAAGATGCGCCTCTGGAGGTCAAGGGAGGATGAGGGCAGGGTTGACCGCTTCCTGTAGGCCACGTCAGGTTTCTTTAAAAAACAATGAATGTCTGGTAGCGTCAATTCATGATGTTTATAGAAACCTTCCGGGTCAAGAAGATTGAAATACGCATCATAGTCCTTACACCAAGTAGTGTTTTATTCATCTCCGGAAAGATAGTAGTTGAAAGTTTCCTCAGAGATTTGAAAATGTCGACCGACGATCATCGATGTTAGGACTACTTCGATATCCAGAAGGGGAACAAGCGAATCATAGTTCCAACACAGATTTGCGTAGAACTCGTGAACATCTTTTGTGCTAGATAACTGATTATTGAAGCAGTCACGTTCGATTGCTAGGGCGGATAAGTGGTGTGTGGCAAGAAGCCTCAAAATAGAGGTGATATACTCTTGAAAACGATTTTCATCAACTAAGGGGCAAAAAGGAAAAGGAGATTGTGGAAGAATATCCTTATACCGATTTACCACCTCAATAGACACAAAAGAGGTGTTATCAAAAGGAATCAAGCGATTAATGGAGGAGGAGGCTGGAGCATTGCTAGGGGCGGCATGTTTTCTCCTATGGGAAGCCATGGGAACGAAAACAAGAAGAGAAACCGTGCACACAAGCAAGACAAACCTCAAAAGCCAAAGAAGACACACCACAAGTGCCCGAGAAGGTCAAGAATAGGTTGCTAAGTCGCCCTAGGGTTAGGAATGAGGGAGGGTTAGGGCTTGGGTTGAGAGCACGGGCTAGGAGATGAGGAATCAGTCGGCTATTTTCAAGTTGCAAGGGAAAATAGTCGGTCGATCCAAACTTTTAATTCGGCGCAGCCCGTCGATCGGTGGAGTTCTAAGGGTGACAAACTCGACCGAACGGTCCACTGAAAACAAGCTCTCAGCTCCTGATCGGTCGAGTTTTCCAGGGTCGAAACTCAACCGAAGGTCAACCTGACCTAGCAGTCTAATTCTTAGATTCTAGCCATATACATGTCGATTAAAATTATTTTTCTATTCTATTATGCATAATTAACATACCTAGGCACATTTAGCTCATCATTGGGCACTATTTAGCGATAAAACGTGAAATTCGATAAAACCCAAAAATAAGCAAAAACTAAGGATGTTGATAGGCAGTTTAAGCACAAACAAGCACGTATATGAGCAACATAAGGTGAAGATTGACATGAGAAAGCATATAGGAGAGAGGCCACTAGCTAGATCACATAGCAATATCATTTAAATCAACAATGAGCAGTTTAGATCGAATAAAATTAAATTGATCTCTAGCTAGAGGTTTTGTAAAAATGTCTGCCAACTGATTTTCCGTATCCACATGTGTGATATAGATGTCTTTCTTTGCAATGTGGTCACGAAGAAAATGATGGCGAACTTCTATATGCTTGGCTCTACTATGCAATATAGGATTATGAGATAGATTAATTGCACTAGTATTGTCACAAAAGATAGGAGAAGCATCAAAAAATATGTTAAAGTCTTGGAGCATTTGCTTCATCCATTGGACCTGTGCACAACAACTCGCGTCTGCTTTGTTTCTTGGAGAACCAAGACATTGATCATGGTCCTAGGAGGAAGCAAGTGCCACTTGTGCACTTTCTATCAATCAAACACCCTGCATAATCCGCATCACTATATGCTCTAAGAGTAAAATCCCTTGATTTAGGTTACCATAGACCAAAATTTTGGGTTTTGGCTAAGTACCTCAAAATTCTCTTAACAACAGTGAGATGCGACTTCTTAGGGGAAGATTGAAAGCGAGCGCACAAGCCAACACTAAACATAATATCAGGTCTAGAGGCAGTTAAATAAAGTAAACTTCCAATCATACCTCTATAGAGATTCTCATCTACCTTTTCACCTTCTTCATCTTTGTCAAGTTTGGCGGTGTTTGACATGGGTGTATCCATCGGCTTCATATTCTCCATCCCAAAGTGCTTGAGTAGTTCAGTTGTGTATTTGCCTTGGTTGATGAAGTTTCCTTCCTTTGTTTGTTTGATTTGAAAGCCGAGGAAGAAGGTCAAATCACCCATCATGCTCATTTCAAATTCACTCTGCATAAGAGAACTAAACTCCTTGCAAAGATCAAGATCAGTCCTGCCAAAAATGATATCATCAACATATATTTGAATTATAAGAAATTGGTTAGAAGTGTGTTTTAGAAACAAGGTAGAATCAACTTTGCCCATGACATACCCATTATCTAACAAAAAGTTCTTTAATTTCTCATACCAAGCTCGAGGTGCTTGTTTGAGTCCACCGAGAGCTTTTTGCAACAAATAAACATGATTGGGTAATTTGTCATTTTCAAAGCCTGGAGGTTGAGCAACAAAAACTTCCTCCTCGATTGTACCATTCAAAAACACACTTTTAACATCCATTTGATATAGTAAGAAATTTTTATAACTAGCAAAGTCAAGTAGCATACTGATAGATTCTAATCTAGCAATAGGAGCATAAGTTTCATCAAAATCAATACCTTCTTGTTGGATGTAACCTTGTGCCACTAACCTTGCTTTGTTCCTTACCACTTTTCCATGCTCATCTAGCTTGTTGCGGTAGACCCATTTGGTGCCAATGATTTTTCTATCACTTGGTCTTGGCACTAGGGTCCACACACGATTCTTCTCAAATTGCTCTAGCTCTTCTTGCATGGCAAAGATCCACTCATCGTCACCAAGGGCTTCTTTGATGTTCTTTGGCTCTAGTTGGGAGATGAATGCACTATCTGCTTGTTCTTTGTTGTGAGCAGCTCGTGTCCTCACTCTCTCAAATGGGTTGCCATTGATCAACTCCTTGGGGTGATTCTTTGCAAAGAGAGGAGTGGGATCCTTCTTTTCTTCTTCATTTTCTTCTTCAATCACCTGCTTGCCTTTGTCTTTAATGTTGAGGTCTTTTAAGATAGGAATTATTTCATCTGCAACATCATCATCACCAATATGCTTGCCAACAACAGGGTTAGTTTCAATAAACTTAACATTGATAGATTCTTCAATTTTAGACAATTCAATGTTAAATGCTCTATATGCCCTGCTAGTAGTGCAATAGCCAAGGAAGAAAGCCTTATAGGATTTCGGATCAAACTTGTCGAGAGAATCCTTCATGTTTAAAACAAAACAAGGACATCCGAAAACATGAAAGAAATCAATGGACGGCTTCCTACCACGCCATAGTTCATAGGGGGTTTTCTTGAGAGTCGGATGTGTGAAAACTCGGTTTTGCACAAAACATGACGTGCTAACGGCTTCAGCCCAAAACTTCTTAGGAGTGTCATACTCAAGAAGCATCGTCCTAGCCATCTCTTGTAGTGACCTATTCTTCCTCTCAACAACCCCATTTTGTTGAGGTGTGCGAGGAGAAGAGAAATTGTGCGAGTAACCCGATTTTTCACAAAAATGCTCAAAAAGATCATTTTCAAACTCTCCCCCATGATCACTACGGATAGAAACAATATGGCAAGAAGCTTCGTTTTCAACCCATTTACAAAAGCTCGAGAAAGCATCAAGAGTATCGCTTTTAGAAACAAGAAAGAAAGTCCAAGTATATCTAGAGAAATCATCAACAATAACAAGACAATACTTGGAGACACGAAGCGTTTGAGTTCTCATTGGTCCGAATAGATCAATATGAAGAAGTTCAAGAACTCTCGTGGTACTCATGAATCCTTTAGATTTGAAGGAGGATTTGGTTTGTTTCCCTTGTGTACAAGGTTGACATTCCTCATCCTTATCAAAATCTAATTTAGGAAGTCCTCAAACCAAATCTTTTTTGTTCAACTTCTTCATTTGATGCAAATTCACATGACCCAAACGACGATGCCAAAGAGAAAGATCGTTTTTATCCACAACCAAGCATCTATTTAGTATGGGCATTAGAGCATCAAGAACAATAACATAAAGATTTCCATTTCTAGTTCCCTTATATATAACATTGTAGGAGAGGGAATCTAGAAGCAAGCATTCTAAATCCGTAAATAACACAAAATAACGATTATCACATAATTGGCTAACACTAATTAAATTGTGATGTAGTCCATCAACAAGCAATACATTTTTAATACATAATTCATTTCCTACATCACCTTCACCTATAACCTTACCCTTCCTTTTGTCCCCGAAGGTTACCGATCCTCCTTTCGTTTTAACAAATTTGTTGAAATGGTTGATTTCTCCAGTCATATGCTTAGAGAAGCCACTATCAACAATCCATTTCTTTTTAACCTGCAAGAAGAGAGGATGTCAGAACCCAACTCAAACTTTGGGGTCTGGGGTTAGCTTGGGGACCCATTTCATCTTTGGGTTGGTCCCCTTGGGCTTGTAAGGACAATAGGTAGAATAATGGTCATCACATTTGCAATGAATACAAACCATAGGTGTTTTAGAGCTGGAAGTCTCTCCATTGAAAATTGGAGGTTCCACACTCTTTTTCTTACCCTTCTTCTTCTTACCTTTGGGAGCAGTCCCATTATATCCTAAACCACTAGTACCAACTTGTTTGGTAGAGTGCTCTAGAACATGATTTAGGGATTTCTTTCCCGAAAGAAACCTTTCCAATGTAGATCTTAACTTAGCATTATCATCACTAAGATTTATAACAGTAGTGGAAAGACTAGCAAGATCTTCTCTAGTATGCAAAAGGTCGGCCTCAAGACAGAGGGCTTTAGTAAGAAGAAAATCTTTTTCTAGAGTTAAGCTAGCAACTTCATTTCTGAGAAAAATAGGTCTAGAAGATAGATCATTAATTTGAGCAAGGAATTTTGCATTTTCAGATTTAAGAACAACTATTTCTCTTTGATAAGCATAGATTTCTTCTCTCCTAGCATCATTAATAAGCTTGAGTTCTACATTTTTATTTTAAGTGTATCAAGCTCATCTAGGCATTTTTGGTTTTCTATCTTAAGATTTTCAATATTTTTAAGATATGTACCATTCTCAACCTCTACTCCATTGTATTGAAGTTCAAGGTCAAGAAATTGCCCTTGCAAGGATTCTATGCTATCAAGATGCAATTTTTCATTTTCATCAAGAATGTTAATTTTTGCATAAATATCATCAACTATTTTGCCTAATCTTTTCCTCTTAGATTTACATTTAGCAAAAGATGATTGGCATTCATTAAGCATATCAATGAGAGTTTCCTTAGATAGCTCAAGTAAATTAACATCACTAACCTTGCTTACCTCACTTACCTCTATTACATCTTCACTAGTTGAGGCCATGAGGGCAAGATGGCATTCTCCATCTTCGGAGCTTGAGGAGCTTGAAGAAGACTCCTTCCATGCCGCATGAGCTGCATCTTTGGATCTTCTCTCCTTCTTGTCTTTCCTCTTGTACTTTGCTTCTCTTTTGTACTTGTCATCCTTCTTGTGGCTGCTCTTATGATGGCTCTTCTTGGCCTTTGGGCAGTCACTCTTGCATTGGCCTTTTTGACCACACTCGTAGAAACTAGGAGTTGAGGAGGAGGGCTTGCTCTTGAAGTGTTTCCCTTTTGAGTAGTTAGCTTCATGATCATTGACACCTTCATCTTCACTTGAGGAAGGGCAGGGAGACTTCATGGCAAGTTTTTGTTGTCAGACCATTTCTTCAATTTGAGCTTTGAAGGTTGTGTCCTTTATCTTCTTTGATTCCTTCTCTTCTCTTTTCTCCTCTTCTTCTTGCTTGTCGAGCCTAGGTTCATGGGCTTGGAGGTTACCAACCAGCTCCTCGGTTGACAACTCGCTTATCTTGTAAACTTCTTCAATTGAAGTGACCTTTGGCTACCATCTCTTTGGAAGAGATCTCAAGATTTTGGCATTGATTGTACCTCTATCCATGACACTCCCAAGTGCTGCAAGGCTATTCAAGATGACATTTCCTTGTGTACATGTCTGCTACTCTTTCATTCTTCCCCATCTTGAAGTTCTCAAGAAGACCACCAAGCATGTAGACTTTGGCCTCCTTGACTTGCTCGGTCCCTTCATAGGTGACACACAACTTGTGCCATATCTCATGTGCTGTTTCCCAAGAAGAGATCCGGTTGAACTCGGATGGAGTAAGGGCGGCGTAGATGATGCTCAAGGCTTTGGCGTTGAGTTGAGCACGCTTCATCTCATCTTCCGTCCATGTGGTGATGTCCCCTTTTGGATCTTCATACTTGAGATGGACAATCTTCCACATTTCGTAGCTCACCCCTTGGAGGTAGAATTGCATTCTCCTCTTCCAATATAGGAAGTTTGTGTCGTCGAAGACCGGGGGTCTCATTGAGAAGCTTCCTTCGAAGTTGAGTGACCCAAGAGCTGAATCACCCATCTTCTCCTACTTGTTGAAGTAGCTTGGAGAAGACATGCTCTGATACCACTTGTTGGATCAATGGGCTCTAGAGGGGGGGTGAATAGAGCTACACACACTTCACAAAATCAATTAGACCACCAATTTAATCGTAGTGCAAAAACTAAATCAATAAACAATTTGATGTCCTATTCTAGCATACAAAGCAAGGATAAGAGATAATGAATAGCATGCACTTGGACAGGTGGTTTAGAGTGGTTCCACGTCCTAAACATAGGAACGATGTCAGTCCATTACCTAGAGTTGGTTACACTCTAGGATTTGCAACTTGGTTCTCTTATATATCACTATAAGATTACAAGATACATAAACCACACAACCAAGGGCTTAATTTCTCAAGCTAAGATCTTCTACCTATCCAAGGACTTACCCACAAAGCAAGTTTCTTCAGCCTTCTTCAAAGGACTTACCCAATCTTACCTTTGTCTTTAGCCTTGCAGGATTTACCTATCTCACTTGAGCTTTGCCTTGCACCTCTCCTTCACTGGGAGAGCTTCTCCACATTTTCCCCTCACCAAGGGATCTAGAGCAACGAGCTATCTTCACTGTTGAAGATCAGCAACACATCTTCCCCTTCACTCGGAGAAGAACAGCTACAACTCCTCTTTCACTTGGAGAAGTAGCTTCAATCAATCTTCAATGGGATTTGGAGGTAGGAAGAGAGAAAGGAGAGCTTTACATAATACAAAGGATAGCTCTCATACACAGGGACCTAACTCACTCTTAACTCATGAATTTGTCTTGAAGGTAGAGAGAGAAAGGGGCTCAAGGGCTTGGAACACTCTCAACTAAGCTAGAACCAAGTTTGCAATGGAAGAGCAGCTTGGAATGAAGTCCAAGGGGTTCTATTTATAGTTGAGGGTGTCCCTTTAAGTTGTGGGACACTTGGATGCAAAAGTAGTCATTTTTTGTTCAAGAAAACGACTCTGTTTTTGCCAAAAACAATTCACCAACGGTCATATTACTTTTTCTGCAAATTCCGTACAGTGGAATCGATCGTGTTTCAATGGGGGTAACTCGACCGATCAAGTAGGAGGCAAACCGATATTCAAAGGATCGGTCAAATTTGTCCTGAGGAAACTCGACCGACCATTTCAATTGGAAATGGCCTACTACCCGATCGGTCGAGTTCTGTGAGTGCACAACTCGACCGATGCAATCTTCAGAAAATCAACCAAGGATGATCGATCGAGTTTCAGGCTAGGGAAGCTCGACCGACCAAGTGCCTATAATTGATTTTCTAATTTGCAATAAAAGTGATTAACACTTGGTGAATTTTGTCCCAAACATTTTTCTCTTCTAAGTTACAAGCCAATTCATCATTACAAGTGATTACATTGATGTTCTAAGGTAGTTTACATAGAAATCCTAAAATGCACACTTGTAGCCATTTTGGCTTGCACTTGGCCCAATCTAGGGCTTTGTATATATGATCCTTTTCATGTACCTAATGCCTGTAAACAATCTTAAACACACATATTAGATACATATGAATGGAATGGTTAAGTCATTATCAAAATATAGGTAATGTATAACCTCTAGGTCGACAAGTTAGTCCCCTCCAATTCCCCCTTTTAATTATGCTATATTTAAAACTCTTACATCACCTAGGTCCCATAACCAAATGTCTCAATATTATATACCACTTTCATAAGAAAAACAACATCCTTCTATTGGTGAGACCTACTGTTATTAGACACTAATGTTTTATTGATTAATCATCTAGCATGCTATTTTAATCATAAAGCCTTATGTAAGCATGCATATCTTGTACCATTAATGATACCTGGCCCTACTATCATGCAAATCAATAAGTTATGCTGACTTGAGAAATGACTTAATGATCTAGATCATCCACTTGTAACCTAGTGTGATCTTGACATATCATGACTAGATTTTCTCTAAAAATGGTTCTTTGATATGTTTATCTGATGCAACTTGTTTATATATGAGGTCTTGGTCTAACTTATCATCATACCAAGGTTGAACTTTGAAATCAATAACCTAACTTGTGATTTGTTCTCCATTGAACCAAGACTATGTGCTTATACACTAGGGTTACTATGTACGACATCAAGTACTTACTTTGTGCCCAAATATGTGCATGTGTCTTATCTTGCATGAATGTAATAAAAATGTGATGAAACTCACATTATCATGAACCCAAATGAGTAATTTCTACTATCCTTTTGACACTAAATAGCAAACTCATATATCATATGCCTTATATGATCTTATGTTTTGAAAATCTAACCACGTTGCATCAAATTTTTCTATTATGACTAGTTATGAACTTGCATGATTAAACTATGATGATAATCTAACTCTCATGTCCCCCATATTATTAAATCATAGTTTATCCTTATATTGTATCACATACAATGTGGATGGTTCACCTTGACCTAAGGTTCAATGTTGACGCTTATTCTATGTTGAATTAGTGAATGCATGTTTGACAAGATGTGACTATACAAGAACTATTTGATACCTAGGTTCATACGAAATTCCACATGAAATATTTCATGTTTATATTTTACAAGAACATATTGATCTAAGACCCACTATTATTTCTATTTACATCTTAGGTCTATGTTGGGTTGCTCCTTCTCTAGGAATCACACTCATGACTTATAGCTTGTACACTACTCTCAAGGTACGCTTAATCTCTTGACCCTTCTATGATATTGGCTTGTTTGTATGTATGCACATATGATTGTTGGCTAGATAATTACTTGATTGATCTATTGTTCCTATGATTACTACATTCATGTTTGATGATACTATGTTGACAAACCTTGAGCATAATATAGAGACATCTATTACATATACATGTGTACCTTTCTTGAAGTTCTGGGGTAAGGGCAGAAGGGATGTTGAAAAACCTAAAACATGCTCTGTATAAATGAATGTCATTAAGTATTCTCACCACATTTATACTTCTTGT